>JASJET010000217.1:662500-1862500 GCA_034092305.1 Diaprepes abbreviatus
TAATACTTACAACAAAGAACAAAGATAGGCAAGGAAAATTAGGCGTGCACGTAAATAGTGGCTTTATTGTGCAGTATAGTTACTTGTTGTTTTCATGCGTTGTTGTTTAATAAGTTTTAAGTACGTAGGTACGAGTTGTATGAAACCAGCGTTTATGCGCGATTAAAAATTGTAAAGGTCAATCAAACTTGATGATGCTAAATAAAAACGACAGAAAAAATGCTTAATATTTCTATGGCGGATTTCTAGAATTGCTCTCCATAGATATGGCCAAGGCGAGGGATGTTTAGCCACATTAATTTTAAAGTACCCCATAAAAAATTATGTAACTTTATTTTTATTCATAAAAGCGGGTTAAATTTAAGATGATCATTTCGATTAAATGAAATTTTGGAAAAATTTTTTTCTTGAAAATTCGAGTACATACTATTTCGAGGTCATACAGTACGATTCTGGTCAAGAATCCCGCAATATCAATTTTATATAAAACCAGAAAAATGTAAAATTTTTAGTCCCTTATATTGTATCTTATTAACCTAATAGTCGTAAAAAATTAACTTCATATTCGTAATACACCACCCCCGAACCCCCTAATACCAAATTTACAAAAATGCGAATAAGGTAAAATTTTCTTCCCACCATATTGGATCCGCCATATTGAATTTCAAAAAAATAATTTTAACATCTTAATCTAATCTAAATCTAAACCCTTCAAAGCCCCCTAGTACCAATTTTGGACGAAATCCGGAAATTTAAAATATCTAGATCGTCATATTGCATGTGACATATTAGATTTTCTTAAAATAAGTTTATATTCGCTATTTATATCCTCAAAAACGATTCAGTTCCACCTTTGAACAAAATCGAAAAATGTAAAGTTTTTAGTCTGCCACATTGGATTCGCCATATTGAATCCTGAAAAAATACTTTTAAATTCATAATTTACACCCTCAAGAACCCCCTATATCAATTTTGGAGAAAATCGAAGAATTTAAAATTTTCAGGACGCCATATTGAATCCGCCATAGTTAAGGTTTCAAAAAATATTTTAAAATTGAAATTAACACTAACAAAAATCCCCCAATATTGATTTTAGACAAAATCGAGAGATGTAGAACCTTTAATCCGCCATCTTTGATTTTTTATCTACTATATTGGATACGCCATATTTATTTTTTTTTTTAAATAATTTCAGATTCGTAATATTCGAGTCCAAAAACTCCCCCATATCAATTTTGAAAAAAATCGGACAAAATTAATTTTTTATCCGTCATATTGGATACGCCATATTGAATTTTTTAAAAATAAATTCAGATTCGTTATCTGCACCTCGAAAACTCCTTCATACCAATTTTGGAGAAAAATGGGACAAAATTGATTTTTTCAGCCGCCATATTGGGGATCCACCATATTGAATTTTTTAAAAATATTTTGGATTCGTAATGTGCGATCCCAAAAACTCCCCACACCAATTTTGGAGAAAATCGGACAAAATTAAATTTTTTTGTCCGCCATATTGGATCCGTCATATTGAATTTTTTTAAAAATAATTTCATATTCGTTGTGTACGACCCCGAAAATTCCCACATACCAATTTTGGAGAAATTTGGACAAAATTAATTTTTTTGGCCGCCATATTGTCAGCGCCAACTTGGATTTTACTACACCAATATCATCCAAAAAAATATGGGACCACCGCAGCAATTTCCAGAACATAACGTAAAAAATATCATTTAAATCGGTGCTGCCGTTCCGAAGTAATCGGTGTTCATATATAAAAAAAATACATTGTCGACGAATTGAGAACCTCCTTATTTTCGAAGTCGGTTAAAAATAATAAGTTTTTGCCTCCTTCTTCGTGACATTTTTCAGTGTAACAAAGTATAAAACCTTAAATATCCCAAATCTCTCAAAGTATTTGTTCTCCTTACGGTGTGTTCACCCCAAACCAACGAACACCGTCCTTTAAGAAGTGCTAAAAAGAGAGAAAAATAATTCAATAAAGTTATATCTGCAATCTTTCTTTTTGAAGTCTCTGTGGGTATTCGAGTTGAAAATGTGTGGAAATTTTTTTATTATTAGTTTCACGATAAAAAGATATTCTTTATAAAAAGTTCTGTTTTAATAAAAAAAAGTTATTGACATATTTAAACCTAGTGTGTCATATACAGGGTGTAAATTAAAATTGAATCCTAGAAAAAATGTTTCCTAATTTGCATTTTAGAACAAGATTTAGTAACCAAATGTTAATTAAATAAAAAAGCATCTTTTGTTAGTCATAATCTCGTATGTCTAGAGAATGTTTTTTAATATTGCTAAAGGAAATTTTTCAAATAAATACGTTTATTTTTTGCAAATTTTATTATTATGCTATTGTCAGTGTCATTCAGTCATTTTACAGGGTAGATTGCATAGTTAAATTTTTATTACCTCTGCAGGAAAGCATTTGAAAAAAGTGTTTCATCTGAAAATGACCGCAGCTGTGTCACTGGGGGTCTATTTTAACCATTATTCTAGGTAAATTTTATTAATGTAAAAGAAAACCCCTTACTTCTAACAGAGCAAGTCAAAATCAAAGTCATGTTCACTGTTTTGTTCGATTATCAAGACATGATTCACTAAGAATTCCTTCGGTTAATAAGGAATATTATTTAGTCATCATTAGTTGTTTGCGTGAGGCCATATGCAAAAAAGGCCAGAAATGTGGCACAACAATCGGCTCTTGCACTACTATAATGCACCACCTCACACTTCACATGTATTCGCTTGACATGGAACACCTTTTTTTAATGTATGTACACTGATTCCGGAATTGAATGAAATTTTTGTAGTTACTGTGGTGGTCCTATGCAGGCACGGATCCAAAAGGGGGGGGGGGCGTCGTTTTTCGTCGTTTTTTTTTCCTTTAACATTCGGTACATAGTAGATTTTCCAAATCCTGTTATGTTGAAACACATCTCAACAGATCTTTTAACATTATTATCTAGATATTAATATCTTAAGGCATCATAAACATTTATCGTAATAAGTTTTTCGTTGAGGAAAAAATGCCCTGGTTTAACGATTTTGGAATAAATAAAGAGGTGGAAGCCATATCTTTGAGGTATCTCACTAATCCCAGATAACAAATAAAAACAATCGCAAACAAGATAAATCACTAAAAACACACTGTAAGGTGTACTTTGCTCACTGACAGAAATTAAATTGAACTATCAGAAATTTTAATGTTTCAGTAAATTTATAAAAGCTTATAATATTTAAATATAGTTAAAAATAATTAGATTTGCGGCAGTCCTCAGTTACCTACGGCACTGAAGCAGGTACGTTGGAGTTTCGGTAACAGTTTTATTACTCTCTCTAGTTCTCGAATAGAGTATAGGAATGTGTATGTTTGCGATCGCCCCCGCCTCCCAAGAGCTTTGAGTTCAGCAAAAAAGAACCGATTATGCCTTTTATATTAGGAATGGGTATGCTACTGTGGCTGACTAGGAATTTTACATCTTTGAATTTTTTGTTCAAGTTTCCACTGCGAGAATATCATTTTAAGATAAAAGAAATTCTTTGGGTGAATTTAAAGCTATGTGTATCGCCTCGAATAAGGAATATTTGAAAAGGGACAAAGAAATATTGATCGGGTTTGAAAAGGTCCGGTTATTTCCGGTCAGAAGGTATATGTTGATTTATTGATGATAATTTAAAGTCACATTTTGTAGTTTTACTGGTAAGTTTTACCTTAAATTAAATCTAACAAGCAAGTATAAAATATTATTGTGGACGCAAAGTAGATCATCACAGCAGCAAAATATACGTATGAAACGAATGTAAAGGACTATAATTAAACCTAAATTTACATAAGCTGATAAAAGTAAATATACAATTTTGTTCTAGATACTTTAAAATAATAATCCCGAGTGTTCTGCTCGCGTCTGCTGCTTGAACGAATAGAGACATGCAGACATTGCATGATGACTGTCGATAATAAGTTTATAAAACATATTCTAAAACATTACATTTTATCAATAAATAATAAATCATTCTTAAATAAAAGTTTTATAAAAAAATTGAACCGACTTTTAGAAAAACGCTAAAAAGCGGAAATAATAATATGCCTTGTTATATGAAATGAAATTTTTGAAGCTGGCAACGACTTAATTGATACCTGACAAAATGTGATTCACTTAAAAAGACTGAGATATATTTTATACTAGCGACCCGCCCCGGCTTCGCACGGGTGCAATGCTGATACTAAATACACTACAGAAAAACTGTGACTATTTATTTTATTTTTACAACAATTATTACATCGGCCTCCGACGCGCTATTTATAGGCACGCTGCCGCCGCCCCGGTCGGCCAGTACCGCCGCAAGCGCTACTTCCCGCAATTTTAAATCTGTAATATCTTCGAAAATATTCATTTAAATCTTGTACTGTAAAGGACCATATAGATCTATATTAAATCAACAATGTATTTAAGCTATTTAATTGGATAAGGATTAATGCTGTATTGGTTAAAATCGCTTCAAAATTTGCCATTATTTGTCGTAAAAAGTAAATGACAAAAAAATGTTATTGTGGGATATCCATGAGAGATAGACATATACCATCGCGGAGTTTTCTGTAGACCTTTTCAATGTGTACAAATAATTAGTACATTATTTTGATAAATCTCGTAGGGTTCAGCCTGCGTTTGCAATGTAAGCGGAAAAAAATATGATAATTAACGACATCACATTAGAAACCTCAAAAATAACAGTATTTCTCCACTATTTAATGGATGTTATTATACATATAAACCTTCCTCTTGAATCACTCTATCTATTGAAAAAAACCGCATCAAAATCCGGTGCGTAGTTTTAAAGATTTAAGCATACAAAGGGACATAGGGACAGAGAAAGCGACTTTGTTTTATACTATGTAGTGATGCAATTTCTTGCTCATCGTGTGGCAAGTCTGCGGCAATCCTCCTTTGAATTGACTTCGATTGATGTCGAGCGCCTTCGGCGGCCGACGTCAAGTCAATTTCAGGTATATTCTTTTGAGTAATTGTCACTTTCACTTCTGTCACTTGAAGTAATCATGATCACTTCGACCTAATGACAATTAAATGCATATTAAAAAGAACATGAAGTTATCAGTTTCACTTTGTTCAGTGATAATTTACTCAAAAGAATACAACCTTCATCATATTTCTATTGTTCGCGAGCAGCGGGACCTAGGCTCGCGGTGATCCATTTTCTGTCGGTTTTTGGTGCGAACTCAAAGATTTTTTATCTGGTTGGATGGCTTTATGACACGCTATTTCGAAAAAATGTACTTTGCAGCGAGACCGACGACACGAGAAACACCATGAAATTAGCTTGTTGTATCTCAGACACTTTTATTATCTCCTCTAACGCCCGTCGCGGAAGGCACAAAGGTTTCGTGAGAAATTCGCGAGTTGCGCTCGACATCAGTTGAAGTGGGCAAAATTCAAAGAACGCCATTTTTAACCGACTTCTAAAAGAAGGAGGTTCTCAATTCATCAATTATATATTTTTTTTTATGTATGTACACCGATTACTCCGGAACGACGGCACCGATTTGAATGAATTTTTTTACGATATGTTCAGGAAGTTGCTGCGGTGGTTCCATATTTTTTTTGGGCGAAATTGGTGCAGTAATATCCAAAATGGTGCTGACAATATGGCGGACAAAAAAATCAGTTTTGTCCGATTTTCTCCAAAATTGGTTCGAGGGAGTTTTCAAGGTCGTGCATAACTAACCTAAAATTATTTTTTAGAATTCAATATGGCGGATCCAATATGGAGTACGGAAAAATCAATTTTGTCCGATTTTCTTCAAAATTGGTACGGGGGAGTTTTCGGTGTCGCACATAACGAATCTGAACTTATTTTTTAAAAAATCAATATGGCGGATCCAAGATGGCGGATTAAAGATTCTACATCTCCCGATTTTGTCTAAAATCAGTGCTGGGGTATTTTTCTTAGTGTTAATTATGAATTTAAAGTATTTTTTGAAAAACTCAATCTGGCAGATTCAATATGGTGTTCTAAAAATTTTACATTTTTGGATTTTCTCTCAAACTGATATAGGGGGTTCTTGAGGGTGTAAATTATGAATTTAAAAGTATTTTTTCAGGATTCAATATGGATAATCCAAGATAGCGGACTAAAAATTTTACATTTTCTTCAAAGTTGGAACTAAATCGTTTTTGAGGATGTATATAGCGAATTTTTAAATTTCCTGATGTCATCCAAAATTGGCACTAGGGGGCTTTGAGGGATTTAGATTAGATTAAGACTTAACATTTTTTTTTTTTTGAAATTCAATATAGGAGATGCAATATGGTGGGTTGAAAATTTTACCTTATTCGCATTTTTCAGATTTGGTATTAGAGGGTTTTCGGGGTCGTGTATTACGAATATGAAGTTAATTTTTTACAACTATTAGGTTGATAAAATACAATATGAGAAAGAGAAAATTTTACATATTCCGATTTTGTCTAAAATTGATATTGTGGGGTTTTTGAGGCCTATACAAACTCAATATGCATAAGATATATGGAGGTAAGGAATTTACATCTCAGGTTCTTTAAACATCGATATTGGAAGGTCTTGGGGCCTATATTACCAATTAATTTGAATTTTAAGATAGTGGATTTACTATGACTGACTAAATATTTGTTTGACACAATTTTACTGGTATTTGGAGAACTCTAAGAACCAAAGAATTTTTAGTGGTTCATTTTAGGGTGATTTACAACTGTGGATAAAATTTAATTTAAAAATGTATAGTTATTTTTAACTTTTTAGTGCACTTTTTATTATATGTTAAAATTTTGTATTGTCTTTCTTCAGTACCTTTTTGAAACAGCATTTCGCTTATTTTTGTCTCTGCTTTGTCAATGCATTATAGTAGTTGGGTAAGCACTTTAGGTAGCTGGGAAATTTACTTGGTACGTTGAGTTCGTTTATTTTTGGTATATTTAATTTTAAAGAAATGATTGCTCCCGTTTTGAAATCCTATTGAGATATGAGCTAGATAAAATTTCTTCTTGTAAAATGATCTCCACACCTTAGGCTACACCATCCATGGGCACAAAACTTTCACGATGAATTGTTTTTTGCCATTTTAACAAGCGTTCATTATTTTTTGGAATACGAATGTTTGCGCCGTTGGATTTTTTGAGTTATTTCCTGTAAAATCGGATACACAACGACATTTTAAAAGTATTTTAAACACTATTTTTTAAACTTATGATGTATCGGAATTTATCTAGTAAAAAAATCAATAAAATCGAACCACTGCATTGCATACATATGATGAAACGTTGCCAGTTTACCGTTGTGCCTGTTCAAGAAATAATTATTGTTAATTTTTTAATTCTATTGCAAAATGTAATCATAAGTTAGAAAATTATTACGTACTTACTCATGGCAGAATTATAATATGCATAAATCAAATAACAAGAAAATTGTCCATATGATGCGCACTTTATGTGGTCCTGTATAAAAAATTGTTTACGGTATTTTATTACTTGAAAAAGAAATTTAAAAATATTTTTTGCCACTCTATAGTCCCGTGGTTTATGCCATTTCCAGGCCTACAAAAATATCTTTTTTAGTATATAGTGGTGACCAACCAGACACACACAAAATTTTATTTTAAGCAGTTCATAAGAGGGAAATTTGACTTATTCCAGAAAATTCTTTCAGGGTCACCTCGATGTTAATATATATTGTGGTATCTTTTTGTTCTCTCATCTGCAGAGCGTAAAAAAGATGTAAGTAATAATTATTTTTAACAGGTGGTCAAGAAGGTTCACAACCTTGCAAATGTTCTGTAATAATGTGGTATTTATGAAACGCAAAACACACGCATATTATTTCTAATTAGTTGGCCAATACTGTCGTTACTTCAATGAAATTTCCTATGAGCTAAAATTAGGTTTTTATTTAGAATAATTTTATTTTAAGTTATTACTGAATTTTCCCTAGATAATGGTTCAAAGGCTAATTCATCTATAATCACTATTCAAGGTGTTTTATTATGAATGTTCATCGATAAACATGAAAGAAAGTTGTTTTTTTGGCTCATTTTTTCCATTAGTTTCTATATCTTGTTCTATTTTCTTCAACAAACATTATATATTTAATATAGTTTTAACATAATGTTTAGTTTATCAGGTAATCATTATTTAATAGATAATTAATTACATACGTTTTCTTTTTAATGGATTTTCTATCATTATTTAGGACCCAAAAATATAATTAGTTTACTATAAGTTGCGTAAAGGATTCAATGCGGTAAACTTTACTTTTAGATATGACCATGAGATATTTTACTTTTTAAAGTCATACCAGTTTAAAACATTAAAACGGAGATAAAACTTAACCATAAAATCTTACTGAAAAAATCCGGAGCAAGATTTGTACAAATCAAAAATTATTACCAGCAATTCGATGCCTGTGAGCAGATGTAGTACTTTGTCTATCCAAATTTCCATCAACAAAAGAAGACTCACGATAAAGTCAACCCCGCGCATTTTAATTCTGAGTTATCCGAGTACGTGCTTCAATCAACCAATAAGAATTTACATTACTCCAATATCGAAAATTGTGACATTTTCCTCATCTTTAAATTCGAAATACGCTTTCTCTGAGAAAATGATTTTGAACAAAAAATTACCTTTAAGTGACAACTAATAACCACGACAGTAACCAACATCTCACAAAAGTATAGTATGGCAAGCGAAAGCAAGTTGTCGAAGAGGGGGGGGGGGGCACCAGCAATTTTCCCATTTCTAGTGTAAAAGGTAGGGTCGGGTGTATTTTTCTGAATTTGAAGCTCTTGGAGATGTGGGGGGGGGGATCACAAAAAAAAACAGTTGCCGATAGGGGGGAGGATGCGAGCAGGATACACATTTCTAGTATAAGAGGCAGAATCGGGTCTATTTTCCTGAACTTAAAGCTCTTGGGGGGGCTATGGTAAGAAGAACAAGTTATCAACGGGTGGGGGTGGGGGGAGTGCCAGCAGCATACACATTCCTAACATAAAAGGCAGAATCGGTTCTATTTTCCTGAACTCAAAGCTCTTGGGAAGGAGAGGGGCGATCGGAAGCATATACATTCCTATACTCTATTCAAGAACTAGAGAGAGTAATAAAATTGTTACCGAAACCTTCAATGTACCTGCTTCAGTGCCGCAGGTAACTGAGGACTGCCGTAAATCTAATTATATTTAAATATTATAAGCATTTATAAATTTACTGCAACAATAAAATTTCTGATAGTTCAATTTAATTTCTGTTAGTGAGCAAAGTACACTTTACAGTGTGTCCTTAGTGATTTATCTTGTTTGTGCTTGTTTTTATATATTATTTGAGATTAGTGATATACCCAAAAGATATGGCTTCCACATCTATATTTATTCCGAAATCGTTAAACCAGGGCATTTTTTCCTCAACGAAAAACTTATTACGATGAATGTTTATGATGCCTTAAGATATTATTATCTAGATAATAATGTTAAAAGATCTGTTGAGATGTGTTCCAACATGACAGGAGTTGGAAAATCTACTATGTACCGAATACTGAAGGAGAAAAAAACGACTGGAATTGTTAGTACTCAAAAGCTAGTTGGAAGAAGATATATAAACTGCAATAAAAGGAGTTGTACATACATTTTATTATGAGAAGCAGATCCCAACTGTCGACAAAATTCTAACTAAAATCGATGAAGATCGCGATTTACCTGAAATTAAAAGAACTGAACTCTGGAAATTGCTCAGAGAACTTTATTTTTTGCTGGGAAAAACCAGATAGGAAATCTGTTCTTTTAGATCGTCCGGAAAATGTCCGTTGGAGAAGGAAATATTTCTCTCAAGTAGAAGGTAGAGTTGCTAGAAATAACACAACTTACAAAATTAGTAATTGAACTGAACTTTTGAAAGATTTTTTTGAATAAAGTTACTGCAGAAAATTGGGAAAAATCCATATATCACTGACTTTGATTACGAATTAGATACGTAATGTTTACCAGCGTAAACACAATTTATTATTTAAATGTTCTGTAACATATAAAAATTAATTACATTTGAATCCCTTTTTAGTGTTTAATTTTAATTCTGCAGATGGTTTAAGAAATAAATAAACTGAAACGTCAAATGTTCTAAAAATGTTTTAATTAATAATAGAATGATCGATAGCCCCAAAAAATTTTAATATTATGTGGATGAATTTATTTTTTTAGATATTTTTAACTTCTTGTATTTTCGACAATGGGTATTTTGTAAGTATTTAAATTATAGCTTAGAATTTTTTGAGACAATGAGGCTACGTTTTAGTCTGAATGTACCTAAAACGGTTTCTATGCCACAATTAAAAATAATAAAAATTCAGTTGTGATTTGTGTGTTAAATATGTCAAAATTATCTATATTTTCTAATGTATGTGAATTATTAAGAAATCATAAGAAATAAAATAATGTTATAAAAACTTTTTATTTTACGTTTATTGCCGAAATGATATTCTATGCCATAAATACTTAGTGATAAAATAAACCTCTTTCTGACGCCTATGACAAGGATTAAAATCCTTTTTAACACTTCACACTTCCAAATATCTATTTTTATGCAACCCAAATAGTCCATTATTATCGACCGGTATGAAAAATATATGTGTTTAACAGATTTTGCCAAAGACACCGGACTAAAGATCACAGGTAGTTTGCGAAGAAGAAAATAAGGGTAAAAAATGATTCATTACTCTCTTTAATTCTTGAAGAAACTATAGTATAAGAGACAAAATCGGGTCTATTTTCCTGAACTCAAAGCTCTTGGAGGGGGGGGGGGCGATCGCCCCCCCCCCTAGATCCGCGCCTGGTCCAGTGGCTGTTCCAACAATCATTTCCCGGAGAAGTGAAGAATATGTTATTTGTATCACTGGATAAGAAATTTTCCCGCTATCAATTTCTGCAATAAAAAAGGGGGTTTCCATTTAAAAAATTAATTTGACTTTCATCACATGACGCTGAAGATCATAATCAAGGTCACTGTCCAAGATCACATAAAAATGGGTCATTCAATTTCCTGAAACTCTTATTCGACCCCGTTCCGATACTTTTATGCTACCCTGTACATAACAACAACGCTAAATCATATTTTCTAATATTCTTTTTTATAAATTCTAAATGTTTTTTAAAAAGTTATTAAAAGAGAACAAGTGAACTAAGTTTCTCTTATATAATTGTAAAATTGAACTTTCGCTGTTAATAATACTAGTTATCTTTGCTCTATTTTTACCATTATTTGAGGCAATGTTTAGAAATCTCTTTTCATAAATCACTTATCGTACGATTATGACGCACTAGTGAACATAATTGTTATTGTATGTTTGAAATATAGGAATATAATGTAGGATTACCTAATACAAAATTAGGTGACGACCATATGAATTTTGTTAAAACTTCTTATAATGCACGTTTATCTCAGTTTTGATCCTCAGCAAACCTGCAACAATCTTTTGACTTCCTGCAATAAATAACACCTGTAATCACGCCAGTCAGCCGTCTGTCCGTTGAATTTCTTTTTTTTCTTTTCACGTTCCTTTCGTTAACGCCTGTGTTTGATTGGCAAACAAACGAAGAATGAAGAACACGAGTTCTTTACATCTTCTCACGGTCCTAGCAGGATTAAAACATGGTAAAAAGGTTAGAAATTATAAGAATTTCTAATTTTTGTTAAAACTTTTGTGAATTATCGCATATTTTTTATTTAAAAAAAAAAGGCAAAGGAACGAATCGAATCTAATCGCTACTTTTTTAACCAACTAAAAAAAGAATATTATCAACTCGACGTTTATTTTTTTAAATAATTTTTGGATGGAAGTGAATTATTTTGGTCAAACTGTCAAGATATTTTAATGGGACTCAAGATCAAAACTACGAAAGTCCGTGCAAAGTCAGCGAGATGGCACTACTGGTGCGAATCGAGGTTATTTTCAGTTAAATAGTAGCATCTCTTGGAAGAACATACACCAAGTTTCAGCTTGCTCGGTCTATTTCTTTGTGTTTGACATTTGTTTTAATTGAGTAAGTCGAGTGATTCTCCAAAAATGGAAAAGAATTTCGTGTCTCGATTAAACATTACTTTACGAAAGGCAAAACGCCTCAGAAGACTAAACAGAAGCTTGACAAACATTATGGTGACTATGTACCTTCGATTAGAACAGTTTATAAGTTATTTCAAAATTTTCGGGGTGGCAATATGAGCACAACAGACGCTGAACGTTCTGGACGCCCTATTGAGGTTACTACTCCAGAAATCTTTGACAAAATCTATGATATGGTGATGGATGACAGAAGAGTGAAGGTGCGTGAGATTGCTAGTTCTGTAGGCATCTGGAATGAACGGATGCATAATATTTTATACCAACATTTGGACATGAAAAAGCTATCTGCAAGATGGGTGCCGCGATTGCTTACGATTGACCAAAAACAAAATCGTGTGAAGTGTTACAAGAACGGTTTGCAGCTGTTCCAACGAAATCCTCACGACTTTAAGCGTCGTTTCGTCACTGTGGATGAAACATGGATATATCACCATACGCCTGAGACCAAAAAACAATCTAAACAATGGGTTGCCGAGGGGGAATCTGCACCAAAAAAGGTCGGGAATCTTATGCCGACTGTCTTTTGGGATTCACAACCTGGAAAAGGGTAAAACTATTACAGGTGAATACTATTCATCGTCATTAAACCGTTTGAAAACCGAGCTGCAAGAAAAACGTCCACGATTGACCCACAGAAAAGTCCTTTTCCATCACGACAACGCACCAGCTCACACCACAGCAATTGAGACCGCAAAATTAATGGAAATAGGGTTCCAACTCGTTTCACGTCCCCCCTATTTTCCAGACTTGGCGTCCTCGGACTATTATTTGTTCCCTAATATGAAGAAATGGCTGGCGGCAAAAAGATTTCATTTAAACGAGGAGGTGATAGCAGAAACGAATAGCTATTTTACAGACTTTGACAAATCGTATTATTCGGAAAGGATCAACAAACTACAGCAGCATTGGACGAAATGTATAAGCCTAAAAGAAGACTATGTTTATTTATTTATTTACAATAACTGCCCTACAGGTCTTGAGACCCAACTACAAGGCAGTGATTACACAAATAATACGTAAACGAACAATTTTAAATTCGAATCAAACGACAAAAATATATATTAATTTAAATACAAATAAAAATTCAACTAAAATAATTAATTCTAACACTAAATGTATAATACAATGCTAAGCTATCTACTTTCATATACAAAAGTGAACATATAAATCAATTAAGGATGAGAAAAAGAAAAAAAGAAGAAATGCCAAGGTCAATGTGCCAAAATCCGGCAGACAGTTCCTAGAGATGAGCTGAATATGTCAAAGCTATTACTCTTTTTATAAATGTCGCACATGAAATATAGAGGCGAAAATTTGAGCACGTTAGTTCTAGGAGTTCTGAGATAAAATACGTTAAAATTTCGGCAATTTATATGAGGGATATTTAAGTTTATTCTAGCTAAAATATTAGGACAGTCAATAAAATTGTTAAGTATTGTTAGTAAGAAAAAATCCCACCGTACCTTTAAAGATGAAAAATTGAATTTCTGAAGCAATAGTTCATGTGAAAAACCTTGCATAGGATAAACCCCAAAGCTCTTAAGATTGAGGTATTTCAAAAACCTTCTTTGTACCCTCTCCAAAGTATTGATGTGGGTATTGTAGCCTGGGGCCCACACAACTGATGCGTATTCTAGTTTAGACCGCACATACGAGAAATACAGTAATTTGATGACGTCAGTGTTATTAAAATCGCGAGTACAACGCAAGATAAACTCAAAAACCCTTGAGGCCTCAGAAACGATATTATTCATATGAAAGGAAAATGAAAGCTTGGGATCGTAAGTGACTCCGAGATCTTTAAAAAGATCTGCCCGCGAGAGTAGCACGGTATTCAACGAATATTCATACCGAAATGAAGAAAATTTCGAAGTGAAAGTCATAACACTACACTTCTCCACGTTGAGCTGCAGATAATTTTCGGAACACCAATTGCTAACATGTTCCAGGTTCGATTGAAGCTCCATACAGTCCTGTAAGCAATTTATTCTCTTATATAGCTTAATATCATCGGCATATAATAAAATATCTGTGTCAACAACAGAAACAATATCATTAATAAAAATATTAAAAAATGAAGGTCCCAGTACTGATCCCTGCGGTACACCAGAACTTGAAATATATTTCACTGAGCGAGAACCTCGAATTTCAACATACTGAATACGATTATGGAGATATGATTTAAATAACTTTATTAGTGAATCTGAAAATCCAAATGACGATAATTTCTTAAGCAAGATGGAGTGGTCCAAACGATCAAATGCCTTTGTGAAGTCCAAATAAACAACATCCATCTGACAACCATGATCAATAGCCTCAGCTATATTCTGAGTCATAATCATGAGATTAGTTGTCGTCGACCTACCCTTAAAGAAGCCATGTTGAGATGGAGTAATTAAATTTTTAGTTAATGAAAAAATAGAATCATGAAGTAAAAATTCAAATATTTTAGAAAAATTGCATATAATAGACACCGGTCTATAATTACAAACTTCAGATCTATCCCCCTTCTTAAAAACAGGACAAACCTTGGAAGATTTCCATATGGAAGGAAAACTGTTTAATTTTAAACACCTATTATACAGTATTTTAAGTGGTTTAGCTAGGACGAATCTGCAGTCTCGTATTAGAAAAGCTGGGATTAAATCCGGACCAGTAGTAAATTCAGGTTTAAGCTTCTTTATAGCATTAACTATTTCACATTCAGTGAAATCAGATACATGAACAATTGGAAAGATGGAATCTACGGAACATGAATCATCCACGGATACCGGACTGGCCGAAGAAAAGGATTGCTTAAAGAATTCCGCAAAAGCATTTAAAATATCAGATAAAGTATTAATTTCTTTATTATTAAAAGACATACTATTTGGAATATCCTGTAGCTCCTTTTTCGATTTAATAAAATTCCAAAACTGTTTAGGATCCCTTTTAATATTATCCTCCACCCCCCGAATATATGTTTTGTATGAGACAGATATGTCTTTTTTTATTTTACTTCTTAGTGATTTAAAATTTTCCAAATGTTTAATGCAGTGTATAATATGACGAGAAAACCAAGGTGGATAATTTCGTTTCGGAATCTTTTTATATTTAGCTACGTAAACATCCAACGTATCATATAATTTTTTGTAAAAAATGTTGAAAAATAAAAAAGGTTTATCCAAAAAAATTAAGTAGTTTAAATTTTTGCACGGAATTTTTAAACAATCCTCGTATTATTCTGGTTAAAAGGTATTTGAAAATTATCGTATGTACAAAATCATAGTCACACAATTAATAATTCTATTAATATATAAGTTATAAAGTTGAGAACGTGCGATATTCGGAAGCACAACTTTTTCTAATTTGAAAATTCTCAAAATGAAATTAAAAAAAAAATTAAGTTTATAATTTAAACAGTTTTAAAATTAATACTAAATAATAGAAAAATAATCACATTGGAGATTCTAAGTTTATTTAGTGATCGTTGAATTGACTTAGTTGTAGAGTAACTTATCAATTAATAAGGAGAACCTTCCGGATAGTAGACTATTCAGAATAATCAGAATTAAATTTAGAGGATATTTCGAAAAATTCGGACAACTTTGTATCACATGGCTTTATTTTGGAAAAATAATAAAAATAAGCCTATCCATAATTTCTCTTACAGAACATGCGTCGATGAAAAAACTGCCAAACATTGACATTGACGGCGAATTAAAATAAATAGTTACTAGATCGCACTAAATTTGCAACAATGTTTTTCGTTTGGATAGTACGATATCCGAAAACGCCCGAAGTATAGACGATAGAAACACAGAATGCCGACAAATGGTATTACTGCATTCGCCGATAGAGATTAGGGATGCGCGATACTCTTAAGAGTATCGATATTTGGTATCGATCCGTATCGCAAG
Source organism: Diaprepes abbreviatus (assembly GCA_034092305.1). Lineage (NCBI taxonomy): Eukaryota > Metazoa > Arthropoda > Insecta > Coleoptera > Curculionidae > Diaprepes > Diaprepes abbreviatus. The sequence goes on from JASJET010000217.1 coordinate 678,571, forward strand.
AAGTGGTATCGATACAGGAAAATATCGTCGTCAAAAAATTCGATACCTAAAATATCGATATCTTTACAATACGGATATTTGCACAAAAATCTAAGAAATCCCGTTTGAATTTAGAGAACTACTCTTTCAATGAATGAATACCGAGTTTCTAGATCAAATACATATAAAATACAAACAGAAAGCGAGAAATACAATAATTGTTTAAGATAAAGTAGCACTGTAACATTACTATCTATCGACATGGATCTTAGGATAGGATTTTTTCGAAAATACGCCCTCTGCTATCTTAGCTCAAACTGTGGTATAATTCAATGGTATTTCGGTAGATCGGGTAATTAAAGTGAAAATTGCTAGATTTACAGAAAAATCGGTAGAGGTGGTAATACAGGTTCAAATGTTCTGACAATTTCAGGATTCCTAGTGAATCGGGATTCCCCGCCTCTCCTTTAGCACACGAACACGTTAAAATGCAGGGATCTAATCTGCCAGCTAAGTTACAGCAACCTATATAGGCTGTTTGTCTTAGTAATAATTAGATGCCGTTACTTTTTCAAACCCGGATCGCATGTTTCGATACCAAACCTAATGTATCGATACCAACAATGTATCGCAAAAGAAATAGCGATACAAAATGTAGGGTATCGGAAGCAAAAGTATCAATACTCTAAAATATCGTATCGTATCGCCCATCCCTAATAGAGATTGAGAATAGAAAAGTAGCTGTACATTTCTACGTAACACAGAATCCTACTTTGTGTGTAACCGGAATTAGCGTTTGTATATATATATATATATATATATATATATATATATATATATATATATATATATATATATATATATATATATATATGTATATATATATATATATATATATATATATATATATATATATATATATATATATATATATATATACTTGAAATTAGAAATTTGTCTGGGATGAACCAGGATTGGCCCTGGTATATGTTAACTCCATTCTCCATTTAAAATTTTTTAATACCAGGAGCATTATCTACGAAAAGAATCGATTAGAATAATATTTCATGTGACTTGTAAGTTCAGCATCTAATGAGAGCTCGTGTTTGAATATTATAGAATTATTTTTTAGGGAATTACACGCGATTAAATTTGGAGTGTAAGTCAACTTTATTCGCTCGTAACTACACAATTATTTATCAAAATTTCAAAAACGGATCCACAATGAATAGAGATTAAAAATATGTTTTAAATAAAGAAAGAAAATATTTGAAATTTTTTTGCTGATAGTGGCCTTGACGTCATCTGAATTCAATTGCATTTCGATTTACTCGTTAAATTATAAATTTTAAGAGCTAAAATATCTGAATATATACAGTAAGGGCTAACTTGGCGTCTTTAAGCAACACAGCACAATAAATTATTAAAACACATTTCATACGAATTAACACTCAAATGAAATCTAATCCTGTACGATCACGTGACTGGAGTACAAAACTATTATAACAATTTTTAGTTGGCGTCATTTAAAAAAGCAAAATTTGCACGCTTAGAACGCGTGTCGTGAATTTGATTAGATATACAGACAAGTTTTTTTTAGCACAGAGCCACACTCCTTTTTGGTTTTAGTCTGCTAACGAGATATTGTAAGTTATATTCTCGTAAATATTTCCAGTAAGTAAGCACCTTTACGGATGTTTATTCGATAATGGTATATATATATATATATATATATATATATATATATATATATATATACTTATATATATATATTTATTACTTCAGGACGCTTCGAATCTTTTTCAACTGAACGTACCAGGGGCTTCTACAAAAATGCACATTTTTAGTGTTATGATATATGGAATTACAGGTTAAAAACTTACCATAAGATAATACTTAAATGAAAAGACCCAAACCTATTATGTCCCGTAAACCACCTAAAACATACACCATCTGGTTAACACATTTTAGTCAAATCAATGCAGTTTTAGAGTTAAAATGTAATGTCCACCCTCCCAGTTGGACTTTTAAAAATACTGTTTAGAAGTTAATATTTAAATATAATAGAGTGCGTTGTTACAATTGTTGCGGTATATTTAATCTTTACTTAATACAAAAATCTCTGTTTTAAGAATAAGGTTTTAACCTGTAATTCCATATATAATAAAATTAAAAATGTACATTTTTGTAAAAGCCCCTAGTACATTCAATTGAAAAAAATTCGAAAGAATCGAAACGTCCTGAAGTAATAAAAAATATGACAGCTTCATATATGTAGTTTTCATACAAAAATGAACCACATTCCCAGAAAAATAATCAACGATATATATATATATATATATATATATATATATATATATATATATATATATATATATATATATATATATATATATATATATATATATATATATAGTTGGTTATTGGTAACTCGATACAATTCTTTGGGGATCTGATAATATGGGAGTTACGGAATATATTTAACCCTAATATGCATTATACGAGAATGGTTCGATAAATTCTCGGTCTGAAACAGAGAGGGCGCTAGTAGGATCAAATAGCTATAATATTTTGTAAGCATTAACCGTGAGATGACGCCCTGCAAAGTTTCAGATGTTTGCGTTCAGTTTCTTGTTTGTGGCGATCAAGTGAACACATAAGGTTCGATATTTTGTGAAAGATGGATAAAATTGAAGTTCGAGCGGTTATAAAAGTACTTTGTTTTAAAGGGTTTAACTCCTACGGACATTAAAAATGAGTTAGATTCTACTTTAAAGGATTCTTCTCCTTCGTTTTCGGCAGTAAAAAAATGGGCTGCTGAATTTAATCGTGGTCGTACATCAATTCAAGATGATGAGCACACACACACACACGACTTTAATCTTTAAAAATTAAATTTTTCAGATATGTAATTTAACTTCGTATAACTATTTTGCTGGAATACTTGATCAATATTATGGTCTGTCAAATGGAACGAAAAAAATCTGTGAAAGCATTTCGATTCTATGTAAAATTTCAAGAAAAACTTACTTTTTGAAGAAAAATTAAAAATCGAAATATCTCAAAAACCGTTGCGTCGTGTATTATACATATTAGGGTCAAATTTACTTCTTATCACTTGTATTATCAAATTCCCCAAGGAATGTATTGAATTACCAGTAACCCTATGTATATATATATATATATATATATATATATATATATATATATATATATATATATATATATACAGGGTGATTCAAAAATCGATCACGAAACTTAAGGGGGTGATTCTACTTGACAAAATAAGGGTAGAGCTTCATATAATTTTTTTTCAAAATGTCATTCGTTTTCGAGTTACAAGCCGTCCAAGTTCAAGTTTTTATTTTTTGTTTTTTGAATTACTCGCTTACAGGAAAACCGATTTGACTAATATTTGAAAGATAGGCTAAGTCTTCTGCGCTTCATCATTTTAGTAACAATTCACATTGATTGTTTGCCGCTAGAGGGCACTTTACCTACATTGAAAATTGTTTTTTTGTCATAATTTTTTAGTGTTGACAGCTACAGTAGTTTTTGGCATAATTTCTGAAAGACTGATGCCACATCTTTAAAAAAGGTGCTCTTTATTTACATCGCTAAACCCAACGGTTTAGACGTAAATCACCCTTAAAAATTAAGTGGTAAATTTACTTTTCTCATTTTATTACCACCAGCTACCAGGTAAATAGCTATCAAAGTATACTAGAGCTGTCAGTTTAACATCAAATAAATTCGCTTTTTAAACTATTTAATTTATAATCTTAAAATAACTAATAATGGCTAATCAGTAAATATTCATATTATGGATTATTGCGATATACATTTAATTGATAAAAATTAATGAAACAGTACTAAACAAACTAAAAAAGATTCTCAAAATGTCCCCCATTTTCTTCCATACATTTCCTAACACTCTTCAAAAAATGTCGCCTAACTCGATGAAAAATTTCTGGTGTTTCTTTAATAATTTGGCACTTTTCGATTATCCTGAAGCGAAGATCCTCGACGTTGATTACTGGAATATCGTACACCAATTGTTTCAAATGACCCCAAAAGAAAAAATCCATAGGATTAAGGTCTGGTGACCTCGCTGCCCATGCCAATGGTCCACTTCGTCCTATCCATCGCTCAGGATACGTTGCATTCAAATACTGTCGGACACGTATACTAAAGTGGGGCGGAGCTCCGTCTTGGAGGATCCACATGTTGGCCCTTACTTCCAATGGCACATCTTCCAGATACAATGGGAGACGATTTTGGATAAAATCTAAGTATACGTCACCAGTTAATGGGCCATCAAAGAAATGAGGACCAATAAGGTAATCTCCTATTATCCCTGCCTACACATTTAGTGAAAATCTACGCTGATGTTTCGTTTCTACCACATTGTTTGGGTTCTCGTAAGCATATGTGTGGATGTTGTGTAGATTTGTTATGCCATCACGAGTGAAACCAGCTTCGTCAGTGAATAATATGACGCCAATTAATCGATTATCGTGTTCATACTTAGCTAGGATCTGATTGCACATTTCCAACCGTCTCGGCCGATCATCGTCATAAAGAGCCTGCACCTTTTTTGAATGAAACGGGTAGAGTTGTTCTTCTCTTAGTATCCTCCATGAACTAGCCTGAGAGAGCCGCACTTCATTCCCAATTTTTCTAGTACTAATACCTGGATTATCTTCAATAATTTCAAGCACTCTTTCTTCTTGTTGCGCGTTTCTAGCAGTTCTAGGTCTTCCCCTATTTCCATTATAACTTTTAAAGGAACCACATTCCGCAAGCCTCCTGTGCACACTGGAAAATGTTTGAGCATGAGGGATATTTCTTTCGGATAACTCTCCATATGATATCTTCTTGCCAACTCTGCATTACCATTTGCTTTTCCATAACAAAAATGGATATCACAATATTCGATATTTGAATATTGGTGATTAGCCATTATTAATTATTTTAAGATTATAAATTAAATAGTTTAAAAAGCGAATTTATTTGATGTTAAACTGACAGCTCTAGTATACTTTGATAGCTATTTACCTGGTAGCTGGTGGTAATAAAATGAGAAAAGTAAATTTACCACTTAATTTTTAAGGGTGATTTACGTCTAAACCGTTGGGTTTAGCGATGTAAATAAAGAGCACCTTTTTTAAAGGTGTGGCATCAGTCTTTCAGAAATTATGCCAAAAACTACTGTAGCTGTCAACACTAAAAAATTATGACAAAAAAACAATTTTCAATGTAGGTAAAGTGCCCTCTAGCGGCAAACAATCAATGTGAATTGTTACTAAAATGATGAAGCGCAGAAGACTTAGCCTATCTTTCAAATATTAGTCAAATCGGTTTTCCTGTAAGCGAGTAATTCAAAAAACAAAAAATAAAAACTTGAACTTGGACGGCTTGTAACTCGAAAACGAATGACATTTTGAAAAAAAATTATATGAAGCTCTACCCTTATTTTGTCAAGTAGAATCACCCCCTTAAGTTTCGTGATCGATTTTTGAATCACCCTGTATATATATATATATATATATATATATATATATATATATATATATATATATATATATATATATATATATATATATTTGACTCTACAATTAACTAATAAAAATTGGAGATTTTAGCATTATTCTGCAACTATTATATCTCAGTTTTAAGTATTGGGGTAGTCGTTTTCCTAGGGCTCCCTATTACTTATATATTTTTTTTGTCACTGCAATCTTGTTCAAGCGTTGGCTGAAATGAACTCAATTTCAGATTGTTACAATCTAAAAAAAATTGCCTAAATGATATATCAAAGATTTTGGAAAGAAATCTGTGTGTATGCATAGTAAATGTGTCCATCTAAAATCGTTAACTTGACTTGTTGTTTAACCATATTAATTTAATGCTAGATATTTATAAATTAATAAAGGACTCTTTACACATTTCTTCTGGGTACGAGATAATACGTCGTGTCTGAACTAATCTGCGATGATAGTTCGAAATAATCCATCTAAATGTCCACTTAACAATTAAATTATATACTTATTTATATACGGATGAACATCGTATGGCTCAACTCTTTATATATTTGTATTGATAATTTCTCGTGATGATGACCTTCCAAAACGACTCGTTTAGAGTTGGTATTTATGAAAAGAAAAAATAAATATTTTTGAACTAATTTCATTTGTAGTTAATTGCTCTGTAAAAGGTTTACCATCAAAGATTTAAATAAATAAATTTACTTGATACATCAAATGTACTAAATATGAGCGGCTGATAAGATAAAATTCACATGTATTTTGTTATGCTATAATGAACTGTCGAGACAGATTGTCTAGTAAAAACATAATATTTATTTGAATTTTATCTTATAAAGTTCTAGAATTTTCAAAATATATTTTCTTTTGGACCGATTCTTATAATTTCAGAGCACTCTGGGGTATAGCCATCTTTTTTGTTTACGTGTCGAAAAGATACATTTCGCAGAAGGCGTCAATTTTGCTTTATTTTAAGGTTATAAGAGGCTGGAAAGTTATTTTTTTGCATTAACGCCGGGCTTCAGTGAGATACGGCTTGATCTCGACACCACAGAATCATTTTCAAAAAATTAATAGTACAATTTTACTTTTCGTGTGAAGATTAGATAGATGAAAGTATCTTAGCTAATAAGTAAGTAAAAAAATTACATCCAGATCAAAGAAGTTTTAAGGCAGACGCAATCTAGTTGGCTAGTTTTGTTTAGCTTATAATATTTTGACAATTAACGTTAAATAGGTGGATAAAGAAGTCTTTATATATTCAAGTTGAGGATAAAAATCAAGAATAAAGCCTTGGAACTGGTAAGAGGAATATTTATCTTTCGAAAATGTACAAAATTTTCCATTATTGCGCATTTAATTATAAAATAAAATAATCTTTGTGTTGGTAGGGGTCAAAACTTGATTGATTTATTATTGTGCCTGTCAATTTAAACCCTTTACTGTGAACTTAGGGCAGTTTTAATATTTTGAACATGCTGTAGTCTGAAGACAAGTAAAAATTTTTTTATCAAGAATGACCTTTCCTTGAAAATGGGCATACTGTATATACATACATGAATGGTTTGGTTATTCCGGGTTTCAATCCGTTCGTTCAAAAAACGGATTGAAACTCGGAATAACCAAACCATTCGTTCCACCATCCGTGAAAAAAAAAAAAAATATATATATATATATATATATATATATATATATATATATATATATATATATATTGTCGTAGTACTACGGTTAAAAATTAAAATCACGACGTCTGGGCATTAAAACAGTATCACTTATAATTAATATCCTACCGACACGCTCCGCCTGAAAATAAGTACAAATACAACATCTAAATATATATTGTTACGTCAACACAGGGTAAAAGCGTCGACGTCATGGACGAAACACCGCTGTAACTTTTGGGTCAAATATTTAATTAGATTGTATATCGCCGGGTGCAGGGGCATTTTTCTTCGTGCGAATACAACAATATATATATATATATATATATATATATATATATATATATATATATATATATATATATATATATATATATATATATATATATATATATATAATGTAATGTAGGATGCTTAGGGTATAAGATTCCCGATACTTTTTTAGCACCAAATACATATTTTTTAGGGGTGGGGGGGTGGACGCATTGTCCCAATGACCCCTCTCTGGGTCTGTCCTTGAGTTAAAGATGTTTTTCAACGCATTGTTTATTTTAAAGAACTTAATTTTATTAGTGTAAATCTAGAAAGGACGACCTCAAATATTTATCTATAACTGGGGTTGAAAAAATGTTTTGTTGGTATTGGGTATCCAGATGTGGGTTACTTTCTAGAGATTTATTTTATTTTTGGAATGAAGTGATGTAATATTATTTAAAAAAGTCCTCACAAGGTGAAACATATGTAGTTAGCTCTATTAAAGTACTGAAACATTACCAGTGTTTATTTACAAGTACTTATAACAACAAATTTGTCTCAACGTTGTTTATGGTCAGTGGGCTGTTTTGATATTTGGCAATATTTGATACACACGAATATTTTTATTTAATTTTACTTTAATATTTTTGCTTTAAGTATGTATAAGTGGTAGAAAAACGAAAAAAAGAGGATTTAAAAACTTATCTTTATCGCTAAATATTGTTATATATTATTCACATATTAAAAATAACATAATAATTTAGGCAACCAGAAACTCATACCTTTCTTAATTGTCGGTTACTTTATTCTCGAATTGATGTACCGATTAGCATGTTAGGAAGAGATATTATGGAGTCGGTGAGTGTACTAAGAAATAAAAGATCTTGCACTATTTATTAACACTTTTCCAAATATAAATAAAAATATTATCATGATTTTCAAAATTCACATAATCGGCCCCAGGTCTGACGATATGTTAATTATAGAGAAGAATTTGTTGGTTTGGTCATGACGTGTAATAAAGGCATAAAAATGTGTTTCAAGGAAGTGTGACAAGAAGAGAGATCGTGGCTTCTTCGTCAAGTTGTTGGTATTTGTTTTTTAACCGACTTCTATAAGAAGGAGGTTCTCAATTCGTCGACTATGTATTTTTTTTTTTTTTTTTTATGTATGTACACCGATTACTCCGGAACGGCTGCACCGATTTGAGTGAAATTTTTTACGTTATATAAAGGAAGTTGCTGCGGTGGTCCCATATTTTTTTAGATGATATTGGTGCAGTAAAATCCAAGATGGCGCCTACAATATGGCGGCCAAAAAAATTAATTTTGTCCGATTTTCTCCAAAATTGGTATGGAGGAATTTTCGAGATTGTACCCAAAGAATCTGAAATTATTTAAAAAAAAATCAAAATGGCGGATCCAATATGGCGGACAAAAAAATTTAATTTAGTCCGATTTTCTCCGAAATTGGTATGGGGGAGTTTTCGAGGTTGCACATAACGAATCTGATATTACTTTTAAAAAATTCAATATGGCGGATCCAATATGGCGGACGAAAAAATCAATTTTGTCCGATTTTCTCCAAAATTAGTATGGGGGAGTCTTCGGAGTCGCATATGACGAATCTAGAATAATTTTTAAAAAATTCAATATGGCGGATCCAATATGGCCGACAAAAAAATTAATGTTGTCCGATTTTCTCCAAAATTGGTACAGGAGAGTTTTCGGGGTCGCATATGACAAATCTAAAATAATTTTTAAAAAATTCAATATGGCGGATCCAATATGGCGGATGAAAAAATCAATTTTGTCCTATTTTCTCCAAAAGTGGTATGGGGAAGTTTTCGGGGCCTCACATAAAAAATCTGAAATTATTTTTAAAAAACTCAATACTCCGGATTCAATATGGCGGACAAAAAAATCAATTTTGTCCGATTTTCACAAAAATTGGTACGAGAGAGTTTTCGGGGTCACACATGATGAATTTAACATTATTTTAAAAAAATTCAATATGGCGTATCCAATATGGTGGATAAAAAATTAATTTATTTTCTTTAAATATCGATATTGGAAGATTTTGGGGCCTATATTACCAATCTAAAATTAATTTGAAATTTAAGATAGTGGATTTTCTATGACAGACTAAATATTCGTTTGACCCAATTTGATTAGTATTTGGAAAACTCTAAGAACTAAAGAATTTTTAGTGGTTCATTTTAGGGTGGTTTACAACTTTGGATAAAATGAGTACTTTTTGCCAGTTTGGAGTCATTGCGAGGTACACTAATCTCGATTAGTACTTAGTTCAAATAATTTATGAATATCATAGTGAATTCTAAAACTAAAAATAGAAAAATAAAATTTTTATAAAAAAATTGAACCGACTTCTAAAAGTGCGCTAAAAAGTGAAAAATAACCATAAATTTTTATATAAAATTGAACTTTTTGAAGTCGGCGCCAAATTATTTGTACACGAAATAAATATCTATTAATATATACAAATTATGGTAAAAAAGCTGTTTATGCAAATCACATTTTGGCAGGTATTAGTTTGGCGCCGACTTCAAAAAGTTCAATTTTATATAAAAATTTATGGTTATTTTTCACTTTTTAGCGCACTTTTAGAAGTCGGTTCAATTTTTTTATAAAAATTTTATTATATATACGAAACATCTTTGTCAGAAACGTCAACTGACATAAAACAATTTGAACAAATCCTTCACCGAATAACTTTATATTTTTTAATAATTAGATAAAAAATTATGGGATGAAAATACACCTACATATTCCATTTTAGTGCATTTTATATATTTCCAAATTACAATATTTTTCCAATATAAAAGATTAACAAAATTTTTATTGAATCTGCAATATTTATTTATTTTTTCCCTTTTACGTAACAAAAATAGTTGCGTCAAATTATGTATAAAATAAATCGCAAAAAATTATAGTTATTTCTAACACGCAGTTGTGAGACTAGAACAATGATTTCTGGAGTTGTTGACTCTAAATACTTTGTTTTATTTTCATAAGTTTAAAAACAACTGAAGATTTGATTTCTTCGTGTAATTTTATATATTTTATATTAAAATAACACAGTTAACAATTAAATCAATGGGTAAGTTAAAATTTTATTTTCTGTTGCAAACTGTACTTATTTTTTGAATACAAAATAAATTATTTGATTGGATCAATTCGAAGGCTTAAATTCTCTGATTTCTTTTAAGGCATTAAGTGCTTTTTCACGTTGTTTTTTTATGGTTCATTCATCCATTTGCAGACTGAAAACTAAGAGAAGTCTGACTAACTAATGACTTTTTTAATCCTAATATTTCTAAAATCTAGAAAAAAAAGATGGAATTTTAATTTATTTTGTATCTTTAAAAGTTTTATCACAGAGCCTCAGGTTTTGGGGAGGAAGGGGGGGCACATGACGTCATTTTGCAGTTGCAATGCAATCTAAACGAAAACAATATTGAGTATGCGTTATTTCCTTATTTGTACCTACAGTTAGCTAGAGTTGTAAAACAGCTTTGAAATTAATTCTAAACTAACCGATAACATGAGCTGTAGAGCCCTTCCATATAGAGCTATAAAAATGCATGACGAATGAGCTGTAGTACTCTTGCTGACCGTCTAAATCTGAGTCCCATTTCTGTGATTTCTAATCGTTTATGTTGAAATATGCCGATTAATATATTGACGTAGTGGATCTGCATTCTGCGGAGCAAGAACACATGAGTTTTTTTTTATTGAAATACGGTCCTGTCGAGCACTTGTAACTCATGCAGGGTGCCCAAATAGACTCCTTGTTACGTCACCGGTATCTAAAACATGTTTTTCTAATTGTATAATAATACAATATCTGCGTAATTGCCCCAGATACTTGGAAAAGTATTTAGATACCTTCTCGGTATCCTCGTTTTTTTAACAGATAATTAACGACTGAAAATTTAAAAATTCTTTAGCTTGAATCTATAAATAACACTGAACACGAGAATACGGCAAACTTTGTGATTTATTTACACTTGGCTGTAAAAAAAGCCTGAACTAAAGATGTTAATTATATTTACCCTCGGCTCATACCAGGGATTTAAATAACAATAAATTTGTTTGGTCGTTTTTTATGGTCGGTGGGGGAGCGGATTTCTTGATGTTTTGAGAAACACAAATATTTTTAATAAATTTTTCTTTTGATTTTTTTTGTTTGTCGCTATAGTTTTGAGTATTTTTAAGTGTTAAAAATTATTACAAATAGCAATTTTATAGTTAAATCAACAAAAAAGGTTTTAAAAAATTGATATTTTTATTGGTAAATATTGTAGGTATTATTTAGATATTAAAAATAATATAACAATTTAGACAACCAGAAATTCGCATTTTTACTTTATTGTCCCGTTACTTTATTCTTCAGTTATAGTATAGAATGGGTGTAAGTACCAGTAAATAAAATAATTAGCATTTTCCTATTGTTACAAAAATATTATCACGTTATTCAGCAATCACACAAAGGGCCCTAGTTCTGAAGATATGTTAATTCTTCGGAGGAATTTGTTGTATTTACCAGTAACAAATTTATTTTTATGAGAACTAGTTTTGGTTTTTGCGTGTTGCGTTGGAAGTAAAGCAAAAATAATAAAATTTAAGGTGATCCATAAGGGCTAACTAAGATGTAGGAGGGGGGGAAATTGAGAGTGCACCAATTACACCGCCTTGAATCAGGATCTAAAATCAGTCGGAGAAGGATCGTCGAGTACGCCAAATATTTGTTATTTACCATGGCCGCCGCGCTTTTAAAGCATGTAAAAATTTGCCTAGTAGCTGGTTATCACTACATAGTATAAAACAAAGTGGCTTTCTCTGTCCCTATGTCCCTTTGTATGCTTAAATCTTTAAAACTACGCACCGGATTTTGATGCGGTTTTTTTCAATAGATAGAGTGATTCAAGAGGAAGGTTTATATGTATAATAACATCCATTAAATAGTGGAGAAATACTGTTATTTTTGAGGTTTCTAATGTGATGTCGTTAATTATCATATTTTTTTCCGCTTACATTGCAAACGCAAGCTGAACCCTACGAGATTTATCAAAATAATGTACTAATTATTTGTACACATTGAAAAGGTCTACAGAAAACTCCGCGATGGTATATGTCTATCTCTCATGGATATCCCACAATAACATTTTTTTGTCATTTACTTTTTACGACAAATAATGGCAAATTTTGAAGCGATTTTAACCAATACAGCATTAATCCTTATCCAATTAAATAGCTTAAATACATTGTTGATTTAATATAGATCTATATGGTCCTTTACAGCACAAGATTTAAATGAATATTTTCGAAGATATTACAGATTTAAAATTGCGGGAAGTAGCGCTTGCGGCGGTACTGGCCGACCGGGGCGGCGGCAGCATGCCTATAAATAGCGCGTCGGAGGCCGATGTAATAATTGTTGTAAAAATAAAATAAATAGTCACAGTTTTTCTGTAGTGTATTTAGTATCAGCATTGCACCCGTGCGAAGCCGGGGCGGGTCGCTAGTATGAAAATAAAACGAAAGTTGTGGAACAGCACCCAATAACTATCGTATCTAATATTTTTGCCTAAACAAGCTTTATAATTTTTATTCCATAAGTAGATATCGAAAACATTTAATAAAACTCTCTTTTCTTACTTGTCATTTTCACGCGTCACCAACTACCAAGGCAACGACACGTATCCTAAATGCTATTAATTAGACCACTTTGATTTCATTATATTTTTAGGTCAAAAGTAATGAAAATATTGAAATATCTCAAATCTATTACTCTAACTAAATTTCTTTGGATATATATATATATATATATATATATATATATATATATATATATATATATATATATATATATATATATATATGAGGTATTTCTTATTTGTTTCTTGGACCTTTATTAAAATATTTTTTATTTTTTTGTTTTTCTTGGGATTATGGTCCGTTTAAAAATGGAATTAAAATGTAATGGTGGTGTTATATTTTATATTACATTTTTTTTAATACATTAACGTTTCGGTAATTTTTTTTACCTTCGTCAGAATGTGTGTAGCTAAAAAGACAAAGTATTTGGTTGACTTTACTATTAAAATATTTACATATTATTTATTTACCTTGAACAATGATTCAGGAACAACACTGCACTTACATGTATAAATTTATTTGAAAATTTTGTTCTATTAAAAATTTAGTTTTTGCGAGATTCACAGAGTTCAAGATGACCACGTATGTCATCTTGAAGTTAAGATGGTACTGAGAGAACAGATGGTATTTTTTTGTAGGTAATGAGGGTTGTTTTGGCTATTGTGGGTTAAAAGGGGTCTGGTTCGAAAATGCAATGCGTTTTTGGTTTTAGAATTTTAATTTTTTTTGTTTCTTATTTTATAATATTATTATATATTTTGCTAAGTTGTTTGGTGTCTGCCTTAGCGTTTACTGCATGTTTATTTTTTTGTATTTCTATCATATCTAGAATTTCTCGTTTTTTTGTGTGGTTTTCAGTTTTCAAGATTTTTACTTTTTCAAAGTTAAAGGAGTGGCGATTTTCCGTGCTGTGTGTTGTTAAAGCCGTTTTATTTTTTTTTGTCGTATTTGTGCCCATTTAATCGATTTTTTAGATGTTGGCTTGTTTGGCCTATATATTCGCCTTCGCAGTCTTTGCATGGGATACTGTAGACGACATGTGTTTTTTTATCTTTTGGTATTTCCGATTTAAGTTTACTGTAGCAATTTTTTAGAAGGTTGTGACCCTTATGGCTGACTGTTATGTCGTATTTCTTGAACGTATTTTGGAGTTTTTCAGATAGTGTCGAAATGTATGGAAGTGATACGTATTTTTCGTGTTTCTGTTTTGATTTAATATTTGGTGAATTTTCGTTATAAAATTTGTGAATTCTTTTTTTAAAAAGATTATTGACCAGGTTTTCGGGATAGTTGTTTATTTTTAAAGCTTCTTTTGCTTTTTGGATGGCCAGTTTTCGGCATTCCGGATCTGATAACTTAATGCTGCGATCTGCGAGACCTATAACCACGGTTTTTTTGTGAGAGAGGGGGTGTTGGGAATTAAAGTGTAAATATCTGGATGACCATGTTTTTTTAGTATACCATTCAGTTTTTATGGTATTGTTAATGTGGTGTAAGGTTAGGTCGAGGAAATTTATTTTATTTTGTTTTTCTGTTTCTATTGTAAACTGTAGTTTAGGGTGGTAGGAGTTAAATTTTTCTAATACAAAGGTATATAGGTTTTGTGGTACAGCTGTGATACAGTCGTCAACGTATCTATAGAAGAAGGGCAATTTGAATTCAAGTTTTTTTATCACAGTTTCCTCAAGGTCCTCTAATACAAGTTGTGCTATAACACTAGAAATGGAAGCTCCCATTGCACATCCCTCTATTTGTTTATAAAATTTTTGGTTGTGTATGAAGTACGTAGAGTTTAGAGTTAATTCAAGTGCATTTAAGAATTCATTTAAGGGTATATCGGTGAAAGATTTAATTTGGTTCCACTTTTTTGTTACTATTTCTTTTGCTAAGTTGATTGGTATGTTTGTATATAAGGAAACCACGTCTAGGGATATAAGTTCATGATCATCTGGGATGGGTATATTTCTTATTTTGTTCTTGAAGTCCACGGAATCTTTTATGTAGTAGTTATTTTTGTTAATAATGTTTTGTAGAATGTTTTTGAGAAATTTGGAAAGGTTCTCTAAGGGGGATTGAATACAAGCTACGATGGGTCTTAGAGGAATACCTTCTTTATGTAACTTTGGAAGTCCATATATACGTGGTGGGAGGGCATTTTGAATTTTTAAATTTTTCGCTGTGTTTGGTAGTATATACATTTTGTTTTCCCAACGGGTTATTATTTCGTTGTTGTTTTTTTTGATAAATGGTGGTTGGATCGTTTTTTAGTTCTTTATAGGTAGTGTTATCTTGCAGTAAGGCATCCATTTTTTGATCATACTCAGCGGAATACAAAACCACTGTTTTGTTGGATTTGTCGGGTAATAGAATTTTTAAGTTATTATTTGTTTTTAGAAAGGATTTGGTTTTGTTTATTTTTTTTTGAGAAGGTTTTTTGAGATTTGTTGTTTGTAATTTTGGGTAGGTTGTTTTTGTAGTTTGTGATGATATTGCACCAAGACGATCTAATTTCGTCTTTGGTTTCATTTGTAAAGTTTGTAAGTGAGGCTTCTATATTACTGATAATTTCTGGAATTGGTAGGTCTTTTTTATTTTGAATTGGCATTGCAAAATTCGGTCCTATATATATATATATATATATATATATATATATATATATATATATATATATATATATATATCCCTGTATCTGAACATACCGATGGATGAAGCCCTGGACCAGATCGCTCAAAGAGAGGGTTTCCCAACTGATTTTATGGATCTCACCAGACATTGTCTTAAAAACGCATATTTTTTGTTTGATGGTCAGATATATAGGCCGATAGATGGCGCTGCCATGGGCTCTTCACTATCTTGAGCTGTGGCAAATCTCTTTATGACCTATTTCGAAACGAAAGCTCTTGAAAAATTCCATCTAAAACCCAAACTCTGGTGTCGCTACGTTGATGATGTATTTGTAATATGGCCTCATGGTAAACAACAGTTCAACTGCTTCTATGAGTTTCTTAATTCTATCCACACAAAGATACAGTTTACTCTGGAAATAATCAGCTTCCATTTCTAGACGTTCTCGTAACCAAAACAATGGATGGAGATCTGCGACACACAGTATATCGAGAACCAACCCACACGGACAGATACCTGAATGCTGATTCTTACCATCACCCCTCACAAATACAGGATGTAACCAATACCCTAATATCAAGAACTTTTCGCCTAACTGATGACCAGGGAAAAGAAAAGGAATTGTCACAGATAAAAAGGGCCCTCAAACAAAACAGCTACAAGACACAAACCATAAATTTTCAATGAAAACCAACGCAAGAGACAAGGCCACCTGCCGAGGATAGACAAATCACTATTCTTCCTTATATAAAAGGCACAACAGACAGAATCGGCAGATTGCTCCGGAAACATATCTATAGCCTACAAATCACACAAAACAATAGGCTCTTCTTTAAGAAATCCAAAAGACAAAATCAAGGCGTTCATTCATTATATATATATATATATATATATATATATATATATATATATATATATATATATATATATATATATATATAAAATAAAATAGAATAAAATATTGGCGAAGCGGACGTGAAAATTTGTCAATTTACATGATTCTCGTATTAAAAAGTGCGGAGCACTCCAAAATATGGAAAAACTCCGGGTCCGACAGATGGCGACAGCGCTGTTTCGTCCTAATATGGGACTCGTCAGGCCACCGCAGTCGGTACAAACCATCATCTCGCCTTTGCATCGTATAAGCCACACTTATAATCAAAATACGGCAAATAAGACGACAAAGGCGACATCTCGATGGTCCACTTGATAATACAAGAACCATACAGATTAACAAAGTTTGTAAGAGAACCGTCATATGGTGGCGCGACGGTGAATTAAAACAGAAATATGTAAAATCGAGTACACGAAACGCGCTGCCCAAAAAAAAAACATATTTATTTACTTGTTTGGCTTTGAAACACGCTGAACGATGCTCTCATGGTGGGATCGTTTGGTGCGGCACGTGGCTTTGGCTGCTTAAATAGCGGTAGGTCTTGCTTGCCAGTACCGAAAAATGCGACCCCTATCTTTTGGGCAGCGCGTTTCGTGTACTCGATTTTACATATTTCTGTTTTAATTCACCGTCGCGCCACCATAAGACGGTTCTCTTACAAACTTTGTTAATCTGTATGGTTCTTGTATTATCAAGTGGACCATCGAGATGTCGCCTTTGTCGTCTTATTTGCCGTATTTTGATTATAAGTGTGGCTTATACGATGCAAAGGCGAGATGATGGTTTGTACCGACTGCGGTGGCCTGACGAGTCCCATATTAGGACGAAACAGCGCTGTCGCCATCTGTCGGACCCGGAGTTTTTCCATATTTTGGAGTGCTCCGCACTTTTTAATACGAGAATCATGTAGATTGACAAATTTTCACGTCCGCTTCGCCAATATTTTATTCTATTTTATTTTAAATTACACGGACAAAAACTTATCTACATATTTATATATATATATATATATATATATATATATATATATATATATATTTATATATATATATATATATATATATATATATATATATATATATATATATATATATATATTAGACGGGATAGATATTTACTTCTAATTATAAAATATTAAAACCGATATGAAGTTTAGTAGCAGGGTTTACAACATAATAAGTTCGATGTTTAGCAATAGTAAAATAGTTAATAACTCTGTAACATCTGTGGTACCACGTAATAATTGTTGACAGATAAAATAAATATTTAAGTTTTGGTAATGGAGGGCAATAAAGTTGCTGTTTCTCTGTAGTAATCTGGAGGTAACAGAAACAAACATAAAGCGTGGTAAGTGTTAGATTAACATAAAAGAAGCAAACATTTTTATCTATAAAATTTTAATTAACGTTGGGCGTGGCTTCCAAACAGCACCTTGAACTTTTTTTATATAGATATTGGTTTGATCAAGTTTTAACAATAATAATTTTTTTTTCCAGATTAGTACATCGAAAAAACTAACACACTCATCAAGTAAAGTGATAAGGAAAAAATATCTCTCTACCTTCACATAAAGCAGCAATAAATTTTACAAGACTTTCCAAATTTGTGTTCATTCTAAGTAGTAAGAAACAATCACATTTTAGGACATTAAGAAAAATAAGGTAAGCATAATTTTAAAAATAGAAATAATCAAAAAGATTTAAAATACGTAAAGCTGTGCACATAATTACAGTTTTTGGCTAATGCAAGTCATTTTCACTACATTAATGTTGTTGCTATTTATTACAATAACCCCAATAATGATTAATTCAACACAGAAATGTTGATTACATTTAAAATAGAACTTTTTTTACTTTAATGACAGCTCATTTGTTATGATTGTTCGAAATGTATTGCATTTGATAAATTATAATATCGGAATTAGTACATCTTTCTTTGAAAAATGTTGCTCTACTTTTATCCGAGAGTATAAATTATTCATCAAAATAAAACAAGCCCAACTGCCTGAAAATGACATGCATTTTCCTCGTGCAACATACTTTATAATTATAAATAAAAATACCATAATTATTTAAGTATGAGTCGGATGGATAAGGTATATGAACACATACATTATTAAACTAAACAAATAGAATACAAAAAAGTTAATAAGGAACAAAGGACGCTCGTATGCGCTTAAAAATGATGATATGAAATAAAAGTGCATTGACAAAGGATGTATATATTTATGCATTGTTAACTAAAGTAATAATTATTATTTTTTGCCTTGTTCATTTTAAGCTTTGTTCAATTAGTTCAGATAAAATGGATTTACTGAAAAAAAAAGCGGGACTTTGTTCAAAATATTTTTAATCATCACTACTTAGTATAAAACAAAGTCGCTTTCTCTGTCCCTATGTCCCTTTGTATGCTTAAATCTTTAAAACTACGCACCGGATTTTGATGCGGTTTTTTTCAATAGATAGAGTGATTCAAGAGGAAGGTTTATATGTATAATAACATCCATTAAATAGTGGAGAAATACTGTTATTTTTGAGGTTTCTAATGTGATGTCGTTAATTATCATATTTTTTTCCGCTTACATTGCAAACGCAGGCTGAACCCTACGAGATTTATCAAAATAATGTACTAATTATTTGTACACATTGAAAAGGTCTACAGAAAACTCCGCGATGGTATATGTCTATCTCTCATGGATATCCCACAATAACATTTTTTTGTCATTTACTTTTTACGACAAATAATGGCAAATTTTGAAGCGATTTTAACCAATACAGCATTAATCCTTATCCAATTAAATAGCTTAAATACATTGTTGATTTAATATAGATCTATATGGTCCTTTACAGCACAAGATTTAAATGAATATTTTCGAAGATATTACAGATTTAAAATTGCGGGAAGTAGCGCTTGCGGCGGTACTGGCCGACCGGGGCGGCGGCAGCGTGCCTATAAATAGCGCGTCGGAGGCCGATGTAATAATTGTTGTAAAAATAAAATAAATAGTCACAGTTTTTCTGTAGGGTATTTAGTATCAGCATTGCACCCGTGCGAAGCCGGGGCGGGTCGCTAGTGTTCATATATAAACAAGTTTAAACAATTCTATGTTAAATTGTAATAACTAGCGATTTATATTTCTATTTGGTATACAAGAATTATAACAAATTTTAGTTAACTAAAATTCTGGAGGTTTTTTAAAACTTTTTGTCGTTAAAATTTTCTTTACATTTTGTAAAGAATAGAAAATAATGGCAAAATTTTCACACTTCATCAACAAGTATTTATTTTTCAATATTATGGTTTGAGCAGTAGCATAGCGTAATTTTCAGCCTCCGGGGGCAGATACAAAAATTGCTGCCCCCTCCTTTTTACAGTAAGAGATAATATGATTATTATAAATATAAAATTTTCTAGAGAGATAAAATTTTAGATGCAATTCAATACAAATTTCTTTTTATTATTATAAAATTGATGGACTTCGATAAATGTTTCGCTTAACTTAACCTATTTTCTCTTTAAAATTTAATTTTACTTATAACTGAGGTATTATATTAGTATTTTAAAATATCTAGGGAGTTTCTAAAAGATAAAGTGGATCAACAATCTTTTAAAAAATCGTCCCAAAACAGTGGAAATTTTGGAGTATTTTAAATATTTCAATTCCGAAATTTATTCTTAAAAATTAATGGATTTTGACACTCCATAAATTAAAATGTGAAAATTAATATTTGTTAATCAAAGCATTACTTTCACGGAAATTTTAATAATAAATTTCAGCTCTTTGAAACTAAGGTAAAAAACATTAAGGTGCGTATAAATATGGCGAGTCGAGCTCGAGTCGAGTATGCCTCGAGCTTCGAACGAGACTCTTGAAATTTTGTCGATTTCTATTGTTATCGAGGGCCATCGTCGGCAAATTTGAAATGAGGTAATAAATGCAGTTGGGTTACAAGAAGTCAATTTTTTTATAGTTCTATTGTTTTCGAGTAGCTCGACCGAGACTCGCAGCGATCCATTTTCTGTCGGTTTTTTGGTGCGAACTCAAAGGGTTTTTTTAATCTAGTGAGACGGGTTTATGACACGCTTTTTCGAAAAAATTTACTTTGCAGTGAGACTGAAGACACGAGATTTTCTTATTTTTTTGTTAATGAAATGAAATTTATTTAGCACTTGGCATTGATTAAAAGGTGTTCATAAGTGAACATGGAGTGATCTCAAGAAAATAGATGGACCTGAAAACAATTCCAAAATTTGTGAGTTACGGACAAAAATTTTAGAGAAGAAATAAAATTGCGTCATAAAATTTGCAGAAACCAGCCAAAAGAAAATTTCGAGTGCGTCTACCATATGGAAATAGGTTGCTGATAATATATTTTTCGTTAGGAGATGACTGCTTCTATTTTGATTCACATATATTCAAAATGTAACGAAGGGATTTTGTTGAAATTTCTGTATTATTAGCTAATATGTTGGAACTATAAACTTTCTAGATGTTCGAATCCTAACCATTTTTGTATACAAGGTGTGTGCTATTGTGGTCCAAGTTTTCGTTTTTTATTTAATATACTTTAAAATCCCACATAAAAGTAACAGAGCTGTCGTTTGTTCTTCATTTCATAAATAATTCGGATTTCCGAATTCGGAAAAAGCAAGGGGTAGATATTGTATGTGTTTTAATCACCGCCAAACAAATTAGTAAACAAACTGGTTAAATTTCGCTTTTTTACTTTGAAATATTGAAGATAATTAGAAAATAACACTCCTGAAAAAAGTAGGTTCATTTCTACCAACGTGAACACCGCCATATTGACCCGTGAACAAATTACTGACGAACTACGTATAAGCTAATTTCGGGATTAAGTAAGTAATATTTCGAAAATAAGAAAAACTACTTCTTATTTGTTGATGTTGATCCTAAAAAAAATTTCAGCCAATTTGACAGCATGAGGCATCGTAATTTTGGCCAGTAAACGGAAAAAAGCAAACTCGTGTAAAGGCTGATTTCCAAGATTTATCAATAAATATTGTAAAAGTACAACAAAAAGGTATCTTTTTTATTTAGAAATATAGGAGATAATATGTAAATGAAGTCACTTAAAATATTAGATTTATTTCTAATATCCCCGCACCATGGTTATGTTGAACCCCATATAGGCTGATGTCGTGATTTATTAAATATTTCGAAAATAAGAAAAAATTGACTAAATTTCATTTCGGAATATAAAGAATATAATCAATATAGAATGTAAAAAAAGTTAACTAATTTAGAAGTTCGTAACACCATATTGACACACGGTCGCGATTATGTTAACCGCATATAAGCTATTTATTAATTAATACAAAAATGAACTTATGTAATTTTCGACACATGCGCATTCGCGGTCAATATGGTGGTGTTCTGAACGTTAGAAATGAACCAAATTTGTTTAACCACATTTATTTCTACTCAATATTCCTAAATAAAAAAATATATGGATTTTTTTGGGAATTATACTTAATATCTTTTACGTTCTGAAATAAAAAAGGTGGGATTTTTCCATTATTTTCAAAACATTTGTTTTTTTTTGTTTATATATTATTTTTATATTATTCGTAGTAATGCATTGATGGGTCAATATGGCCGTGTTGTAGATGATGGAAATGAATCAACATTTTCTTCGCAATGTTATATAACTATTAATTTTTATATTCCCAAATAAAAAGATAAATTTAACCAGTTCAAAGAATATTTCAGATAATTGATGTTTACTGTATGTCCATGATTGTCGCGGCGAGTGTACTACTTCGATACAAAGTTCAGTTACATAAAGAAAAATGAAAAATGTGAGACATAGATAACCTTTTCCAAGAAACTGTGAAACTAGTGAAACCCCTTGTTATTTCAACTTATGGAAATTTCGACTACTCTTGTAGTGAAGATGATTTTTCAGCTAATTTATATTTTTTCCTATTTACCTTTTTTTTTAAACATTGTTATTTTTGGCCTCTTAGTTCCATCGGAACATTTGACATTTTGATAAGAAATAACATTATTAATTAATTAGTTGCTTGTCTTTATTTCAATGTAAAGAAGTGCAAGTTGATTACGAGGTATCTGTCATTAGGGCGTAAAATCCCATGTTCACAAAATACCGAGTGTCTCTGCTTCAAAATTTTAAAAGTACCTGAACTGGCATTGGGAGATAAGTACTTAATAAGAAATGAAATCCCTTTTGCATTCATTATGAAGGTCATATGTTATTAGGCAATTAAGACAGACGAGGTTTTAGCCATTCTTACAGAAATTTAGTTTGCAAAGAGATTGAAGACGCGATAGTTGTTTGTAAGTAAATATGGAGTGGTCTGAAGAAAGTCTGTTATATTTAGTGGAGAACTATAAATTATTCAAAAATTTATGGGATCAGAAAGATAAAGATTATTTCAAAAAAGAAAAGAAGGTGGATGCGTGGAACGAAATTGCGTCAGCCGTCGAACATTCTGCAGATGCAATAAATCTCTTTTGGCGCCGGGCGGCGAAAAAGGGTTCGAACCTACAAAGATCAGTTCGTTGGAAGCTCGACTCGCCATATTTATACGCACCTTTATAACTCTAACAAATAATCCTTATTTGTTATTATTATAAAGTCTTATTCTCTTCCCAGGTTTACAATAAAATTAAATACTTATTGTGATAGTCTTGAAGAACCTATCGTATTAATTTTTGAAGACATTCAACTATGATACGGCCCTGTCTAGGTCATTATAGGAACAGCTTCCGTGTAAGGAATAAGTTGTATCGGTCGCTTAGAAAGAACTATTTTGTGACACACGAGTCAGAACAAAGCGATTTATGGGAAACATAAAAAATAACGTTTTGTTCGTTTCACTCGTTTCTTGTATTTAGGAATAGAATATTACCGTTTTGAAGGCACAGTGCATAGCTGGTTACAGAGGTTCATAACAATTTCTTGCCTGTAATTTTAATTTTTTAAGTGAATGTATAGATGTCGTTTGACTCGCGATATTTTTCAGTCTGGCATCCTGTCGATATATTTCGAAATTTGTATTTTATAAAAGGGAGTTGTTTCTTGCAAATGATGCTCTTGGCTCGATACAGCTCCGCTGATGAGAGCATTAGGTGGACGAAACGCATACGGAGAGAGGATCAGAAAACTATTCGTAGAAAACAGACATAGCACATGTCATCACATAGAGAAAATACTTATGTTGACTGCACCAACTTTTCACGAGCATTTGCAAATATGAAAACTGTTTACTTGAGGCACCAATTTCATGACTGACCCTAAGGGTGAAGGAAGGTCTGTGGTGTTAATTTCATGACGATAAGTATGTTAGCTACGCCCTGACTAGCAATTCAGTACTAAATTCATCCACCAAGATACTAAGGATTATTTGATTATATATATATATATATATATATATATATATATATATATATATATATATATATATATATATATATATATATATATATATATATATATATCCGGTTTCATAGCGTTCTACGCCTTCCGGTTCCCAGTCTCCATTGTTTTCGGTGTTCCCAATCCCCTGGAAGTAAGTTTCTTTCGGACATGGCTCGGTTAATGCCCTTAATCCAGGTAACTTTGGTCTTCCTCTTTTTATTTTTTCATTTGTTGTCCATTTTAGGATTTGCTTTGGTAGACGTTCGTCCGTCATTCTCTCCACATGTCCATACCATACCAGCTGACGTTGTTCGATTTAATCGAGAATAGTTTTCTTTACGCCCATAATCTCTCTAATTCTCTCGTTGGTTATCCGTTCGATCCTTGACTTTCCGGCAGATCTTCGCCAAAAGTCCATTTCAAGAGCCAGCAGTTTACGTTCTAAAGTTTTATTTATCTGCCATGTTTCACATCCATACAATACAACGATTTTAAATATTGCTATGTAAAAAAGATGTTTTCTTTCCTTGGAGATGTTTGTTGACCATAATAATGTTTTAGGATTATTTCATGAAAACATTAATCAAATTAGCAAGTTATTCTTCTTATAGTCCACACTTGGCACCAAGTAACTTCGAATTTTTCCTTTATATCCAGAAGAAGGTAAAGGATCGACACATTTCAAGGGACGTTGAGAAGTAATTGGTATATATATATATATATATATATATATATATATATATATATATATATAGGAATTAATTTTTCTTGAACCATTAAATATATTTTTAGTTGGTTATTTTCTTGAGAATATGGTTCATTTTTATATTGAAACTACATATATACAGTAGTCATATTTATTGTATATGTATATATTTTTATTTCCCAGGACGTTTCGATTCTTTCGAATCTTTTTCAACTGATTGTACTGAATGTACATTTTTAATATTATTATATATGGAATAACGGGTTAAAAACTTACCATTAAGAACAGAGATTTTTGTTTTAAACAATAGTTAATTACTTCACAAACCAATTGTAGTCACTCACTCTTTTGTATATTCACTTTTTAAAAGTATTTTTAAAAGGCCAGTTAGAGGAATGGACACTACATTTTTAACCCTATAACTGTCTTGACTTGACTGAATGTGGAACCCAGATGGTGTATGTTTTAGGCACTTTAGGTGGCGTAAAAAGTTTGGGTCTTTTAATTGAAGTGATATTTTTCTGAAAAAGTATCGTGATTTAATTTAGAAGAATTGGAAGCGGAGAATTATTCTTATTTATTGTTTTATTTATTTTAGAAATTCCCTTATATTGGTTTATTTTAATATGTTGAAATAAATTTGATTTAAATTATTGATGTCTGTTTTATCGTTTATGGCATTCGGATTTTTTTTTATTGCAATGATTTCGTAAAATTCTCGTTTTCCTTTGTTAGTTTCAGTTTTCAAGATTTTTGTATTTTCATAATCAAAGGTGTGCTTGTGTTTCATTTCGTGTTTTTTTAGGGCTGTAATATTTTTTTTGTCATATTTATGTCCATTTAGACGATTTTGCAGATACTGACTAGTTTGGCCGATGTAATTCGATGGACAATCCTTGCAGGGTATTTGATAGACAATATTTGATCCCAAAAAACAGAAAATCAAATATTGTCTACCAAATACCCTGCAAGGATTGTCCATCGAATTACATCGGCCAAACTAGTCAGTATCTGCAAAATCGTCTAAATGGACATAAATATGACAAAAAAAATATTACAGCCCTAAAAAAACACGAAATGAAACACAAGCACACCTTTGATTATGAAAATACAAAAATCTTAAAAACTGAAACTAACAAAGGAAAACGAGAATTTTACGAAATGATTGCAATAAAAAAAATCCGAATGCCATAAACGATAAAACAGACATCAATAATTTAAATGAAATTTATTTCAACATATTAAAATAAACTAATATAAGGGAATGTCTAAAATAAATAAAACAATAAATAAGAATAATTCTCCGCTTCCAATTCTTCTAAATTAAATCATGATATTTTTCAGAAAAATATCACTTCATTAAAAGACCCAAACTTTTTACGCCACTTAAAGTGCCTAAAAAACATACACCATCTGGGTTCCACATTCAGTCAAGTCAAGACAGTTATAGGGTTAAAAATGTAGTGCCCATTCTTCTAACTGGCCTTTTAAAAATACTTTTAAAAAGTGAATATACAAAAGAGTGAGTGACTACAATTGGTTTGTGATGTAATTAACTATTGTTTAAAACAAAAATCTCTGTTCTGGTAAGTTTTTAACCTCTTTGTCCATATATAATAATATTAAAAATGTACATTTTTGTAGCATCCGCATCAGTTGAAAAAGATTTGAAAGAATCGAAACGTCCTGAGAAATAAATATATATATATATACAATAAGTATGACTACTGTATATATGTAGTTTCAATATAAAAATGAACCATATTCCCAAGAAAATAACCAACTAAAAATATATTTAATGGTTCAAGAAAAAATTAATTCCTATATTATATATATATATATATATATATATATATATATATATATATATATATATATATATATATATATATGCAGGGGAGTTCTGATAAGATATTTTTAGTACTTGATTGTGACGTACGCAAGACTGCCTAGCTGCTAATGGAGATTATTTTGTGAAAAATAAATATGCTGTTGGTACAATAAAACTTATGTAGCAACCTAAAATAGAAAAAGTTCAGCCACTATTGTTTAACGTCATCGTTGCGAGGTAACTGTAAATTTTATTTCAACTAAAGGCTGATTCTCCATGAGATAATATTTATTATGTTAAAAGTAGGATAATAAAGATCGTATCAAAGGTTCAAGTGAATACAGTACTATCACGTCATACTCATTGTTTAAAATCATAAGCATTTTTGCAATTTTATCTAAACAATAAAGAAAGATATAAACAAAATAATAGACAGCTTTCGTTACCTAATTTATTTAAAAACTGATAAAATATATTAGATAAAACAACTATTGGCCTAAATATATATATATATATATATATATATATATATATATATATATATATATATATTCATTTTTAAAAGAAATTTCCATTATTATATCTTAAAAAATTAAAACTTATATGTATACTGTAAACTACCAAACCAGCTGACTTTAGTTAGGACCTAGACACTCAAGGCTGGTTCAGGTTAGTTCAGGTTAGAATTAATCACATTTAATGTGGCTGTCTGGCTAATATTATAATCTAAATGCCTAGCAGAAGAAATAGGATTTTTCTCAAGGCTAAATAAGACGTCTAATTTGTATGGCATTTATTTGTACGTACTGAAAACATATATATTATCCTTTCCTTTAATTTCTATTTTCACGCTGGGTCAGCACGTGTCATTCGCCGCATATTGACAAGCTTCTTAAATGCTCTCAGACCACACTAAAATCGATTTCTGAGTAAGGATTCTAATTAGGTTTCTAAATGCTATTATACTTCATTGAATTCAGTGCTAAAATCAGTTAGGCTTCCTGGACATCGAATGATCTAATCGGCTTTTAAATCTTTGCAATTCGATTTTTGATAAACAATTTTTTAGCTAGTTTTTTACAGTCTTTCTAACGAGGTAACTCAAGACATACCTTTTAATTAAAAAAAAAAACGTGCCAAATCGAAAGGTTGACGTGTTTTTGTATTTTTTCAGAAAAATAATGGGATTTCATTTACAAAATTTATTCTAGTTAAAGGTTCCATCCTGTATATTTGTTTCCAAGTTTTATTATAACTCTTGAAAATATATATATTTGCTGTTATTAACATTACCAATTCATCGTGCTTGCCAAGATCGTTGCGTGTAAAAAAACTGCAAAATAATTTTTAACATGATTCTCAAAAGACTTGTAATTTCAACATGGCTGAATCGATTTTGAGGAGCTTTTCAGATTTTGAGAGTTTGTTTTATTGAGATTTCACTTCGGGTGATTAATTTAACTGTGAGGATTTTTTTTGTAATATACGGTGTAGGAAAAAACGTAACGCTAAAACTGAAGTTGCATTTCATCAAAAAAAAAATTCTTTTAATAGTAAAGTTTAAATACATATATTATACTAGCGACCCGCCCCGGCTTCGCACGGCTGCAATGCTGATACTAAATACACTACAGAAAAACTGTGACTATTTATTTTATTTTTACAACAATTATTACATCGGCCTCCGACGCGCTATTTATAGGCACGCTGCCGCCGCCCCGGTCGGCCAGTACCGCCGCAAGCGCTACTTCCCGCAATTTTAAATCTGTAATATCTTCGAAAATATTCATTTAAATCTTGTGCTGTAAAGGACCATATAGATCTATATTAAATCAACAATGTATTTAAGCTATTTAATTGGATAAGGATTAATGCTGTATTGGTTAAAATCGCTTCAAAATTTGCCATTATTTGTCGTAAAAAGTAAATGACAAAAAAATGTTATTGTGGGATATCCAAGAGAGATAGACATATACCATCGCGGAGTTTTCTGTAGACCTTTTCAATGTGTACTAATAATTAGTACATTATTTTGATAAATCTCGTAGGGTTCAGCCTGCGTTTGCAATGTAAGCGGAAAAAAATATGATAATTAACGACATCACATTAGAAACCTCAGAAATAACAGTATTTCTCCACTATTTAATGGATGTTATTATACATATAAACCTTCCTCTTGAATCACTCTATCTATTGAAAAAAACCGCATCAAAATCCGGTGCGTAGTTTTAAAGATTTAAGCATACAAAGGGACGTAGGGACAGAGAAAGCGACTTTGTTTTATACTATGTAGTGATATATATATATATATATATATATATATATATATATATATATATATATATATATATATATATATATATATATATATATATATATATATATATATAAATAGTTTAAAAAGCGAATTTATTTGATGTTAAACTGACAGCTCTAGTATACTTTGATAGCTATTTACCTGGTAGCTGGTGGTAATGAAATGAGAAAAGTAAATTTACCATTTAATTTTTAAGGGTGATTTACGTCTAAACCGTTGGGTTTAGCGATGTAAATAAAGAGCACCTTTTTTAAAGGCCTGGCATCAGTCTTTCAGAAATTATGCGAAAAACTACTGTAGCTGTCAACACTAAAAAATTATGACAAAAAAACAATTTTCAATGTAGGTAAAGTGCCCTCTAGCGGCAAACAATCAATGTGAATTGTTACTAAAATGATGAAGCGCAGAAGACTTAGCCTATCTTTCAAATATTAGTCAAATCGGTTTTCCTGTAAGCGAGTAATTCAAAAAACAAAAAATAAAAACTTGAACGGCTTGTAACTCGAAAACGAATGACATTTTGAAAAAAAATTATATGAAGCTCTACCCTTATTTTGTCAAGTAGAATCACCCCCTTAAGTTTGGTGATCGATTTTTGAATCACCCTGTATATATATGAATGGCTTGGTTATTCCGGGTTTCAATCCGTTCGTTCAAAAACTCGTTTTCACGACGTTTCGCCAAAATCTCATTTGGCATTTTCAAGTGCGGATCGTCTCGTTACTCGCTGAGAACTGAGCGAACTGATAAAATATATTAAATAAAACAACTATTGGCCTAAATATATATTCATTTTTAAAAGAAACTGCCATTATTATATCTTAAAAAATTAACGTCTACGAGCGTAGACGCCATACAGTGAACTTTGAAAATGGTGAATGAGATTTCACCGAAACGTCAGCTGTCAGCACATATACGGGATGTCCGAAAACCTTCAATTACACACCACACCCGTGAGAATATCCGACATAACATATATATATATATATATATATATATATATATATATATATATATATATATATAAAATTGTTTTTGACGAAATGCTAGTTATTTAAAAAAAAAATTTACATCATACAGATTTTACAAGCGTTTGAAACTAATGATAAAAATTTTGTGTATGCCCATTGTATTTTAACGAGTACATTGTAATGGCTTATTTCGATGCAATAACTTGCTACAACATGTTTAAAATTCGAATTCGAAACCTGAACTTCCCTTTAAACAAAAAACAGTGCATGTCACATCACTTACCACACTTATTTCTCCTTTTTTCTACTGTGGAAACACAGTCAAAGATCTATGGTCAGCACAAAACTTAATATGTATGTTTCGTCAGGATTTAACCAAGTTGTTATGTACATAAATGTAATAAACAGATATGTATAATATAATATATTCGGCGAACTCATAGGTGTAGAAAGAAAAAATTCGAAACAACTCACGTATCAGGATTGGCAAGCATAACAACGAATTGTTATTGTGACGGTATTTAGTTATTTTCTACATTTTTATATCTACGCTACTGTTGTGCGGCGTAAAAAATAAATTAAAATTATTTAAAATACATAATTAGACTGCCGATTAAACTATGAACTGCCGATTAATTTAATCTAGTTAATTCTTTAATTGGGGGCCCGACGTGATGCAGAGTCAGAGCAAATCAAGGTTTATTTATGTAATATTATTTTCAAAGACCACGCACCACAGTAAATTAAATTTTGGATTTTAAATCGTTGGTTAATTCTGCTACTTTTGCTTATTAATTTTAGGCATCATAGCACCCCTCTCAGCCCCATTAAAAAGATATTTTCCAACCTCGTGTCCGTTGAAAAAAAATTGACCCAAAACATATTTAATAGGAAAGGCCAAGGAACTTTCAAAAATCTTAGGTCATTTTTATTTATCTTATTATACAGTAAATTTTAATAATTAATTAATTAATGTTTATTGTTATATCCAAACAAATGTTAGTTTTTCTTTATAAATTCAAAATCAACATTTCAAAAATAAAACCCACAACTTTTACGTCAAAAATCATATGTTTTTGACTTCTCAAAATATATTTCCAGAAAAATATTCATACTTGTTTTTGCTAGAAATTTGGCTGACAAACCCAGTAACACAGTAAAATTAAAATAAAAATTTAAATCGTTCGAAAAAAATTCCACTTTCCTAGCCAATGGAAATTATAACGTATTTTCTAAAGTTTAGAGCGAAAAAAAGTTTTAACAAGGTGATATTATTCATTAAAATTTAAAAAAAAAGTAGTGAGAAATTTTTAAAAAATCAAAATTTCAGTAAGAAATAAAGAAATCTATCTGCAGTGCGGTCAAATGTTTCGCAGAAAAATACTTGCAAGTTTTATATTTATTCGTGGCAAAATGCTTGTGATAAGAAAAAGCCAATATTGCTCAATTATCACTACATAGTATAAAACAAAGTCGCTTTCTCTGTCCCTATGTCCCTTTGTATGCTTAAATCTTTAAAACTACGCACCGGATTTTGATGCGGTTTTTTTCAATAGATAGAGTGATTCAAGAGGAAGGTTTATATGTATAATAACATCCATTAAATAGTGGAGAAATACTGTTATTTTTGAGGTTTCTAATGTGATGTCGTTAATTATCATATTTTTTTCCGCTTACATTGCAAACGCAGGCTGAACCCTACGAGATTTATCAAAATAATGTACTAATTATTTGTACACATTGAAAAGGTCTACAGAAAACTCCGCGATGGTATATGTCTATCTCTCATGGATATCCCACAATAACATTTTTTTGTCATTTACTTTTTACGACAAATAATGGCAAATTTTGAAGCGATTTTAACCAATACAGCATTAATCCTTATCCAATTAAATAGCTTAAATACATTGTTGATTTAATATAGATCTATATGGTCCTTTACAGCACAAGATTTAAATGAATATTTTCGAAGATATTACAGATTTAAAATTGCGGGAAGTAGCGCTTGCGGCGGTACTGGCCGACCGGAGCGGCGGCAGCGTGCCTATAAATAGCGCGTCGGAGGCCGATGTAATAATTGTTGTAAAAATAAAATAAATAGTCACAGTTTTTCTGTAGTGTATTTAGTATCAGCATTGCACCCGTGCGAAGCCGGGGCGGGTCGCTAGTACAGAATATTAGAAAAAGACAGATAACAAGATTGCCCTTCCTGCAACTCCAAAACCATAAAATAAGGAAAGAATATAACTACATGTGAGAAGCAAAAAGATATAGTAGAGAGCTTAATTTTAGAGATGACTATCTGCCGTATTTAAAAGAGTAGATTGGTCACCAGTATATGGTTCGAATTCAGCACATGTGGCATATGATAATTTTCTCAGTTCTTTTTGATACGATTTTTATCACTAAGAAGTATAACTCTCCCTCGGGATCGGTTTCTTGGATTACTGATGGCATTAGAGTGTCCTGCAGACACAAACGTGATTTATACTTAAAAAAAAACAAGGGGACAAATTACAGCTGAATATTTTAATACTTATTGTAAAATATTAAATAATGTTATTGTAACAGCTAAACAGTTAAATAATAGAAACCATATTAATTCCTCTGAAAATAAAATTAGGTCTACCTGGCCAGTTGTTCAACAAATTACTATCGAAAAGACCAAACCAATACAGTTATTGACAACTTTTCTTCCAAATTTAATGATCCTTTTAAGATACTCAATAGTTTAAATAATTATTTTATAAATTCATGCCCTACCGTTGACTCTCGATGTCATAGTTCACAAATTGAAGGAACAGTAACAAACTCCATTTATATGTTTCCTGCTGATTCTGATGAGATATTAAAGGTTATAAAGGGTTTAAAAAACAAGAAGTCGGTTGGAGATGATCAGATACCTATTTCTGTTTTAAAAGATGTAAGTGACTTTATTTCTGAGCCTTTATCTTTTACTGCAAATTTGTGTTTTACAACAGGTATTTTTCCAAGTAAGCTAAAAAATGCTCATATTAGAGCAATAAGAAAGGGGAGAAATCTGAAAAAAAGAATTATAGATCAATCCCGCTATTACCGAATATAAGCAAGGCTTTTGAAAAAGTTTTATATCAGAGAATTGTAACATTACATTTTTGAATAAGTTTTCTGTAATATCAGATAAACAAAATGGCTTTAGAAAAGGAAGATCCACAGTAAGAGCTTTGTACCAAACTCACATACAAATTCTAGAATCACTAAAGAAAAAAAGCAAACATTGGCCATGTGTCTGGATCTGTCTAAAGCCTTTGATTCTGTGGATCATAAAACATTATTGTTAAAACTTGAAATGCTCTGGAATTAATAAGATCGTATTTGACGGACAGGACTCAGTGTGTGGTGGAGTCTGATCTCCATGGTAGAGCTATAGTGTTTCAGAGGGTTAAAAAGAAGAGGGGCGTCCCTTAAGGTTCAGTATTTGGACCTCTTTTGTATATTCTTCATACAAATGATTTACCTGAAATCTCTGGAGAGCGAATATAAAATTTGTAGAGCTTCTGGTAATTTTTTAAAAAAGCTGAAGAAAAAAAATTCAGAATATAGTTTCTGCGTTGCGATATAAATTCGTATTTTGTTAATTTCAATTTGATATTTAATTTTAACTAATCAGAAGTAAATTATAGATTTTAATCTAAGGTTGAATTGGGCCGCTTTTGCCCTAATGTCATCTGATATGAAAAGAGCCCTTTTTAAAACGATTTTTTTTAGTTTTTAATAAAGGGGTAATAAGCTCCTTGAACCGTCCGAACCTATTTGGATGGATCCAGTCACGGTGGCTACTGTTGTCTTGTCGCCCTTTATAAATTATGTACTTATAATTAATAAATTACTGCAAAAAATTGTCAATTTTATAAGTTAATATCAATTATAAGGTTATGAAACTCAGTATATCAGCAATCCGTGAAAAGCTGTCTATATTAAACGATAAAAAAATAGGATATTCCACTAGTAAAACAGTAATTACGTAACATTGTAGAAGCTTGATGAACAGTTGTTTTTTTTGGTTTGTTAAAAAACCTGCATACTAAAAAACATTCCAGAATCCTGACAAAAATAAATTCTAACCTCAAATAAGTTTTTCTTAGATTAGGTTCCTGCAGTGTTGTATTTTAATGCTGTACGTAATATATTTACTTCGTTATTGATTATTTATATAGAAAGAAGACTTTGCTGTGCTCAGCCCTCATTGTTCATTAAAAATATCGGCTACGAAACCCAGAATAAGAAAGTTACGAATTCGGAATCCTCGAACTAACAGCCTAAATTTAATGGTCTGTGTTTAGTTTCAATAATAACACTCTATCTGACACATTATGTTATTTTAAAACACAAAATTTGATGGCAGTCTTTTGGCAACAAAATAAAATTTGTTTTGAAGATTCAACAGCAATATTTTGGTAAACGGTATAATTTTTATAGTTCGAAACTTAGCTCGGCATCAAACTAAACATTTTGTTTTCGTGGTCTTAAATTTAATTTGGGACTATTTAAATGGGTAGCCCTTTTAAAAATAACCAATTCCCTGTTGCCAATAATGACGATTTTGGCAAGGACACAATCTTTTAATATGTATATTTATTGATTTCTAGAAAATATCCATCTAGAATTATGAGCATTTTGGCAACGTTGCTTACGGTACGGCAAACAAAGACAAGCACCAAGCGCAAACTCAAAACACGACCCAGCCAGCTGGGCACGGGAGCTCCGTGAAACAGCTGATTATTACTGCTCTTTCCCCGCGTCACCCAGTTTGTTAATTACACAATGTTGC
This sequence comes from Diaprepes abbreviatus, assembly GCA_034092305.1. Taxonomy (NCBI): domain Eukaryota; kingdom Metazoa; phylum Arthropoda; class Insecta; order Coleoptera; family Curculionidae; genus Diaprepes; species Diaprepes abbreviatus. The sequence continues at coordinate 713,257 of JASJET010000217.1, forward strand.
CGCTTATATCGACGTACTGTTATAACAACAATAATAAATAAAACAATTGTTTGACAGATGGCAAACTCCTATCAAATTATTCATTTATTTTTATTTAATTAACCTTGTTTAATTAAAAGGCACATTTTTAAATAACACAAAAGTAAACAAGATAACAAAATAATACCACTTGAAATCTTTTTTATAACTGGCTTATTTGACGAAGACACATTTTCATTTATGCACTTGTAACTTGTGTAATACACTTAAAAAAGACTGTTGGTATTGACTCTAATATAAATAATAATTAAAATGTGACACTTGAAATATCGAATAAGTTTGAACACAGGTGTGTTTCAAAATACCGTAGACGGTGTTAAAATAATAAATTCAAGTGTTTTTTTCGTTTTAAAGCACCTCTAAAGAATATTATTGGATCGTAGAAGGGTAAATACGGTATGGCCACTTAATAAATATAAACTAATAACAAGATAAATAGTTATTAGCATTTAGGGATTTTTTAAACAACCGGCAACGTCACGTTAGCCTACCTTGACTTGGCAGAAGGAAACAAAACATTGCGGATCGGTGATCAGCTGAGCGCGGAGATTTCGATAGTCGTTTTGCGTTTCGGTATCGCGTCATTTTTTTTTAATTTTTGTTTTCGTTTATTCATTTTCTCAACATAGAGTGACAGTGCTAACGAAGGTAAGCTGGTCGGGCGCAATTTTCGAAAATCCTGTTGGAACTTGTTCAATGAATTTGTAATTTTTTAAAAGACTTCATTTGCAACGAAAACTTTTGGAATAGACTAACTAAACTTAATGTAAGTAATATCTAATGTTTTATTTAATTTTTTTTATTAAGTGTCTGCGATTGCATCATAACAATAAATTTAATTGTTTGTTAATATAACTATAAGACGATTTTGGAATTTTAACTTCTTTATCTCATCCACCAATTCGAAATTTAATCCAAGTGAATTAATAAAAAAATGAAATTAAGATTTACTTATTGTGTTTTTTTTTTAGAATTATTATTTTGTTTTGGCTAGAGTATGTATTTCTATTTCTAATTAAGCTTCCAATTCACAATTTACTTTTAAAAATATTATTAAACTTATTGATGTGTTTTTTTATGGAAATCAGATAGCCTTAATAATCATTTGGATAAAATTACGAAGCTGGTTGAATGCTAATAGCCATATAATTTCCATAAAACCTATTATAACAACAATTTCAAAAAAGTTTAGTGAATCGGGCCTAAGCAAACTTCCGATCTCCGATGATGCTTTGCTAAGTTTTTTTTTTATCAGCAGCCCGTTTGTTTGTCAGGATATCAAGAGAAATTACTTCTACTAAAATATTTCCATTGAAATTCTTGAATGTATAGATTGTTTTATATTCTATTATTAATTGAGAACAGTTTAAAATGTTTTTTTTTGTTCCAGATTAGTTTTGGTCAATTGTGTAATATTGCACAAATTACCCTTTAAAAAATCATCATTACGCAATATTTCGAATTAAGACCCAAAGTTTGTATAAATTATATGGCCAACATAGTATACAAATTATATCTCAAAAAATAATTTTACCGTAAAAAACTAGAAAGCATTACAAGCGCAATTAGTAAAGTTTTTAACCTGACCTAGAGTTATGGAAGTGAAACTTTCCAGTTGGCTAGTTGGTCTAGCAGCATTGTTGTAGTTTATAGTGCATGTGTGAATTAACTCTTTAAAAAATTAATAAAATTTTTATAAAAAAATTGAACCGACTTCTAAAAGTGCGCTAAAAAGGGAAAAATAACTAGATATTTTTATATGAAATTGAAATTTTTGAAGTTGGCGCCAAACTAATACCTAACAAAATGTGATTCGCATAAACAGATTAAAAATACTTTATTTGTAATTGCTTTCTAACCATAATTTGTATCTACTAGTAGTTATTTATTTCATTTAGAAACAATTTGGCGCCGACTTCAAAAATTTCAATTTCATATAAAAATTTCTAGTTATTTTTCACTTTTTAGCGCACTTTTAGAAGTCGGTTCAATTTTTTTATAAAAATTTTATTTTTCGATTTTTAGTTTTGAATTCATTATGATATTTATAAATTATTTGAACTAAGTGCTAATCGAGATTGGTGTACCTCGCAATGACTCCAAGGTGGCAAAAAAGTACCCATTTTATCCAGAATTGTAAATCACCCTAAAATGAACCACTAAAAATTCTTTGATTATTAGAGTTCTCCAAATACCAATGAAATTGTGTCAAACAAATATTTGTCTGTCATAGTAAATGCACTATCATAAATTTCAAATTAATTTTAGTTTGGTAATATAGGCTTCAAAACCTTCCAATATTGATATTTAAAGAATTTGAGACGTAAATTTCTTAGCCCGATATATTTTATACTGCATATTGAGTTTGCATACGCCCCAAGAACCCCGCAATATCAATTTTAGATACAACCGGAAAAAGTAAAATGGTCCTTCATATTGTATCTTATCAACCTAATAGCTGTAAAAAATTAACTTCATATTCGTAACACACAACCCCCCAATCCCCTAATACCAAATTTGAAAAAATGAGAATAAGGTAATATTTTCAACCAACCATATTGGATCCGCCATAGCCCCCTAGTACCAATTTTAGATGAAATCCAGAAATTGAACATTTCTAAACGGTCATATTGTATCCGACATATTAGATTTTCTTTAAATAATTTTATATTCGCTATTTACATTCTCAAAAACGATTCAGTTCCACATTTTCACAGTTCCACAAATCGAAAAAAGTAAAATTTTTAGTCAGCTATATTGCATTCGCCATATTGAATCCTGAAAAAAAATACCATTAAATTCATAATTTACACCCTCAAGAACCCTCTATATCAGTTTTGGAGAAATTCGAAAAATGTAAAATTTTTAGAACACTATATTGAATACGCCAGATTGAGTTTTTCAAAAAATATTTTAACTTCGTAATTAACACTAACAAAAATCCCCCAATATTGACTTTAGACAAAATCGAGAGATGTAGAATCTTTAATCCGCCATCTTAGATCCACCATATTTAATTTTTTTTTAAATAATATCAGATTCGTAATGTGCTATCCCAAAAACTCCCTGATATCAATTTTGAAAAAAAATGGACAAAATTAATTTTTTATCCACCATATTGGATCCGTCATATTGAATTTTTTAAAAATAATTTCAGATTCGTTATGTAAGACCCCGAAAACTCTCTCATACCAATTTTGGAGAAAATCGGACAAAATTGATTTTTTCGTCCGGCATATTGGATCCGCCATTTTGAATTTTTTAAAAATAATTTCAGATTCTTTGGGTACAACCCCGAAAATTCCTCCATACCAATTTTGGAGAAAATCGGACAAAATTAATTTTTTTGGCCATATTGTCAGCGCCATCTTGGATTTTACTGCACCAATTTCGTCTAAAAAAATATGAGACCACCGCAGCAACTTCCTGAACATAACGCAAAAAATTTCATTCAAATCGGTACAGCCGTTCCGGGGTAATCGGTATACATACATATGTATATATATATATATATATATATATATATATATATATATATATATATATATATATATATATATATAGTCCGTTCAGTGAATGTCAACCATTCTAATTCAGAAAACATTATTCAAAATAGAGCCGCATCTGAGATTAGAAGCCGTTTTAAGTTTCTCACGGCCAATCAAATTCCACCTGCTTAGAAGCTCAAAATATTGCCTCTAGAGTGTGTATTCTGATTGTTTTGTGTCACTTTTCTGAATTACCAATCTGAAACTTGAACTGATAAATAAATAAGGTGAGTTTTATATTTAATCTCTTTCTCTCTAGCAGCCCAATTTGGTCCATTCCTGGACATAGGCTTCCTTTCCTTTTTATGTCGTCTACCCATTTTTTTGAGAATCTTCCGATACTTATTTTTGACGACCTAGGTCTCCATTGCAATATATGTTTTGTCCACCTTGTATAGTCTTGCCTGGCGACGTGTCCTACCCAGATCCATTTCAAAGTAGCAATGCGTTTTATCACATCCTCGACTTTCGTGCGTCTTCTTATTTCTTCGTTCCTTATTCGGTCACGTAGTTACATTCCCAGCATGATTCTTTCTGTTGTTCGCTGTGTAGTACGCAGCTTATTGGCTGCTTTAACTGTTAATGTGGTTGTCTCCATTCCATTATTGGGAAAACGCACGAGTCAAATACTCTTCTTTTCAAAGTAATGGGAATATTGGGGTTTTTAAGAGCATATCCCAATCTTCCAACGGCTGTCCATGACACTGTAATTCTTCTATTTCCGCTTCTTGGTTTTCTTTCTCAAGTCTTATTAGATGGCCTAAATACACATATTCTTCGACTCTTTGTATTTCATTGTTTCCTACATAAAGTGATGTATCTTCTGGAGATATTATTTTGGTTTTTGCTAAGTTCATGCTTAATCCAACTTTCTTTGAAGCATTTTTCAGCTCAGAAAGCATTTCATGTAACTTGTCTAAATATTCACTTATTAATACCACGTCATCTGCTAAACATAAATGGTTGAGATATCTACCATCGATGCTAATGCCCTTATATTCCCAGTTTAGTTGCCTAAAGACATCTTCCAGTGTTAAAGTAAAGATTTTAGGGGAAAAATCGTGTCTCCTTGTCATATCTCTCGACCAAGATTTATCTTCTGTGTTTTTAGGTCCTCTGTTATCTTTACTTGCAGCGTGGCCTTATCGTAAATATATTTCAGAAGATTTCTGCATCTGGAGTCTTTATTCATTGCTTAAAATATGGCTCATAGCTTGACAGAGTCGAAAGCCTCGCTATACTCAACCAATGCTAGATGGATTTCAATATTATATTCGGTGCATTTAACAATTAGTAATTTGATGTTCTATATCTGCTCTGTTGTACTAAAGCTCTTGCGAAACCCGGCTTGTTTTGGAGATTGATAGAAATCAAATTTGTTTGTAAGTCTGTTAGTTATAATTTTTGTAAGCAATTTCTACGGATGCGGCTTCTGCCACTTATGGGGCGATACTTTTCGATATATAATTTGTTGTCTTTTTTGTACAGAAGAATGACTTAGGCGTTTTGCCAGTTATCAGGGATTTTACCGTTTTGAAGACATTTATTCAAAAGAATACTCATTGAATTATATTATATTATTTTTATTATTTGTACGGATATACGAATATAATATATAAATCATTGTTTTAAAGTCAAATGCTATTAGAATAGTTTTACGAGACGAAATAGGTTAACTAATCGAAAATAATAAATTCCAACATTATTAACAATTACTAATAATTTTATTTACATTTTTACGCAATTGATAAATTTATTTAATACAACAAAAAAAGATAAGCTACGAGTACAAAGAAATATATTTGGTTCTGTCATATTTTAATGTTTAGCCTTTAAAAAACAAGATATTGTTGATGATTGTTATTGTTCGTAACATCAGCAGTACACATCGATCAAAGCATGATATTAAAGTAATTACTTGAAATTTCCTTTTAAAATAAATAGTGACCTCGGTAATGACTATGACCTACATTATGTCGGAAAATCTACATGAACTTAAAAGATTTAGAGAAACTAAATTAGCTCGGCTCAGACAATAATAGCGAACTTAATTTTTATTGCATCATCTTTATAGGATTGAACAAGGTTGCCAGGTTTTTTTTAAATGGTTAAATAAAAATCTATATTTTTTGAAAGTTGTATTATTATCAGTGTTTTGGTTAACTGCAACTTATTTTATATTAACTATTTCTTTATATATATATATATATAGTCGCAGTTAGGCCGGCCCCTGGCGGCTCTAATTTGCGCTTCGTAGAAAAATTTGGTGTTTCGTTCCGGTGCCAGCTGTAGGACTCGTCAGTGAGTTTTTGCTGACACCTTCCCAGACACCCGTCGTCCTGCTTATTTATGTTCGGATCTCTTATTTGAAGTTAAATCTGACCGGAGGATGGCGGTAAGATGTTGAATAATACGATCCTCCCCCTCTTTAGGCCAGACAACTTCGGAAATGGCCCCAGTTTTGAATTTTTAAATGGAACACCCTATATATTTTAACATTTTTGGATTTCTGAGACAATTCTAGATCAGAATGTGACATTTTAAAAACTTTTTACGTCTACTTCATTTTTTTAGAGCCACTTTTAAAATTGCATCTAGGTGGTCATGATCGGACGCAAACTAATCTAAGGGCCTTAGGTGATGTCAAAAAAATACAATCGCAAAGTTTTAGTTACTAGTATGAAAGACAGGAATAAGACAAGTTGACAAAATTACGTTTTCATTTCTAACTATTAATTTTCAAATGGCGACCCCTTTTTGACAACTACTTTTCGAAAAAAGCATTCTTTGATGAATCTAAAGGTACTAATTTATTTGCGATTGGATTAGACATAAGAACAGAAATTAAATATTATTAAGCAAAATACTGGATAATTTATTTACTTATGACAAGTGCGCCATGGACAGCCATGATGCATAATAATTTGCAACTGTTTTTATCAAGTCTTCTTTGGAAAACAAAGCACTCACTTAAGTAGATAATGACAGTGACTCTAAGAACAGACGTAAAAGCCTCTTAATTTTCGTTAAGTTTAGTTTAAATTTTCGTTAAAATAATGTATACTCAAAGTGAAAAAGTGGATATGTTATTAATATTTGGAGAGTGTCATAGAAATTCAAGGAATGCTGCCGAGTTGTATGCTCATAGATATCCGAATCGGCAACAACCAGCCCATCAGTATTTTCAGTTTGTCGAGACTCGTTTTAGGCAAATAGGAAATCAAGAGGCGGAACGGAGGTTTATCATAAATGAAGAGACTGAGATTAACGTACTTGCTATGGTTGAGGTTGATAAAACAGTTTCGTTAAGAAAAATTAGTCAAGAACTTCAGATAAGTTATGAATCAGTAAGAAAAATACTGAAAAAGCATGGATATCGAGCATTTAAATATCAGTTACATCAACATTTGTATACCGAGGATGGCGATGGACAGGTAGTGTTTTGTGATTGGCTGCTTCAAAATCATACAGTTAACCCAAATTTTATCGATTTTATTCCATTTTCCGACGAATCCCGATTTACAAATAATGGTATGTTCAATAAGCAAAATACTCGGTACTGGGCCCAACAAAATCAACATGAAATGAGAGAGGGCAATTTTCAAGAAAGATTTGGCGTTAATATCTGGGCTGGTATCGTTGGAAACAGAATAATTGGGCCAATATTGTTTCAAGGTCAGTTAACAGGGATTAGATACTTAGGTTTTCTTCAAAATGAAATCGAAAATCATCTCAATGATATACTTTTAGCAGTTTTACGGCGAATTTACTTTCAACAAGATGGAGCACCGCCTCACAATACTAGAGAAGTTCTTAATTATTTAATAGAGCATTTTAATAATCGAATTATTGCAACCAATGGTCCGGTACGGTGGCCAGCCCGCTCACCAGATCTTACTGTGCTCGATTTCTTTGTCTGGGGATATGTTAAAGAAAGGGTTTACTATGGAGCAGCCCCAGTTACTCTTGAAATATTAGAAGAAAGAATTTTACAGGCTTTTAGAAGTATAACGCCCCAAATGCTACAAAACGTGTTGAGAGAAACAATTGAACGAGCTGAAATGTGTCGTGAAAAAGAAGGAATGCACTTTGAACATTTACTACACTAAACTTTTTAACAAATTCAGCTACTGTACTTTCAAATATTTTAAGTGCGTCGTCTATGTTATTAGTTTATTTTGTTAGTTTTTTGTTAATTTTGTTAAATTTTTAATTCAATTCCTGTCTTTGATACTAGTCACTAAAACTTTGCGATTGTATTTTTTTGACATCACCTAAGGCCGTTAGATTAGTTTGCGTCCGAATATGGCCACCTAGATGCAATTTTAAAAGTGGCTCAAAAAAAATGAAGTTTTTAAAATGTCACATTCTGATCTAGAATTGTCTCAGAAATCCAAAGATGTTAAAATATACAGGGTGTTCTATTTAAGAATTCAAAACCGGGGCCATTTCCGGTGAAACCGGAAGTTACCGGAAAGTGGAAAATATGCGAAAACTCTCCTCTTCACATAACATTTACCTGTACCAATTCTCATTTTGATACACATAATACTCTAGAAATTATGACTTGTCTAATAGATTCGTTGACACCCGGTATATAAGTAAGCCCCTCAAAGTGGCTCATTTTTACCAGAAAAATGTTCAATATGTCGATACCTAAGGCAACATACAAGAAATATTATCGATCCTGTACTTTAACATATTTTTCCGTTATGCTTTAAATGCGAACAGAAAGAAAACAACTTTTGGGTTTTACCATACTTCAATTAAATTTCTGTACTAATGATTACACTGACTCGAATGACTGGCAAAAAAATTAAATCAATCAATTCTTCTCAGATATTTCAAAACTTAGAAACAAAAAATAAGAAAGTCATCAGAGAATCATTTGAAAAAACTGTTGGAATCAACTAGTTTTTGTGCCACCTACAACAAGTGGCCGACCAATAAACATATGGAATTTGTCACGATTTTTTTTGAAAAAAACGATGGTTTTATTGAAGCAAAGATAAGTTTATAAAAATTAAAGAATCTATATATATATATATATATATATATATATATATATATATATATATATATATATATATATATATATATATATATACACACAGTGTGCGACAAAACATGCATGAACTTGTGGATATTAAAATATGCCTTAGTAACAAGACAAAAACACATTGCTTTTTAAATTGTTCTATTTATTTACATAATTAACAAATTATATTTACTAAAACAAAACAAAAATATCCAACATTTGTTATGAAAACCAACAAAAACCATATTTCATAATTAACAACACTTTCTTTATCCGACAAAACAATAGCACATTTTTAGGTTATTCCATTTAAATAAAAATTTAACTAGTATTTAGTTGCGTAGCCCTTATTTTTTAAAACCTCCTCACATCTGTGTGGCATGGACTTTATAAGGTTAGATAAAATTTCATCGGAAATTCCATTCCATGCAATTTCCGCTTGTCGGAAAAGGTCATCCGCATTTTTGCAATTATCGCGATTTATTTTGCGATCTACAATATCTCATAGATTGAGATCAGGCGATTGCGCTGGCCATTTCAAAACGTCAATCTTGTTGTTTACGAACCACTCTTTCACGCATTTAGCAGTGTGTTTTGGGTCGTTATCATGTTAATACCTCCACTTAAGTGGCATTTCTTCCTCTGCGTGTGGCAACATAACATTATTTCGGATATTCTTATACACAAAACGATCCATTATACCATTAATTTTGTGAATTGGTCCGATTCCATGTCCGGAAAAGCATCTCCAGACCAAAATATTTCCTCCTCCGTGCTTAACTGTGCCTTGCGTATAGCGAGGGTTAAGACGTTGCCCTTTAGGTCTGCGTACTAGCCGAAATCCATCCGAATTTTTCAAGTTGAACTTCGACTCGTCAGAAAAGAGTACGATCTTTCATTGGGTTGTACTCCAATTTAAGTGTTCCTTTGCAAATTGAATTCTAGCTAGTCTATTTTTGGCGGAAATAAATGGTTTTTTGGCACTTCAGTATAATTTCAATCCACCTTCAACAGCTCGTCTTTGGATGGATCTTTCAAAAATATATAGTGGTAATCGATTTGCAATTGACCTTGCTGATATGAACGGATCTTTTTTTATTAATCTAATTATTGTCTGGTCGTCCCGTTTACTGGTTTTCCGTGGACGACCTCCTTTGTGGATAGTGGTCAACGAGCCTGAAGAACGAAAGCGGTTTATAATTCGCGAAATTACGCTATGATGAATTCCAAATTTCTTTGCAATTGATGTCACTGATTCACCACTATTATAATATTTAATTATTTTTTCCTTTACTTGCATTGAGTACTTATTATTAGCCATTTTTTTCATTAAAAACTTGTACCATATGACCGATGACTTTGAAAGACCAGGAACGACTATAAACATGTGGAAGTTTTCTATAAACATTCTTACAATGTTCAAAAGAGAGAAACGGTACTTGTTGATAATTTTTTATAATTCATAAAGAATGTGAATTCCTGTTATTTCGTGCATATGTTTTCTGATACAAAAAAAAATTAGTTTTGTCTGTCTTTTTTTTAGCAGAAGAGTCCATCGTGATCAAAAATAAGTAAAAAGAATTTAAATTTAAATGCATTTGACTATGTTATTTAGCCATATATTAGCGAGTAGAAGTTCGTGCATTTGTTTTGTCGTACACTGTATATATATATATATATATATATATATATATATATATATATATATATATATATATATATATATATATATATATATGTGTGTATTCTCCTTACGACCGTTACGAAAGGGGACAGACATTATATTTTCTGTGAATTCCACTCTGGTTCTCTCTCCATACTAGTTTCGATCACCTAATGGTCTCATCAGTAGAGCTGTAACGAATCGAAAGCAAAGTGCCTACTGTCTACTTAAAATCCCCATATCGTAAAATATCGGCAGGATATTACTCGCAGAACTTGATGCGTTTTAGTTTCTGTATGACAAACGTTATTCTGGTTTTTATCTTCTATATCTTACTAAAATAGTGCTGTATTTATTACATTCATTTAGGTTTCTAAACGACTTTAAATTTATTCTAAAAAATAAAATTTAGATCTCATTTATAAAATATTAGCTTTGTTCGCGGGTCACTTTCCGAACCGATTCAGAACTAGTACGGAATTAGTTCAGGATTGCCGTACAGCGCATGCTCAGTTATTAACCGGTTCAGGATTTGTTTTTACCGCGAACGATTTTGGAACTTTGAATCGTCCACTCTGGTATGCATACGGTGTTAAATGCTGATTAAACTAGTTGTTTTTTTTTGTTTTAAATAACTTAAAACTGTCTTTTATTAGGTTTTATTATTTGTATTATTTTAAAGAAATATTGAATTTTAATTGTTATTCTTCACTACATAGTATAAAACAAAGTCGCTTTCTCTGTCCCTATGTCCCTTTGTATGCTTAAATCTTTAAAACTACGCACCGAATTTTGATGCGGTTTTTTTCAATAGATAGAGTGATTCAAGAGGAAGGTTTATATGTATAATAACATCCATTAAATAGTGGAGAAATACTGTTATTTTTGAGGTTTCTAATGTGATGTCGTTAATTATCATATTTTTTTCCGCTTACATTGCAAACGCAGGCTGAACCCTACGAGATTTATCAAAATAATGTACTAATTATTTGTACACATTAAAAAGGTCTACAGAAAACTCCGCGATGGTATATGTCTATCTCTCATGGATATCCCACAATAACATTTTTTTGTCATTTACTTTTTACGACAAATAATGGCAAATTTTGAAGCGATTTTAACCAATACAGCATTAATCCTTATCCAATTAAATAGCTTAAATACATTGTTGATTTAATATAGATCTATATGGTCCTTTACAGCACAAGATTTAAATGAATATTTTCGAAGATATTGCGGGAAGTAGCGCTTGCGGCGGTACTGGCCGACCGGGGCGGCGGCAGCGTGCCTATAAATAGCGCGTCGGAGGCCGATGTAATAATTGTTGTAAAAATAAAATAAATAGTCACAGTTTTTCTGTAGTGTATTTAGTATCAGCATTGCACCCGTGCGAAGCCGGGGCGGGTCGCTAGTTCTTATATAATATAAAGTCTAACTGTCAGTTCCTTTTGGAATAAAACGTCTTGTTTTTTGCTGAATAGAATTTTTGATAAACAAATATATATTTTAACAGATATCTATTGTTTACTCTTTATTTTGTGTTAAGTTCATATTTCGGGAGCCTCAAAGTAAATCTAATTCTAAACATACGCCTAATAAAAAGATGGAGGTTTTTCTAAACAAAAAATAAAATGCAATAGTTTTAGGTCCATTTCTTTTTGATTCAAAAAATATTTTTAATAAAACTAAAAACCGGTCTGATACGTCCCTATACGATGCAACTTCATTTATCGCAAACCACAATACACGCCAGTTCTTGTCCATTTCTCAGTTTAACTGAAAATGGGAGGCAAAATTTCCTCAAAATAATTAGCAGTTTTAGGAATTTTGAGTAACTCTAAAATTTCTTTTAAGTCCTCATCGCTGAATGATAAATGATTTGATATAATGGGAGTATTCACTAAAAATATATATTTCTTAGGTTCAAACTAACACTTTTTTAACTTATTATTTAAGATTTTAGGTCGATTAACACTAATTAAAGTAAAACCAATATAATATAATAAAATATATACTGGAACATCAAATGCAACGAATGACATAAACAAGAGAAAAACCTAAAATAAAATAAAAACAATTGTCAAATAGTTGCACATTGCGGCCGCAGCATGAAAGCTGGCGCTGCATAAAATTTCGAACTTACAGTTCTTCAATCCTTAGAACCGGTAGGACTGGTTCAGAATCGATTTCCAACCGAATTATTTTCTCCGCGAACATGGGACTGTAACTAAAAATTTTGAACTTTGGTATCCGCGAACGCTGCTATTTCAACTGCGCATGCGTATTAGTTCAGAATCGGATCTAAATCCCTACCGCGAATAAAGCTATTATCAATAAGTTATTTCTAAATTTATAATGATTTGTTGTATAGATTTTATAAACAGCATACACAAAAGGACTACATTTTTTTTTATTTAATACTGAACTCACATGTTAAAACAATCTCTTTTCTTGAGAAAGTTTCTTATTATCACTATCAGACGAAGCAAAATAAAGTAGTGTATTAAGCAACCTATGTTCTATATCGACAGTTATGGGAAATCGATTCTTTTAATTAGAGGCTTAATGATAAACATTACTGATAATATTGACACAATTGAAACAACTTGTCGACTGTTCAACCTAACGAGCCTCATAAAAAAAACAAATATTTATAATTATAAATTTTGATGCCAGCGGATAATATAACTAACATTCGTCCCTGAACTTTGGCAATAGAACAAGCTCGAAATTATTTAACAATTAAGTATTATAATCATTGAATTGCCAAATATGGCAACCTGCCCAACCTTACGTTCACGTACAGAGATAATTTGTTTTTAAAAAAATTTTGAATAATAAAAATAGAACTAGAACCAAACTAACTTGAATTGTGGCCTCGATAAAAGTTATTATTTTGTATCTACATCTAATAAAGTCATCTGGGATATCCTGAAATAATGATGGATACTTAAGTTTTTACGTGTTTATAAACTAAATTAAATAAAATGTCATTTTTTTTTGTTTTTCAAAAAATTGAAAATGTTTTGGTTTTGATATCTGTAATTTACCAATTATTCCTGATCATATCCAAGGAGTAAGAGACAGTTGTTGCTGTTTCGGCAACAAAAAAACTATTAAAATAATGCTAAACAAAATGGAAACTGGTTTTCGACATTTTCAATTTAGGTTGTTCTATACTAGTTATTCCTCGTCATATTTGAGGTGGGAGGAAGTTTTATAATAATAGACAGTTGTTGTTTTGACTACAAAATTTTCATATCAAAACAAAGATCTTTTGTTTGTGCCACATAACAAAATTTATTTAGTAATTAGAAGGTTTAACAATTACATTGTTAGGCATTTTCAATTTTGTATGTCAACAAGTAAAAGTGACAACAGTTTAAAAGACCATATTTATTTTAACTCATTTTTCCTTGCTAGTTTAGAGCATTATTCCCAGTAAAATTTTTTAGGTTTTTGTAGTACTGTTCACCCTATAAAATCATTTTTCTAAAGGGTATAGGCAAATATTTTTACTGTCATTGTTTTGATTATAATTTTATTCTCGGTGTATAATATACCCGTTCTGCAATGATAACTGTTTTTCACACTGTTTGATTTAATCCGTTCATTTATCACCTAATTTTTCACCATTTTGTATAATGGAGCGGATTTTCCAAAATATTTCGCACCTCGTCTGTATTTTTTTAATTATTTTATTAATAGCCTGAACTCAAAATCGGCTTAGTTTGATCAGGAAAAGCAATTTGACAGATGAAAGGTCGATAGATAGCGTTTCCGTTGTACCAACTTTTAATAATGGTTATTTTGATCCATGTCCTAGGTATAGCGTATAATCAGGCGCGGATCCAAGGGGGGGGAGCGGTGGGGGCGATCACCCCCCTCTTAAGAGCTTTGAGTTCAGGAAAATAGACCCGATTTTGCCTCTTATACTATAGTTTATTCAAGAACTATAGAGAAGAATAAATCACTTTTTATCCTTCTTCTATCTGTGTTCTTTAGTCCGGTGTCTTTGGGAAAATCTGTTAGACACATATATTTTTCATAGGAATGGGTTAGAAATTTTATAATCAAAAATAACGGTCTATAATAATGGACTATTTGGAGGTTTATTTTATCACCAAGTATTTATGGTATAGAATATCATTTCGGTAATAAACGTAAAAAAAAGTTTTTATAATATTATTTTATTTCTTATGATTTCTTAATAATTCACATACATTAGAAAATATATATAATTTTGACATATTTAATACAAATCACAACCGTATTTTTATTATTTTTAATTTTGGCATAGAAACCGTTTTAGGCACATTCATACTAAAACGTAGCCCTGTTTCTCTAAAAAAATTCTAAGTTATAATTTTAATATTTACATAATACCCATTGTCAAAAATACAAGAAGTTAAACATATATAAAAAAATAAATTCATCCGTATAATATTAAAATTTTTTGGGGCTATCGGTCATTTTATTATTAATTAAAAACATTTTTAGGACATTTGACGTTTCAGTTTATTTATTTCTTAAACCATCTGCAGAATTACAATTAAACACTAAAAAGGGGTTCAAATGTAATAAATTTTTATATGTTACAGAAAATTTAAATAATAAATTGTGTTTACGCTAGTAAACTTTACGTATCTAATTCGTAATCAAAGTCAGTGAAGCTATCTTCGCTCAAATTAATTATAATTGGTTCCTCTATCTCACCGATCATGAGATCGAGTTTCCACATTTTCTTTTATTCTTTTATTATATGGATTTTTCCCAATTTTCTACAGTAACTTTATTCAAAAAAATCTTTCAAAAGTTTAGTTAAATTACTAATTTTGTAAGTTGTGTTATTCTAGCAACTCTACCTTTTACTTGAGAGAGATATTTCCTTCTCCAACGGACATTTTCCGGACGATCTATAAGAACAGATTTCCTATTTGGTTTTTCCAAGCAAAAATTTAGTTCTCTGAGCAATTCCCACAGCTCAGTTCTTTTAATTTCAGGTAAATCCCGATTTTCATTGATAATAAAATGTATGTACAACTCCTTCTATTGCAGTTTACATCTCTTCCTCCAACGAGGTTTTTCGTATGCCTGTGATCAAATGTGGCTTGGGAGTACTTTTTTTTCCTTCATTATTCAGTACGTAGTAGATTTTCCAACTCCTGTCATGTTGGAATACATGTCAACAGAGCTTTTAACATTATTATCTAGATATTAATATCTTAAAGTATCATAAACATTCATCGTAATAAGTTTTTCGTTGAAAAAAAAATGGCCTGGTTTAACGATTTTGGAATAAATATAGATGTGGAAGCCGTATCTTTTGGGTATCTCACTAATCTCAAATAATTTATAAAAACAAGCACAAACAAGATAAATCACCAAGGACAGGACAGAACTAACCAGAACAATCAGAAATTTTATTGTTGTAGTAAATTTATAAATGCTTATAATATTTAAATATAATAGATTTACGGCAGTCCTCAGTTACCTGCGGCAGTGGGGCAGGTACGTTGAAGGTTTCGGTAACAATTTTATTACTCTCTCTAGTTCTTGAATAGAGTATAGAAATGTGTATGCTTGCGATCGCCCCTTCCCTTCCCAAAAAGCTTTGAGTTCAGGAAAATAGAACCGATTCTGTCTTTTACACTATAAATGGGAATGTTGCTGGTGTACCACCCCCCCCCCCTCCCGTCGACAACTTGCTTTCACTTGCCGTACTGTACTTTTGTGATATCACCCCCCCTCCCCAAGAGAGAGGCTGGATCCGCCCCTGGTTATATAAAGTACTTATCTTACATTTACCTCCATGTAACTATTATTTACTTTTTTGGTTCGGGTTTGTGGGCACTCGGCTTATATAAATTTTTTGTAGTTATAACACGCTTTTTGAAAATACAAAAATATAATATTTATTTAATTCGCATAAACGATATTTAACAATTTTTTGTTCTTTTCCCATTCCTCTTCGTTTATGCGTTATTTTTTTAAAGATAATTATTAATTATTAATACTTGTGTTATTAGAGTAACATTCCAATTAATTTATTCCATTTGAATGCAACGTAGAAAAAATATTAATTACAATAAGGCACCGGTAATAGAGTGAGATCATTTGTTATTTTTATAGAGGTTGCACAACATTACCGTAATCCATATAATGTTAAATGGGTATTTCTATGAAAATTGAGAATTTAGGAATACATTTTTTCGTAACATTTTATATTTAATTGAAGCCAACTTTAACAGTAATAATTAATAATTAATTATCGTAAAACAGGGTTATGTGGTACGTAAATATGGCTTAAACTATTTGGATGTTTAGTTTCCGGTAAGTTTATAGTATTATTTACGTAATCATATCTAGATTTGGGTAGATTAAGATGTCTATATGTGCATTTGTGATTTAAATAAGGGTATGGCCTTTTTATTTGCAAACTCTTCTATGAATAGACTTTTATCAAGTTTTTTAGTTCTTTCGCATTCTATAGATAATGTAGCTAAAGCTGCTACGTGTGTTATTGTGCTGCTTTCTCCATTTAAAAAGCATTGTAGTGCAAGGGCAAGCACCTACTCTAACTTCAATCGCCTTTAAAATCGCGAGTTTTTTGAGTTTTCAGGCCTTCAAAAAAAATTGCGCTTCTCTTGAAAAAGTTTCTTTCTATTTTTTAAACGCCCGAAAATCTCCAGTACTCTTGATCCTATAAACAAATAAAGTATAAAAAAATCTAAATGGTAATTGCTTTTATTTCAACTCTAAATGATTGTCAAATCTCGAGACATAGAGTTTTTTAAACGGCTCTATATAGCCTTCGCTACGCCACTGATCTTACCGTATATATTATTACCTAAAAGGCAACCCTGTTATCGACGACTCGCAAAAACTTTTTAACAGACTTCGTCTTACCTTTCTTACATTATCGGATTTTAAATAAAGATACAAAATTCCACTGGTAACTTGTAAATGGCTTACTTAGATTTTCAGACGTTCAAGCATTATTTCCAGTGTAAATAAAAATTACTTTTTGGCATAAAATCAAGCACTTCGTTATGTCTGTTAGTTCGATATTGACGTCACAGTATACATTTGGCAATATTACTGGGTAATTTTAAACAAATTCCTGATTTTCGCCGGGATTAAACGAAACCATTTCAAAAACTTTTTTTAGGTGTATCTTTGGAGTCATAACTATTAAATTTAAAAGGATTGTTATGTAACCGATTTTGTCTTAATTTTAAATGAACTAGATGCCAAAAAATAGATGAATAATAGTTTTTTCAAAATTGTACCGAATCTAAAAATAATCCATCGTTATTTTAGTGTGACTTTGACCTTTAAAACTTAAAAATATTGTTAGAATCTTCAAATAGAACATTTTTTATTTTCAGTAAATTTTTTTGCATAAGTCAGCAATCATATATTTAGTTTAACGACCCGATATCGAAATAAATAAACTCATATCAAAAACAATATACTTAATTAAAGAAATGGAAAAAAACAATGTTTAATTATTTTTTATCATAAATGCTTTTATTATGTCTATCAATAATTATTTTGGATTGTTTTCCATCACTACATTTACTTGACTCTATGACTCTTTGAGATATAACAGTGCTGAGTGATGAAAAATATAGTAGAACGAAATGTTGTATACCGTATCAGAATGTTTGAAAGGCTATTATTTTTCAATTCAATAAAATTCAAAACTATGAAGCATGTATTCCATCCGTAAGTTCCATTACTAATAAAATAAGGTCTAATTCAAATATAAAATAAAGTAAAATCAAAAAATTATATTTATATTTTTATGTTACGAATCGGAATATATATATATATATATATATATATATATATATATATATATATATATATATATATATATATATGTATATATATAGTCTGTTATCCAGTTCGTTGAACTATAAATTATATCTTTTTTTTGTTTTATCTTTTTTGGGTTTAGGTTCTTCATTTAACAAACCATCCAAACAAGGTATTTTCAAAATTTTTTGTGTTCTTATTTATTTACCTTCCTAAAAATATTTTTATATAATTAAAAATATTCTTACAAGAACATATCTATAATTTTAAAAACAAACAAACACTTTAAAACACTATTCGAATTTTGCAAAAAATATTTAATTTTATCAGTACACACCTTGACATTTTGTTTATTAATTAACAATAAAATGCAACATTGTCTATTTAGACTGAGGATGACATTATTGTATGTCACAGGTCTCATAATAAATTAAATACCCTGTTCACTAATTTTAAAAGTAAAACTCCTGAATAAATAAATCAAATGTTGTATATTCGATCTTTTGCACAAATTGTCTCAAAAAATACATAGGCATGACGAGCCAATTATTACTTACTATATAGATGATAGAAATTAAAAAAAGATAACAACACTGTTAACAATAGAACGGATATAGGAAGTTTGAGCTATATTGACACCAGCCTAATTTAAACAAAAATATTAAGGATTCGATCCTGTTAATAAACATCAAAAATTGAATATCCTCTTAAACACAAAATGAAATGTATGCGTTTTTTCGATTTCAATGTAGAAGTTGTATTTCATTAAATATTTTTTAAAAATTAGTGTTTTAAAGTGTTTGTTTGTTTTTTAAAATTGTAAATATGTTCTTGTATGAATGTTTTTAATTATATAAAAAAAATTAGGAAGGTAAATTAATAGTAAAACAAAAAAATTATGAAAATACCTTAAATAAAAGGCGAAACATCAATTGTTTGGATTTTTTGTGAAATAAAGAACCTAAACCCAAGAAAAGACAAAATAAAAAAAAGTATATATATATATATATATATATATATATATATATATATATATATATATATATATATATATATATAAATTTCTACTGTTAATGAAATATTAAATGTAATGATTTTTATATACTCACTATATTTGTACGTACCGTAATAGGTTTGTGGAATACATACTAATGAGTAATGATAAAAGCAAAAAACGGTTCTAAGTAGTTTGCTGTAATGATTTGCATTTCTATTATGCAACGAGCTAATATATTTTATTTTGTCTAGAATAATTTATACATTGTAAGAATTAGAGTAATTCTATGGCAGTGATGAACTAAAAAAAAGGAGTTATTTTTAAATAATAAAAATATGTTCTCGCTAGAAGTCCTATCGACAATAAAATGATGTACAAATGAAACTAAGAAATGAAGATTGAAATATTATGAATATTTCTGTCCACTGAATCTACAAACTCTCAAAATGGCCAAATTTAGTCTCTACACACTTAACTTCTTTTCTTATTGAGGCATTGAGCGCACGCAAATTTAGTTGTAATGCAATTGATGTGTAGACAACAAGGTCTTGAGTGCCTTCATATTGGGTAAGATTTAAACTAGTAAGTAACATGAGCCCTAGACAAGTTTTCTCCCTAACAATCGGGGAAAAATGATTCCTGTTTGCCTTCAAAATAGACTTCATTTTCCTCTTATAACTGGGTATGTTCTGCAAAATTGCGCCTTCTACTTACTTTTTCAAATTTGTTTAGTAGAATGCTCAGGAGTTAACACTCTTGGAAGTTAGCGTGGTGAAACCTAATTTATCATGTACAACTGTCAAAGTTCTTGATTCATTTATACTTAAATCTTTCATCTCATCTTAGTAGCCTTCTGTTTCAGTCTACTTCTGAACATAGGTCTCCCTCATTTGTTGCCAACGATCTCAGCTTTGGGCGATGCTCTGCCATATAAATCCCACAGTCTTCCTCGAATTATCGAGTCAGTGCATTCTGCCGTATTTGCCGAGGTAAAGTCGCCATTAAAGAAGTATTTTACGTGAACTTTCTTCTTAATATCTCATGCCGTGGTCTGCGAAATTCCATTTGAGTTCCGCGACTGCTTCTATCACATCTCTTATTTTTGTTCTTGTTCGGATAGACTTATTCCTTATATTTTGCATTACGTCGCTTTTTAAATAGTTTTTAGCTTGTTCATTGAGAGTTTAGTTAGAGTCTGTGATTGGGCAACATAAGTAAGCACGGGCAGAACACATGGGTCAAACAGGCGTGCAGGTTTGCCCCAGTCTCCTTCGATTGTTTTCGGTAAACTGATTTTCTCTTCCAAGTGTTAGCATATGGTCTAGATATACGTAACTCTGGACATCTTAAGCCGCGTCAACATTATTAAAAATTTACGTTGTGTGTGGCATGCGGCAAAAACTTGTGCGTTCATATGCAATGTTTTATTCAGTCTCAGGGAAAAATGCATCTTAACCATCCAAAATTTTTGTTTAGTTCAGGTGTAGCTTCATTTTGGTTAATTTGTAAAACTGAAACTAACCTGAACTAACTTAAATTGACCTAGACTTATACTTTCGTAATATAAACTATAAAATGTATCTATTACAATCAACAACATAGTTTAATTTTTGTAATGTATAAAAAAGCGTTAAATTAACCTTAACCACCCAAAATTTTGGATCAGATATCACGTGAAGGCGAAACAGTCTGTGAAAGAAAAGAATATATGTGAATTTCACAAAAATCGTATTGGCAATCTGGCAACAGTGCTAATTTTTCGGGTTTTAGGAACGAGTCACACTAATATGTAGTGTTTTAATTTGTTTTTTGATAATTTTCTTGATATTTTCGATAAAAATGTGCAAATTTATGAATTTTTATATAATACAGAGGCTTCTATCATTGTGGAATTTGTGGTTGTAACAAAATTTTAACGATTTAGTGCAAAACATTGAACCTAAAGTGAAAAGCTTTTTTCACTGTTTTCCGCAAAACTGGGGAAAAATTATGGAAAACAGAGGTCAAAATCGTATTTTACGACCTTGAAATAGGGAGAAGTACCGAAATTTTTTCAAAAAAAGTCGTTTTCCTAGATTTCCCATATTGCAAATTTTTACCAATATGTTCAGATGTGTTCTATATCAGTATTTATTCTATTAATCATTTAATAATGACCTCTAAATTGTAATTTTTCCAATATAATAACGTAATAAACGACTGCTTAAGTCCAGTCCTGCTTACCCAAAATGATAGACGATACAAATAGTTTACCATGAAAATTTCTGGAACCCTAATAGAATTAAATTTAAACAAATCCCCCATTTAAAGAACTTTCTTACTTCACGATACGATAAATTAGTTTAATCTAGAAAATGCAACGAACATCCGGCCGGCCCGCGCCATAGTAGGCGCGATTCGCTTAAGTGCTCTGCATAAAACGAACAATGAATAATTATGCCATTAATCTGCATGTGTATTACAGTAGTAAAGTGCTTATTAAAATCAAATTGGGTACTCGATACTTGCCTGCAATCGAGGGCTTTTTATAAGTTAGTCAACCTAGACAAAGTGTATTATTTAAAATGGTTTAGTAGGTTAATGTCAACTAATAATACGCTTTAATTATTGAAAGTCGCGAGGATCGCATTATAGTTAGAGTTCTCTATCTACACTGTTTTTAGATTTAAAATTAATCAAGAATAAAAAGTCATTTAATTCGGCGATTTGCTTGTAAAATCCGGAAATTTGCCGAATTAAGTACTGTCACCGTGCTGCACTCTTGACCGATTTTGCACTAACGGACTATACAGTTGTGTCAACATATAATTATTTTTAAAATGAAAATATATGTATTTCTTTTACTAGATACTATCTTTGGTTACCTCTCTCTCTCTCTCTGTAGCTTTACAACCCTTCGTGGGTCCTCGCTGCATCCACGACCTGCCTCCATTTGCTTCGGTCCATCATGTCGTTACTCCAATCTCGTACTCCCAGTACATTTAAATCTTTTGTGATGTTATCCCTCCATCTTAGTCTGGGCCTACCTAAGGGTCTCTTTCCGGTCGGGTTCTCTTCCCATATTCGTTTGATGAGACGTTCGTCATGGGCCCTATGAACATGTCCTGCCCACCTGTCTTTGGGCTTTTATTTCGTTAATGATGCCTGGCTGATCATACAAGCTCTTTAATTCTTCATTTGTTCGGATGCGGTATTGTCCCGTTGTTTCATCTACTCTAGGCCCATATATTTTTCTTAATATCTTGCGTTCGAAACGTCTTAATAACAATTCGTTCTGTTTTGTGATGGTCCAGGTTTCTGAGCCATATGTTATTACCGGTCTAATAACTGTTCTATATATACGGATTTTGGCTGATCTAGACAGCAGCTTTGATTTTAGTATCTCCTGCAATGCATAAAAGCACATAAAACCTTTTTGTATTCGTGTGCGTATTTCACTGCTCACATCATTGTCGTGTGTTATATTGGCCCCTAGATATTGGAATTCTTTCACACATTCAAAATTGTATGTGTCCATAGTTATATTCTGTCCTATTCTATCCCTACCTGCTCTTCGGTTTACGTGCATGTATTTGGTCTTCTCTTCGTTGATGTTGAGTCCTACTTTTTTTGTTTCCCTTTCCATTCTGATAAACATTTCCTTTGTTTTAGTTGTGCTATTTCCTACGGTATCGATGTCGTCTGCATATGCTAGGATCATTCCGGGGCCCTGGTTTGAGAATACTTCCAGTTTTATGTTAGCCTCTTTGATGGCCATATCTAACACTATGTTGAAGAGTAGTGGCGATAAGCCATCGCCTTGTTTTAAACCACTGGCAATAGAGAATATGTCCGTAGTGTGCTTACCGATTCTGACTTTCGCCCTTGCATTCTCTATACATATTTTAGTCAGATTAATAATCTTCTTTGGCACGCCTACCTTTTCCATGGCGATCCATACACTATCTCTTACAATGCTATCATATGCTTGGCGGAAATCAACGAACAGCTGGTGTACATCTTTGTTAAATTCCCAACTCTTTTCCAGAAGCTGCCTAATAGTAAATATTTGGTCAACAGTTGATCTTCTTGGTCGGAAGCCACATTGGTAGTCCCCGAGGTTTTCTTCTGCGTAAGGGGATATTCTGGTTCTTAGTATGTTGGATAGCACCTTGTAGGCAACGTTTAGTAACATAATTCCCCTGTAATTTTTACATACTGATCGGTCTCCTTTTTTATGTATTGGGATAATTATCCCTTCGTTCCATTCTTTTGGAAGTTCTTCAGATTCCCATATCTTCTCCACAAGGGTTTGTATTGCTTCATGTAGCTGATCTCCGCCATATTTTATAAGCTCCGCGGTTATGTTGTCGCTCCCGGGTGCTTTATTGTTCTTCAGTTGGCTAATTGCTTTTTTGATCTCTGTCAGTGATGGAATTTCTACCTGTTCCTCTGCTCCCTGGTATATTGTATTTGTGATGAGAGCTGTGCCTTTTATATTTAGTAAGTTGTCAAAATATTCGTGCCAGGTTTGTAGGATTTCTGTTATATCTGTTATGAGATCTTTATTTTCTTTCTTTAATATGCTGGTCCGTGGCATATACCCTTTCTTTATGTTCTTGATCTCCCTGTAGAATTTCCGGCTGCTCTTTGTATTTGATTCCTTTTCTACATTTGTTATGATTCTATTATAGGCTTCTCTCTTCTTCCTTCTTATAAGTTTTCTTGTGTCCGCTCGCAGTGTGTTAAATCGCTGGATGTTATCGTCATTTGGGCACTGCAGCATTTTTAATCTAGCTTTGTTTTTATTGTCTTGTGCTAGTTGACATTCCTCGTCATACCACTGTTTTCTTTTTATGGTTTTATTTTTGTCTAAAGTTCTCTTCGCTGCATTCTCTATCGATGTCTTAATCTTGCTCCAGCATTCGTCTACTCCTGTTTCCCCTTGTATCTTATTCTGTTCCAGTTGTGATTTTACTTCTGCTTGGTATTTCTGTCTGAGTGTTTCTTCCCGATTCAGTATCTCGGTGTTCCATCCTTTTCGTTCCGATTGTTCTTGCTTTCTTATATCCGTTTTTATCCTGGCACGTACTTTCACTCTCACTAAGAGATGGTCTGACGCTGCATCTGCTCCCCTTTGGCTCCTTACGTCTAGTATGTTTCTTGAGTACCTTGATCACTATAATTTTTTTTTAATTAGATAAATTTTTATTTTGTCTTTAATTCATGCTTAAAAAAAGTCCAAATGACATACATATGAGTAATTACGTAACTTTTCGTAACTGTGAAATTAAATATTTTTCTCCAGAATGACGAACAATGGACATATCTCTCACAATGGTCGAAGGAAAAAGTTGTTTTTTTTAGAACATTTTTTCACGTTCAACAAATTTTAAACTCTAGTGAAACTAATTAGCCTGGTTCATTTCTAGGTTATTCGAATTTAAGCAAATCCATAAAAAATAATTTTTGTATACTATAGTCACTTGCAAATATATTTTTGTGCGAAATGTTATAATGAATATTTGTTTTTAAGAAAAAAATTAACCAATAAAAGTTTATCAAAATTTATACAAATAAAATTTATAAAAAAAAATTGAGCCGACTTCTAAAAGTGCGCTAGAAAGTGAAAAATAAATATAAATTTTTATATGACATTGAAATTTTTGAAGCCGGCGCTAAATTATTTCTAAATTAAATAAATAACTCGTAATATATACAAATTATGGCAAAAAAGCAATTACAAATAAAGTATTTTTAATCTGTTTATGCGAATTACTTTTTGTCAGGTATTAGTTTAGCGCCGACTTCAAAAATTCCAATGTCATATAAAGATTTTTAGTTATTTTTCACTTTTTAGCGCACTTTTAGAAGTCGGTTCAATTTTTTTTATAAAAATTTTATTTTTCGATTTTTTTGAATTCATTATGATATCAATAAATTATTTGAACTAAGTACTAATCGAGATTAGTGTACCTCGCAATGACTCCGAGGTGGCAAAAAATACCCATTTTATCCAAAGTTGTAAATCACCTTAAAATGAACCACTAAAAATTATTTGATTCTTAGAGTTTTCGAAATACGAGTGAAATTGTGTCAAACAAATATTTAGTCTATCATAATAAATCCACTATTTTAAATTTCAAATTAATTTTAGATTGGTAATATAGGCTCCAAAATCTTCCAATATCGATATTTAAAGAACTTGAGATGTATATTTCTTTTCCCGATATATTTTATACTGCATATTGAGTTTGTATACGCCCCAAGAACCGTGAAATATCAATTTTAGACAAAATCAGAAAATGTAAAATTTTCTGGCCCTCATATTGTATCTTATTAACCTAATAGTTGTAAAAAATTAACTTCATATTCCTAATACACGACCCCGAAAACCTCCTAATATCAAATCTGAAAAAATGCGAAAAGGTATGATTTCCAACCCACCATATTGGATCTGCCGTATTGAATTTCAAAAAAATAATTTTAACGTCTTAATTTAATCTAAATCTAAATTCTTCAAAACTCTTTAGTACCAATTTTGGATGAAATCTGGAAATTTAAAATTTCTAGACCGGCATATTGCATCCGACATATTAGATTTTCTTAAAATATTTATATTCGCTCTTTACATTCTCAAAACCGATTCAATCTCAACTTTGAACAAAACCAAAAAATGTAAAATTTTTAGTCCGCTATATTGGATTCGCCATATTGAATCCTGAAAAAATACTTTTAAATTCATAATTTATACCCTCAATAACTCCCTGTATCAGTTTGGGAAAAAATCGAAAAATGTAAAATTTTTAAGACGCCATATTGAATCAGCCAGATTGAGTTTTTCATAAATATTTTAAACTCGTAATTAACACAAACAAAAATCCCCCATTATTTAAAGTAAATGTAAATTATTCACGATTTTAAGTACAAAATCTTTAAATTTAATGTAGAATGGAGATTAAATTTGCATGAAAATTAAAGTTATTTTTAACAGTATAGTAAGGAAAAATAGATCCAAAAATCGATTTATTTCAAAAGTAGTTAACGCACTATCACAGAGTTTACTTTTATTTTTTACATTTTTTTCCTAATTAGTATTTTTTCATTTAATTTAATTATTTATTTAAAAAATCAGTAACAATCTAAAAATTGCAATATTGGTAAAAGAACGTGGATTATGATGAAATGAAACGAAAAATAT
The DNA here is from genome assembly GCA_034092305.1 of Diaprepes abbreviatus. Taxonomy (NCBI): domain Eukaryota; kingdom Metazoa; phylum Arthropoda; class Insecta; order Coleoptera; family Curculionidae; genus Diaprepes; species Diaprepes abbreviatus. The sequence continues at coordinate 739,546 of JASJET010000217.1, forward strand.
ATTTTGCCCCATTTCAATAAATGCAATAATGAACATGTATTTTTTAAATAAATAACTAGGTCAGATAATAAAACTTTTAATTAGTAAAGAAACTTCTTAATATAATTTAAAAAACTAGCCAATTATGGATAATTTTTCTAGATTTTCTAGGTTATTTACAACAAACTAAAAGACATAAAGTTATAAACATACGTGGGTAATTTTACACAAAATCGAAAGATATAGAATATTTAATCCGCCATCTTGGATGTGACATATTTAATTTTTTAAAAATAATTTCAGCTTCGAAATGTGCGATCCCAAAAACTCCCCCATATCAACTTTGAAAAAAATCTGACAAAATTAATTTTTTATTCGCCATATTGAATACGTCATGTTGAATTTATTTAAAAATAGTTTCAGATTCGTTATGCGCTATCCCGAAAACTCGCCCATAACAATTTTGGAGAAAATCGAATGAAATTGTTTTTTTGTCTTCCATATTGGATCCGCCCATATTGAATTTTCTAAAAATAATTTCAGATTCATTGTGCACGATCCCGAAAATTCTCCCATACTAATTTTGGAAAAAATCGGACAAAATTGATTTTTTTGGCCGCCATATTGTAAACGCCATCTTGGATTTTACTGCACCAATTTCATCTAAAAAAATATGGCACCACCACAGCAACTTCCTGAATATAACGTAAAAAATTTCATTCAAATCGGTGCCGCCGTTCCGGAGTAATCGGTGTATACAGGTGTCCAAGATAAGGATCCTAACCATGGGGACCTCGGAAACAGTTGGAGATACGAGGTCGGTTAAATTAGAGAAAAGTTGCGCAATTTAGTGCTAAATTAAACGCAATTTAAAAATTTTAAAAATTCAAAATACTTCCGGAGATTTCCGGAAAAAAACGAATTTTGGCAAAATCGTTTTTAATTTTTGTAGGCTTTATTTAAAGAGATATCAAAAAATAAAAGGTAGATTCTTCTTGCCACTTTTTATTTTTTATAATTTGGTCTAAACAAAATTTAAATCCGACGTTTCGTTTCTGAGATACCATCATGAACTTTCATTTTTTATATGGAACAAAAAAAAGTATGCCATGTATTTGATAGTATTTTTTTATTACAAATTCAACGGTGTATCACACTTGCATATCAAGTGTGTAGTTCATTGGCTTTTATAAAACTGATATACCTTTCTCTCTCGCTCTCATGGAGCTCTTATGGAAAGTACTTGAACTACGTATTCGATATGCAAGGGTGATACATCGTTGAATTTGTAATAAAAATGCTATCAAATACATGGGATACTTTTTTTTGTTCCATATAAAAAATGAAAGTTCATGATGGTATCTCAGAAACGAAACGTCGGATTTAAATTTTGTTTAGACCATATTATAAAAAATAAAAAGTGGCAATGAGAATCTACCTTTTATTTTCTGATATCTCTTTAAATAAAGCCTGCAAAAATTAAAAACGATTTTGCCAAATTTCGTTTTTTTCCGGAAATCTCCGGAAGTGTTTGAAATTTTTAAATTTTTTTAACTGCGTTTAATTTAGCACTAAATTGCGCAACTTTTCTCTAATTTAACCGACCTCGTATCTCCAACTGTTTCCGAGATCCCCATGCTTAGGATCCTTATCTTGGACACCCTGTATACATAAAAAAAAAATACATAGTCAACGAATTGAGAACCCCCTTCCTTTATAACTTGGTTAAAAAGTGTCAATATTGATTCTTACAACAAATCACATGACTACCCATATTTTTTAAGCAAAAACTATCGGCAAAATTAAAATTTACCCAAACTAATTTTAAAAATATCTCATATGATGCAACTTTATGTGTGACACGGTATTATTTCCGTCTATATATATATATATATATATATATATATATATATATATATATATATATATATATATATATATATATATATATTTCTGAAATTTCTTGGGTATGAGGTTTTTTGTTTTTAAAACAATCTAATCAAAATTTGACGTTTCGCCCATTTTTTTTGGGCTTTATCAAAAATATATTGTCAGTCAGTCTATGGATAAAATCTACAGAGAAAGACAATGACAATATATTTTTGATAAAGCCCAAAAAAAATGGGCGAAACGTCAAATTTTGATTAGATTGTTTTAAAAACAAAAAACCTCATACCCAAGAAATTTCAGAAAAATAAATATAGATGGTTTAAGAAAACAAAGATATTATATATATATATATATATATATATATATATATATATATATATATATATATATATATATATATATATATATATATATGGTATTTTTTGCGTAATATCTAGGAACTTGCTAGTAGCGATATTGATCGTTATATCTAAAAGCCTATCCGGAGCATTCAAATGAAAAATAATGGATAACATGATTAGTTAGTAAGTTTCCATAATTCAATTTTCATACTGATGTATTTGATTGAAAAATAATCAATTGGAGATGTAATAAAAACTCAATGTTATACGCTGAACGTAAAAACATTTGTACACCCAGTTAAATCCGAAATTACAATAAATTATAAACAATATAGCAGGAATTACAATAATTAATGAAGGATAATTATGTATTTTTTTTCTTTTGGGTTCATCAATGAAAATGAGACGCTGAAAACCAAAAAACTTTCAAGTTATGGGTGCATTTGGTCATCAGATTATTGATATTCAAATGCAAGTTGCTTTATTTTAGATGATTATTAAGCGCTTTATTTACGAAATAATAAATATACTGTAAATTATCATCTATATATGATCCATATCCTGTTAACCTTGTAATAATATGTCGATAATTCTACGTGATATTTATTCAAAATGACCTGTCTCCACAGTGGGTTGTTCGAGACATTTTAATAATGATTAAAAACCTAGTTTACATTCGTACAGTATAGTGGAGTGCAAGGGGAGAGTACGTTCTAACTCGTTATAAGCATAGTTTTTCATAATATTTTATCCTTTACTGTTACATGCTCGTTGAAATGACCTGTCATCAAAGTGGATTCTTCAAAACATTTCATTTAATACGTTAAACCTTATTTACATTGGTTGAGTAAATAGGAAGGACAGGGCTAGAGCACGCACACGACACGAGATACTGAAAGTAGAGTACTAACGATGAGGGTTGATAAAGTAGAGTGGATGAAACATGGATAATAGTACAGCCTACTCATCCTTTCTCCCATCATAATTCTCACTCCACTCTACCAAAACTCTACTGGTACAAACTAAAGTATAGTGGTAGTGTCGTATTAACGGAGTATTTTTTTATGTACTGAATTCAGTTATTTTCTGCAAGTCAAGTTCGGGATTATTTCACTCTCCACTCTCACGTTCGGAATTTGTCAAGATCGGGTTTTTTCATAATTTTATAGCCAACACGAAGCTGACTATTAGTCGCAATGTCAGATCTCTACTTTCTCACGTTCTAGTCATTATTTTTAAGTCAGGAAGCGTAGGTTAAGTATCTCGTTCGCGCCACCAACCTCGCCTTTTTATCGACGGTATTTTGTCTGTAGAATGTTACGTTGTCAGAGACAATATACGTGAAGAAATATGAGCTGCCTAAAAAATAAAACTGTCAACGTGGCTTCTGAGAGCTATACTTGATCAGAAAAAGGACGAGTTGACTCCAAAAGAGCAACCCGTAATGTCCTTAATTTTAACAGCCGACTTTTTCGTTTTTATAGCAGTGGTGACGTCGCGCTCTGAAGTCGAGAAAGCACCGAATCAAAGTGCCGTTACCGCATCGTTTAATGTCTGGGTTTCCCCGTTTCGGCAATATGAAGATTTGGAGTTTTAGCACTGTATGCCGTATTATTTAATTTATTTAAGGAGTTTGGGGATATATTAAATTTTAAATTTAATATTTTGTTGTAAAACAAGCGTGTATTCACAACAGTAGGGCCCAAAACGTGTATGTTTCAGAATTGCAGGTTTTAAAATCTTTCCCAAACACATCCTGCATTCTTCTATATTTTCAGCAGCCAGTTCTCTTAAAATATGTGCTCAATTAATTTTCTTTTCTAATCCACTTTCTTGCCAGTATTATTTTTTTTAACAGTTTATTCCTCCAAAACTTCATGAAGTATGACACTTTCAACTATTTTCAATCCCTTTTACGATATCATGATGACGCTGTGCACTTTTCATTCTAACAAATTTTAAACTTAACTCTCCTATATACATTGTTGACTGGCTTTATGTAGACAATCACTCTATCAAAATTAATGGAGTAGAGGGATTTCGACGACTTACCATACTAATGTAAACTAGGGTTCACTAATGAAACGATTAGAATGTGAGATAGCAAAAACAAATGGTTGGCCCAAAAACATCAAATAAATTTATTATGTTACTAAATGGTTTCAATAGCTGAACCCTAATGATATTAAGCTAATTTATACGGTTCATCGATAAAATTAACAAAAATTTGAATCAGACGTGTCGTGTATTCCATATAAACGAGGACATGCAATGAAATTGTTATTTTTTATGGACGAATTTTCCGGCGGTGATCATGTAAAGTGAGGTATGTAAATGCTTCTTAATATTCTAAATTTAAGTTCTTCAATTATATCTTTCGGTTGGATCAACCTTACCCTGTTTGACACGATTTTCTCTCAAATACTTTCTAAATTCCTTTCTTTTTGGATACTGATTATAAATATCCTAATACGTCGAATTTATAAGAAAAATAGAATTTTTATAAAAAATATTGAATCGATTTCTAAAGTGAAAAATAACTATAAATTTTTATATGATATTGAAATTTTTGAAGTCGGCGCCAAACTAATACCTGAAAAAGTGTGATTCGAATAAACAGATTAAAAATACTTTATTTGTAATTGCTTTCTTACCATAATTTGTATACAGGGTGTCCAAGATAAGGATCCTAAGCATGGGGATCTCGGAAACAGTTGGAGATACGAGGTCGGTTAAATTAGAGAAAAGTTGCGCAATTTAGTGCTAAATTAAACGCAGTTAAAAAAATTTAAAAATTTCAAACACTTCCGGAGATTTCCGGAAAAAAACGAAATTTGGCAAAATCGTTTTTAATTTTTGCAGGCTTTATTTAAAGAGATATCAGAAAATAAAAGGTAGATTCTCATTGCCACTTTTTATTTTTTATAATATGGTCTAAACAAAATTTAAATCCGACGTTTCGTTTCTGAGATACCATCATGAACTTTCATTTTTTATATGGAACAAAAAAAAGTATCCCATGTATTTGATAGCATTTTTTATTACAAATTCAACGATGTATCACCCTTGCATATCGAATACGTAGTTCAAGTACTTTCCATAAGAGCTCCATAAGAGCGAGAGAGAAAGGTATATCAGTTTTATAAAAGCCAATGAACTACACAATTGATATGCAAGTGTGATACACCGTTGAATTTGTAATAAAAAATGCTATCAAATACATGGGATACTTTTTTTTGTTCCATATAAAAAATGAAAGTTCATGATGGTATCTCAGAAACGAAACGTCGGATTTAAATTTTGTTTAGACCAAATTATCAAAAATAAAAGGTGGCAAGAAGAATCTACCTTTTATTTTTTGATATCTCTTTAAATAAAGCCTACAAAAATTAAAAACGATTTTGCCAAAATTCGTTTTTTTCCGGAAATCTCCGGAAGTATTTTGAATTTTTAAAATTTTTAAATTGCGTTTAATTTAGCACTAAATTGCGCAACTTTTCTCTAATTTAACCGACCTCGTATCTCCAACTGTTTCCGAGATCCCCATGGTTAGGATCCTTATCTTGGACACCCTGTATATTAGTAGTTATTTGTTTTATTTAGAAATAATTTGGCGCCGACTTCAAAAATTTCAATTTCAAATAAAAATTTATAGCTATTTTTCACTTTAGAAGTCGGTTCAATTTTTTTTATAAAAATTTTATTTTTCGGTTTTTAGTTTTGAATCCATTATGATATCTATAAATTATTTGAACCAAGTACTCATCGAGATTAGTGTACCTTGCAATGACTCCAAGGTGGCAAAAAAGTACCCATTTTATTCAAAGTTGTAATCACCCTAAAATGAACCACTAAAAATTCTTTGATTTTTAGAGTTCTCCAAATACCAGTCAAATTGTGTTAAACAAATATGTAGTCTGTCATAGTAAATCCACTAACTTAAATTTCAAATTAATTTAAGATTGGTAATATAGGTAATAGGTATTGGTAATATGTAGTCTGTCATAGTAAATCCACTAACTTAAATTTCAAATAAATTTAAGATTGGTAATATAGGCCACAAAATCTTCCAATATCGATGTTTAAAGAACCTGAAATGTAAATTTCTTAGCTCGATATATTTTATACTACATATTGAGTTTGTATACGCCTCAAGAACCCCACAATATCAATTTTAGACAGAATCGGAATATGTAAAATTTTCTGTCCCTCATATTGTATCTTATCAACCTAATAGTTGTAAAAAATTAACTTCATATTCGTAATACACGACCCCGAAAACCCTCTAATACCAAATCTGAAAAAAGCGAATAAGGTAAAATTTTCAACCCACCATATTGCATCCGTTATATTGAATTTCAAACAAATTATTTTAAGTCTTAATCTGATGTAAATCTAAACCCTTCAAAGCCCCCTTGTATCAATTTTGGATGAAATTCGGAAATTTAATATTTCTAGACTTATATTCGCTATTTACATCCTCAAAAACGATTCAGACCCACCTTTGAACAGAATCGAAAAATGTAAAATTTTTAGTCCGCTACATTGGATTCGCCATATTGAATCCTGAAAAAAATACTTTTAAATTCATAATTTACACCCTCAAGAATCCCCTATATCAGTTTGGAAGGAAATCTAAAACTGTAAAATTTTTAGGACACTATATTAAATGTGCCAGATTGAGTTTTTCAAAAAATATTTTAAATTCATAATTAACACTAACAAAAATAGCTCAATACTGATTTTAGACAAAAACGGGAGATGTAGAATCCGCCATCTTGGATCAGCCATATTTAATTTATTTTTAAAATAATTTCAGATTCGTACTGTGCGATCCCAAAAACTTCTCCATATCAATTTTGAAAAAAATCGGACAAAATTAATATTTTATCCTCCATATTGGATACGTTATATTGAATTTTTTTAAAATAATTTTAGATTAGTTATGGGCGACCCTAAAAACTCACTAGTACCAATTTTGGAGAAAATCGGACAAAATTAATTTTTTTGTCCTTCATATTGGATCCGCCATATTGAATTTTTTAAAAATATATTGGATTTATTATGTGCGACCCCGAAAACTCCCCCACATCAATTTTGCAGAAAATCAGACAAAATTAAATTTTTTTGTCCGCCATATTGGATCCGCCATATTGAATTTTTTAAAAATAATTTCAGATTTCTTGTGTACGACCCCAAAAATTCCCCCATACCAATTTTGGAGAAAGAAGGACAAAATTAATTTTTTTGGCCGCCATATTGTCAGCGCCATCTTGGATATTACTGCACCAATTTCGTCCAAAAAAATATGAGACCAACGCAGCAACTTCCTGAACATAACGTAAAAAAATGCATTCAAATCGGTGCCGCCGTTCCGGAGTAATCGCTGTACATACATAAAAAAAACATACATAGTCAACGAATTGAGAACCTCCTTCTTTTAGAAGTCGGTTAAAAAGGCTATTTTTGCCAATTCCTCTTCAAATTTCTCAAATCTAACATAATACATCCAAATCTCTTGAGAGGAAACAAGTAGTAATTAGTTGTGTTATTCTCAAACATTAAAGAAATTTAATAAATTATTCGTGGAATATCCTAAATTTCTATATTTTAAGAAAACTTAGCAGTTTTTAATGCTTAAATTACTTTTGCTTGCCTATTAAAGATAACTGCACGACGCGCTCCTTATTCACGGTTGACCTGATTTTACAGAACTGTTTTTAGCTTGCCTTGTGTCAAAATCCAACACGAGTGAAAACGATTTTTCGTAACACTTTTCCTTCGAAAAATGTGGAGTACGAGGAGAACAAAGAAAATCAATATCAATGTGTAGTCTCAATTAATTCTATTTATTTATCTTTATATTAGTAATGTTTATCTTTGGTTTATTAATGTGCCTAACTACAAAAGTTAGAACAAAATAAAACAAGTGTGTTTTACGTATGTACAGTTGTGGTCAAAATAATAGCAGTGATAAAAATATAATAAAATTGATCGTGTAAACAAAGCTTTATATTTATTATTTAAAAAATAAAGAACTACAGTCTGATAAAGCTTTTGAATATTTGCGTTCGTTTGACAAAAAATATCAACTGAAAAATAGACAGTAACATTTGTATTTAATACAGGATGACTCTCCGGGAACTTTATCGATCGATTGTGGGAAAACTATAATTAGGAACAATCTGAAAATTTCACAGTGTACCAACGTGCATTGGGAGACAGCCGGCTAATGTATAATGTTCTATACTTAAGTCTCACTGTTTTGGACATATTTAAATTTTTATGTCCAAATGACGTTTGCGGACCAATAACACGAGTTAGCAACACACGGCAACCAGTAAAACAGAATTGTATTTTTCGGCTGGGTTAGGCAATCAAAGATATAATTAGTTGCCTATACTCCTATACAAGGTGATTTTCCAGGAATTTTATCGATCAATTGTGGGAAAACTATAATTAGGAGGAATCTGAAAATTTTACAGTGTACCAACGTGCATTGGGAGACAGCTGGCTAATGTATAATGTTCTATACTTAAGTCTCACTGTTTTGGACATATTTAAATTTTTATGTCCAAATGACGTTTGCGAACCAATAACACGAGTTAGCAACACACGGCAACCAGTAAAACAGAATTGTATTTTTCGGCTGGGTTAGGCAATCAAAGATATAATTAGTTGCCTATACTCCTATACAAGGTGATTTTCCAGGAATTTTATCGATCAATTGTGGGAAAACTATAATTAGGAGGAATCTGAAAATTTTACAGTGTACTAATGTATATGGGGGACAGCCGGTTAAAATATTTTCAAGATGGCGGCACTTCTGGTTGTACCGGAAGTAGATGTCATCTTGCTTATTTTAAATGGAACACCCTATATATTATTGCACTTTTGATTTCTACGTAAAATTCTAGACATATTTTATGTATCATATTCTATACTTAAGTCTCATTGTTTTGGACATATTTAAATTTTTATGTCAAAAATGACGTTTGCGGACTAAAACTTAACTATAAATTTTTTCTATAAAGAAATCTTTATTATTTAAGTTGGGTTAGTTTTTTTGTAGACGAAGATCGACTTTAGTAGTATTTTTATGATATTTTGAAAATTATTTGTACAGAGTGGTCAAAAAAGAAAATATAAATTATGTTTAAAAAATCGTCAAAAGTCAATTTTTTTAAATAGAAAGCATCTATTTTTATAATTTTATCATATTAAGCATTAAAAATAAGGGTAAATTTGTATAAAATTGTCTATTCCAAAAATTTGTAGTTTTTAAAATATTGGCATTTCATTATTTTTATATTGTAAAAATGTTATACAGCGTTTAAGTTTTGTTATTAGTTTGTCATGACGGCGAGGCGTGGCGAAAATAAAACAATCGAACCCTACAAAATTGGTACTATTTCTTATCATTTGACATTCATTAATAATAATCATGCCGGGGTGATTAAATTACACGCACGAAGATTATTTAAACTTATTTATTATTTATGAAGAACGTGATAGAGTTATTCCAAGAACATGCGATACATTCGCGATGCGATATCTGAAGAAACAGAAACCAACACTACCAACTGTTAAAAAGATTATAAAAAACTTCAAGAACTTTGGATCTATAAAAGCTAAAGAAATAGAAATAAACCAATTGTTAATAAAATAAAGTTACAAAAATTATTTGGGTAAATGTTCAGATTGACGCCCTTGAACTTTCAAACATTTTTCGCACCTAAACGGGAACTCTTCATGGGTGGCTCTTCTTATTGGTTGAGGATTAAGTTCTTCAAATGCTATTCTGACACGCTGACACGTGGTTAATGCGATGTTGTATACTTTATTTTTGATTGTCCTCCAGGTAAAAAAAAAGCAAGTACTGTTAGGTCGGGGGAGCCAGGTGGTCAAAGATGTGGCTCATTCTTAGCTATCTATTGACCATAAAACAAATTTTGCAGATGATTGTTACCTAAATGACTATTATGTGGAGACGCCCCATCATGTTGATAAAATAGATTTCTATGATCAGCCAGCGGCAAGTTATCTAAATAGTTCACTTCCAAATTTCTCAAGATGTCGAAGTAGCGCTCATCTATAAGCTAAAAAAACGTCATTTATAAGTTAAAAAACGTATTTTGTATCAAGAAGTCTTCAAAAATGGCTAACTTACCAGTCACATTATCTTGGTAGAATTCTAAGGCGACGACGCCGTCATTTCTTATAATACAATACACGTTAAACTGCCAAGACTTTTGAAAATTTAATTATCTAAATGGATGTACGTTTGAATCGCTCCAATAGTAGGAATTGCGTCGGTTAAACAATTCATTTTTTGTGAATTTAGCTTCGTCCGATCAAATAATATTATCCAAAAAACCAGCATTTTCTTCCGACCGAAGTAAAATAAATTGACAGAACTTCGTGGAAAATCAGTGCCTTGTAAATATTGTACTATGGAATATACATAGGGATGAAAATTATGTTGTTATAAAATCCTTAAAACTGATGTTTAAGATAATCCAGATTCTAATGCTATTTGCCTTGTAGATGTTGTCGGATATACGACAAAATATCCTAAAATTATAGTTTCAATATTTTCGTTATTAACAGTTGCTTTATTTCTATTTATTTTTGCTTTTATGGATCCAAAGTACGTAAAGTCTTCTGTAATCCTTTTAACGGTTGGTGGTGTTGTTCTCTGTTTCTGAGGATATCGGATCACGATGTATCGCATGTTCTTGAAATAAGTCTATCACATTCTCTATAAATAATAAATAAGTTTAAATAATCCTCGTACATATAATTTAATCGCCCCGGTATAATTATTATTAATGAATGTCAAATGGAAGAAATGGTGATAATTCAGTAGGGTTCGATTGTTTTATTTTCGCCACGCCTCGCCGTCATGGCCAACTAATAAAAAAACTATAGCCGTATAGCATTTTTACAATAGAAAAATGTTGAAAAAGCAATATTTTGAACACTGCAAATTTTTGCAAGCGACAACTTTATACAAAGTTACCCTTATTTTTAATGCTTAATATGATAAAATTATAAAAATAGATATTTTCTATTTGAAAAAATTGACTTTTGACCATTTTTTAAATATAATTTTTATTCTTCTTTTTTGACCACTCTGTACTAATAATTTTCAAAATATCATACAAAAACTACTAAAGTTGATCTTTGTCTAAAAGAAAACTAACCCAAAATAAATAATAACGACTTTCTTATAGGAAAAATGCATATAATAGTTAAGTTGTGGTCCGCAAACATCACTTTTGACATAAAAATTTAAATATGTCCAAAACAGTGAGACTTAAATATAGAATATTATACATGAAATATGTCTAGAATTTTACGTAGAAATCAAAAATGCAATAATATATAGGGTATTCCATTTTAAAAAAGCAAGATGACATCTACTTCCGGTACAACCGGAAGTGCCGCCATCTTAAAAATATTTTAACTGGCTGTCCTCCATGTACGTTAGTACACTATCAAATTTTCAGATTCGTCCTAATTATAGTTTTCCCACAATTGACCGATAAAGTTCCCGGAAAATCACCTTATATAGGAGTATAGGCAACTAATTATATTTTTGGTTGCCTAACCCAGCCGAAAAATACAATTCTGTTTTACTGGTTGCCGTGTACAGTTTTAATAACAAATTTACTATGAAATTTTTTATGTGCAGAATTCCCTTTATGAAAATTTATGTCATTTATTTTTTGCATGTCAGGATAATTTTTTAGATCTTTAGTCTATTTATGCAGCTTTCCGTTACCCCTTCCAACTTACTTGGTTTATGTAACCTTAGCAGCTGTATACATAAGTGCTAAAAATTTTTTTAGTATTCCATTGACAATGAAAATAAAGTATTTAGTACATCTATTAATTTTAGAAAAGGCCTAATTGAGGATTTAACTTTTATTTAATAATTTTCAAGGGCAAACTCGTAATATGCTTTATTCAAAATTGTTATTTTTAAAGTGGTGGTTCAAAAATCGTGTGTTGGTGGTGAAAGAAGCATGCGTCGTTTGAGCTACTAAATAGTAATGTGGACCATCTGCAGCGTTGCTAATTGGTACCTGAGGCTGCGTTTGGAAAGATGAATTCATATTTGATATTTTTAAGTACTGTGCTCCTAGAAGTGCTACGAAGTAGCAGTAGTTGAAATGGCCGTAACGAAGTGAAACATAGTCTCGCTTAAGAACCCTATCTTCTATTTATGTATGTTCAATGTCTGAATTTGATAGCTACCTAGGTCAGGCATAATAATGCGTTTCACTATCGGAGTTTTACATAAATATCAAAAGCCCCGGTGGCAAGCATATGATTTTTAATGGGTTTTACAACTTGGCATTTTGGTTGATATTTACAAATTAAGAATAATTGACAGATTTAAATAATATACAATAATTAACATAAAAGTGTTTCTCTATGTACGGTAATTATAAAATATTTCTTGTTTGTTTCAGACGATGTTCCAAAATTTAGCTAGTTATTTCTTAGGCGGCACTACGACTACTAGCAATAGCTTGGCCGGAGGGGTCAATAATGACGACGACAGTAACAGGGTAAGTAAATAAATATATTTAAAAATCACTACTATGATAGAACTACATTAAAAAAAAATAATTATATAAGAAGCAAATTCTAACAAGATGTTTCAGTCCAAATTTTTAAAGTTTGCTAACCTGTTTTTTTTTTTAAATAAATTTAAATTGTACATTTTGTAAATACGAGGATGATTCGATAAGTTCTCGGCCTGATAAAGAAAACAAAAGATTTTTGAAAATGTTTTTATTTATGTTTCAACATAGTTCCCTTGTACTTCAATACATTTAGACCAAAGATGTTCTAACATTTTAATACCAGTAGTATAATGCGATTTGTCCAACTCTGCAAAATAAGCGGTTGTCGCCGCTCTGACTTCGTTATTTAAAGGCAATTTTCGTCCAGCGAGCCATTTTTTCAAGTTTAGGAAGAAAAAGTAATCGCTGGGAACCAGATCCGGCGAATATCGCGCATGTGGAAGAACTTCGAAACGTAGGTCATGGAGTTTTAAAGCAACATCCATAGATTTGTGTACAGGAGCGTTATCCTGATGACAGAGTACTTTTTTTGGCAAGATGTGAACGTTTAGCCCTAATCACATGTTGCAAACGGTCCAGTAGTGAAGCATAATACTCCCCGGTGATGATCTTGCCTTGTTCTAAATAGTCTATAAGCACCAAGCCATGTGAATCCCAAAAAACTATTGCCATGACTTTTCCTGCAGACGGAACCGGTCCATTTTTTTTACTGTCGAAAATGAGGGAGAAGAATCCTTTAAAGTAGAATCTAACTCATTTTTAATGTCCGTACGAGTTAAGCCCTTTAAAATAAAGTATTTTATAACCGCTCGAACTTTAATTTTATCCATCTTTCACAAAATATCGAACCTTATGTGTTCACTCGATCGCCACAAACAAGCAACTGAACGCAAACAACTGAAACTTTGCAGGGCGTCATCTCAAGGTTAATGCTTACAAAATATTATGCTATTTGATCCTACTAGCGTCCTCTCTGTTTCAGAACCATCCTCGCATAAGAAGCAAATTTTAACAAGGCGTTACAGTCCAGATCTTTAAAGTTTGCTAACTTATATTCTTAAATAAATTTAAACTGAACATTTTATAAATACAAAATGAGGTCTTTAACCACTGTTTTATTAGCTATATCGTGAGCTTTTGTAAAAATAAGGTTTTAACTTTTTTTCCATATCACACTTCTTTCTTCCTTGTATAATTTGCTGGTAGGAATATTATTTTCCAAATTGGCATCATTTACACCAATGTAGAACATTCATTAGCCATGGACATTTAAGCATAGTTAAAGACGATGACTAGTACTGTTGATTGAAAGTAAAATAATGTGTAACTAAGACTGATACGAAGATTATTGGTTTGGTTCTTCTAGACTTATTTAATTAACATTAACATGTATTTTAGGTGGCTCTTCGCACGACTGACCATGATGATGGCTGGACGATGGTAGACCGCGACTCGGAAGGTAACTCCGATGCTTACTCGTCGGAAGAGGAAGACAATGTTAGTGACAATGGCCTTGAACGAGTACGACTAAATCGCGCGGGTTCTAACGACTCACTTTCTCGGGCGCAAGTACACGACATGGAGGAGAGTTGGTTTGTTACACCGCCACCTTGTTTCAGCTCACAAACAGGTATAGTTCAGTTATCATTGAATTTCGTGTCATTATTTTGTTTAAGATAATATAAAATGGTTTTATATTAATTAAGTTCCAAATGGTATTCTATGATAATCTCGTGAATTAATGTAAATGACGAAGCTGTATGGATATTAGTAACATCAATCGATTGCTTTACATAATAAGGTTTTCTAGTAACTGTTCAATACCAATTGTTAAACGGTTCAAAGGGCTATAAAAAAATATATATATAACGACTGTCACAATATCAAGTCATTTATTTCACTCTTTTGAAGTCAGAATTACTTTCTGTCCTCATTCTTTTTTCCTTCAACTATTCTACGTTTTCTGGTTTTTTAGTTACATTAAAATTGAAATTTGGTTATATTTTTGAACTTTAAATTTTAGTATCAACGTCATCTGACATTAATTAGAATATACTACAGTACAATAAGTACCATGTTGAAAAATCAGGCACTTTTGAGAACGATTTATGGTAATAATACCCTGCCGTTTTTAAGTTTGCTAATTTAGTCTCGACCATTGTTACAAATTTTAAATTCTTCTCCACAAATGTCAGCAGGTGTCTGTGACTTTTACTCTTGGTTCATTACAGCTCTACTGATGAGAGCATCAGGTGGTTATACACATGGTGAGGGAACCGGTGTGGAATTTGCAGGAAATAAACTGTCTGCCTTTTTCTTTAACAGCCTGAAGAAAAGAAAGTCTTATATAAGCTGCCACTCACCTTCTTTCAAATTGTATGTATGTATGTATGTATGTATGTGCGTAGTGGTAAGAGTTACCTTATCCACTAGAGCAGGTCCTCCAGTGCTATTTCCCTCAGGAATCTTAGGATGTTGGACAGCTTCAAGGTGGCTAGCTCCCCTTCTTCGATTTGGTGTATTCCCAAGAACCGCATCCTAGAGTTTTCTAGAGCGCTGCACTCTGGAAGGATATGAATAAAGGTTTCGTCCTCCTTCTCACAGAATCTGCACTCTTCTTTTTCTACTAATTCCGAGTTTCTTGAGGTGTCCCTTCAGGTGGCAATGTCCCGTCAAGACCCCTGTCAGAACCTTGAGTTGGTTTTTAGTTAAGTTTATGCATTCTTTGAGTCTCTTCTGGTTTAGGAGGTTTAGGATTACTTCCATGGCGGCCGTTGGGCAGTTTTTCATTGCCCATTTTAAACGACCGCTATTGCAAATGTGTCTGGCCATTGCTGTAACTTCTTTGGTGGGTCTTTCTCGATGTTCTATTACATCACTCGCGATATTAGGCTTGCTTCCTGGAAAGTAAGTGTTGACTAAGGGTAATGCTCTTTCCTCCTCACTCTCCGTGAAGCTGCCTTATGGCTTTCTGAATGCCATTGCTGTGTCGACCCTATTCTTCACCATGATTTTGTGAAGTCTAGTTGCGGCAGGTGTAGTTTGAATGTCTTCACAGAATTTCTTGAAGCTGTATCTTTTAGTTTTCCTAATTTCCTCGTTGTAGGTTGCTCGGTGTAGCTCTGCCAGAGTCCTCCGTCACGCTTAGCCATATTCAAAAGTCTGCGCATTTCAGATCTTAGCTCTGACTTTTGCTTGTTCGTTAGGGACAGCTCTATTCATAAGCTCCGAGTATTGCCTCATTTACTTCTTTCAAGTCACTTTCCAGCTCCAGATGGTGCTTAGCGTTTCAAATTGTTAGTTAGTCTAGTCCTGTAGTAGACATAGTCTTTGCTGTTTATCACTTAGACGACTAGCACTTTTTTGTGTCGAATTGCTGTATGTATAAGTTTAATATATTAAATATAAAGTACTGAAGTATCAATGAAAAAACATATGGTCTATTACGATATTATTATTCTTTTGGTAAATTTTTATCTAAAACAGTTGTTTCAGTAAATAGGAATATAATTGTTTTAGGACCTGTGAACCTTCGAACCTCTCCGCTAGAAAACCTTCTAATTGAACATCCCTCAATGAGTGTGTATCAGCGTAACGGTAGCCGACACCCTCATTTTCGGACTCCGACGCCATCAGATAATGCCGAAGACGATTTGGAAGCCGAAGAGGAGGCAATCGAGGAGGACGATATTCAAGCAGAACCTATAGTTGTTGTGCGCCGAGTAAGACCACCTATAGCCGCTCCTCATAGGTGTAGTCGTGCGCAGGCACTACAACTGACTGAGACGCAGCTCGCAAAAAATCGACAGGCACAAAAGGTACGTTAATATATAGGCTTTTAAAAGTGTCAATTTTAAGTTGCTAACTCGGAATGAAATTGGTCCTTATGTGATAAGATATAAGGCCAACCTGAACTAACCTAACTTTAATTTATTAGTAGTTTTATTCGATTAAATAAACATAATCTTAAATGCAACTTAAACATTATACTTATGTTTGAGCCTTTTTTAAGTAGGCTGATGATTTTCAAATTGGACAGCTTCGCCTTCCTACAGGAAATATTGACTCGTACCAGATATACAAGGATACCAAAAGTAGGAAACTCTGTTGGGGTGCTTTTTATGTTTTCGGGTCCTAGGCGACGTGGTCTGCTGTATTTCCCACAAATTTTCGGACGGCCCGCATACAGATGCTCACTAAAGCCCAGTTCCTCGATGTTCTACAGGAAGTTCTTTGATATCACTCCAGTTATTGATAAAATTATGGCAATCTTGATCTGTATGGTGGTGAGAAGCAATATCCTGTTCCTTCAGCTGTAGCGGAGTTGAATTGTCTACCTCGCATATTGCTCGATGTAGTGTAGAAGAGTCCACTAATCTGCAGAAATATAAACTTAAGTTTATTATTTGTTGATCGAACTGCTCACCAATATCCATCAATCCTCTTCCACCTTGATGTCTTGGTAGCATTGTATGTTCAATAACACTCCGAAGTTGGTGTGTGTGTGCTTTTGTTTAGAGTGTTCTTTGCAGGTTTTGGATGTTTTTCCCGCATCATTTTACAATTCCAAAAGAGTAGCTACGTGTTGAGCTTGAGCACCTTAAACAAATTTCAACTATTTATATAGTTCATAATACCCTTCTTACCCTCCTTCAATGCGGTTGTCAATTCGGCCTTTATAATGGTATATTCCGAAATAATAAAAAATATAAAAAGGAAAGAAAGTTATAGAAAAAAATTTAGAAAAACCAGTGGGAGTTGAGATATAAAGAGTATAGGCAGTTAGTAAAATCACAGAGTTCAACCGCATATCGTTTATATCAACAACGTGTGCAGGATGAAATTAAATCAAACCCTAAAACCTTTTGGGATTTTATAAATAATCAGAAAAATATTTCCGATATTCCCGAAAATATGTTTTTAAATCGGCAAGAAATTAGGGGTGTTCAAAATGTAGTAAATACCTTTGGTGAATACTTTAGTTCCATATACATTGGTGGCAACCAGTTTAATAGAAGAATTTCTAATAACTATGGGAAATTTTGCTTTTTAGAAATTACCGAAACGGAAATTAAAGAGGCTGTTTAAAAACTGAAAGTTAGTAGATCAGTAGCTACTGATAATGTGCCGGCCTACGTTATTAAAGGTTGTATTGATTCATTTATAACATCTTTAAAATATATTTTTAAGCTTTGTTTGAAACAATGTATTTATCCCTCAAAATGGAAAGAAAGCATAGTTATTCCTATATTCAAAAGTGGTGATAGAAATGAAATTTCTAATTACCGATCTATTAGTATTGTCTCAGCCTTCTCAAAAATTTTGGAATTAATTCTTTGTAATAGAGTACATAATGATTGTAAACATAGAATCTCAGACCAACAACATGGTTTCTTGCCACATCGATCAACCGTTACAAATTTAGTAAACTATATTCAGTTTGTTCATGAATCAATTCAGGAAGGATGTCAGGTTGATGTAATTTTTAATGATTTGGAGAAGGCATTTGATAGAGTGAACTTTGGTGAAATAGTACTTGCCCTCCAAGATTTTTCTGTAGATCCAAACATTGTTTCATTGCTGATATCCTATTTGCATGATAGAACTTTACTTGTTGAACTTAAGGGATATAAGTCTCAAAACTATGTACCCACCTCAGGAGTGCCTCAGGGTTCAAATCTTGGGCCACTTCTGTTTTTACTGGTTATCAATAACATAGGTGTGAATGTAAAATTCGCCAAGGGCCTTATCTTTGTGGATGATTATAACATTTTTCGTGCTATTAGGGATGAGTCAGATGCGAGGGCTCTGCAAGAGGATTTTAATGCGGTTGTGAGATGGTGCAAGGAACATGATTTAAATGTAAATATAAATAAATGTGTAGTAATGTCTTTTACATGTAAAAAGCAAATAATGTATTTTAATTATTGTATAAATAACACGCCGTTAAAAAGAACTGATTTACATAGGGATCTTGGTGTTTATTTAGATACGAAGTTGAATTTTGGTAGGCACATTGATATTGTAACTGCAAGTGCAGTAAAAATTCTTGGTTTTATTATTAGGAGCTGTAAATATTTCAATAATATCAATACAATGATTGTTGATTTGGGATCCGCAGTATGAAAATAAAATTTACAGCTTAGAGGTGGTTCAGCGGAGATTTTTAAAGTTTTTGCATTACAAGGCATTCTTGGTATACCCTCAAAGAGGAACTGATCAGAAGCTTTTGTGTTCTTTATTCAACTTTTCCAGTTTGAAGCACATGCGTAATGAAGCGGGTGTTGTGTTTTTGTTTAAATTGATTGGGAACACAATTGATGATAAAGAGTTTTTAGAACAGCTTCCATTTAAAATAGGCCAAGTTAACACCAGATCCAGAAATTTATTTTCTATTAATGCCCCTAGGACTAACCTGTATAAAAATTCCCCATTAATAAGATTATGTTCATATTTTAATAAGTATTGTGGTGCCATTGATATTTTTAACCTAAGTTGTAACAGGTTTAGAAGGGAAGTGAGAAATGAGTTATGTTCTAATTTAGATTGTAGTCTTAATATATTAAGTTTAGTTGTATCTGTAATTGGCTTTGTAAAAGTTGTTGATACAATGAATGAATAAATAAATAAATAATGCGATAGTTAATTCGTTTAGCCTGTTTCATACCTAGGAATTTGTAACTTTTTTATTTTCCAGGTGCAAGCGAAAAAACTGTCCCAACAGGCCACTCGCGGGTACCTTAACCGCTCTAACAAGGCTCGTGAAGTGAACGGTCGCAACCGGAACCTTCGTCGTAAAGAACGTTGCCAAGGTTCTGTCCGCTCACACGCCAACAATAACCGCAAATGCTAAAAAAAACATTTGCAAGCTGATCTCATCACAAAAAGAACGGAAACAAATCGTTTTTTAAGATAGGTTTATCTGTAGGTCAATAGTTCGTGTACCTAAATATAGTTTATTACGTGTAAGTGTGAAGTTCTTATTTTTTGAAATTTATGTCGAATAAAATATGTAATAAGAGGGAAGAAAAAAATTTGAATAGATTAAGAAAACAAAATTAATATTATCTAAATGGAGTGGGCCACATCTAACAAAAAACTTCTTGGAAAAACCAATTACACGAACATAACCTCCCACTTAAAAAAAAAGTTAAATATTCTTAAAAACATTAATTAGTATTTAAAAATAAACGTAATAAAGATAAAAAAACAAATAATATTTGTATTAATTAAGTAAAAAATGTTCATTAACATATAGAAATTTAAAAAAAAATGCTAATTTTTAGCTTGCTTTGATAAATTTGAGACATAAGTTCATAAAATTAGAACGTCACATTAAGGGTTGTTCCGCAACGTTCGATTTTCGAAAATAAATGGCTAAGTTTAGGACTTTAAAATCATTAATAAAATTAATTAAATAATCGAAGCTTCGAACATACCCCTGTAGAATTAGCATAACGTCAGAATTAGGGCCCGGTTGTTTGAACGCTGAATAACGTAATAATATTTTTATTTATATTTGAAAAAGTGTTGTTATATTTCATTTCTTGATACAAACATACCGATTTGATGCTATCCTTTTCTAATTGCATTATTTAAACGAGTATCATATGATAATCGGTACGCCAACTCTGAATACATAAAGTATGAATATATGGTTGCCTAAATTTTCATTATTTTTATCTTCGAACATACCCCTGTAAAATTAGCAAACGTCAGAATTAGGGACCGGTTGTTTGAACGCTGAATAACTTAATAATATTTTTTATTTGTATTTGAAAAAGTGTTGATAAACAGTAGATATTTAATTTCGTGGTACACAAATACCGATTTTATGCTATCCTTTTCTCATTGCATTATTTAAACAAGTATCATATGGTAATCGGTACGTCAATTCTAGAATACATAAAAGTATGAATTTATGGTTGCCTAAGTTATAACTATTGTTGTTTTCAATATGTTAACAATATGTAACAATATTTACTAATAAAAATAAGTTTTAAATCCTCTTTTTGTTAATATTAATTGCAAACTTCGGATTTATAGTAATTTCTAACACTTAAAAACACTGAAAAGAATCACAACAAGCAATTAAACTGACAGAAAAGATAAGTAAACATGTTTATGTCTGTCAGTCATCAAAAAAGTCTCTCTCCCCACGATCATAAACAGCGTCCAAACAAATCTATTATTGTTTAAATCTATGGGGGATGATCGAAGATTGTTATTTGCAATATGTAAACAATATTTACCAATAAAAATAAATTTTTAAATCTTCGCGTTTATAGTAATTTCTAACGCTTAAAAACATTGAAAAGAGTCACGACAAACAATTAAGCTGAAAGAAAAGACAAGTAAACATGTTTCAATCTATAGGGTACGATCGAAGACTAAAATAAGCCTCTTATAAATAATAATCAACAAATAAAAAATATTAAAATCTATATTTTAATTTGAATCATATGAATTAATTTTGTAAAATAGAAAAAAAAAGATGAATAATATTACATTTAAATAAGAATATAATTTTTAACAATCGAGTTATTGATATTTCAAATATACAAAATAAAATGAACTTACTCTTCACTTTACTTAACCAAAACAGGTCATAGCTTAATTAATGACTTGTCACTTGCAACCTTGAAAATAAAAATTAAATTGTTGCAAAACAAAATACTCTTAGCTTGGCCATTATAAAATTTATAAACTTTTTTCCCTGCCTAGATTAAAAAAGTTACATTAGATTCTTCAGAAGCGAAATAATTTTAGTGTTCAGTAATTCGAAGAAAAATCTAACTTAACTTTTTATGATTAAGAATGTTTAACTTGAGATTTTTAACCTTATCTTCTAGCCTTGTATATTTTCTTTTTGGTACAAGGGAATATAAATTAAAAAAGCCTTGGCCAAATTGTCATTTGGTAAGAATCTGAAGTTGATATTTCTAATGCAAAGCGTGATTTTGTAATAAAATTACCAAAGCACCGTAGTGTGTTCATTAAAAGAATTTGAAAAAAAAAACATTTCCTACAATTTTTAGAATGTTGCGGACATATATTTATAATTTCTTTTTTTTTTGTTTAGATTAAGTTATTCAAATTATGTTTTAGTGATTTTTTCTATTTTTTTTTAGCTATAAATTTACAGAAAGTTCTACAATTTATTAAATATAATAATATCAAAACTTACTTTAAATAAAACAAAGACAAATATTAAAACCAAATGTATAGTACTAGTTGACCAAAATGAAACTAATCGTACACGATGGACCTAAAAACAACCCTGACACAAAATACACTTTTTAATTACAAGCTTAGGAAATTGGGAAAACATGTTTAGAAGCACTTTTTCCCTATTTTTAATTGTAAAGTGTGTTACAGAAGCCCAATAATAAAAATCAATAGTTTTAGTCGTAACCTATATTATCTATTTACTTTACTAGGTAAATTTTTGAGAATTCAATTTTCAAAACTACAAAAATTTGTATGGTCTTAAGGGAAATCAGGATCTTGACAATTTCCTTTCAGTTATACAATTTGTCGATTAGATGAAGTGGAAAAAAATTAAAAGTTATCTTTTTCAAACATACAGATTTTTTTCGTAATAAAATATTTAGCTTACCTTGGGGCTTACTGAGATATCAATTAAGAAACATGACACAAAATTTAAGATTTACTTGCATCAAAATGATGTGAAAACGTTTGGCAACGTTGCATGAGCACGCACTTCGGATCTTGGAATACATTCATTATGAAAACTTTGACCCTGTAATTTTTGGAAAAGAATTGGTGAAGTGAATAGTACGGTCTTGGAAGTAAAAATTCCACCATTAATCTCTTAAAGTTTTTCTATATGCTGGAACAATCCTCAGGAGAAAGTTCAACATTTTCATACCCTGATATACATGACAATGCTGAGATCTAGTATTATGTTAATATACCTGGTCATTTCTTTCATAATCACGTATATGTTCCTTCCTTTATATGAACAGACACCTGATAAATGAACAAGGATATAATAGTAAGAATCTTGTCGGTTATAAACACAGGTAGCAGGACTATCTTCTGTTTGCAGTGTTAAACATAACACAGAATTTTCTTTTGCCATACCGGAACACCCGTCATATAGCTCATGGAGCCCCAGAACATTAGACCATATGATAAATGACTCTGAACAAGGTTATAATAAACGGTTCTAAGAGTTTTTTCCGATATGGTTCCTGTAATTGTTCTAATAACAAAGCAGGTCGTACT
This sequence comes from Diaprepes abbreviatus, assembly GCA_034092305.1. NCBI lineage: Eukaryota > Metazoa > Arthropoda > Insecta > Coleoptera > Curculionidae > Diaprepes > Diaprepes abbreviatus. The sequence goes on from JASJET010000217.1 coordinate 762,605, forward strand.
AAGCTTTTGACAGACCATATTAATGTTTTGCCCATCGGAGTTTTTCATCAACAGTAACTCCAAGGAATCTCGCTGCCTTCGCTTGTTGAATTGCACATCTCTGTACCTTAATATATAGGCTGCAATTTTGTATAGCATTTTTGGATACAAAAGTGGTAAAAAATGTTCAGAAACGAGCCATTCCCGTCGCACCATGCGCTCAACTCCTCCGAAACTCGTCTAGCCCTGTCACTCAATGTCCCAAATTTTCATCTGCATGCTGGTGTCGTCATCGGCATATACAATTTTTTTATCCGCAGTGGGGCATGCAACAAATACGCTGTCAAAATATATGATGAATAATAGTGGTCCCAAAATTGATTCCTGGGGAACCCCTAGACTAACAGTCTTTGGAATCGACTTGGCACCACCCATAACAACCACTTGTGATCGATTTGTGAGATACGATTCAATCCATCTTAATCCTACGCCTCTAACTCTATTGGATTCCAGACGAACCAGCAAGATGTCATGTCTAAGAGTATCAAACGCTCGACTCAAATCGAAAAAGAGCTCGATTATATGTTTCGTATTATTTAGGGCTTCATAGATGAATGATGTCCCCTTGTTATATTTGATTTTTTTCCTTCGAAAGCATGCTGGGCACTGAAAAGAAGGTCAGGACTTTCAACGAAAGACACAAGTTTGCTGTAATAGCAAAACTCAAACACTTCAGAAATCTGGTTTTCACCCCATATTTTAACTTAATATGTCAAATATTGGTCCTTCGAACACACTCCTATAGAATCAGCATAACGTCAGAACTAGGGCCCGGTTGCTTGAACGCTGTATAACATAATAATATTTTCATTTATATTTAAAAAAGTGTTGATAAAGAGTAGATATTTCATTTCTTGGTACACACATACCGATTTTATGCTATCCTTTTTTAATTGCATTATTTAAACAAGTATCATATGATATTCGGTATGTCAATTCTGAATACATAAAGTATGAATATATGGTTGCCTAAATTATTATTATTGTTATTTTTCAATATGTAAACAATATCTAACCATTTGCCAATAAAAATAATTTTTTAAATCTTATTTTTGATAATATTAATTCTAAACTTGTAATTTCTAACACTGTAAAATACTGATAAGAGTCACGACTAGCAATTAAACTGAAAGAAAAGATAAGTAAACATGTTTATGTCTATCAAATATGAGAAAAGCCTCTCCCCCACCCACCATAAACAATCTTCAAACAAGTCTATCGTTGATCGAAGGGTATGATTGAAGTATTGGGTACTACCCTTTATTTGACTCATGTGGTAATGAATGGACCTCCATAATAAAATTTTTCAAAAATTGGGTAAATATAAAAAATCCGCGTGTTGAAATTAATGGTCCAGACTAGAATTATATTTTTGAAGATATAACATATTTTAAAATTGTAGAACTTTCTGAACAAATCACATTACTATGTTGCTAGATTCTTGAACTTTATGCTAAAACTTTTTCCTTTTTTTTTGGGTTTAGTTTTTAAATTTAAAAAAATGGCAAACCCAAAAAAATAAGGGATAATGCTATTTAAATAATTCGCAATAGACAGGGCATTCTAAAGTAAATCTGGCCAGTTGTGTTTTAATTTAACCTTTTATATGTGGTTAATGTAATGTGATTATTTCTTGTAAATAAAAAAATATATATAGTACATTTATATTTTTATTATGTATAATTTAAGCAAAAAATAAATACATTACCTTTGTTGATAATTTTGGGCATATATGATTCTAATTGCGGGCTTTAAATTTTAAACAACTTTGAAAATATCTTTCGTTGCACTTAGATACAACGTAAAATAGTAATTGTAAAAATGTAACTAAGTATCAAACCATATTCCATGTCTATATTTTATAATCTAAAAATCACACATAATATAGATCTTAAGACTTTAGATTAAGACAAAATCATCAGAGCAATCTGTGATAAACGACTATTTTTATAGCCCAAAATTATGAAAGATATTTTCAAAAACACCAAAATTTAGTCCGAATATAAAAAATCTTATATTGTCGACATTTGTTAATCTTGAACAAAAAATTGTTGCCTATGCCATGTTAACTCATCTCAAAACCATTATTTATATTATGTATTTATTTATAGAAAATAGGAAATATTAACTTATAGATATGTTAATGGGCAACAACAAGTTAAGTGCTATTTTCCCTAACACGCTGATAATCTGTAAAGCGTTCTGTCACGTAGGTTATTGCAAATGGGCCAAAAGACTGTGCTTTTTTTTATTTACAAGTACGCCCTTTGGAATAACTAATACTGTCTTTAATTTGACTTAGTTGATTTAATTTTATTAATATTATGACCATCCATAGATCTAAGAAAAAAAAGTACAAAAAAAAATTAGTGGTTTCACATTTCATCCATGCGCTATGCTGCTTAATTTGACGATGCGTATTAAATTAAAAATTTATTTGTAAAAACGCAATAAGTAAAACTCACCTTGATAACCCCCTGAACAAACATTGGATATACAAAATATCATAATAATACATTAAAACATCAGAAGAGAAAAAGTTGGATCAAAATACTGTGTGTAATAAAAACCATCTTTTTTCCACAACGCAAGAAATTTGGCTAGTTTTTTCTAGTATTTTACACTTGCTGGCTGTCATAAAGAAATGGCGCACAATCTGATAATTTGTGTATTATTAGGGTGAAAATAACAAAAATAAAAAAATGCTTTAAAAAAAATTAATTTATTGCGTTTAAAACACTCTTTTAAGCAGATGATTTTATCATCAAATAGAAGTAATTGTTATATAGCCTTAGTTTGTGAAATTATTCTGCGTAAATGACTTATTCGCTGCAAAAGATGCACTCATCACCATTTGTCAACTAGCAATAAAAATAAATAAATATATCAGGGGCTGAGAAAAACTTGTTCTTAAATATTATATACATCCACTCAGTTGAAGTGTCAATTTTAAAAATATGTGGTTATGTTACTTTAATAAATTCTAACAAATATAAATTTTAAAATGCTACAATTATTTAATTGTTTCTTCTATTTGGTTTTGCTGTAGTAAATGTTTCTATTTGTGTTGTTTATATGTCGAAAAACAAACGACAAAAATAATTTACCTTTTTCACAAGGCAGACAACAGAAGGCTTTAAATCTTCGAACATACCCCTGTAGAATTAGTATGACGTCAGAACTAAAGCTCGGTTATTTGAACGCTGAATAACGTAATAATATTTTTATTTATATTTGAAAAAGTGTTGATAAACAGTAGATATTTCATTTCTTGGTTCACACATACCGATTTTATGCTATCCTTTTCTAACTACTTTATTTAAACGAGGTACTTCAATTCTGAATACCTAAAAGTATGAATATATGGTTGCCTAAATTATTATTATTATTTTCAATATGTTAACAATATTTACTAATAAAAATAAGTTTTGAAATCCTCTTTTTCTTAATATTAATTGTAAACTTCGCATTTATTGTAATTTCCAACACTTAAAAACACTGAAAAGAGTTAAATAAACACGTTAATGTCTGTCAAACATCAAAAAAGCCTCTCCCCACCGACTATAAACAGCGTTCAAACAAATCTATTGTTTAAATCTATAGGGTATGATCGAAGCTTCAAATGAAGAAATTACTGTAACGATTTTACTTCAGTAAGCAATATTGCATACGAGGGCGAATCAAATATGAACCGAACTTTTGTTTTAGAACATTTGTTGGTGCAGTAGATAAAATTTTGATTACACCTTATTTTTCTATATAATCTCACACATACACATTTTTCCCACTGAATTGGAACTGTTTTAATTCCGTCATTAAAGAATGAATCTGGTCATTTCTGTAACTAATTGCGCCCGCACGTTTCTACACCTTCGTCGTCGTCAAAGTGATGACGTCCCAGTTCTTCTTTGAGTGGCACAAACATGTGGTAGTCACACGGCGACAGATGACTGTAGAGAGGATGTTCCAGTGTTTTCCAATGAATTTTGTCTAATTTTTCTTGGGTTATTGCTGCTGTATGTGGCCGAGCGTTGTCATGGAGCAAAATCGCACTTCGAATAGGCATGTCTCGTCTTTTTCGTCAATAGGCGAGTTTCACTTCATCCAACAGTTAGCAGTAGTACGTAGGATTAACTGTACGTCGTTCATGGAAATGCTCAATGAACAATATGCCTCTGCAATACTAAAAAATCATTGCAAGAACTTTTCCAACAGAAAGACTGGTCTTGACTTTCCGCGGTCCTACTTTTCCAGGTTTTCGCCACTCCATGCTTGCCTGCTTAGATTCCGGGATGTAATGATGCACCCACGTCTCATCACAAATGACAATGTGCCTCAAGAAATCATCCCACTCTGTTCGATATCGTGCCAAAAGTCTTTCACACCCTGTAAAACGGTTTGCTTTCTGATCTTCCGTCAAGAGACGAGGAAACCACCTTGCCGACACTGAAATGATTGATTAGACACTTCCACACGATATTCCGACATGTACAACAATTTCCCATATTGTAAGCCGGCGGTCTCCTTCAATAATCTCACAGATCGCACTATCGGTCATCGGAAAATTTTTTGTTCCAGTCACAGACTTGGGTTGAAAAGGTTTTTTTCAGCAAACTGTACAGTTAGTCAATGCAACATTTCGGCAGGTTTTACGCCCTCCTGCAACAAAAATTTAATAATAATGCGTTGCTCAACAGAGGTGTGCACCTCTTGCTACTAACAGCCAATCTGCTCTGGCCCAACTCAACATATATCAATATGTCACGTTACTCAGTTCACCTAGGGAGCGTTAAAAAGAAAAGTCTAGTTAATATTTGATTTGTCCTCGTATAATACATTTTTGTATAGCCCTGAATCTTGTTATTTTCCACTTAAAATGTGGTAAATGCCAATTAATATAAATATGATAATTTTTTTTTGTAAATTTAAAAGGAAGATTACTGAAAACTATGACTCAGTTATTAATAACTTCACAATCAGATTCTAAACGGATGTATTTTATAAAAGGTAACATAACCTAAATAAAAAAAAAACTTGTGTATGATTTGTTGCTTGATATATCTAGTGTACGCAAATGTATGAATTAAAAAATGTATGACGCACGAATAGATGTTAGTTTAAAAAAAATTTGAAAAAATGGACTGTATGTGCTAAAAAATAGAAAGGTAATGACTATTTTGTGTTCATGAAATTCAAATAGGAATTTACAAATAATTTTCACTTTGAATTTGATGTACATGAACATAGAATTTAGAAAAAATGAAAAAAAGTAGATGTGTGACTTTTCTTGATAGTTTAGAGGTATTTTTGTGACGTTACGGAGTTTATGACTAAGAATGAAATTGAGAAAATGTTATAAAAAGTTAAAAAATAAAAATTAATTATGTTAAAATTAGTATGTTTTATTTATTCTGCCTCTTGCTCATTTTCAACTGCGAAAAAATGTGAATTTTCCTTAAAAACTCGAAAAAAACTGTCGGCTTGTCGTATGGTCTTATTTTTAGGCATGTCAACGATTTAGAGAGTAACACATCATTTACATGCAATGTTGCCACGTCGATGTAAAATTTTAAATTTCATTGGGATGGAAAACTTAGTAGGTAAAATGCATGAAGTTCGAAAAACAGCCACAGCAAAATTCTTATTGATCCATGGCTATTTTTTTCGAAGAAAGACAACTTAAAGCTGAAGCACTAGAGCATAGACGGATATTATTTTACGTCTATTCAATAATTTGCCAAGTTCAGCCTGATGTACCCTTTTGTGACGTCATAGATAATTTGTTTCTGTCGGTACGTTTTGAAAAATCGCTCTATCCATTATTTAAGAAAGAATTTTTGAATAAAATGAATAGACAGTATCTAAATGCAGAACCAGTGCAATTTTATAGGAAAAAACACTACGTGGCGATTGTCTAATGACTGAAGTTTGTTAGCTTTTCATTTTTCGACTCGATTTTTGGTGTTTTCCGGTATATTTTAACCAAATATTGTGTATGACTTTAAGAAAAATGTGCTACAGTTCAGAATGTTCATATGTGTTTTAGTAAAAGTGGCAAATTGTAACGAAATTGGTCGGGCAATACCTAAAAAGAGACAAGTAACATTGAAAAAAAGTTTCTTCTAGGAAAACTATTTGCAACCACCCAAAAAAAAACCATTATTTATATTATGTATTTATTTATAGAAAATAGGAAATATTAACTTATAGATATGTTAATGGGCAACAACAAGTTAAGTGCTATTTTCCCTAACACCCTGGTAATCTGTAAAGCGTTCTTTCACGTAGGTTATTGCAAATGGGCCAAAAGACTGTGCTTTTTTTATTTACAAGTACGCCCTTTGGAATAACTAATACTGTCTTTAATTTGACTTAGTTGATTTAATTTTACTAATATTATGACCATCCATAGATCTAAGAAAAAAAAGTACAAAAAAAAATTAGTGGTTTCACATTTCATCCATCATATATTAATGCGCTATGCTGCTTAATTTGACGATGCGTATTAAATTAAAAATTTATTTGTAAAAACGCAATAAGTAAAACTCACTTTGATCACCCCCTGAAAAACATTGGACATAAAAAATATCATAATAATACATTAAAACATCAGAAGAGAAAAAGTTGATTCAAAATTTGACTGTGTGTAATAAAATCACCTTTTTTTCCACAATGCAAGAAATTTGCACTTGCTGGCTGTCATGAAGAAATGGCGCACAATCTGATAATTTGTGTATTATTAGGGTGAAAATAATAAAAATTAGAAAATGCTTTAAAAAAAAAATCAATTTATTGCGTTTAAAACACTCTTTTAAGCAGATAATTTTATCATCGAATAGAAGTAATTGTTATATAGCCTTAGTTTGTGAAATTATTCTGCGTAAATGAATTATCCGCTGCAAAAGATGCACTCATCACCATTTGTCAACTAGCAATAAAAATAAATAAATATATCAGGGGCTGAGAAAAACTTGTTCTTAAATATTATATACATCCACTCAGTTGAAGTGTCAATTTTAAAAATATGTGGTTATGTTACTTTAATAAATTATAACAAATATAAATTTTAAAATGCTACAATTATTTAATTGTTTCTTCTATTTGGTTTTGTTGTAGTAAATATTTCTATTTGTGTTGTTTATATATCGAAAAACAAACGACAAAAATAATTTATCTTTTTCACAAGGCAGACAACAGAAGGCTTCAAATCTTCGAACATACCCCTGTAGAATTAGCATGACGTCAGAACTAGGGCCCGGTTGTTGAACGCTGAATAACGTAATAATATTTTTATTTATATTTGAAAAAGTGTTGATAAACAGTAGATATTTCATTTATTGGTTTACACATACCGATTTTATGCTATCCTTTTCTAACTACATTATTTAAACGAGGTACTTCAATTCTGAATGTTTAAAAGTATGAATATATGGTCGCCTAAATTATTATCATTGTTATTTTCAATATTCAACAATATTTACTAATAAAAATAACTTTTTAAATCCTCTTTTTGTTAATATTAATTACAAACTTCGCATTTATAGTAATTTCTAACACTTAGAAACACTGAAAAGAGTCACGACAAGCAATTAAACTGAAAAAAAGATAAGTAAACATGTTTGTCTGTCAAACATCAAAAAAGCCTCTCCCTCACCGACCATAAACAGCCTTCAAACAAATCTATTACTGTTTAAATCTATAGGATATGATCGAAGCTTCAAATGAAGAAATTACATACGAGGGCGAATGAAATATGAACCTCTTGTTTTAGAACTTTTATTGGTCATCAAAGAATGAATCTGATCGCGTCTGTAACCAATTGCGGCACAACTCTTTCTACACCTTCGTCGTCGTCGTCAAAGTGATGACCTCCCAGTTCTTCTTTGAGTGGCCCAAACATGTGATAGTCACACGTTAACAGATTGGGACTGTAGAGCGGATGTTCCAGTGTGTTCCAATGAATTTTGTCCAATTCTTCTTTGGTTAATGCAACCATGTGTGGTCTAGCGTTGTCATGGAGCAAAATCGCACTTCGAATAGGCATGTCTCGCCTTTTTCGTCAATAGGCCAGTTTCACTTCATCGAACAGTTAGCAGTAGTACGCATGGAGAAGATCAACGAACAATACGCCTCTGCAATCCCAAAAAATCGTTGCAAGGACGCTCCCAACAGTAAAGCGGGTCTTGGCTTTCCGCGGCCCTACGTTTCCAGGTTTTCGCCACTCCATGCTTGCCTACTTAGATTCCGGGGTGTAATGATGCACCCACGTCTCATCACAAATGACAATGTGCCTCAAGAAATCATTCCACTCTGTTCGATATCGTGCCAAAAGTCTTTCACGCCCTGTAAAACGGTTTGCTTTCTGATCTTCCTTCAAGAGACGAGGAAACCACCTTGCCGACACTGAAATGATTGATTAGACACTTCCATACGATATTCCGACGTGTGCAACAATTTCCCATATTGTAAGCCGGCGGTCTCCTTCAATAATCTCACAGATCGCAAGAATATTCGTCTCACTGGTGCTTATCCGCGGTCGGCGTGCATTGGTCTCATTTTGCACCGACTATCGGTCATCGGAAAATTTTTTGTGCCAGTCACAGACTTGGGTTGAAAAGGTTTTTTTCAGCAAACTGTACAGTTAGTCAACGCAAAATTTCGGCAGGTTTTACGCCCTCCCGCGACAAAAATTTAATAATAATGCGTTGCTCAACAAAGGTGTGCACCTCTTGCTACTAACAGCCAATCTGCTCTGGCCCCCACTCAACATATATCAATATGTCACGTTACTCACTTCACCTAAGGAGCGTTAAAAAGAAAAGTCTAGTTAATATTTGATTTGTCCTCGTATAATACATTTTTGTATAGCCCTGAATCTTGTTATTTTTCACTTAAAATGTGGTAAATGCCAATTAATATAAATATGATAATTTTTTTTTGTAAATTTAAAAGGAAGATTACTGAAAACTATGACTCAGTTATTAATAACTTCACAATCAGATTCTAAATGGATGTATTTTATGAAAAGTAACATAACCTAAATAAAAAAAAATAAACTTGTGTATGATTTGTTGCTTGATATATCTAGTGTACGCAAATGTATGAATTAAAAAATGTATGACGCACGAATAGATGTTAGTTTAAAAAAATTTGAAAAAATGGACTGTATGTGCTAAAAAATAGAAAGGTAATGACTATTTTGTGTTCATGAAATTCAAATAGAAGTTTACAAATAATTTTCACTTTGAATTTGATGTACATGAACATAGAATTTAGAAAAAATGAAAAAAAGTAGATGTGTGACTTTTCTTGATAGTTTAGAGGTATTTTTGTGACGTTACGGAGTTTATGACTAAGAATGAAATTGAGAAAATGTTATAAAAAGTTAAAAAATAAAAATTAATTATGTTAAAGTATGTTTTATTTATTCTGCCTCTTGCTCATTTTCAACCGCGGAAAAATGTGAATTTTCCTTAAAAACTCGGAAAAACTGTCGGCTTGTCGTATAGTCTTATTTTTAGGCTAAAGAGTAACACATCATTTACATACAATGTTGCCACGTCAACGTAAAATTTTAAATTTCATTGGGATGGAAAACTTAATAGTTAAAATGCATGAAGTTCGAAAAACAGCCACAGCAAAATTCTTATTGATCCATGGCTATTTTTTTCGAAGAAAGACAACTTAAAGCTGAAGCACTAGAGCATATACGGATATTATTTTACGCCTATTCAATAATTTGCCAAGTTCAGCCTGATGTACCCTTTTGTGACGTCATAGATAATTTGTTTCTGTCGGTACGTTTTGGAAAATCGCTCTATCCATTATTTAAGAAAGAATTTTTGAATAAAATGAATAAACAGTATCTAAATGCAGAACCAGTGCAATTTTATAGGAAAAAACACTACGTGGCGAATGTCTAATGACTGAAGTTTGTTAGCTTTTCATTTTCCGACTCGATTTTTGGTGTTTTCCGGTATATTTTAACCAAATATTGTGTATGACTTTAAGAAAAATGTGCTACAGTTCAGAATGTTCATATGTGTTTTCGTAAAAGTGGCAAATTGTAACGAAATTGGTCGGACAATACCTAAAAAGAGACAGGTAACATTGAAAAAAAGTTTCTTTTAGGAAAACTATTTGCAACCACCCAAAAAAAACTACAGATTCATGTTTTACGACTAGAAATGCTAAAAATTAGCGAAAAATTCAGTGTTTCCACTAATCCGAATAATTACGAAAAATTTGTCAAAATTTCACAAAATGACACTATATAAATGGAAAATAACGGTTGAATTACGTCCAATAATTTATGAGATATTAAAAAAAGCTGTTTTAACAGTTAAACTATATTTCAATAAAAAATTTCGATGAAATAAGGAACGTGCTTTTAATTAACTCAAAGACGGACATGCGACAAAATTGCAGCCAATAACTACTACAGGACCATGATATAATGGGCGTTCGCCACGAACTTGAACAGTTTTTTATATGTTTTACTTTCTACAAGCCATCTTACATAAATACGGTATAAACCTGAACTAACCTTAATATTGTTTTAGAGAGAATAGATTTGTCCTAAGTAGTTACATATACATAGTATATGTCTTTGAGATGAGGATAATCACCTTTTATTTAAATGTCTGGATATTTAGTTAAAGAAATTTGACCAACGCTGACCGAATTTCAGGATATTTCCACCAATTTTAATCTGATACACTCTTTTGTGATGTCACAGATAATTTAATCCTGTTAATACCTTGTCAAAAATCCTTCTACCCTTTATGTAGGACACAATAACGTGTTGCAGAACACGTGTTAGAACAAGTATAATTTTATGATCGTTTATAACATCCGGCAACAACGCAACGGTTTTCCGACTTGGCCGAAGTTTGTCTCTTTTTCTGCTTAATTTTTGCTAAAGTTTTCTGCTATATTTTAACAAAATGTTATGTACAGTTTTATAGAAAATGTGATAAATTTCAGAATGTGCAAAGTTTAAAGGAAAAAGGCGAATTTTTTTTAAGAGAACTATGTACACGGTGAGTCAACGATGGATGAAGTAGGTTTTTTCGGTGAAATTAACAAAGAAACTATATTTATTGTTTGATACAGTTTATTTTTACGCAGATTTTAAAAATATTTAGGACTCTACAGGGTGAGCCAAAAAACTAGGACAGCATAAAGTTGTATTTTTTTAAATAGAACATCCTATATACGAATCGTATTTTCGATTTAGCTTATAATTTTAAATCTTTTTTATTAAGGGTTTACTATAACAAAACTTTATAGTTTCTGAGATAATTAAGTTTAAAGAAAAAAAGTCACATTTTCAAGCATCAATTCAATCCTAAATAACGTTTTCAATTTTGTGACAAATATATTCAAATTTGGAATTTAGCAAGGCCAAGGACAAGTTAACATAATTTTTACCTAATATTTGCAATAAAAGCTACAGGGTGTTGAACACATCGGCTCAAATTTGAACAAGTTTAAATGAATAAATATCTTTTTTTTAAATGGTACACCCTGTATATTTTCATGTTATTTAATAGAGTAATAAAAACCCTAAAAGTTTTGTTCAATATATCCTATACCTATTTATAATAGTTTTTGAGATATTTCAGTTTTTCTTATTTTCCATACTTTTTGACAGAAATAGTCTTCATTATCATAGTAGCCATGGCAAAAACAATGTAAAAGAACATTTTTCTGTGTGTCAAATTTATAACCGCAATCGCTTCTTTTGGTTTTTATGTAGTGTAGTTTGGTTTTTTTTGCATTCATCTTATATTGTAAAATGAATTTTCCAAAGAATGAGTTAATAGATATGATTTATACAATAGGAGAGGCTCAAAAAAATTGCCTTCTTGCTCAAAGAATTTACAAAATGAAGTATCCTGATCGACGCCAGCCTAATACCCATACTTTTGAAAACTTAATGCAAAGATTTGATTCTTCTGGTACTGTTGATTATCCAAAACGTAAAGTGGTCAACAAACCAGTAACTAATGAAGAAAAAGAACTACAAGTATTGTTAAATGTTCAGGAAAATCCTTATATTGGTAGCCGTCAGTTAGCAGCATTATGTGAAACATCACAATCCACCGCTAATCGTACTACCAAGAAATATAGGTATCATCCATATCACATGGAATTACACCAAGAATTGCATGGACAGGATTTTGAAAGTCGTGTAAACTTTTGTCGTACAATAAATGCGGAGATTCAATTAAATCCAAATTTATTATGCAAGGTAATGTTTAGTGATGAAGCTACTTTTAGAAGTAACGGTGCCGTAAATAGACGCAACATGCATTATTATGCCACAGAAAACCCATTTTGGATTAGAGAGGTGCAACATCAAAACCACTGGTCATTAAATGTTTGGTGTGGTATTCATCATAATCGAATTATTGGACCCCACTTTTTTAATGAACCACTAAAGGGTCATAGTTACCTGAACTTTCTACAAGAAGAACTACCCCAACTGCTTCAAGGTCTCGATAAGGATGAGCTCGACAGTATGTGGTTCCAGCATGATGGTGCGCCTCCGCATTACCAGCGTGAAGTTCGTGCGTTTTTGGACCAACGATATCCGCAAAAATGGATTGGACGTAGGGGTTTCATTGAGTGGCCACCAAGGTCTTGCGACATTACCCCATTAGATTTCTTCCTATGGGGTTATATTAAAAATAAGGTGTATGTTAATCCACCAACAACAGTGGAAGATATGCGAAACAGGATTAGGGATACCTGTAGAACAATAACGCCACTAATTTTGTCCAGGGTCCGAGAAAATCTGCAAAAAAGACTAAATTTGTGCATTGCACAAGAGGGTCGTTTATTCGAACACTTATTAAAAAGAAATAATTAATCTCAGTATTTAATAAGTAATTTTTTTGTTTCAATTTAGTATAAAAGTAAATATGTATTTGCCTTGTCGTTATTGTTGTGTTAATTTTTTCACATTATGTTTAATTAAACTATTGCCGTTGTAATATAACGAATAATGTATTTTATCATATTTAACCATATTCTGTTTGTTTCTGTACTTTCTTTTTATTATTTTACATGGCTACTATGATAATGAAGACTATTTCTGTAAAAAAAGTATGGAAAATAAGAAAAACTGAAATATCTCAAAAACTATTATAAATAGGTATATGATATATTGAACAAAACTTTTAGGGTTTTTATTACTCTATTAAATAACATGAAAATATACAGGGTGTACCATTTAAAACAAAGATATTTATTCATTTAAACTTGTTCAAATTTGAGCCGATGTGTTCAACACCCTGTAGCTTTTATTGCAAATATTAGGTAAAAATTATGTTAACTTGTCCTTGGCCTTGCTAAATTCCAAATTTGAATATATTTGTCACAAAATTGAAAACGTTATTTAGGATTGAATTGATGCTTGAAAATGTGACTTTTTTTCTTTAAACTTAATTATCTCAGAAACTATAAAGTTTTGTTATAGTAAACCCTTAATAAAAAAGATTTAAAATTATAAGCTAAATCGAAAATACGATTCGTATATAGGGTGTTCTATTTAAAAAAAATACAACTTTATGCTGTCCTAGTTTTTTGGCTCACCCTGTAGGGTCCTAAATATTTTTAAAATCTGCGTAAAAATAAACTGTATCAAACAATAAATATAGTTTCTTTGTTAATTTCACCGAAAAGGCACAAACCTACTTCATCCAATCGTTGACTCACCCTGTACAACCGCCAAAAAACAACTGTAGATTCGGTGCTCTACGCTTCCTAATAATTTTCATATTTTCTTAAGAAACGCATAATGAAACAAAATATTGTATTTTTATTAGTAACAGATATAAGGTTAACTTATCAGATTACCCCTGTAAGAAAAATACTGATAAGGAACGATAAAAGGTTATATGTTTGAGTATCATGGTCGCCTCCACAATGTTTATATAAAAATAGTATTTAAGAATAAATATATTTTAGATAAAAACAATATCAATACTATCTGGAATAAGGAAAATACATTTTATTGGTTCAGGGAAGTTAACAAATTTATAAAAGTTAACCTTAAAAAGTTATTTTGTAATAATAAATAATCTACTTACCTAATATGTTAAAATTTCGAAAATTATTTAGCCAAAAATGCTCTATAATAGCAATGGTACATGTAAAAGCACTACCAGGTATGTTTTTACCTTAATTCACTAAAACTAATACGCGGCAAAATAATTCCCAATTAACTAATTCAAAACGACGAAGGACATAATTTGTTTTTTATTTTTTATTTGTTTAACCCGTGATCGTTATCTATGCCCGTGATTATGTAATGTTATAGGGGTACTTCGTAAAGAAGATTTCCGAAGTAATTACTACAATTTGGCGATTTTAGGGAGATCTCACATCATCGCACACTGCTTTTAGATTTATGGTCATTATTTCGACTAAGTGAAATTTATTTTGAAGCTGTAGAACACGATTCTGGTTTTGGTTTTCCACAATTTTTCCTATGTTTCCCAGAAAACGCAAAAAATACCAAGTTTCACCTCACAAGGTCACTATAAAGAAATCATTGAACTTTCGTATTTATTTTGAATGGTACTAGTTAAAGTACATCGTAAGTACTACCCAAATAGCACACTTCGGTCCACTGGATATCCATCGTTTATCCAAAGCTGGACATACTGGGTATCCATGGGATGTCCAGAATTTGTCCACCAACATCCTATGGATATCCACTAGACTATACGTTTGTCCCACTCATGGACGTCTTTTTGGATTACATATATTATCCAAGTATGGATCATTTTTGGATATTAATAGGACTAATTTTGGATGTCCATATATTGTACATTCTTGACCCAATTGTGGACATATTATCCGATGGTATTATGCTTTTTGGATAAATAGGTCATAATCTATTGTTCCCTCTTCTTGACGTTCCGCTAACGTGAATGGTAGAAATTTTCAGAATTTGCTTAGGGTCCGAGAGCTTATAGTACCTAATTAATCTGCACTTTTGAAGACACAGACCACTCATGTCATCAAAACGTCGATAACAAGTAACCATAGATGGCCCTATTAGTCCCAAAAATTAAACAGATATAAATTACATTAGCGAACCAGGTAACAGGAACTGGATCCACATATTACACTTATTGATTACAATTGTCAAGTTTTTAATACAATACTATATAAGAATATAAAATTTTATAATTAGTCGAATTGCAAGTGCTACAAAATATAGCTTCAATTGATTTAAATTGTTCAAGCTATAGAAGGATCGCTATGAATAAGTTATCTGGTTCCATAGTACTATAGGTACAATTTCAATTGGGTAATAGAAAATATACCAATTATTTAAATAAAGACTTTTTATTGTTACAATAATTATTTTTTCCTAGATTTATTTCTGTCGTTTATTCTCTTCTGTCATTGTCTAATCTCGTCTTCGGCTGTTTTTTATCGGCCCCCCATTCTTCTACCGCAGCTGAAAATTAATAAGGTTTAACGTTAAATGATGCAGTATTTTATGGTTTTGTCGGAATTTAAATCTCTCTCTCTCTCTCTTTCTATATATATATATATATATATATATATATATATATATATATATATATATATATATATATATATATATATATAAAACCAAATGCATCGTTATTGCTTAGAGTGCTTAAACCAACAGCCCAGAAAAAAAATTTTAACACACTTTTTGTCTGGGTATTATCAGAACAAGAGGATCTAGAGTTCAACGTGTGAAATCTGACACCTAATTTGTTCTTATTATTTACGAGTATGACAAATAAAACAGAGAGATTTTTTTCATCAAATTTTTATATTTAAGTGGTAACTTACCTACAAATAGTGAACATAAGTTCTTTAAAGGGCACTTTACTGTTCCATCACATGTATAATTCTTGGAAAGGCTATCTGTCATTGTTACAATAAAATATCTTTTAATAAGTTAATAGGTATAATTTCCTCCAATTTTTGCTAATTGTAAAACCTAAAATTATATTACTTTATTGAGATAATTAAACGTTAATTCTACATATGCTAACCTAAGAATATTTTTGACTTTAAGAATCAAAGTAAAAAAATATATATGAAATAATCCTGTAAATTAAGTTTTTTTTTTTCAATAGACTCATACACATAAAGAAGCATTACTCGAATAAGTTTCAGCTTTTATTTCAGGAGAAGTGTAATAAACTTACTGCATCTTTAAAGTTTAAATTGTCCTGAAGATCTTATGTGACTTGAGGCAGCTGATTATTTTCTTAAGTAAAAGGATAGTTAAACTCCTGCAGAAAATTCTTTGTAGATACTTGTTGTTTTTTCCCTATTTAAGATTACCTGAATATCCTCTCTAATTTGGTACAAATTGGCTTTCACATAGGAATTTTATTTGGACCAATCTGTGGAAAATTCATCTAAAAAATAATTAAAATAAATTAAATTATAAGTCTAAACCTAGAGTCGAACTGTCAAAACTTTATTATATATTTTTAAACAATTATACTGCACAAAAATACACATCAATGTAAACTTTTACTAGCGTTTAATCCAAAATAGTCATAAAAAAATTAATAGAATTATTCAAATTTGCTATAGGTTTTATTCCATTATAAATTTTGATAACATTTATTAATGCCAGCAATCTTATTAGACTACTCAATAATGACTTTGTCAGAGAGAATTTTCTCTAAAATTTACAATTTTATTATTACACAAATTTACAACTCTATCTGTGCTCCATTTTAACCAACAAGATACAAAATTCATTAGCCTAACAAAATATTTGCACTTATTTGTAGTAATTTCCATTTAAATAAGTAATTGTATGAAAAAGTATAGCTACAAAAGCTATATTTTAACATACGTGTTTTCATACTGAATATTTTGTTCACTTTCAAATTTGTGCGAGTTTGATACTAAATTATCAGCTTTTCGTCGGGCACGTCTGTAGTTTCGTTCGGTAATTTTTGGTATAATTAAAAAAGTTAAATTAAAAATAACTATACTTACCTTTAACGGTGGCATCTTCTTCAAATAAAAAACACACTTGATTTTAGTTCAACTAAAACTCCAAAGGTATTTTTTAGTTCGACATCAACACAATAATGGGCACAAAATATCTGAAGGGATATTTAGTGATCATGGCGGGCCGGCGGGTTAAGAAATGACAATTCTACAGGCCGATATTACAGTATCCGATTTTACCGACAACCCGAAATTTAATTAATGGACGTCTGATGGACTTACGCTGGACATCCAGATATGGACGTCCATATAGATTACAAGTCATCACATCTAATGGACATCCATAAACAGTCCATGGACATACAGGACATTATATGTACCTATTCTGGATATCCAATGGAAATCTTGTGCTATCTGGGTATTTTACTACCTACTAACTATTTTTCCACAAATTTTAGCAAACAAATTTAAAAAACTTGTATTTTCAACGAAAAAGCAAAAATAAATTGCGTAAACGTCATTTGATCATTTTACTGCTGAAAACACCAATTATTCGCTGTGACGTTGCCAGATGTAAAATACTTTCGTGATATAAACTTTTATTTTAAAAATTAAAAAATTTGTCTATCTCAGTCAACAACATAGTTCAATTTTGTAAAATAAAAGCAAGTGTAAAATAAATCTTAACTAACCCAAATTTTAGGTTTCTTTACAGCTTTAATAGAATTAAAAAAATATATGTGAATTTCACAGAAATAGTATTTATGCGTTGGCAACAGCGCAAATTATTTCATTCTTTCCAAATAAGTCACGTGTCTGACAGAAGTAACCCTGATTTTGTTTTGATTTGTTTTTTGTCCGTTTTTCTTGATTTTTCCGATTAAAAAAGTGCAAATTTATGATCAAAATGAAATCACGACTGAAAGGAAAAGAAGTGCCAATTGTCACCAATTAGAGCAAAGTGACTAATGTTAAGCAACATTGCTGAATTGTGCAGTTTATCTGGAGAAATTATAATGTTACGAATTCTAGCTGTGTTGGACAAACAGGATAGGTAGAAGCAATTGTTTATAAGTTGAATAATTCTATACATTCCAGAAATTACTTTATTTGATATCTTATGATATTTAAATAATTAAAAAAGTTAATAAAAAATATAATTTCTTTGAAACTTCATATTTTCTTACAAGCTGCTGCTCGTTTTTTTATCGATGTATCCAGAGTCGCCGAATCTTGTAATTACGATGATGGACATCGTATCATATAAACAATTTGTATTATTGTATTTTCCAGGCACTCCACTTTTTAAAAATGATGTTGAAAAAATTATAATGACCGCTTGTAGAGATACTGAGATTTACTTGAAAAATAACTTGGTAAGTAACGCTAATTTTATAATTAATAACAGTTTTAAGTATGATTTAAAATTATCTTTAGAATATATTTCATAAATAAATTACATAAAAATAATTTTCCAAACAACTTTTAAAATTCTTCCACAAAATCGACTATTACCTCGGCAAAAAGTAACAAGGGAGATTTATAAATCAAATAAAATTTTTTTGACGCCATATTGAATCCGCAGATCGAATTTTTCAAAAAATATTTTAAACTAGTTAAAATCTTCCAATACTGATTTTAGACAAAATCCAGATATGTAGAATCTTTAATCCGCCATATTGGAGACGCCATATTGATTTTTTAAAAATAGTTTCAGATTCGTTATGTGCGATCCCAAAAACTCCCCCCTATAGTTTTGAAAAAAATCAGATAAAATTAATTTTTTCGTCCGCTATATTGAATCCGCCATATTAAATTTTTTAAAAATAATTTTAGATCCGTTATGTGCGACCCCAAAAACTCCCCCGTACCAATTTTGGAGAAAATCGGACAAAATTGATTTTTTTGTACGCCATATTGAATTTTTTAAAAATAATTTCAGATTCGTAATGCATCACCCCAAAAACTCCCCCACTCCAATTTTGGAGAAAATCTGACTAAATTAAATTTTTTTATCCGCCATTTTGAATTTTCTAAAAATAATTTCAGATTCGTTGTGTACCTTCGAACATACCCCTGTAGAAGTAACAACGTCAGAACTAGGGCCCTGTTGTTTGAACGCTAAATAACAGAATAATATTTTTATTTATATTTGGAAAAGTGTTGATAAACAGTAGATATTTAATTTCTTGGTATAACATACCGATTTTATGTTATCCTTTTCTAATTGCATTATTTAAACGAGTATGATCGGTACGTCAATTCTGAAAACAAAGTATGAATATATGGTTGCCTAAATTATTATTATTGTTATTGTCAATATGTAAACAATATCTAACAATATCTACCGATAAAAATAAGTTTTTAAAACCTCTTTTTGTTAATATTAATTGTAAACGTCGCATTTATAGTAATTTCTAACACTTAAAAACACCGAAAAAAGTCACAACAATCAATTAAACTGAAAGACACGCTAAGTAAATATGTTGGCCGCCATATTGTCAGCGCCATCTTGGAATTTACTGCACCAATTTCGTCCAGAAAATAGGGACACCGCAGGAACTTCCTGAACATAACGTAAAAAATTTCATTCAAATAGGTGCCGCCGTTCCGGAGTAATTGTTGTACATACATAAAAAAACAAAAACATACATAGTCGACGAATTCAGAACCTTCGTCTTTTAGAAGTGGGTTAAAAAGTAGCCAACGAATTTTTTTGAACATCTTTCTCCACAATTTTGAAATTTAAAAAAATCCATTTTGAACTTTTCAACAATGTTTCAGCAGTAGAAATGTGTATATCGAATAATTTTTGAAAACGTTTTTTTTTTTAATTTTTCAGTAGTGTTTATATGGGAAAATTCTGTATTTGTGCAGCAGTAACTAAAAATCCCGGGAGAGGGTTGAGATACAATAATAAACTTTAGGTCAGGATCACATTAACTGCAAAGAATTGAGCCGATTTGACAGAGAACCATTATTCATAAAGAAAAAAACGTAGAATTTCGTTTAACAAACAATAAATAACTTAATAAGTAGCAAAAAATAAAATTAAAACATTCTGACTTTAATAAATAATTTATCCCAGTTTGTTCTTTGGTGATATTTTTGTTGTGATCAAAATTTTAATAAACTTCTTTCTGAAGATATGTTATTAAATAATTGATATATCAAAAAAAATACTAAAAAATTCAAGTTTATATTCTAATTATAAATAAAAAAAAGAACAATAAGCTTTAACGAAAAGTAGGTTGGCAATTAAGGATATAATTGGCACATACAATTTTAAATTTCGATAAAAATTATATCTATAAGATACAAATTTTAAGGCTAGATATTAGATAAAAGATTTTATGTTCTATGCGATAATAATTGTTTTACTTTTATAGAAATTCTTTTTTTTTAATTCTATGTAGGATGCAGTCTTGATAGAAAATATGCACGATGTACCTTATATTCAATCAAAATATTTTGGACCTGAAATAACTGCCACGATGAGCCGTATTTGTACGGAGATTAGAAAAATAGTACCCAAAACTGTTCCTTGTGGCATCCAAGTAAGAATCATCAATTATTATTTTGCTTAGATAGGAGTGGTTTTTAACTATTGTCAACAATATCTCCCTTAGGACGATTTCTCAAGTTAATATTACAAAATTTAAATTAACTAGTAGTCCGATTCCGAAAGCAATTTATTTGTGTTCGAGAAGTTTGAGCATTTGTAGTATAAGTGATAAGATTGTTCATTAAGGAAACTACCTCACAGCTTTAGATCTAAGTAGATTTTCATTCATTTTAACCTAGTGATGTGAGAATACGTATTAAAATAACCGAACAATTCGAATAGTAACTTAATCGTATTAAACCGAATAGTTCTTTGGCATCCGGAATGCGGAATTCGGAATGTGACGTGCTTCGGTTCTATTGAAATAAATGGAAACATAGTGTCAGAATAAGAATAATGTTATCCTTGTTTCGTTTTTAGTAACGCATAAGTATGTCTTGGTCTTCGGAGCGACAAGAAAACGAAGATTGAATGCTACGGACGGTGCTCGTTTGATTCGTATTAGTTCGTACTGTTTCGGGTGATGTGGGAATACGTATTGAAATAACCGAGCAATATTCGAATAGCAAATTAATACGTATTAATTTAGACACTTCCTTGGCATACGGAATGTGATGATATAAATGATTTTTTATATAACGAACGATGCCCGATGGAAACGGATGTCACGGACGCTGCGGCATCGAATACCCTTGTTCGTTCACCAGTGCTGGGGATGATTATTATTCTATTATTTTAGGTGCAAGTACTTTTGATAACGCAGAGCATAAAAATATATTTTAAAGTTATAAAATAAAAATTCATACAAAAAAAAGTTTTATTAAAGAAATTAAAACAAAATATATATCATAAAAACATAAATTCAACGTTAGTTCCAAAAACATATCTTAAATTGTTTTTAATAAATCAAGGAAAGCATACATGCTAGTAGTATTTAATTTGAACATAAATAAAAAATAATCCAGGATAGTTTTCTTTGAAAATAATATGTAAAATATATAAACAAAACAATAATTTTGAACTTAGGTAGAAGTGGTAGGTTGTTTTCGCAAATTTTCTTGCTGCTGACTTTCGTTCATAGTTAAAAGAATTAAAGAGCCAGGATTATTTTTTAATTCTGTGGATTGGCTTATACATGGAATCTCATCTTGGTAAAAAAGCCTTCAGGGATATTTGTTACTACTTGGAGCTTAACAAAACCTGAAATATGAACTTGAGTCTCATCGGTAACATTATTTTTATTCATTTCTTCATGGTACAGAAGTGGACGTATTTCAGAAATATAATTTTTTAAATTACCAATTTTCGATTACACAACCGACATAGGGCAAATTTATTATTTGATGAATTGACAAAAAAAAACGATTGATTTTTGTGCGGGAGCCATGATGTAAAACCTAAAATTTGACCCGGCGCCTATGTCTAAATTTTTTACTAAACCACTGTTGTCCAATTCCCTATCTACAGCCGCGAGGAGTTCGGTTCGTATTAATTCGTAATGTTTCGTCAACATTCCGCAATTCGGATTGTTAAACAATCCGAATATTACATTCATCCGCATCCGTATTATTCGAATATCAAAATCATCCGAATATTTACAACACTATTTTAACCTACGCTCAAGGTCATTTAAAAAATTTGGCTGGAAAAGCAAACTGGCTAGAAAGGTGGTAATTGCTGGCTGGGCTAAGTCTACTTGGGATACAGCTCTAATGTTAATATTATAGGATGGATTGTTTAATATTTCTGGGGATAAATAAATCTAGAATTTAATAGATACACAAGGTAATATGAACGTTTTCAATAATTTTAGGTTTTATCTTGTGGAAATAAAGAAGCCTTAGCCATTGCCAAGGCTTGTTCCTTGAATTTTATTCGAGCAGAGGGTTTTGTTTTTAGTCATATTGGCGACGAAGGATTTACCGACGCTAATGCTGGTAAACTTCTCAGATATCGAAAACAAATTGAAGCTGAAGATGTTCTTATTTTTGCTGATATTAAGAAAAAACATAGGTAAGCAAATATGACATCAAAATCGTTTTATTAATATTAACGTAATCGTAATCCAGATGTTTAACAGTTTAACATTTAATATAATGTAAATTAAGAATTCCATATATATGACATATTTTCTATAATACTACTTTCTATTAATTTTTTTTTAAAGCAACTGACCCATTTTGGCCTCAATTATTATGAATTAACATGTAAAATATGTTTAATGAGAGTTGCTAGAAAATCCTAGATAATTTCACCAAGTCATTTGACAGTAATGTCTATTAATCCTATAATTCCAATATTTTTTAGTTCTCATACAATAACTAGTGACATATCTCTTGAAGAAACAGCCAAAGCAGCAGAATATTTTCTTGCTGACGGTGTAATACTTACAGGGACATCTACAGGCGTTCCAGCGAAACTGGATGAACTAAGCAATTTGAAAAGTGCAACGAATTTGCCTATTCTGATTGGTTCAGGCGTCACGGCTGATAACCTGAGTGATTATACTGCAGCCGATGCGCTAATTGTTGGATCTCACTTTAAGAAAGGGGGGTTGTGGAGCAATGATGTAGATGAAGATAGAGTGGTACAATTTATGAATAAAGTAAAATACTTAGAGCTAGAAAAATCGCAGTAATTTTTATATTTTAATTTGTAAATGCTGTTTTGTTGACGAAATAAATTATAACACTTATTTATTCTCTTGCAAAGGGCACAACAATTATTGAATGTTTTAATTTTCATCTCGCAGCAGAAATTGTTACCAAAGTCAAATTTTGAATAAAGCTATTAGTAAAAAAATCCTATATGATATGGTCACACTGTATACATAATTTCTAATTTAGTACGATTAAATTTTATTTTATCTGTGGCGTAGCTAAGGAGTTTTCCTAGGAGGGGCAGCTGGTCAGTAAAAAACCTTTCTCTTAAGATAAAAACAATGAAAACAGTATATTTCTTCAATATTGTCGATTTTTCTAGGGTGGACAATGAGTTTTGTAGGGTGGGCAGTGCCCACCTTCATCCCCTCCCCCCAAACTACGTCCATGCCGGACATGCACTATGAATTAACAGCTCAGAAGTTATTTTAAAAAAAAATTTATTTGCTTAAGTGACAGAGTAACAATGTATCTGATTCGTATTATGCGATTATTAGATAATCTAAGAATTGTTAGCTTAAGTTGCATATTATTCCAACATGGTTACTTCTCAAGGAATATAACTTATGTTGGGGTTTTCTTGCAATTACCGACGTCGTTAGTTTTTTATAAAGGGTAGAGTGGTTCGTAATAAGAAAAGAAAACAATTTATATGTTTTATTACTTATATTACACAGGTAATACAGATCTACAGTACTTAAAAAAATAGGTACAAATTAACAAAGTATGCCTAACCACAATACAAATAATTCAGTATAATTCAATCCCCATAATACTAGCTCTCGTAAAATATAAGTTAAAAATCTAATTTCTAACTTTTATTATTTCCTCCGAATCCCAGAAATCCTTTGATGGAAGACCCAAATCCTTTAAAAAAGCTTCCAAGTCTACTCACATTTTGATCTTCGTGCTTTTTACCGAACACAAATACTTGATTTTGTTGAGCTATTTGCATATTATCAGTTTTTTCGTGGGACGTACCAACTGTCTCATTACTTGATCCACTAAGACGATGATCTAAAAAAATACATATAATAAATTAAATATTATATATACAGGGTGAGTCAACGATTGGATGAAGTAGGTTTGCGCCTTTTCGGTGAAATTAATAAAGAAACTATATTTATTGTTTGATACAGTTTATTTTTACGCAGATTTTAAAAATATTTAGGACTCTACAGGGTGAGCCAAGAAACTAGGACAGCATAAAGTTGTATTTTTTTAAATAGAACACCCTATATACGAATCGTATTTTCGATTTAGCTTATAATTTTTAATCTTTTTTATTAAAGGTTTACTATAACAAAACTTTATAGTTTCTGAGATAATTAAGTTTAAAGAAAAAAAGTCACATTTTCAAGCATCAATTCAATCCTAAATAACGTTTTCAATTTTGTGACAAATATATTCAAATTTGGAATTTAGCAAGGCCAAGGACAAGTTAACATAATTTTTACCTAATATTTGCAATAAAAGCTACAGGGCTCAAATTTGAACTAGTTTAAATGAATAAATATCTTTTTTTTAAATGGTACGCCCTGTATATTTTCATGTTATTTAATAGAGTAATAAAAACCCTAAAAGTTTTGTTCAATATATCCTATACCTATTTATAATAGTTTTTGAGATATTTCAGTTTTTCTTATTTTCCATACTTTTTTACAGAAATAGTCTTCATTATCATAGTAGCCATGGCAAAAACAATGTAAAAGAACATTTTTCTGTGCGTCAAGTTTATAACCGCAATCGCTTCTTTTGGTTTTTATGTAGTGTAGTTTGGTTTTTTTGCATTCATCTTATATTGTAAAATGAATTTTCCAAAGAATGAGTTAATAGATATGATCTATACAATAGGAGAGGCTCAAAAAAATTGCCTTCTTGCTCAAAGAATTTACAAAATGAAATATCCTGATCGACGCCAGCCTAATACCCATACTTTTCAAAACTTAATGCAAAGATTTGATTCTTCTGGTACTGTTGATTATCCAAAACGTAAAGTGGTCAACAAACCAGTAACTAATGAAGAAAAAGAACTACAAGTATTGGTAAATGTTCAGGAAAATCCTTATATTGGTAGCCGTCAGTTAGCAGCATTATGTGAAATATCATAATCCACCGCTAATCGTACTACCAAGAAATATAGGTATTATCCATATCACATGGAATTACACCAAGAATTGCATGGACAGGATTTTGAAAGTCGTGTAAACTTTTCAATTAAATCCAAATTTATTATGCAAGGTAATGTTTAGTGATGAAGCTACTTTTAGAAGTAACGGTGCCGTAAATAGACGCAACATGCATTATTATGCCACAGAAAACCCATTTTGGATTAGAGAGGTGCAACATCAAAACCACTGGTCATTAAATGTTTGGTGTGGTATTCATCATAATCGAATTATTGGACCCCACTTTTTTAATGAACCACTAAATGGCCATAGTTACCTGAACTTTCTACAAGAAGAACTACCCCAACGGCTTCAAGGTCTCGATAGGGATGAGCTCGACAGTATGTGGTTCCAGCACGATGGTGCGCCTCTGCATTACCATCGTGAAGTTTGTGCGTTTTTGGACCAACGATATCCGCAAAAATGGATTGGACGTGGGGGTTTCATTGAGTGGCCACCAAGGTCTTGCGACATCACCCCATTAGATTTCTTCCTATGGGGTTATATTAAAAATAAGGTGTATGTTAATCCACCAACAACAGTGGAAGATATGCGAAACAGGATTAGGGATACCTGTAGAACAATAATGCCACTAATTTTGTCCAGGGTCCGAGAAAATCTGCAAAAAAGACTAAATTTGTGCATTGCACAAGAGGGTCGTTTATTCGAACACTTATTAAAAAGAAATAATTAATCTCAGTATTTAATAGGTAATTTTTTTGTTTCAATTTAGTATAAAAGTAAATATGTATTTGCCTTGTCGTTATTGTTGTGTTAATTTTTTCACATTATGTTTAATTAAACTATTGCCGTTGTAATATAACGAATAATGTATTTCATCATATTTAACCACTTTCTGTTTGTTTCTGTAGTTTATTTTTATTATTTTACATGGCTACTATGATAATGAAGACTATTTCTGTAAAAAGGTATGGAAAATAAGAAAAACTGAAATATCTCAAAAACTATTATAAATAGGTATAGGATATATTGAACAAAACTTTTAGGGTTTTTATTACTCTATTAAATAACATGAAAATATACAGGGTGTACCATTTAAAAAAAAAGATATTTATTCATTTAAACTTGTTCAAATTTGAGCCGATGTGTTCAACACCCTGTAGCTTTTATTGCAAATATTAGGTAAAAATTATGTTAACTTGTCCTTGGCCTTGCTAAATTCCAAATTTGAATATATTTGTCACAAAATTGAAAACGTTATTTAGGATTGAATTGATGCTTGAAAATGTGACTTTTTTTCTTTAAACTTAATTATCTCAGAAACTATAAAGTTTTGTTATAGTAAACCCTTAATAAAAAAGATTTAGAATTATAAGCTAAATCGAAAATACGATTCGTATATAGGGTGTTCTATTTAAAAAAATACAACTTTATGCTGTCCTAGTTTTTTGGCTCACCCTGTAGAGTCCTAAATATTTTTAAAATCTGCGTAAAAATAAACTGTATCAAACAATAAATATAGTTTCTTTGCTAATTTCACCGAAAAGGCACAAACCTACTTCATCCAATCGTTGACTCACCCTGTACAGTGTGATCAATTACGAGTGGCTATATCATGAAAACTATATTAAGACATTCATCATTTATCTTTATTTATGGATCTGTATAAAATTTCTGCACACTTAAAGGAAGTATTATTAATGAACGAAGTTTCTCGGCCAAAAGAATAAAAATCACGAAAAGTTCTCAGTCGAAAGAACAATAGGGCGTTCACCAAAGCTTCAAAAGTCATGCGAAAGTTTGTACAATGTAGTGACTTGACTAAACAAATCTGGTGTACCGAATTCAGAAATGATTTCCTGCAAAGATCAAAGGCCCGGTATCAAGATCAAGAAGGTTGATCGGGACGATCAAGACGTGGAAGGGGGCAATGTAACGGACTTTATAGCAATATATATTTCATAGTATTCATTTCTGTTAATTTCCTCGAGACATCTATGAGAAAAGGTCTAGAACTTTTTAGAAAATTCTATATCCTTATTTTTAACATGGAACGGCTATGACAGAATGTTTAGAAATCGCCAGATTACTCCTTTTTCTTATGCCATGTAGTATAAAAATTTTTCTAGAAAGATGTAGAATCTTCTGGTATCGTGAAAATGGGTATATAAAGGATCCAGATCAGCTTTCGTGGACAGTTGAGTTTGAGAAGTCGTTGAAGTAACTTAAATTGTTTGACAGGTTGTCAGAATTTTGGAAATAAAAGATTATAAAAAATACAGTGTGTTTAAAGCCCGGTTATCCAGAACAATATTTATAAAAAATAAAAAAAAAGTAAATTCTCGGCTGCGGACAGAGACCATTGATAAATATCATTCATGTTAAAAAGTGCGGAGAACTCCAAAATTATGGAAAAACTCCGGATCTGGAAAATGGCTCATCAGGCCATTGCATTCGGTAAAAACCATCATCTCGCATCTGTGTCCTATAAACAGATTTCACTGTTGAAAAATAGTAAATAAGACATAGTGTCGACATCTCGATGGCTCACTCAATAACACAAGAACAACACGAACCAACAATGTTGTATAAAACCGCCATGTAGTGGCACGACAGTAAATTAAAAAAGGAATATATCAAAACTCGATACACAAAACGTACAACTCTAAGGATAGAGATCGCATTATTTCGGCATCGGCAACCAAACTAACTATGAATTCCACAGTTGAAGTTCAGTATCGCACCAACGATCTCCCCAAGAGAGCTGTTGTGTGTTTTTAGAGTCAATAAATATAAATTTTTATATTTGTTGGCTTATTAATTAAAATTAATTCACATGTTCCTTAACATTAAAGGAATTTACATTAATATTCATGATATATTGCATGAGATTCCGCAACTTGTCTTTAACTTTTTGTTTAGTATGATATAAGCTGCTTAAAGGCCTAATTTTTTTTTTATGAAGAGGTGTAATTGTCTGCCGGTACTGACGGGAATCAATGAGTTCGAAACCGGTCTATATATGACAGTACACTACCTATGGAAAAAAGTTCTACCTTTTCCTGGTAGCAAAATTCTTTAACTTCATATGTTGGTGCATTAAAAATGTGATAAACTTATCTTAAATTCAATGAATACTGGCTTTAAATTTAACGTACATACAGTGCTGTCACATGTTCCACAGAAAAATACTTGCAAGTTTCATATTTATTCCTGGCAAAATGCGTGTGATAAGAAAAAGCTGATATTGCTCAATTAAACTGAATATTAGAAAAAGGCAGACGATAACAAGATTGTCCATCGTTTAAATTTATACTGCAAAACCATAAAATAAAGAAAGAAATAACTACATGTGAGAAGCAAAAAGAGATAGTAGAGAGATTTAATTTTAGAGATGGGACATCTTTTAGATTTTCATACACTTGCCATTAATTGTATGTACATTTCGCTTTAATATTTTATCAATTTCTGAGTACAAGATATCTATTCCTGGCAAATACCTGGCATGATAGTATCCCTGGCAAAATTACTGGCATAGCTAATTATTCCTGGCAAATGCAAGGAATTACTGGCAAATTGACAGCCTTGCGTACATAGTCACCTTAAAAAGTAATGATCAAAACTTGAACTTTAATGTATGGTTACATTAGATTTAATGGAATAAATTAATTTAGATTAATGTAAATTATTAAATTTAATACATTAACATTAAATGCATTTAATAAACGTTTATGAAATTTGCTTCCAGCACATTTACCTTAAAATTAATGTACCTTTTTACCTTGCTGTAAAAAAACTTCACATTAAATTTAAGGTAAAGTGCTGGAAGCAAATTTCATAAACCATTTATTAAATGCATTTAATGTTAATGCATTAAATTTAATAATTTAATGTAATTATATATTAAATTTGGTATGATTTCAGTTACTTAATTGAAATTTAAGGTAACATTCAATTAAATTTAATGTACAAAATCATTAAATTGAATTAATGAATGTACTTTAAATTTAAGGTTATTTTTAACAGTGAACTTCAAAGAATAATCCGACTACCTACGATATAGGCCAAGTTTACGTAGCAGTATAAATAACATAATAAATAAAGATTAAATATACCAGCTAATATTAAACAAGCTGTATAAATTCAATAATCTGACAGATGATACGCCAATGAATTTGTTATAATGATGCTTAATCAATTTGGAGACCACCTTGAAATATATCAGCAAGTTCGACGTTGCCGATGTCAAAAAAAAAAGTTTAATGTAACTTATTTTAATGTGTATATAAAAACTTTA
The DNA here is from genome assembly GCA_034092305.1 of Diaprepes abbreviatus. Taxonomy (NCBI): domain Eukaryota; kingdom Metazoa; phylum Arthropoda; class Insecta; order Coleoptera; family Curculionidae; genus Diaprepes; species Diaprepes abbreviatus. The sequence continues at coordinate 792,272 of JASJET010000217.1, forward strand.
ACCGTTTTCTGCTTAAAGTTTATAATGAATTGACAACATCAGAAAATAAGATATGTTTTTTAAAAAGTAAATGTGTTCAGAATCAGACACATTTATTACTTTATTTATTTCATGTATAAAACGAGTCTAAAAGTAAGTTAAAAAATATGAGTGTTTTTCGAGTGGTGCGAGATTAAGTTTTTAATATTCACCGTTTGTATTAATAACAAATTAGTTTTTACTTTTTTGGGTTTCGGTCATATTATTACTTTATAAAAAATTAACACATGTTTTTTTCTGACGTTTCGGTTTATTTTATTGATTAAGCCATCTTCAGAGAATTACTGTAAATATGAAAAGGAATATGTAAATTTATGCTATATAAACTGAAAATTTTACTTTCTTACCTAATGTTAACAGGTGGTTCACTTGAAAAACTTACATTTAACTATTTTATTACTTTAATACAATATAATTAAACACTTCTTATTTAATATAAATATAAATATAGAAAACTAATTTTTTGATGCATTTTTTTTCACATCTGGTTTGTTGTGCTTTTGACAGAGTACTACCAAAGGGTTTGAAAGTTTCTGGACCATCTGCAATTTTATTGCCCTATTAGATTCGTATATACATTACTCAGGTCATTTGTGTCCGTTCTGAAATTCATTGTACCGGGTGTTCTTTTAATATGGATCATTTCTTTAATTGGTCTTTTTTTGTAATTAATTTCTTTGTCTAAAATCTCCACGTTGTTAAAACGGATGTTGTGCATGTTATCAATTGCATGTTTGGCTAAGGCTGTTTTATTATCGTTATTGTGATGTCTAATGCTGTATTTGTGATTTTGTATTCTATTTTTCAAAATCACAAATACAGTATTAGACATCACAATAACGATAATAAAACAGCCTTAGCCAAACATGCAATTGATAACATGCACAACATCGATTTTAACAACGTGGAGATTTTAGACAAAGAAATTAATTACAAAAAAAGAACAATGAAAGAAATGATCCATATTAAAAGAACATCCGGTACAATGAATTTCAGAACGGACACAAATGACCTGAGTAATGTATATACGAATCTAATAGGTCAATAAAATTGCAGATGGTCCAGAAACTTTCAAACCCTTTGGTAGTACTCTGTCAAAAGCACAACAAATCAGATGTGGAAAAAAAATGCATCAAAAAATAATAGTTTTCTATATTTATATTTATATTAAATAAGAAGTGTTTAATTATATTGTATTAAAGTAATAAAATAGTTAAATGTAAGTTTTTCAAGTGAACCACCTGTTAACATTAGGTAAGAAAGTAAAATTTTCAGTTTATATAGCATAAATTTACACATTCCTTTTCATATTTACAGTAATTCTCTGAAGATGGTTTAATCAATAAAATAAACCGAAACGTCAGAAAAAAACATGTGTTAATTTTTTATAAAGTAATAATATGACCGAAACCCAAAAAAGTAAAAACTAATTAATAACTACACGGTCAACAAATAGAAACAAAATTAATAACAAATGATTAGTGGTGTAAATAACGACTCCTCAAGTCCCGCGGTGCGGGGGGACGCAGTCAATTCTGGAGCACCCTCAAGTCCCTTGATGAAAATGAATAAATCGAAGGATGAAGACAGGTGCAAAGTAGTAGGGCGTATTCAAAAATCTGCGGTGGGGGGGGGGGGAGGCGCACACACTCTTAGTTACGCCACTGCAAAGGATGTTAAATGTTGCCAACCCACTGTTTGAAGTGCCAAGTTTAATTTAAATATTGTGTGGGTTATGATAAGATAAGATGAAATACTTAAAACAACAAAAAATGTTTTATGTATATAAACAATCAGTAAAAATAGCATTTTTTGTGTTTGATTAGGTATTAACGTACTGTCACAAAAAATAATGACAAGTGAAAAAGTAATCAGTTTCCAGAAGACTTTATACGAGTTCTTGATGTCTTGTGAACAAAGGGCATTATTACTAAATCATTGGGACCCGAGCGACGTAACAAGAAATGTATATCAAGCCCTCGAACAACTTCATACCAACACAAATGATCACGTAGATTATAAAAAATATTTAATTGATGAAAATCAAACTTTCTTAACGTGGCGTGACTTATCTAATCATTTGAAATATAGTCGAACTCGTTTTAAATTCGCTAACTTATTAGTTATTGAGTTTCCTCAATCGTCTATAATTACTGAGGATGAACATGAATTGTTAGACAAAATTTGTGAAAGATTAAATGTTTCTCTCACAAGAAAAGCCATTTTCATTTGTTGCAAATCGGCAATCATGGAAAAATATGCCCACAGATTTCTTAGTACTCATATTTTACGATTTGAGGGTGAAGTTAACTCTCCTTTAATGGAGGCGGCCAGAAAAGGTAATCTAGAAGACGTTTTGAAACAGTTACGGAACGGTGCAAATCTAAATGAATGCAGAGATACTGACAAAATAAGTGCTTTACATTTAGCTGCAGAAAATGGACACAGAGATATTGTCTTAGCTCTATTAGAAAATGGAGCTTTAGTAGATCCTGTAAATGTAAACCAAGAAACCCCACTGCACAGAGGTGCAAAATATGGTCAAAACCAGGTGGTTACGTGCTTGTTGGAATACGAGGCTATGGTTGACGCCAAATGCCGTTGTACAATTAATTGGACTAGTGATGAGATTAGTGACGATTACACGCCGTTACATTTTGCGGCAATAGGAGGATTCACAGATGTCGTTGAAAGTTTGGTGACTTTCGGTGCAGACGTTAATGTTAGAGATGCTAAAGATGAGACACCATTATACGGCGCGGCAAAAAATGGACATATAGATGTGGCCAAAAGTTTAATCAAGCACGGAGCAGATTTAAATACCAAACATTTTTTAGGTAGAACCCATCTACATATTGCGACTGAAAATGGACACAAAGACATCGTTGAAGCGTTGTTGAATTATGGTGCAGATGTCAACGTGAAAGATGATGCCAATTGGGAACCCTTGCATCTAGTGGCGGAAAAAGGACACCAAGATGTCGCCGATTGTTTAATCGAGTACGGTGCAGACATTGATGCAAAAGGTGATACCGGATGTGCACCATTGCACGTAGCTGTGTTAAGTGAACACAAAAACGTGATTGAAAGTCTACTAAGGCACGGTGCCAACATTAATATTCGAGATGATGCCGGGTGGACACCCCTACACCACGCAGCTTACCACGGTTTTAAAAACGTTCTTGAACATCTTTTACACAATGGTGCGAAAGTGAACATTGAAGATAAATCAGGATCAACTCCTCTTCATCAAGCAGTGTTAAGTAATAAAAGAAATATAGTTTTAAGTGTATTAAATGCTGGCGCCTATGTTAACGCAAGGAATCAAAACCTTGAAACTCCTTTACATTTAGCCGTATTTGAATGTAAAAAAGACGAAGTTATTTTAGTTTTATTGGAACATGACGCGAATATCGAAGCTAAAGACAAAGATGGACGTACGGTGGAGGACAAAGTTAAAAGACTAATGCAAATAAAGAAATTTAAAAAATAGTATGGTTTTATGATTGTTTTATTTCTCTGTTAAATATTGTTAGGAAATAACCTGACTTTTAATTAAGTTTTTTAATTCATTTGTACCTATGAGAATACAGGGTGTCCGGGAAGTAGCTCCTAACTTTTCAGGGGTATACAGGGTGAATCAACGATTGGATGAAGTAGGTTTGTGCCTTTTCGGTGAAATTAACAAAGAAACTATATGTATCAAACAATAAGATACAGTTTATTTTTATGCAGATTTTAAAAATATTTAAGACTCTACAGGGTGAGCCAAAAAACTAGGACAGCATAAAGTTGTATTTTTTTTTTAAATAGAACACCCTATATACGAATCGTATTTTCGATTTAGCTTATAATTTTAAATCTTTTTTATTAAGGGTTTACTATAACAAAACTTTATAGTTTCTGAGATAATTAAGTTTAAAGAAAAAAAGTCACATTTTCAAGCATCAATTCAATCCTAAATAACGTTTTCAATTTTGTGACAAATATATTCAAATTTGGAATTTAGCAAGGCCAAGGACAAGTTAACATAATTTTTACCTAATATTTGCAATAAAAGCTACACATCGGCTCAAATTTGAACAAGTTTAAATGAATAAATATCTTTTTTTTTTAATGGTACACCCTGTATATTTTCATGTTATTTAATAGAGTAATAAAAACCCTAAAAGTTTTGTTCAATACATCCTATCCCTATTTGTAATAGTTTTTGAGATATTTCAGTTTTTCTTATTTTCCATACTTTTTTACAGAAATAGTCTTCATTATCATAGTAGCAATGTAAAATAATAAAAAGAAACTACAGAAACAAACAGAATGTGGTTAAATATGATGAAATACATTATTCGTTATATTACAACGGCAATAGTTTAATTAAACATAATGTGAAAAAATTAACACAACAATAACGACAAGGCAAATACATATTTACTTTTATACTAAATTGAAACAAAAAAATTACCTATTAAATACTGAGATTAATTATTTCTTTTTAATAAGTGTTCGAATAAACGACCCTCTTGTGCAATGCACAAATTTAGTCTTTTTGCAGATTTTCTCGGACAAAATTAGTGGCGTTATTGTTCTACAGGTATCCCTAATTCTGTTTCGCATATCTTCCACTGTTGTTGGTGGATTAACATACACCTTATTTTTAATATAACCCCATAGGAAGAAGTCTAATGGGGTGATGTCGCAAGACCTTGGTGGCCACTCAATGAAACCCCCACGTCCAATCCATTTTTGCGGATATCGTTGGTCCAAAAACGCACGAACTTCACGATGGTAATGCGGAGGCGCACCATCGTGCTGGAACCACATACTGTCGAGCTCATCCCTATCGAGACCTTGAAGCAGTTGGGGTAGTTCTTCTTGTAGAAAGTTCAGGTAACTATGGCCATTTAGTGGTTCATTAAAAAAGTGGGGTCCAATAATTCGATTATGATGAATACCATACCAAACATTTAATGACCAGTGGTTTTGATGTTGCACCTCTCTAATCCAAAATGGGTTTTCTGTGGCATAATAATGCATGTTGCGTCTATTTACGGCACCGTTGCTTCTAAAAGTAGCTTCATCACTAAACATTACCTTGCATAATAAATTTGGATTTAATTGAATCTCCGCATTTATTGTTTACACGACTTTCAAAATCCTGTCCATGCAATTCTTGGTAGTACGATTAGCGGTGGATTGTGATGTTTCACATAATGCTGCTAACTGACGGCTACCAATATAAGGATTTTCCTGAACATTTAACAATACTTGTAGTTCTTTTTCTTCATTAGTTACTGGTTTGTTGACCACTTTACGTTTTGGATAATCAACAGTACCAGAAGAATCAAATCTTTGCATTAAGTTTTGAGAAGTATTGGTATTAGGCTGGCGTCGATCAGGATACTTCATTTTGTAAACTCTTTGAGCAAGAAGGCAATTTTTTTGAGCCTCTCCTATTGTATAAATCATATCTATTAACTCATTCTTTGGAAAATTCATTTTACAATATAACATGAATGCAAAAAAAACCAAACTACACTACATAAAAACCAAAAGAAGCGATTGCGGTTATAAATTTGACACACAGAAAAATGGTCTTTTACATTGTTTTTGCCATGGCTACTATGATAATGAAGACTATTTGTGTAAAAAAGTATGGAAAATAAGAAAAACTGAAATATCTCAAAAACTATTATAAATAGGTATAGGATATATTGAACAAAACTTTTAGGGTTTTTATTACTCTATTAAATAACATGAAAATATACAGGGTGTACCATTTAAAAAAAAGATATTTATTCATTTAAACTTGTTCAAATTTGAGCCGATGTGTTCAACACCCTGTAGCTTTTATTGCAAATATTAGGTAAAAATTATGTTAACTTGTCCTTGGCCTTGCTAAATTCCAAATTTGAATATATTTGTCACAAAATTGAAAACGTTATTTAGGATTGAATTGATGCTTGAAAATGTGACTTTTTTTCTTTAAACTTAATTATCTCAGAAACTATAAAATTTTGTTATAGTAAACCTTTAATAAAAAAGATTTAAAATTATAAGCTAAATCGAAAATACGATTCGTACATAGGGTGTTCTATTTAAAAAAATACAACTTTATGCTGTCCTAGTTTTTTGGCTCACCCTGTAGAGTCCTAAATATTTTTAAAATCTGCGTAAAAATAAACTGTATCAAACAATAAATATAGTTTCTTTGTTAATTTCACCGAAAAGGCACAAACTTACTTCATCCTGTACAGAGGAGCTTACAATAACCCTACTTTGGCACAGAAAAAAAAATCCCAAAGTGCCCCTTCAAGGAGATACAAAGCCCTAAAGGGGTATCCAGCGATTTACCTTATCGGTTCTAAGTTTTGAACCGACTGGTATAATTTAATGAAATTTTAATTTTTTTATAGAGGTCATAAAGACTCATTAAACCATACTACAGTAGATGTTTTAGATCATCATGGGAGTCAGGAATGGACTTGCAGCCACAGTCGTTGGGCCTAATTTTTGACAGGTGTCATTTTACAGAGCTGGAAACTGATTTTTTAAATACTCTAGTCATTCCTCATTAAAAAAGATACTCTTAAGTTATTTCAATAAAACTGTCGATTTTCGAGATAAATCGGTTTTTATGCGAAAAACTCAAAAGTTACGAATGCTAAACACAAACAGGTAAAAATTGAATATACACAGGGTGTGCTGATGTGCTTTAATTTATCTCTTCAAGAATAAGGGCTCCATTGATGACTGCAACAATTATCGCCCCATATCTTTATTACCAATCTTGTGAAAAGTTTATGAACCAATTTTGAAAAATCAGGCTAATGATCACTTTGAGTCAAACAAATTGTTTGCCTTGAACCAGTTTGGATTCCGAAAGAACAGGACCACAACTTTAGCTATTGATCACTTCACTAGTAATGTTTTACAGGGCTTTGAAAAGTATCTTGACACGCTTGCATCCTTTTTAGACCTCACAAAGGCATTCGATTGCGTTACACATAGCATTCTTCTAAAAAAACTACCATTCTACAATTTTCAGGCTGATGCCATTCAACTACTTAATTCATATCTATCGGATCGTGAGCAGTATGTTCACTTTGGACAGTGTAATTCTAAAAAACAATCCCTAAGTTATGGTGTACCTCAAGGGTCGGTATTAGGTCCCATCTTATTCCTCATCTATATAAATAACCTGGCATACTGTAAGGGCAGGGGAGTCAATATTGTTTTGTTTGCTGACGACACAACGTTTAATATAAGTTATCACCTTTCAGAGATTGACAGTCTTGATTACAAAACTTCAGAAAGAGGACTATTTCAATGGTTTCGAGTCAATCGCCTATTCTTGAACAACTCCAAATCACAAAGTATTAAGTTTACTCTAAGGAATAACAGTGAAATTGTAGTCCTTTCTACCTCAATGTGCAATGGAGGTCAAATTTCTGGGAGTACACTTTGATGCAGGATTAACCTGGGAACAACACCTTGTTAATCTCTCAGTTCAGGAGTCTTATACGGGTAACTTCCAGAGAAACTCTTCTGACAGCATATCACAGTAACTTTCATTCTCTTTTGGCTTATGCTATTCTTTCCTGGGGTCATTCTCGTCATACTGATAAGGCATTTGGACAACAAAGAAAATGCATTCGTATTATCTCTGGGCTTGGTTATAGAGAAGACTGTCGAAATTCGTTTAAGAATTTAGAAATTTTAACTTTACCTTGTGTGTACATTATGCAGTGTTTGTTGTACATTAAACAAAATCTTGATCTATACAGATCACACGAAGATATTCACAACTATCCAACAAGAAACAACAACAATCTTGTACCAGACTTTGGCCGGCTTGAGAGATCCAGAAATGGTTCAAGATATTTAGCAATAAAGTTCTACAACTGCGTGCCAGCTAGAATTAAAGCTCTGAACTTCAATCAGTACAAAAAACAAACCAAGAGCTACCTTGTGCTGAACGCGTTTTTTTCCTTCGTGGAGTATTTCGAATCTAATTTAAATCTGTAGTATTGTCTTGGTCTGTTGTCAGCTTCTCTTAGCTTTTTTTTTACCAAAACTTTCTTCTTAAGGAAGAATCAATACCGTGTAATGTTTTATTTGTATTAATGATAATAATTAATTGACAAAATTTTAATATTTTATTTATTTGACTTGTAAAAGTACCATTTGTATATTATTACTAATAAATTATCTTATCTTATCTTATGGGGAAGCGCTGTCTAACTCTTCGAAGGCAAGAAGATGTTATAAGCTGAAAGACTTCCAGCTCAGACATTGTCAAGTCCAGAAACCTTTCGAAGGGTTGATCGGGACTTAATTGATTTACAATGTTATTAAAATGCAAAAAAACATTTAAATGTTATTTTAGCAAATGTTCATGGCCTCCACGTACTTCAATACATTTCCCGCTGCACTGTAAATAATATTCCGGCATTATTATGGACTATGTTAGAATACTGTACTATCTTCGCTAGTAGTTCTTCTCTAGTGTTTACTGGTGTTGAATAAACTATTTCTTTTAGATGTCCTCAGAAGTAAAAGTCAAAGGGATTTAAGTCTGGAGACCTTGGTGGCCATAAAACAGGTCCATCTCAACCTATCCATCGAGGGCCAAAAACATTTGTTAAGTGTTAACGTACTATACGATTAAAATGAGATGGAGCACCATCATGTATGTACCACATTTGCATTCTTCTATCGAGAGGTGCGTCTTCCAATAAATTAAATTATAGCGGGCGAATTTTCATCAGCCATAAAATGTAAATTGTGTGAGCTTATTATGCCATCTTTTGTAAAACATGCCTCATTAGTAAACAAAATAAGGCCAGAAACATTTTAATTTAAGTTATGTTGCTGTATAAACCAGCTGGAGTATTGAAATCTTGAAGGATAATCATCCGGAGACATGGCGTGTACCTTTTCAACGTGGTATGGGTGAAGTAACTGTTCTGTTAGAGTTTCATGTTCAATAATGTCAACCACGTGGCTGTGTCAGAAGTATGGTCTTATGAGACTTGAAAAAAGGAGAGAAATGATGGATATTTTTTGTATTTATTCAAGACTAGCGACCCGCCCCGGCTTCGCACGGGTGCAATACTGATACTAAATACACTACAGAAAAACTGTGACTATTTATTTTATTTTTACAACAATTATTACATCGGCCTCCGACGCGCTATTTATAGGCACGCTGCCGCCGCCCCGGTCGGCCAGTACCGCCGCAAGCGCTACTTCCCGCAATTTTAAATCTGTAATATCTTCGAAAATATTCATTTAAATCTTGTGCTGTAAAGGACCATATAGATCTATAATAAATCAACAATGTATTTAAGCTATTTAATTGGATAAGGATTAATGCTGTATTGGTTAAAATCGCTTCAAAATTTGCCATTATTTGTCGTAAAAAGTAAATGACAAAAAAATGTTATTGTGGGATATCCATGAGAGATAGACATATACCATCGCGGAGTTTTCTGTAGACCTTTTCAATGTGTACAAATAATTAGTACATTATTTTGATAAATCTCGTAGGGTTCAGCCTGCGTTTGCAATGTAAGCGGAAAAAAATATGATAATTAACGACATCACATTAGAAACCTCAAAAATAACAGTATTTCTCCACTATTTAATGGATGTTATTATACATATAAACCTTCCTCTTGAATCACTCTATCTATTGAAAAAAACCGCATCAAAATCCGGTGCGTAGTTTTAAAGATTTAAGCATACAAAGGGACATAGGGACAGAGAAAGCGACTTTGTTTTATACTATGTAGTGATAGTGCATGGTACGGTTGATGACTCCAGTTTTTTAAATAGGCTGAATTTTTCAGTATCAATTTATGGTACTAGGCACTTAAATACATTTTACTTATCTACAGTAGCCTTAAGTAACAATCATTCTAACTTTTCATTTTATAGGCTTTGTTTTTCTTACAATAGACTACAATCCGAGGCAGACATTTTCAATGCTGATAATCGTTCTTTTAAAAAAAGAATTGTTGAAATTTTATAAACTATTTAAGAATTGGTTAGATTTTAATTTTAGATTTAATTTTGTAGCAGTACTTTGTAATTGGGCCATTTTACTTTGTAAATTGTACCTGTTAAGTGCTTAAATAAATCAATAAATAAATCCATTTTGTAACATTGTGTTGTGTCGCGAACTTTCTTATGCTGAGGGTCTTCGTGCTCTCCTGGGAAGGCCTTCACCGCCACGTCGCGGCAAAAATGACCTTGAATAAAACATGTAAAAAATTAATTTGTTAACTCTAATAATTATTTTCTAATCATCTTCTACCTATTTTCCTTAGGTTTCGATCAACCCTTTGAAAGATTTTTGGACTTGGCAATGTTCGAACTGGAAATCTTTCAGCATAAAGTGCGAATAATTTGACAGCACTTCACCATAAATTAAATGCATATCAACATACCCTGCATAAGAATATTCTTCCATTTTTTAAAATTATTTTTACTTGAAGACGGTTTTAACAAGTTCCGTCAATAGTAATTCATTATATAGGTATTACCAATAACAACCTGATTTTTACCTGTTTGTGTTTAGCATTAGTAACTTTTGAGTGTTTCGCATAAAAACCGATTTATCTCGAAAACCGCCCGTTTTATCGGAATAAATTAAAAGTACCTTTTATGAAGAGGAATGACCAAAGTATTTAAAAATCAGTTTTCAGGTCTGGAAAATGATACCTTGATACCTCTCAAAAATTAGGCCCAACGAGTATGGCTGCAAGTCCGTTCCTGACTTCTCTGTTGATCTAAAATATCTACTGTAGTATGGCTTAATAAGTATGGCCTCTACCAAATATTAAAATTTTATTAAATTATACAAGTCAATTCAAATCTTAGAGCCGATAAGGTATTTTACTAGAAATCCCTTTAGGGCTCTGTATCTCCAGCACTTTAGGAATTTTTTTTCTATGACAAAGTAGGGTTATTTGGATCTCCTCTATATGCTACCGAGAAATTAGGAGGTACTTACTGGACACCCTGTATAAACAAAGCTTCTCGGTGATAAATACAAACCCAACTGAATTTGCATATTTGCTAGATGTTTAACAATTCCCAGCATGGTGTTACCACTTAAAAATAATAATTAAAAATAAAAACAATATGGTACCTGTCTCAATTTTGTTTAATTTCCAACTGCTTCCGCTAGAGAAATCGCTAGTATCCATCATTGGAAAACCTGGATTATTCAAATCTTTTGTTTCAGGATTACCCTCTAGTTTTATAGGAGTCGAATTGCAGGCGGGATGAATTGATCTTCTTGCTGCCACTTTAATTTTTAATCTGGGACTACTTGAAGCTGGTTCAGGTTCCTATAACAGTTGAGAAAATATGAAGAGTTTAAGAAAGTTTTAATATGTGATATTCTAAGAATGATATCTACCAGAAAACAAAAATTAATTAGCTTGGTGTCAACTTAAAAACAATATTTTTCAACGTGATTATGTTGTAATGATAATGAAGGTTACTTTTCAAATGCTGTATAGAACCAGAAAGCTGATTTCATTTGGAGAAAATTGTCAGTTTAGAATGACTTTCCTAAAGTCGTATTCTTTAGTCTATATTATTTATCTCCATTATCCTATCTAATTTTTAATATCTTTTTAAGTAACCTCGGTATGAGATAAGTTAAACGAGATTATTCTGTACTCATTTCTCTACTGCAAAAAAAAAAGAATTTGTGATTTTCTTAGCACTGCATTAATTTATTACGATACATTTTCCATGGCTCTTGAACTAGAATAAATGTATCAAAAAAATAGCATCTGAGAAAAAAGGTTTTTCTGGAGCACTATTTATTTATTTATTTATTCATTGTATCAACAACTTTTACAAAGCCAAGTACAGATACAACTAAACTTAGTATACTAAGACTACAATCTAAGTTAGAACCTAAATAAAAAGGCACTACAATTGCCTACATAACTCATCTCTCACTTCCCTTCTAAACCTGTTACAACTTAAGTTAAAAATGTCAATGGCACCACCTTCGATCATACTCTAGATATAAACAACAATAGATTTGTCTGAAGGGTATTTATGGTCGGTGGGGGAGACGCTTTTTTGATGTTTGACAGACATAAACATATTTACATATCTTGTCTTTCAGTTTAATTGCTTGTCGTGATTTTTTTCGGTGTTTTTAAGTGTTAGAAATTACTATAAATGCGAAGTTTACAATTAATATTAACAAAAAGAGGATTTAAAAACTTATTTTTATCGGTAAATATTGTTAGATTGTTTACATATTGAAAATAACTATAATAAAAATTTAGGCAACCATATATTCATACTTTGTTTTCAGAATTGACGTACCCAGGGGTATGTTCGAAGGACGTACCGATGATACTCGTTTAAATAATGCAATTAGAAAAGGATAGCATAAAATCGGCATGTCTGTACCAAGGAATTAAATATCTACTGTTTATCAACACTTTTTGAAATATAAATAAAAATATTATTACGTTATTCAGCGTTCAAACAACCGGGCCCTAGTTCTGACGTTATGCTACTTCTACAGGGGTATGTTCGAAGGGCACCACAATACTTATTAAAATATGAACATAATCTTATTAATGGAAAATTTTTATACACGTTAGTCCTAGGGGCATTAATACAAGTTTCTGGATCTGATGTTAACTCGGCCTATTTTAAATGGAAGCTGTTCTAAAAACTCTTTATCATCAATAGTGTTCCCAATCAATTTAAACAAAAACACAACAACTGCTTCAATACGCATGTGCTTCAAACTGGGAAAGTTGAATAAAGAACACAAAAGCTTCTGATCAGTTCCTCTTTGAGGGTATACCGAGAATGCAAAAACTTTAAAAATCTTCGCTGAACCACCTCTAAGTTGTAAATTTTATTTTCATACTGTGGATCCCAAATTACACAAGCATATTGAAGCTTAGCAAGCACCAATGACTTATACAAGACAATCATTGTATTAATATTATTGAAATATTTACAGCTCCTAATAATAAAACCAAGAATTTTTACTGCACTTGCAGTTACGTTATCAATATGCCTACCAAAACTCAACTTCGTATCTAAATAAACACCAAGATCCCTATGTAAATCAGTTCTTTTTAACGGTGTGTTATTTATACAATAATTAAAATGAATTATTTGCCTTTTACATGTAAAAGACCTTACTACACATTTATTTATATTTACATTTAAGTCATGTTCCTTGCACCATCTCACAACCGCATTAAAATCCTCTTGCAGAGCCCTCTCATCTCTAATGGCTCGAAAAATTTTATAATCATCCGCAAAGATAAGGCCTTTGGCGAATTTCACATTCACACCCAAGTTATCGATAACCAGTAAAAACAGAAGTGGCCCAAGATTTGAACCCTGAGGCACTCCTGATGTGGGTACATAGCTTTGACACTTATATCCCTTAAGTTCAACAAATAAAGTTCTATCATGTAAATAAGATATCAGCAATGAAACAGTGTTTGCATCTACAGAAAAATCTTGGAGGGCAAGTACTATTTCACCACAGTTCACTCTATCAAATGCCTTCTCCAAATCATTAAAAATTACATCAACCTGACATCCTTCCTGAATTGGTTCTTGAACAACTTTAGCCTCAACTACAGCATATTAGTATAAACCTATCAGTTGAGAGTGGGTTTAAGATATGCACCTAAAGGCTATTTACTGTCAAAATTCATCTACGATTCAATTTGACGTATAATTTAAGATTTTCCGTATTAACGAACGATAAAGTTTCAGGAAATTCTCTCATACTCTCTCTCTCTCTCTAGCAGCCCAATTTGGTCTACTCCTGGACACAGGCCTCCTCTAGCGACGTGTCCCACCCAGGTCCAGGAAATTATCCCAACATTACTCACACATTTGTTCTGTAGCACACATACAGGACCTTTAACAATATCACCGATGTCGTCAGCATATTGGAAAATCATACCCACACGAAGCTCATCAAAATACTTAAGGGAGAAACAATACAGGACTTAAAATTGAGGTAAACCTCGACGCATATATACAAGATATAAGTAATAACTACTTGCTTGAAGAAGCAATCCATAATTAATGGTATCAAAAGTTTTTAGAAGATCACAATATAGGCCTGCTACTTTATCAGTATTACCTATTTTCTTCACAATATAAGAGATTGTCTACAAGATCGCCATCTCTATTGACTTACCAGGTCTAAACCTGTACTACTCATTGGAGAATATAACATAATCTTACCTAGTTAGCATTTATAAGCATTTTTTTACTGACACATTTTTTAAGTTTTTCCTTATAAATATCAAATATTTATTTAATTATTACATAATTTATAATAACTACTTACAGTAAACTTCCGTTTCTTCAATGGTTGTCCTGGACTAAGCCCAATTTCATGATATTCATTTATATCTTTTCGTTTTACAGCTCTCCTATTGGAACTTTCCTTCCTTAAAGTTTTTCTACAACAAGAAAAGCAACATATTCTCATTGTTATGTTTTATTACCTTTTTTTGATTACCTGTCTTCTATATAATCGTCTACTGCTTGCCGGATATTTTCTATCCAACTAACCATTTCGCGTAGCTGATCATGATATAAAATTAATTCTTCATCCTGACATGAAACTTTTAGGCATCCTTTGTCTAAAACCTAAAATAATTTTTTAATATTTATATAGAAATCACTACAGTTGTGACGTAGAACCGACGCATATTGTTGTCATTGGTTGATGGGAATTTCTCAAACCAGGTTTTTACAATGGCGTTATAGTCGACAAGCGGCAGGCTTGCATTTTGGTATCAACATTTTGAAGACCGTTACCAAATTAATTTTTTTTTTGGATCGCGGTTTTTTTTTTTAAATAATGTTATGAAACTTGGAAAAAAAGTCGATTATCCGATTTTTTGTTGTACTTACATCATCATTATTCTAGAACAGCGTATTCAGTAGTAATTGTTGATGTCTCATTTTAAAGCTTTCTTAAGCGTACATACAAGAAAAAAAATATTTTGAATTTTTCCAAAAACAGTATCCCAAAAAATTTGAAAAAAAAATTGCTCGTAACTTAACTAAGAGTTAACCGAACTTGGACTGTGGAATCTTATTGGGGTTAAATATTATGATGTATTCTTTCTCCAAGATAAAGGTGTCGCAGATTGTATTGTAAAGCTCTCAATTTTCTGAAGATGATTTCGAGGTGGCCGATTATTTTCTCGAATTTTTTGTCTCTGTATACTGCAATAAAAAATGTAATAGTTATAATATGCAAAACATTAAGTGTATTGAAATTGAAAGTTGTGATATTGATACTGTGGATGTTTATAATGCGATAAATACACTGGATAACAATCTCTCTGTTGGTCCTGATCAGGTTTCAGTTATATTTTTGAAAAAATGTTGTGTTCTAGCGCATATTTTGGGTATCTTATTTAATCTCTTTATTTTTAGTGGAAAATCCTCGGATATTTGGAAAATATCATATGTCACATCAATTTTCAAGACTGGCGATAAATCTCTAGTAAATATTATCATGCTATTAGTAAAATATTGATTGATGAGTTCCAGCATGGTTTTATGGAAAGGCATTCGACGGTCTCTAACTTAGTTGGTATTTGATCGTGTGAACCATAGTCTACTGATAAATAAGTTACAACAATATATTATTTCTGGAAGTTTATTAAGTTGATTCCAAAGTTATCTGTCAAATCGAAGACGAATAAGGGTTACACTTTTGAGGAGGTTTTGGTCACGTCAGGTGTGCAACAGGGTTCATATCTGGCTTCACTCCTCTTTAATTTGCATATTAACGATATAGGGACCAATGATCTTGAAATTTATAGAGTGATTAATAAGGAGTGACTGTGAGGAATTACAAGAAAGTCTAAGGAGATTGAATGAATGGTGCAAAATGAATGGGATGGAGCTCAATACGAGTAAATGTAAAGTAATGAAGTTCTATAGGAATGAAAATTTTATACAGTATGACTACATGATCGGCGACAGTTTTTTTGGAGCATATGAATTTCATAAAGGATCTTGGAGTGCTTTTTGATAAGGATTTGAATTTTAATTATCATGTTAATTACGTAACTAACAAAGCTTTGAAACTGTTAGGCTTTATTAAGATATCGCTACTGATTTTTCTAATGTCGATTGTTTTAGGGTATTGCTTATATAAGATCAAGTTGAAAGAGTTCAGAAAACAATTTTGTGGTTTGTAAGCTATAGATTGGGTATTTTGAAATAGGATATTGTTTATGATGAAATATTGCAACTCCTATTCTTTACAGAATATTTTTTTTTTGATATTTGTACATTGTTTAAAGTAATACATAATCATACTGATTGTTCTGAGTTACTGAATGCAATCTCTTTAGATGTTCCGCCAAGAGTTCTGCGTGGCGATGATCTATTTCATGTTCCTTTCCATAGAACAAATTGTGACTATAGAAACTCATCCACACTAAAAAAAAACATTCTTACATAAAAACTCTTTCATTGTTCTTTTTTTGAAACTTTTAGCACTCAACTAACTGTCTCACATGTAGAGGTACCTTATTATATAACTTAATGGTTAAAAAATCAAATTGATTCTAACATCTTCTCAGTCTGCAATAGGATGTTAGAATATAATTGCCCCTTCTGGTGTTAAAGTTATGTATGTCACTACGATATCTGTTTGTTGTTCAGCGTTCTTCATGGAGAATATACTTTATAGGGTAAAAACTGATGGACAGGGCAGTATATTCAGGTCAACAAATGCATGCCTGCAGTTACTTCTAAACCCCACACCACCAAGCATTCTAATAGCCTTATATCGTTAGCCAAAATCTCTATCCACACCCACTGTACCCCCAGACTGTAATGGCATATATAACATGTTCTTGTCACTACATAGTATAAAACAAAGTCGCTTTCTCTGTCCCTATGTCCCTTTGTATGCTTAAATCTTTAAAACTACGCACCGGATTTTATGCGGTTTTTTTCAATAGATAGAGTGATTCAAGAGGAAGGTTTATATATATATATATATATATATATATATATATATATATATATATATATATATAATAACATCCATTAAATAGTGGAGAAATACTGTTATTTTTGAGGTTTCTAATGTGATGTCGTTAATTATCATATTTTTTTCCGCTTACATTGCAAACGTAGGCTGAACCCTACGAGATTTATCAAAATAATGTACTAATTATTTCTACACATTGAAAAGGTCTACAGAAAACTCCGCGATGGTATATGTCTATCTCTCATGGATATCCCACAATAACATTTTTTTGTCATTTACTTTTTACGACAAATAATGGCAAATTTTGAAGCGATTTTAACCAATACAGCATTAATCCTTATCCAATTAAATAGCTTAAATACATTGTTGATTTAATATAGATCTATATGGTCCTTTACAGCACAAGATTTAAATGAATATTTTCGTAATAATTGTTGTAAAAACAAAATAAATAGTCACAGTTTTTCTGTAGTGTATTTAGTATCAGCATTGCACCCGTGCGAAGCCGGGGCAGGTCGCTAGTTAAATATATACTGAAGGACACTACAATGACAACGGTTACACACTGTAATATATCGTTCAAAAACGTCTCGGTTTCTGTCACAAGATTGTCCAAGCAACCAAAGGTCAATCCAGCCTTTCCGAGTGTAATTTCTTTGATTTAGACTACCCACCATGTAGTCCAGATTCATCTCCGTTTGAATATTTGTTAAGAAATTCGAAAAAGCATCTCGGAGGACGCCATTTTGCAGACGTTGAGAGATGATATCGATACCTATTTTAAAGGCCAATGGCAACCATTTTTTTTTCTCAATGGAATAGTCATCATAGGAGGTGCAAGTGCGTTGAAGTTAAGGGAGATTATGTTGAGAAGGAAAATTTTGAAAATAATAGTGTTTTTTGTTTCACTGTTAAGAAGAAAAGATTTCTAGAGCACCTTGTACCAAGGAAATTATTTTATTTAATCACAGAGAATAGTTATTTTAAAAATAGACATTATTAAACTAAATTAGGCACAAAAAGTTACAGAAAACCATGGATAATTGGTGAATTAGGGTGTCGAGCATAGAATGCTTAATTG
Source organism: Diaprepes abbreviatus (assembly GCA_034092305.1). NCBI lineage: Eukaryota > Metazoa > Arthropoda > Insecta > Coleoptera > Curculionidae > Diaprepes > Diaprepes abbreviatus. The sequence goes on from JASJET010000217.1 coordinate 810,445, forward strand.
ATATGATATATGGAACTCCAGTTCGAAATGCATAGGGGAAAATGAGGTTTGTGTCTTTTTTATATTTAGATGACAATTCCCTGTGGTTTTCGTCGTTGGTTCGATACAGCTCCATCAATTAAGAGGAAACACATATGCTGAGACTAGAGTGGAATTCCCACAGAATAGCTGTCATCTTTCTATTAATGGTCTTAAGGAGAAAAGATAACTTATGAAAAACTTAAAGCTGTAGTTATGATATAATTTAATACTAACAGGAAATACATATCTCTAAATTTTGTACACATTAGAGTGTGTAAATGATGAATTTAAAAGAAAATGACAGGAATTAAATACATACCTCAACTACTTTACATTTATTTAATGGAAAAATACAATGGACTTTAAGTGAATTGACGACCAGTTCTTCTTTTTTCATTTTGTTGAAAATAATTATGTCATTCATTAGAACAACATACAATTTTTCACTATGAGTATTTCTCGTGGACATTTTGTGAAGAATGCCTTCTTTTTTCAACCTCCTGCCTAAAAGACAATTTAAACTAGATTTAAACTAGACTTAAGCGCTTTTATATCTACGAAACACATAAGAAATGTAACTGAGATTTCTGATTCACAAATGTCCCAGTACAAGTATCCCAAATTAAAAGTCCATTTATACAGATTTCATCTCGCATTATTCTATCTTTGTTATAATGTTTCAGTCTGCAAATAATATGAATTCGAAAAAATACTACATACTGTCTCATTGCTTACTCTGTTAGGTTCGGGACATGCTGTTTTGTATAGACGATTTTGCTATAATAGCAATAATATTAAATAAAGAAAACAAAAATTAAAAAATCTAAACAAAAAGAAGATTTAGTTTGAAGTGTGCAGATGCAATATTTAAAGCCAAAAGCCACAAGAGTGACACGCTGAACTTTAAAAATATCGAAAAATGTTAGAATTGGAGACACCAAGTGAATTTGAAGAGGACACCCAAAATGCACTATCATTCATACTATCGGAAAAATTAAAAGCAAAATAAAAAAATACAAAGGTTTTGAAAAGCAGTGTTGGGAAAAAAGTAAAGCCAATCAAAAAAAAGTTTCTTTTCGAGGGAAAAAATACTATGAAAACTTGTGTGTCTTTGAACAACTTCAAAAAATTTTTAAAGCACTATTAGGAGCGTAAATTTTACTTTTTTGATTGTTTTTCATATGGTCTTAAGTTGTGAGTGTGTTGTAGTTAAACGGTTACTTTTAATTGGTTTGTTTGTTACTTGTTCATTTTAATTTGTTTTTAATTAGAGCTATCTTGTACGTTCTACAAACTGTTTCAATCCTTAATAAAGCATTCATTTATTATTTAAATTACATGACTTTCAAAAAGTTTTACTTTTGGGATATACGGGGGTCTAATATAGTTACTTTTTAAAATTATTTTCATATTATACAGGGTGTCCCAAAAGCTCTAAAAGTATCAAAGTTGTGTTTTTTTAAATGAAACCATCTGTTTATTATTATTTCATTTTTGGATTTTCTGATCAAAATAAGTGCTTATTTTAATACCTTAAGGGTTTTTAAATAATTTGAATTTTGACAAAAACTAACCTAATTTTCATGTTTCAAATACTTCAGAAGTATTTCAGTTATGTACTCGAAATTTACAGTGAAGTGTAACAATAAATCGTATTTTATATCCCATGTATAATAAACTTGATATATTATATAGGGTGTCCAAAAATTAAAACTAATAAAATAGGAACTCTCAGGGGAATCATCACCTTGTCGTTGGTGAGAGGGCTCAGTAACCTTCAATATCCAGGGAGCGATGCCGGCGGTAGCGTAGCTACTGGCAGGTACACCCATGCCGGTAAGGTCTCGAAGAGATGAAGGCGAAGCTAAGAAGGTTCCCACGCAGCGTCTGATCCAGAATGGGCGGCTGCAAACAGCGTCGGTACTTCATGTTAGAAGCGGCTGATTCTCAAGGCCAGGAAAGCAACGGGAAACTACCTGGTATCAAAATATTTCCCCAGGACACCACAATGGCTGAAAACAAGAAAGACACGGCCCTCAGTCCCGGGCACCCCTTAAATGGGGAGAGGGTGCTAAGAATCTCCCGGTCAGCCAATAATGTCCTAAATGTGAAAAAGATCGGTACTTGGAACGTTCGAAGCATGTACCAACCAGGCAAGGTAGCAAATATTATTCAAGAAATGAAACACCTAGACATAGATATTTTGGGATGCAGTGAAGTCCGATGGCCAAATTCCGGAAAAACAGTCATAGGCGAGCACCATGTCTACTACTCAGGAGATGAAACAACACGAAACAGAAATGGCGTAGCTATAATAATAAAAAATGAAATTGCTAAAGCAGTGATAGGATTTATACCCATGTCAGATAGAGTTGCACTGCTGAAGATTAACTCCAGATCCTCTAACACGAACATCATTCAAGTTTACGCACCCACAGCCGAATCTACTGAAGTAGAAATAGAAACATTTTATCAGACCCTAGAAGACGCTCTAAAACTCACGAAGAAACATGAATTAAATATTATCATGGGCGATTTTAACGCCAAAATAGGAGAGGGTACAGTTGAGAAGGTTGTGGGAAGATACGGTCTTGGCACAAGAAATGAGAGAGGCGAAAGGCTGATCCAGTTCTGCCAGGAGACTGACATGGTTGTCATGAATACATTTTTCAAACTGCATCCCAGAAGGCTTTACACATGGAAAGTTACAGGAGATACTCCAGAGAGAATTATTAGGAACCAAATTGATTTTATCAACATAAACAAAAGGTTTCGAAACTCTATCACCTCAGCAAAAACATACCCAAGCGCAGATGTCTTCTCCACAATCTATTAGTGGCAAATATCAAGATACGACTCAAAGTTATTCGTAAGAAAAGGACTCCCAGAAAAAACATAAGACTACTGAAAGAAAATAACATCCAAGAAAAGGTGAAAGAAGAGCTAAATAAAAACTTTGCCAAAATAGCTGAAAGCTACACCGACGATATAGAAGAACAGTGGAACGAAATGAAGACAGTTATCACTACACTAACAAACGAAAATCTGAAATCAAGAAAAGAAAAGAAACAAGAATGGATGACAGACGAAATATTACAGATGATGGAGGAACGGCGAAGATTCAAAAATAAAAATATACACGAATACAACAAGCTCCACAAGAATATACTGCAGAAAATAAAGGAAGCAAAAGAGGCATTGTTGACTGAGAAATGCATAGAAATTGAAACTCTTCAACAAAAACATGATGACTTCCATATGCACAAAAAGATCAAACAGATGCAGAACATTGATAATCAACGCAATACCGGCATAATCGTAGACAACGAGGGTCAGATCGTGATCATGATTGAGGACAGGCTGAAAAGATGGAAGGAGTACATGCAGGAACTTTTCGAAGATGCAGTCAGAACACCATACGAAACAAACCACCCCTACGGCCCAGAAATAACAAATGAAGAAGTCAAGATGGCCATCAAACGACTTAAAGATGGAAAATCACCAGGACCTGATGATGTTCATGGCGAAATTTTAAAGTTATTGGAGGAGTCCCAAATCGCAGCTCTTACCAAACTATTTAACAACATATATGAAACTGGACAATTACCAAAAGACTGGCTGCTATCAATATTCATCCCAATTCCTAAAAAAATCAATGCGAGGAAATGCGAGGACCACAGATTAATTAGTTTAATGAGCCACGCGCTTAAAGTACTCCTTAATATCATTCACTCTCGCATTTACACCAAATTAGAAGAACACATCAGCGAAGTGCAATTTGGATTCAGATCAGGCCTTGGAACAAGGGAAGCACTTTTCAGCCTGCAAGTGCTAATACAAAGAGCAAGGGATGTTAACTGCGATGTATTTGCATGTTTTATTGATTTTGAAAAGGCATTTGACAAGGTACCACATGGAAAATTAATTGATATTCTAAGAACATCGGGAATTGACAGTAAGGATATTAAACTTATCTCAAACCTATATTTACAACAAAAAGCAACAGTACGTCTCGAAAACGAACTATCCGATGTCTTTGAAGTCGGAAAAGGAGTTCGACAGGGATGCATACTGTCACCGACATTGTTTAACATATATTCTGAAAATCTCTTTAGAGAAGCCTTGGATGAATCGGAAGACGGCATTACAGTAAATGGTAAACCTATCAATAATATTAGATACGCGGATGACACCGTTCTGTTGGCAGATAGCGCAAATGGTCTCCAAAGAATAATAGATAATGTTGTGGAAGCATGCAGCGAATATGGATTAAAACTAAACTGTAAAAAGACCAAAATAATGATCATTAGTAAGAACATCGACACTAACGCCCAATTTACTGTAAACGATACAACACTAGAAAGAGTAGAGAAAATATCCTACCTGGGATGCAATATCGGTGATACATGGGATCATAGTTACGAAATAAGGACCCGTATTGAAAAAGCCAGAAGCGCTTTTGGTCGCCACAGAAGAGTCCTTTGCAACCTCTCTCTAAATATCAATATACGCATAAGAATTCTCAGATGCTACGTCTTTACCGTTCTCCTCTACGGGGTAGAAAGCTGGAGTCTTACAGAAGCTGCCATCAAACGCTTGGAGGCATTTGAAATGTGGTGCTATCGCCGCATCTTACGAGTGTCATACACACACCACACAACTAACATCACGATTCTCGAGAGGCTCGGAAAAGACAGGGAAATTATCACCACTATAAAGAACAGGAAACTGGCTTACTTCGGCCACATTATGCGTAATGATAAGTATCGATTACTAAGATTAATTCTACAGGGCAAGATCGAGGGCAAGAGAGGCCGTGGACGTAGACGTATATCCTGGCTGGCCAATCTTAGAAAATGGACTGGCCTAACATCAACTGACCTATTCCGAACTGCAGTGAATAGGATAAGATGGGCTAACGTGGTCGCCAACATCATAAGAAGATAGGCACCTTAAGAAGAAGAAAATAGGAACTTGAAATGGCAATAACTTGATTGATTCAAATATTACACTATACTTTTTAACTTATCAGAAAATGTACCTTATAAATACCTATCGAATGGTATTAGGGTGTTCTATACCTAAGTCTTCGCGTTTTTACAGAATAACCCCCTAATTCACTAAAATGGTCTAACTTTAAAATCATTCTAATTTGACAGCAGAGGGTTTAAACTGACAGAAGCAATAATAAGTCAAGCATCTTTTAAACTTTAAAAATACAAGCATAAAATATTATTTTCTTTTATTACTGAACCGGCAAAAATAGAAAATTTTATGTATTTTCGAGATGCAACTATTTTTCTTACGTATTTCAAGGCTTTTTCACAAGGTTCTTATTTCTAGTCTCCCCATATAAGCGTTTATTTGTTGACATATGTAATATAAATTATGACTATATCATAAAGCAAAACAAATCTGGCCAACTAGAAGATCTACCTTTAACGGCAACTAGATCTGATTTTATGTAAAGCATTTTAAGAATGTTATTTGAGAAGTATCTTAAACCAATTACCTTGTAGATTGTTTTATTATAACAATTAGTTTTATTAGGTTAAGACGTCTCTTGGTATTTATTTTATATCTACTATTAAGGTACTATTTTCTAAAATATATTTTTTACTTACCAGGTGTAATTATATTTGGTTCTCCACTACGTAGATATCTTTGTAATTCCAAAAGTCTCTGAGCATTTTCTTGTTCCTCAACAACTTGATTTATGTGTGTAGCTGCTTCTTCAATTTTAGACAAACATTCTAAAAGGCATATTTAATGTGGTCCAGTAGTGCAATAAAATCCGAATAGTAAACTTGAAGTAAAATGGTTCGCAAATCCCTATATTAGTTGATCATTCTCTATCCAAAAAGGTAAATTTCCAATTTAACGAAAAGTCACCACGATTTTAAACTTTTTTTAACTGGAAGTCGACAGATCGACATGAAAAAAGTGAGATAGGAAGTATCAATAATTTTTCTCAATTGTACCATTTGACTATTGCAGCTTATCAAAGTGTGAAGAAATGTTTTTTTGAGATGCTTATGTCTCAGAAAATATTCAATCATGGTTTAGATTATGTTAAATATGTTCTGGTTTATTAAAATTTTCTTGTTCACCTTGCATAACAAAAAATTTTTTTTTAAATGCGTATCTTGGCCATATATCAAACATTATTCTCTATTTTCTTTAATAAAGAAGATATTGAGGCTGAAGCTGGTGGCCAGGGGTCAAATCGGGCTACAAAACGCTAGGTATAGATAAAAATTATATATTTAAAACATCATAAAATCCACATTTATTAATATTTTTCTGTAAATTTTGGCATTTACGTTTATTACGGATTCCTCTTAGTGCCTAAAAAGATAACATAATTATTTTGAAAAATGTAGATTTTATGACACTGTTAAAATAACCCTGGCCGCTGGGGCTATCTGAGGGGAACAAATTGTGTAACCCATATAAGTGTTTAGAGGACATTATTATAAGCTTAATTATCAAAAACTGCCGATAAATTTAAAAAATTTGGATTTTATGATACTTTTAAAATAAGGGCTGAACACTGGCTGTTGGGTTGTCTTAGGAGAACAAATAATGTAATCCCTATATGTGATTAGAGGATATTATTATAATCTTAATTATCGAAAAATTGAGAAAAATGCGGATATTATGACAATTTTAAAATAAGGGCTGAACAATGGCCGCTGAAGTTCTTGGTGGAACAAATTATGTAACCCATATAGGTGTTTAGAGGACATTATTATAAGCTTAAGCACTAAAAATCGCCAAAAACTTTTTAAAAATGTCGATTTGACAGTCAAAATAAGGGATGAACCTAGGCCATTGGGGTTGTCAAATTATGTAACCCATATAAGTGTTTGAAGGAAAAGATTAGAATACTAGTTACCAAAAATCTCTAAAAATTTTGAATTGATGTGAATTTTATGATTTTTTTTTAATAAGGATTTAACTTTGCTCGATGGGTTGTTTTTGAAGAACAAATTATATAATCCTTTTAGGTACTTAGAAGAAGCTTTAATAAATGTAAATATTAAAAATCACAGTAAAATATTACTAAATCTAGATTTTATGATGTTTTAAATGTATAATTTTCATCTATACTTAGCATGTTGTATATCGATTTGGCCACAGGCCACTAGCTTCTGCCTCATACTTTATCACACTAAACGACTGTGCTGTATAGGTATTTAAGTAATTTTAAGATTGAAATTTTTCTATTTTTAAATTACTCACCTTTTAAAAGTCTGAAATCCTTATCTTTTGATGATGTCAGTTCATACAAATGTGTTAAAAGTAATTTATACCTAGGCACCCTCTGTATAGGGGTGATTAAAAGAGCTGAAAGTTTATTTTGTACTTCAGGTCGACTTTCTTGATTTTCTACAAATTTAGCAAAAACTGGATTGGTACCCCGTGCATTCTACAATTGATTAAATTTGTTGTAGTTAACCATTTAACTAATTCTATAAATACTTATTGTTGAGCTTAGTTTAAGAATTACCAAAATGGGCAATTGAAAAAATATAAAAAGAAAAAGTTAAATTTATAAAAAAAAGAATTCTGCAAAATTTTGACAACCACCCTATCTAATGTACTTCTCAAAAAAATTCAAATAGTATTTATTAATATGTGAGTATGGTTGAATACCAGTCTAAAAAGGTTTATTGGGGATGTTGAAAGCAAAACAAATAAACTAGTAGGTGGTCTCTTTTGAAGGCAAAATATATTAGACAGTTTTACCTCAAAACCAATAATGCTACTGACAAAAGATTTAAATTTAACATTTCTATTAGATATAAGGAAATCCAAGAGTATAACATTCAAGAGCCTTTCTAACCATAAACCTTGAAAAGTAAAATGGTACAATAAGTGACTTTTCCTTATAATATTTTTTTCTTTTTATTGTCTATTTAATAATACAAATAGGTATGTATAGTCATTTCCCATATTTTTAAAAAAATAACAAAGTTTGTACTAGTTATGTACCAAATTTAAATTTAGTTCTCACTGATAAAATTCTAGAATTATTGCTCTTTTAGAGTAAAAAACAAGTAAATAGGAATTTTCATAATAGCAATAAATCATAACAAAAAGAGTTACAAAAATGTTGGGAGGGACTGTTCTAGATTTTTGTGTAGAAAATATTGGGACCAACAAGACAGTTCTCAATATATTTGGTACATTTCAATTTAACTTTTATTAAATGCATTGCGCAGGTATAAAATATATAGGTAAGTTTATATTTCAAAATGTGTATGAATAGCATAATTATAATTGTAGTATGAATATATTACACTATCTGATAAAAGCTATGTTTTGTTTCAAAACAACCTATTTTAAGTTATCTATCGTGATTTAATATTTACCTACCTGTAATACTCTCAGATTACTTTTAAATTCATAAGCATATACAGAATACAGTTTTAAAAAGGGAGCTATTTTAGAAAAAGCATTAGCTACATTATGAAATCCTTTGTCAAGCTCTTCTAATAATTCTTTGTTAATATTGTATATCGTATTTATATTTCCAAACAATGTTTCGTAATCATCTGATTTTAAAAGTTTCTTTTCCTGCACTGGTTTCATAAAGAAATTGATAATCGTTTCAAGCTGTTTAACATATTTAATCTCACTGTTTACAATTTCCAAAAGAGCTTTTTCTCTTTTAAATATTCTCGACTCTTCTTCAGTTTTAGATTTAATTTCATCAAGAGCTTCAAATACTCGTTTTCTAGTTTTAGAAGTTAAAATATTTCTTTCATTAATCACTTTTTTCAATTCTAAGCTAAGTTCTATACTAGCTTTTGGTGTGTGAGGGTCACACGCCCCAAATTTAAACTTTTTTCTTGTAGACTTTTGGTGGCTTGGTTGAGAATGTTTAGAAATATCCTCGGGTGTTAGAGGAGCTATGTTAATAATTAATTCCGGATGATTTTTACGTTTTGGAGTTAACATTTCAAGTCTTTTTTTTCCCGTTTTATTTGGTGTGGTCTCATTTAAACTGGCACGTTTTATGCTTTTAGGCATTGAATATGGAAAATCTAACAGCTTATTAGTAACTATAATTCTTAATACAATTATGAAAAAAGTATATTTAAAATAATTTTAAATTTATTACTTAAAAATCGTTAATTTGTAATTTTATAACCACAAAATTTAAGCTATAACCGCCATTTTCGAAAGTAGTCGTAAATAGTCGATCTTGGACGATTTCCAAAAGAACACAAAAAAGTTTTAAGCACGAACTTGACATATAAAACTGGACTGCTCACGTATAATATTTCCCTTTAATTACAAATGACCCACCATGCTCCGTGCCATTAGTTGCAAGTAATTGCTTTGGCAACAATGAATTCCCTAAATTTTTATTATATTGGTGAAAGTGTATTTTGACATTGACAATACTTTTCATTTTGACAAGAGTTTTTTTGTTTCTTTTATGCATTATGTATTTTTTACTGAGAATTTCAAAAAAGGAACGTACATTTTAAGGTTTTTTTTTCTGGTATTTTAAAAAATGCGATTTTTCATCGTAAGAGCCATAAATACCTCATCTGGTAAATTGTAATTTATATCATTATCATAGTAATAATTTGAAATTTTACCTTAGAATTAATCTTGGATATGATGTACGATAAATTTTAAATGCTCTTAATATTTTAGTTTTCTAAAAGAAAAGACGCTTTAAATGTTTCTGGAAATAGTTTTATATAAAATGAGCAAAAGGTTTATGGTTGTGCTTCTTACAAATAAACTGACAAAAGCTATGAAGCACTGTTTGATGTAAACCTCTTGAAGCAACTAAGCTTGGACTTAATAACATACATTGGCTCTACAAAAAAATCCTGAATTAGATGTGCGTTGACCAACAATAATATTGTTTTGCCATGGAGGTAATGTTCCATTGATATGTAAAGCTGAACATCGAAACTGGTATGCTGTTATAATTTAAAATTATACATTTAAAAACCAATATGCCATGTTAAAATGGAAATAAATGATTGCATATAATATGAAATTTTTCAGCATATCTGGAAATTACATAAATTTTACTTTTATGTATTTGTTTCTGCTAAAAATAAAATAGTACCCTTTTGTTTGAATATGTTATTAATTTAAAATAAATTAATATTTACTTGTTATATTAAGAAAATAAAACAAAAATTCTTGATTTTAGCTCGAATAGTACGGAAATTTGTGTTATTGTGAAAATCCCTTGTCAAAGTAGTGAGAAGCTGTGATTGATTGCCATTCAAAGAAGTTGGAATTTACCCCTTCCAACTTCTTTTTCCCATTTCAAAAGTTCAACTCTAGGAAAGGCTAATTCCAAATTCTCAAACAGTTAAATGGAAAGTTTGAACTAGCATAAAAATTAAAAGTTACCAGTAAATCTTTATAGGTATATTTAGATTAAAAATTATTATATTAATGTAAGAATCCCACTCTTATATTTTCAATATTTTTTATATTTAAAGTGTCTTAATAAGTATTGTTTTGTTTAGATAGATTAGCTATTAAATATAGACTGCTTTAACACTTTCTTTATCCATATTAGAGATAATTTTTTTTTTTTTTTAAATGATCTAGTATATAATCTTATTTTACTTCCTTTAAATGAAAGCTCTGTCATTATGAAGGGAATGTTAACTCTATAAATACCTAACATATCAGTTCCCTAAAAGCATCGAGGAGAAAATAATCCTAAGTAAAGTAATTTTTAAATGATGAAACTCTATTACTTTGCAATAGATTATATAACGCTGTATATCTTTAAAAATTTAGTAATTATAACGGTTTTTAGTTGCCATACATCCAATATATGTATCTTTCAAGATCAATATATATGTAAATTAAATTAATTTATCAAATAAAATTTTTAAAAAGAAATGCCTTAATATATTTTTTTATTAACTTCTTACACTCTACGTTCAAAGAGAGATGTAGGTTATACTAATATTATTTACAAAAATACCCATTGAAATATATAAACTATAATCGTAGAAAAACATTCTTATTTATTTGTAAGAACTAACATTCCACGCTAGCTATCTAAAAATAATAAAATTGCAACAAATTTACACTCTTCCAAAGCAGTTAAAATACTATTTTTAAAGGAATTGTTTTGAACAGAAAAATTAAAATTTTGAGGAAACTAAAAACAGAAATTCAACATAAATATTGTTTTACAGAAACACTTAATTTATCCCGGTATTTTTTATTGAATATATTCAATTAACTTGCCTTAACACAAGAAAGAGGGATTTATTATTTCAGATGTACTGTAGAAAAAGATGGGTAGTGTCTAAACCTATTGGTCAGAATAAGATAATTGACATTCATACAAGACACTTATAGCAATATAAGAAACTTGAGGGAATTCAATGTTGCCATACAAATCATTGTTACGTAATGATGACAATAAGGGGGGGGGGTCCAAAAATTATTTTCATGAGCAGTCCAGTTTTATATGTTAAGTTCCTGGTTTTTTGGTATCACAGAACATGAAGCAATTAAATGACATAAAATATGGATAATGGCTTGCCTAAGTCCTGACGTCAGGCGTCATTTAACCTATCCAAACAGAAAGAAAAAGTACTACTCATCGAAGACGCTCTGTTCTAAATGTGAACGAACCAACTTGCTTCTATAGGATCCGAAATCTATATATTTAAATTTTATATCTATGGCTATTGATTTTTGCAAAAGTACGTGACGTCAGACTCTAAACAGGTTTTTAGGGTGTGTCCAGACGGCGGGAAAACTGCGAAGCTAATAAGGTATATGTTAAATTCTAAGCATTGTGATTTGTTGAATTTAAAAAAGATAAAGACAGAAGCCGACTGCTTTAAATGTGGTGAAAACTGTTTATTTTCAGTATTTTGCATGAATGCTTTATTTTTCAGGAGTTCGTTGTTTTATTTTTTTTTATTTTGCCAGTTTTAAGATTATGTATATTTATGAGATATGTTAAATTGTTCTCATTTATTAAAAATGTTTGTTACCGAACATCATTACTGCTTTATCCTAAAAAAAACAATTCTTGTTAATTCGTTTTATTAATTAACATAACAACTGCCATAATAAGTTTGTTTATTATATAAGTTTAATCTTTGGTAAAAAAGCCATTAAATAATAAGATTTCTAATCAGCGACAGACTCTGATATGGGAACGCTAATCCACAGACATGCCTTAGCAAATCTTATATATACCCTATACATACCTATTGTAAAAGAAAAAACTACAATAAATTTTAATAACTGAGATAATTGACATTCCAACGTAGAATATTTTAACGTCAGAACTAGGACCCGGTTGTTTGAACGCTAAATACCGTAATAATATTTTTATTCATATTAGAAAACAGTAGATATTTCCTTTCTTGGTACACACACCGATTTTATGCTATCCTTTTCTAATTGCATTATTTAAATGAGTATCATATGATAATCAGTACGTCAATTCTAGAATGCATAAAAGTATGAACAAAACTTAGTCCTAATTTATGAGCAAATGATTAGAAGACACAAGTGTACGTGTGGGTGCATGTGTCTGAGGGTGTCCGAGCGCGTGTACGTGTCTCGAGGGTGTCCGAGCGCGTGTACGTGTCTCGAGGGTGTCCGAGCGTGTGTACATGTCTCGAGGGTGTCCGAGCGTGTGTACGTGTCTCGAGGGTGTCCGAGCGTGTGTACGTGTCTCGAGGGTGCCCGAGCGTGTGTACATGTCTCGAGGGTGTCCGAGCGTGTGTACATGTCTCGAGGGTGTCCGAGCGTGTGCACGTGTCTGAGGGTGTCCGAGCGTGTGTACATGTCTCGAGGGTGTCCGAGCGTGTGCACGTGTCTGAGGGTGTCCGAGCGTGTGTGTGTGTCGCAGGGTGTCCGAGCGTGTGTACGTGTCTCGAGGGTGTCCGAGCGTGTGTACGTGTCTCGACGGTGTCCGGGCGTGTGTACGTGTCTCGAGGGTGTCCAATCGTGTGTACGTATCTCGAGGGTGTCCGAGCGTGTGTACGTGTCTCGAGGGTGTCCGAGCGTGTGTACATGTCTCGAGGGTGTCCGAGTGTGTGTACGTGTCTCGAGGGTGTCCGAGCGTGTGTACGTATCTTGAGGGTGTCCGAACGTGTGTACATGTCTCGAGGGTGTCCGAGCGTGTGTACGTGTCTCGAGGGAGTCCGAGCGTGTGCACGTGTCTGAGGGTGTCCGAGCGTGTGTGTGTGTGTCGGAGGGTGTCCGAGCGTGTGTACGTGTCTCGAGGGTGTCCGAGCGTGTGTACGTGTCTCGAAGGTGTCCGAGCGTGTGCACGTGTCTGAGGGTGTCCGAGCGTGTGTGTGTCGGAGGGTGTCCGAGCGTGTATACGTGTCTTAAGGGTGTCCGAGCGTGTGTACGTGTCTCGAGGGTGTCCGAGCGTGTGTACGTATCTCGAGGGTGTCCGAGCATGAGTACGTGTCTCGAGGGTGTCCGAGGGTGTGTACGTGTCTCGAGGGTGTCCGAGCGTGTGTACGTGTCTCGAGGGTGTCCGAGCGTGTGTACGTGTCTCGAGGGTGTCCGAGCGTGTGTACGTGTCTCGAGGGTGTCCGAGCGTGTGTACGTGTCTCGAGGGTGTCCGAGCGTGTGTACGTGTCTCGAGGGTGTCCGAGCGTATGTACGTGTCTCGAGGGTATCCGAGCGTGTGTACGTGTCTTGAGGGTGTCCGAGCGTGTGTACGTGTCTCGAGGGTGTCCGAGCGTGTGCACGTGTCTGAGGGTGTCCGAGCGTGTGTGCGAGTGTGTGGGCGTGTATGCGTGTGCGTGAGTGCGTGCGCGTGTGTTGTCAATTTAAAATAAGCCAAGAACACTAATCTGCTTTAATAAAGAAGTAATTGGATTCATATATAGCTTTTTTATATTTGTAAGAATGTGGGCACGTGTGAGGGCATGTGTGTTTGCATCCCCCCCCCCCCCAAAAGCTTTGAGTTCAGGAAAATTGACCCGAATTTATCTATTATACTATAATTTATTATAGAACTAGAGAGAGTAATAAATAATTTTTTTCTTCACAAACCACCTGTGTTCTTTAGTCCGGTGTCTTTGGCAAAATCTGTTAGACACATAAATTTTTCATAGAAATGGGTTAGATATTTTATAATCAAAAATATTGGTCTACTTAAATTGGATAACAATAGATAGTTGGAAGTGTGAAGTGTTAAAAAGGATTTTTATCCTTGTCATAGGCATCGGAAGGAGTTTTATTTTTAACCGACTTCTAAAAGAAGGAGATTCTCAATTCGTCGACTATGTATTTTTTTTTTATGTATGTACACCGATTACTCCGGAACGGCTGCACCGATTTGAATGAAATTTTTTACGTTATATAAAGGAAGTTGCTGCGGTGGTCCCATATTTTTTTAGATGAAATTGGTGAAGTAAAATCCAAGATGGCGCTTACAATATGGCGGCCAAAAAAAAAAAAAAATTTTGTCCGATTTTCTCCAAAATTGGTACGGAGGAATTTTCGGGGTTGTACCCAACGAATCTGAAATTATTTTTAAGAAATTCAAAATGGCGGATCCAATATGGCGGACAAAAATAATTAATTTGGTCCGATTTTCTCCGAAATTGGTACGGGGGAGTTTTCGATGTTGCACATACCTAATCTGATATTATTTTTAAAAAATTCAATATGGGGCGGATCCAATATGGCGGACGAAAAAATCAATTTTGTCCGATTTTCTCCAAAATTGGTACGGGGAAGTTTTTGGAGTCGCATATGACGAATCTAAGATAATTTTTAAAAAATTCAATATGGCGGATCCAATATGGCCGACAAAGAAATTTATTTTGTCCGATTTTCTCCAAAGTTGGTACGGAGGAGTTTTCGGGGTCGCATATGACGAATCTAAAATAATTTCTAAAAAATTCAGTTTGGCGGATTCAATATGGCCGACAAAAAAATCGTTTTTGTCCGATTTTCTCCAAAATTGGTACAGGGGAGTTTTCGGAGTCACATATGACGAATCTAAAATAATTTAAAAAAAATTCAATATGGCGGACGAAAAAATGAATTTTGTCCTATTTTCTCCAAAATTGGTATGGGGAAGTTTTCGGGGCCTCACATAAAGAATCTGAAATTATTTAAAAAAAAAACTCAATAAGGCGGATCCAATATGGCGGAAGAAAAAATCAATTTTGTCCGATTTTCTCCAAAATTGGTATAGGGAAGTTTTCGGGGCCTCACATAATAATAATAATAATAATAATAATAAACAATCTTTATTTTAAAGTATACTCACATACAATAAAATAGCGTCATACAAAAAAATACATTAGTAGCTACATTACATTCTGCTTAATGTCATACTTTGATTTAAATTTGAATAATATTCATTTAATGAATATGGTTCTATGCCAACAAGTAGGTCAAATATTGTCTTTTTCAACTTTTTAAAATTTTTTGTTGCTTAATGTAGTTTGGTAAGGAGTTATATATTTTAATACACTGATAATAAGGACTTTTTTCACTCATAACCAGTCTATGTTTAGGATATATGTAATCCATTGTTCGTGTTGGATATATCTTTTGCCCCTCACTATTTACAAATAAGTGCTTATTTTTAATAAAAAACAATATACATTCCTGTATGTAAACTGCATGAACAGTAAGTAGTTTATGTTCCTTAAATTTACCCCGACACGATTCCCGATAACTTAGATTTAATAATATTCTCAGTGCCCTTTTTTGACATATAAAAACACTCGATATGTCTTTACAGTTCCCGTACAGGACTATTCCATATCTTAACCGGGCCTCAAAATTTGCGTAATAAAGCATTTTCTTAATATTTATTTCTACATATCTACTTATAATTCTAAGTGTATAACACACAGCATTTAGCCTACCTGTTAAATATTGAACATGGCATTCCCAATTCATACAACTATCTAGAAACATACCTAAGGACTTTACATTGTTCATAACCCGTACTTCACAACCATTTATAGTCAGTATCTCTGGTTCTATTAATTTGGAACGATTGGTTTTAAAAATTGTGACATTTGTTTTTGAATTATTTAATATAAGTTTGTTTTTTGTAAACCAGTCACCAACCAACATCATAAATTGTTGCATGTCAGGTTCAAGAGAGGCAATGCCCCTATATGATAACAAAATGTTGGTATCGTCTGCGTAGTTTGTTATTTTACAGTTTTCATTCTTCTCACATAATTCATTTAGATTGTTTACATATAATACGAACAATATAGGTCCAATTACACTTCCTTGCGGTATTCCGACTCTTATATATTTGTTCCCTGAATATACTCTATCAATACCTTTTCCTATCACTACTCTTTGTTGCCTTGACGTTAAATATGATTTGACCCACTTCAGAGCTGTTCCTCGTATACCATATAAATATAGTTTTTGGTATAATATTTCATAGTCTAAAGTGTCATATGCTTTTGATAGGTCGAGAAACAACCCTACAGGGATCTCCTCATTCTCTATTGTTTCAATAATTTTTTTTATGAACTCGAACAATGCAGTTTGCGTTGTTTTGCCTTGAATGTATCCATGTTGAGTTTTATTTAAAAGATTGTTATTGTTCATAAAGCTAATTATTCGGTTACAAACAACACGCTCGAATATCTTGGCAAATGATGGTAATAAGCTTATAGGGCGGTAATTTTCGATGTTTGATTCATCGCCTTTTTTAAAAACTGGAACAATCAATGCCTGTTTTAGTTGATCTGGAAATATTCCGTATTGAATAGAATTATTTATTATGTATACCAGCGGTTTTAGAATGGCACTTATTACAAATTTTATTGTGTTATTAGATATTTCATCATGTCCACTACTAAATTTGTTCTTAAGTTTTTTAACTATTTGTTGCACTTCTTCACTATCTACTAACTCTAATTCAACTGGATTGTATTTTATATCATAATTAAAGGGTCTATTATGTAATTTTGCTAACAAGTTTGGGGCAATATTTACTAAGTAGTTGTTAAAATTATTAGCTATAGCTTCTTTGTTATCATTTATATTTATTTCTTTAACTTTTGATTTTCCCGTTATCTCATTCACTATTGCCCAGGCTGATTTACTTTTGTTGTCTGAAATTCTTAATTTTTCTTCAAAACTTCTTTTTTTATATTCTTTTAATAGAGTATCATACTCTCTTTTTTTTGAGGCATACAAAGTTTTATATCGAACATTTACATTTTTCATTAAAAAAAGAATATCCAAATCCTTTTTACATCTTGCTACCTCTGGGTCATTCCGCGCAATATATTTTGGTTCGTGAACATTTTTATTTGGTACCTTTTGAACTGGAAAATTTTCATAAAATTTATTTAAAAATATTCTTATAAATAAGTTCCACTGATTACTAACTGATTGTTTATCTAGTGTATAAATTTTATTCCAACTCTCCACTTCAAGTGCTTTTTTGAACTGTATTTTATTTTCATTTTTAAATATTCTTCCTTGAATGAAAGCTGGTGTGTCGTAAGTTAATTCTATCGATAATTTTTGCCCAGTATGATCAGAAATAGCAGTACGCATTACTTCAGTATTCATGTTACCGTTAAAGTTAGTTAGTATATTATCAATACATAAAGAATCAATTTTGTCCGATTTTCACCAAAATTGGTTCGGCAGAGTTTTCGGGGTCACACATGACGAATCTAAAATTCAATATAGCGTATCCAATATGGTGGATAAAAAATTAATTTATTTTCTTTAAATATCGATATTGGAAAGTTTTGGGGCCTACATTACCAATCTAAAATTAATTTGAAATTTAAGATAGTGGATTTTCTATGACAGACTAAATAATTACTTGACCCAATTTGATTGGTATTTGGAAAACTCTAAGAACTAACGAATTTTTAGTGGTTCATTTTAGGGTGATTTACAACTTTGGATAAAATGGGTACTTTTGTGCCACTTTGGAGTCATTGCTAGGTACACTAATCTCGATTAGTACTTAGTTCAAATAATTTATGAATATCATAATGAATTCTAAAACTAAAAATAGAAAAATAAAATTTTTATAAAAAAATTGAACCGACTTCTAAAAGTGCGCTAAAAAGTGAAAAATAACCATACATTTTTATATGAAATTGAACTTTTTGAAGTCGGCGCCAAATTATTTGTAAATGAAATAAATAACTACTAATATATACAAATTATGGTAAGAAAGCAATAACGAATAAAGTATTTTTAATCTGTTTATGCAAATCACATTTTGTCAGGTATTAGTTTGGCGCCGACTTCAAAAAGTTCAATTTCATATAAAAATTTATGGTTATTTTTCACTTTTTAGCGCACTTTTAGAAGTCGGTTCAATTTTTTTATAAAAATTTTATATATCTGTTGTCGTTTTGTTCTAAACACTTTAATATATTTTGAACTAACCTGAACTTATGATAAAATAAAAGTCATTTTCTATTTTATTTTCTTAATTTAATATCTGGTCTTAGGTGGCTTTATTCACTTTATATATTTTATAAAAACGTTTTAAGGTAAAGTTGCATTGGTAACAAATTTTTTTTCGATATAGGAATGGAATTCTTTGACACCTTCAAATGTTTCTTGAACTATTGGCAAAATTTGTCGGGCTGGAACCATAAAATAAAAAGGCCCATCTGGAAAACAAAATAAATATTTACATAAAAATACAAATATTTAAGTTACCATTATTATTTCTTTTCATGTCGAAAAATGTATGGGAAAATAAATTTTTCAGACCACATTACTTAATTTTATTTACCCGCGAGAGGTAATTCAATTGTATAAGACAATTCCACTCCAGCTGCTCCCTTCGCCCAATCATCACTTCCTCCAGCTGAGGCATAAAGACCAATTGCAGATCCGTTAACGGTATAAGAAGTACCAACACTGCTTGCTTGACCGATGGTCAAGGCTACTCTTTCCCCCAATGACTGAAGTTCTTCGCCGTCATCCGGTAATATGGCGTCATACCTAATGGAAAGTAAGTAGAATTTCAAGATTGTAATTTAATTGATATTTATTGTTTATTATCAGGGCGTTAGGAAGAACGATGAAAGCGTTTTAAGGTGCGATAGAAAGTGCCATTTTGAATATTTTTAACCGACTTCTAATAGAGGAGGTTCTCAATTCGTTGACGATGTAAAGGGTGTTTTTTATAGAGGTATAAAACTTTAAGTTGGCAACACTTTTTTAACTGGCGGCCATTTTGTCAGCTGTCAAGTGATTTATGTTTAGTTTGGTTTGGCATTTCAACACGAATAGACTGTCGCCTGAACAACGCTTCCAAATTGTGCAAATTTATTTTGAAAATCGTGGTTCTGTTCGAAATACGTATCGCGCACTACGTCCATTTTACGGTCAACATAATTGTGCATCAGAGCAATTAATTCGATTAACTATGGAACGTTTTCGCACCACGTTTACTCTAAATGATAGTACGCATCCACAGAGACGTCGTACAGTGCGTACAGAAGAAGTCATTGCTGCTGTAGAGCGTAGCGTAGAGGAAGACCCGAATCAGTCTATCGTGCACAGGAATTGGATATGTGTCCATTCACTTTATGGAAGATTTTGCGAAAAGATCTTGGTTTGCGTGCTTACAAAATCCAACTCGTGCAAGAATTGAAGCCACACGATCACCTAGCAAGGCGTAGATTCGGTGAATGGGCCCAAAACGAGATTGCCGTTGATCCCGATTTTCATAAGCGAATTTTGTTCAGCGATGAAGCTCACTTTGAAGGAAACGTTTGGTAACCGCATAGTTTCACGTTTCGAACCCGTGAATTGGCCTCCAAGATCGTGCGACTTAACGCCGCTAGACTATTTTCTGTGGGGATATGTGAAGTCGCTAGTCTACGCCGATAAGCCCGAAACGATTGATCACTTGGAGGACAACATTGGCCGCGTTATTGCCGATATACGACCACAAATGTTGGAAAAAGTCATCGAAAATTGGACCTCCAGATTAGACTACGTCCGAGCCAGCCGTGGCGGTCATATGCCAGAAGTCATATTTAAATTATAATGCCAGAAGGTTATCTTTCGAATAAAGTAAATTTCACGTCAATTTAAAAAATTCATCTTTGTTGTATTCCATTTAAAAGTTCTATACCTCTATAAAAAAACAACCCTTTATATTTTTTTCCTCTAGAAGCCGAATCAGAATTATTTGAACGTTCTAAGTTTTTTTATTTAAAATTTTAGCAAATTATGGCTTTTTGAATTAGTTACTTGCATTTTTAATCTGAGGGTGCCAGATTCAACTTCTGAGCGTAAAAATACATAGGATGAAAAAATACTTTGTTTGGGCGCCTTCGTAATCATTCGTTTCAATTTTTATTAGAAAAAATTATTTCCACTTATGTTCAAAATTTTCTATTGAGGATACAAACTTCAGCCTTTCTTGTTTCCATTGATTTATTTTCATCAATTTGTTAAGAAAAAACACACATGTAGAAAAATGTACTATAAAAGAATGAATGACAGATTTTTGCAAGTACGTTGATGGCTAGTGTCTAGGCACCCATACTAAGTTAACACTTCCATGGGTGCTGGGGTATAGAGAGATACAGATAAATGAAATAGCAAACTTACTAGCCAGAAAGGGTTTTGCAGCCAAGTTTGTGAGCCCTGATTTGGCATATCTAATTCTAAGTTAGTAACTGTCTGTTCAGGTCGAAGAAGAACACCGGTCGTACGGGTCACACGTCCTGAGGTATATCAAAAGAAGAAAACAAGAAATAGACGGGTTTTGTATTTCAGTGTATGTTTTTATTAATATCGGCCAAGCGCTTTCGGTCTAACAGGCCATCCTCAGGGCTCAGACCTCGTCAAAGGGCACACCTTAACCCTGCCAGTTTGAGAGCAGTCGCCAGCCGCAGCCTCCACACAGAACAAATTGTATACAATTAAAAACTTTTAAAAAACTTTGTCACAAATTAAAATTAAAACCAAAACATTCAACATACTAGTACATTAACACTGTTAAAACAATAAACCTCTTTAATAAGAATCCAAAAGAGTGAGGTGAGGATTTTTATTAAAGAGGTTTATTGTTTTAACAGTGTTAATGTACTAGTATGTTGAATGTTTTGGTTTTAATTTTAATTTGTGACAAAGTTTTTTAAAAGTTTTTAATTGTATACAATTTGTTCTGTGTGGAGGCTGCGGCTGGCGACTGCTCTCAAACTGGCAGGGTTAAGGTGTGCCCTTTGACGAGGTCTGAGCCCTGAGGATGGCCTGTTAGACCGAAAGCGCTTGGCCGATATTAATAAAAACATACACTGAAATACAAAACCCGTCTATTTCTTGATTTCTTCGGTGTACAACCTGTTAATAACTTATATCAGAAGAATGCTGGATGTACTATTCAAAGCAATGAATACTGGATTTAAGTAGCTTGCACTCATTAATTTCATAGCGGATATTAATCCTCAGGAAGTTGGCAACAAGAACAATCTAATAAGGAGGCTGATGCAGCTAGCAACAACAACAAACCTATTTACAGGAACCAAGTTACAACAAAAAAAAAACATAAACCATAAGCCCATGAGGGTGCAGTGTCGACACTGTTAATCATCTACCTGACAATTAATGAATCAATTTCAGATGTTGGGTGGGTTTTTATTATTAAGGATA
The DNA here is from genome assembly GCA_034092305.1 of Diaprepes abbreviatus. NCBI lineage: Eukaryota > Metazoa > Arthropoda > Insecta > Coleoptera > Curculionidae > Diaprepes > Diaprepes abbreviatus. The sequence continues at coordinate 832,105 of JASJET010000217.1, forward strand.
AGTCCTTGATTAGTAATAATAAGAAAAGTTTTTACCGTATCAGAACCAACTATAACTGTTCATGATCTCCAAATATTTTAGTTCAGAGGAAGCAACAAAACAAATTTTCTATACTTACCCCCAAGGAAACAATATCGATGGACCACAACAATGAAAAGTTAAATACAATTTTACATTTTGCCCATTTTGAAGGAACCAGTCTCTTATAGCACGGGCTTCTGGTTCTGAAAATGCCTCTGGTCCAGCGTAAGTTGAAGAACAAGAATCATTTGACGCACCGGCATGCATCCAAAAATAGCCGAAATTTCTATTAAGGTCAGTGCCGTAACAGTCTTCAACTTCGGGTAGTCGACGATTTTTTCTCCATAGTCGCTCCTAAAAAAGACATCTTTTGTATCAATACCTAAGTTAAAGTAAACTTAAGATAAAATATAAACCCTTTTAATATGTTGTAAATAGACTTTTGCATAAGATTAAAATATTCTTAAACAAGTATAACAGAAAAATAATATTCAGTCAGCTAAATTTTGTTAGTTACATGCATGTTAATGTGTTTCAGCTATACAATTCATTTAAAAAGTACCGAGACTAATTTTTTTTACGAATGAAAACAAGAGTTTAGAAAAAATATTCTATTTCGTTTTCAACATAATCCTCTCCTCTTTCTATACATCTCATTTGATGTTGAAATCCAGGACTCTCTCCATCTTTTAGGTGGTCTACCTATTGGTTTTCTGGTTTCCGGTGTTCCATCTCGGACGATTCTCGCTATCCTATTTTGCGCCGTTCCTCCTACGTGCTCATTCCAGGCTCTTTTGCGCTTCCGTCCCCATCTTACTATATCCTGCATTCCATGTTCCTCGCGTATTGTTGAATTGCGTATGTGATCTCTTAATGTGTATCCCGATATTCTTCTTAGTACTTTCATTTCGGCAGTTCTTAGAATTGATTTTGTTTTTGTGTTGTTAGCTCTCGTCTCTATTGCGTACGTCATTATCGGTAAAATACAGGTCTTGTAGATTTTTGTTTTTTCGTCCTTGCTCATGTATGTGTTGTGCCATATTATATCCGCCAGGCTTCCTGAGATTCTGTTTGCCTTGTTTACTTGGTTTCTTACTTCTCTTGTTCTGTCTTGGTTTGCGGATATCTCAACTCCTAAGTAATTAAAGGTCATGAGTTGTTCTATTGGTTTGTCATCCACTACTAGTTTGCATCTTAAGGCCACTTCGCTTATTACAATTGACTTAGTTTTATCGATGGATATTTTCATGTTGAATTGCTTGCTTATGGTGTGGAATGCAAATAGGAGTCTTTGGAGATCGTCTTCATTTTCCGAGACTATGACGGCGTCATCAGCGTAACATATTATTGTTATTTCCCCGGTATTCATTCTGTACCCTGATGCCGTTCTTTTGACGTTCTCAATTATTTGGTCCATTACTATGTTAAACAGTAATGGATTCAGAGAGTCCCCCTGTCGTATGCCCGACGCTATCGGTACATCCTTAGTTAGGTTGCCGCTCACTGAGATTTGTGTTGTGGTGTTGGAGTTTAGCTGTTCAACGATGTTAATTAAATTGTTTAGGATGCCTTTAATTCGCATTATTTGCAGAATATCATCCAGTCTCACCCTATCAAAGGCTTTAGTGAGATCTATAAAGCTCATAAAAGCCGGCTTAGTAAATTCAATAGATTTCTCTGCTATCTGTCATACGATGAATATGCCAACTATTGTAAATCTGTTTTTGCGGAAACCTTGCTGTTCTTCTGATATTCTGCAATAGTCAGTTATTATACCTTCAAGGATTTTGGTGAATAATTTCATTATTGAATTTAATAAAGTTATTCCTTTATGGTTTTCCGTGATTTTCTTATCACCCTTCTTGAAAATAGGTACTGTTATACTTTTCTTCCAATCTCGGGGTATCTCTTGGTCTTTAATTATTTTGTTGCATTGTCGTGCAACAGAAACCAGTCACCGGTGCGGTACAATTCCGGTCTCACGCGACGAATCCGCTTCAAAAGTCGATTCAGGACACTTTTATAGAATTGTGCGTTCACTCTTTGGTCGAAGCGTACGAATTCGTTATGGATAATCCCGTGAGAATTGAAAAACGAAATGAGCATCGTGTTGATTTTCGACTTTGTCGCTCGAACTTTGGTGGGCCACCCTTCGCCCTCGCCTCGCCACTCAGCGGTTTGGCGTTTAATCGATGGATCGTACTGATAACACCATGATTCATCGTCAGTTACAATTTTATTTAAAAAAATTTTCATGCGTGTCTGCCCATTTAACCAAATCGCGTAATGTTTTCACACGGCGCTCTTTCAGCTCGCACACACTTTTGTTTTCCCCGAGAACAGCGTAATTCGCCGATTACGAGACAACGCGACGCGCATACGTTCAATATTCTCATCGGTAGTTGAAGTTAAAGGGCGTCCGTCTCGTGTTCGTCTTCCAGCGACTGTCGACCGTTTTTGAACAGCGCATATCACTCGAAAACCTTGCTGCTGCTTACACGATACTCACCATGCGCCATTTTCAATAATTTGAATGTTTCCGAATCGCTTTTTCCCGATTTGAAACAAAATTTGATTGCGGCGCGTTGCTTCATAGCGACAATTGTGACGCAGTTACAAAAACACATCTACTTCAAACGAACACAACTGCTAGCATTTTTAATTTATGAATTCTCCTTCTGCTTAAAAAATATTACATTATTGAATTTTACCTCTCTTTGAGTAAATGCATAACCATCAGGATTCAAATTGGGAACTATTGCCCAATCAATATTCTTATACAAATATGCATTAGTGCTATTTTCAACTAATTGTTGAATAATATACAGTGCTACCGGGGGTGATATCCATTCTCTACAATGAATCCCAGCATCTACAAAAATCATGGGTTTTGGTGTTGCGGCTTGATTTGTCTTATCAGAAATTCTGTAAAGATAGAACTAAAATAACTAAGATGTAAAATATTGAATTGCTTATTTAAATGATGTTATATAAAAAAGTTCATGGGGATCAAGGCACAATGAGGATCGGTCAAACATTAAAATAACTGAAATTTTAATACCCTTAAGAAAAAAGCGGTTCATCTGCCTCGTGATATTTTATGAAGTTTTGTTACCAAATATACTGAACCTTTTTTTGTTAGCTACAAATGATCAACAGTTAACTTTATCATTCTCGCATTATTGTTTATTATGTTTTAGTAGGAAACTGACTTACATAATAGCCAGGTTGTCAAGTTTTTTTTTTAATTAAATTAACAGGAAAATGAGGCGCCTTGATATTTAACGTCGTAACGAATTAATCATTTTTGATCACTTTTTATTAATTCGCTTTCTTATCCGTTTGTTTAATTATGAGTAGTAGAATAAATAGAAATAGAATGGAATATAAAATTACATTTATTTGTTTGTGTGGTACAAATTTTGCAATTGATTTTAAACTATTTTCCCGCTAGAGACTTGAAACTCTAAACATAGCTCAAAACTGGATGACAATATAATATTAATTTGCTTTATTGTCTGTAGAATACTGGGAAAAGTATTCAAAATACATGGAACACGACCTATATGGAGGACAAAAGAAAATATGGAACATGCTGAGGAATAGAAAAAAACCAATCAATGAATACGTTCAACTAAGTCCAATCGACAGCCAACAATGAGTCAGCCATTTTATGGACTTACTCCAGGCACCAGCTACAGAAAACAACGTAGACGAAAACCAACAAGAAATCACAGAACTAACAGATGTTAACATCAGTGAAGCAGAGATGCACCTGACAATTAAGAAATTAAAAAACCGAAAATCACCTGGTACCGACCAAATTACGAATGAGATGCTAAAGTACGGAGGCCCCAGCCTTGTCACAGAGCTCACTGTTCTATTTCAAAAAATACTCCGCACAACGTCAGTACCCAACGAATGGCGGAAAAGCATCACAATTCCGATCCACAAAAGAGGATCGAAGAAACAACCCGAAAACTACAGGGGAATCAGCCTACTGGATAGTTCAGCCAAATTGTTAACCAAAATACTGTCACAACGGATCGTAGACAAGTTAGGGGCGTGCGAAGAACAGCAGGGCTTCCGGAATAACCGCTCTACTATCGACGGTATATTTATTATCAGACAGCTGGTTGAAAAATCTATCGAATACGATAAACCGCTGTTCATTTGTTTTGTGGACTTTACACAAGCGTTCGACCGAGTCAAACTGGAACACATAACAGAATTACTGCGAAGAAAACAAGTAGACGAAGCAATCATACGCACAATATACGAACTGAATTCCAAAAACACCATGGTAATTAAAACAAATAACACTCTAACAGAGGAAATCCCTCTATCCATAGGAATAAGACAGGGTGATAGTCTAAGTCCAACACTGTAATCATGGACGAAATCATTGATGAGGTAAAAAGCACAAATATTGGGTACCCAATGGGACACAACACCGTTCAGATTATATGCTTTGCAGACGATGTTGCTTTGACAGCAGATAGCGAGGGCGACTTACAAAGAATGCTTTTCCATCTCAATCGAACAGCCAAGCAGTATAATATGAAGATATCTGTGGAGAAAACCAAAGCAATGGTAATAGCAAAAGAACCGGTAAGATGCAAACTAATGGTTGATGACAAACATATCGAACAAGTTGGGAAGTTTAAATACCTAGGAGCACATATAACAAGTAACAGGGCAGTAACGGAAGAAGTACGCATACAGGCCAACAAAGCGGCCATGATATCAGGCCAACGAAGAGACATAATCTGGAACAATAAACATATGACGGTTGAGAGCAAAGCAAGAATTTACAAGGTCTGTGTAAGACCGATACTGACCTACGGCGCAGAAACAAGAAATGAAACCACAAAGACAAAACAAATTATGAGAACCACAGAAATGAAAACGCTGAGAATGATCACGGGAACAAGTTTAAGAGATAGAATAAGAAACGCAAAAATACGCGAGGACAGCGGAGTGGGGGATGTTGTAAAGTGGGTTCGAAACCGTCGTAGGCAGTGGAGAGATCACGTGGAACGAATGGACAGACTAGCAAAAACCGTTATGAGAGAGAAACCAAACACCAAACGGCCGCCTGGACGGCCCCCCAAAAGATGGAGAGACAGCTGGATTTCGACGTTAAACGAGGATCGATGAGGCATTGTATAGATAACAGAACTTGGTTCTACCTAGAAGAAGCAGAAGAAGTCTGTATGTTTGTAAAAATTTTACAATCGATTTCTGCCTCTTCGGTACAAATGTAAAGATTAAAAAGTAGAAAATAATTATTTAAATAAAAAAAATAATATATCAATAATAAAATTGAAAAAAGTGGAAAATAATTTCTCCTAACACTATATAGATTTATAACCCCATACATATTCCTGCCGACTTCAAAAATTTCAATTTCATATAAAAATTTATAGTTATTTTTCACTTTTTAGCGCACTTTTAGAAGTCGGTTCAATTTTTTTTTTTATAAAAATTTTATTTAAAATTAATAGCTTGTAAAAGAAATTGGAAAAATAGCTGAATATTCAGGAATTACTTTTACCCATTAAGAGTGAATGGAGGTACCAATATTACGTTATACATATCTGTATGGGCTCTACAAATTATCAAAGTTTCATACTCATTTAAATATAGGGTCTAGAACGGGCCCTTTCAAGGGGTTACCCCCTACCTTGAGATTCTCAAAAGATCGATTTTTTGACCAAATAAATTGTTTGTACTTTTAGGAATAGCCAGCATGAGAGCTCAACAAGAGGCGAAAGAGACCAGGAAATTGAAAAGAGATGCTCAAAAGGAGTCGGAGAATATCGAGGAATCAATGGAGGGCCTCATGTACTATTGTAGTGAATTTTCTACCAAATTTTATTATAAATTGTGAATAGAATTGTTGCCAGATTCATATTTACGATATAGAGACCATTTTCACCAGATGTCATTTGTAGTTATCAAAAACCTACCTTAATAATAATATATCTCTTCCTTCATGTGATTGTCCAGTATTTTCAAGTGTAGCCAAGTTGGGATAATTCTGAGCCAATTTTCGTAAATAAGCCATGTGCTACAACATATTAATAATAATAATAATAATGCTTTATTTATGGTATAAAACCATTACAATATGTATATATATATATATATATATATATATATATATATATATATATATATATATATAATATATAATATATATAATATATAACATATTATGACGATTAGGTGTATTTCACCCGCACAAAGTACGCCCGAAAATAAAATTTAGAAAACCATGTTATTTTATTTCTGAATTTATATTTTCAATTTTCAAAATATTGCCAAAATTTAATTAAAAATTAGTATTTATTTGTTGAGCACCAGGTAAAAAAAAATTATAATAAATTATAACTGTTCTTTACCAATTTGAAGTATTTTCAATTTTCAAATTTTCTATATGGATATAGATGTGTTCCTACCTGTAAATTGATTCCTTCTCAGGTGAGTTCAGTGGTTTATAAGGTATCAATCAGACAATCAATACATAGAATGATTAAAACACAAAATATAAATTTTATTTAACAATAAAAAAATGGCACAATATTATTAATTATTGCTAGATGGAATTGAATGGTCAATACTTTTATCTTTCATCTAACACTATTTCTAATCAATTTTACTTATTAGTTACTTTTATCTACCATGCATTGATTTGTAACAACCTGGATCACAAATTGGCAACGGTTAGTTTCGTAATCGTCTACTAGATGGCTATAGTGCAGTTTTATATGGAAAGCATCATTTATTTTTTTGAAATAATATTATTTTAAACAAATTATCGTGTACTATGTTGTGATACAAGTAGTTAATATAATTTCACACCTAATATTTATGATTATAAATATTATTATATTTTAACAGATTAGTATAGCAATATATAATTTATTAATTTTATTATTTTAATTTTAAGACAAGTTAGAGTAATACTGGATGCTAGTCTTCAATGTCTACGAAAAATTCAAGCTTTCTACTGTCTTATCTAATATAAATACCTTGTTATGTTTTCTTTTATTTGGTCACAATATATTATAAAACACATTTCCAGTAATTTTATTTAGTTTCTTCTTTAAAAAATCCTCCAAATCTCCAAAAATATTTTAGTTGTCTTTTCCTATAAAGTAATTTTAGTTCAATTCAAATTATTTTTTTCTATATTCTTCTTATCACAATTTTATTGTAGTTTTTGTTGTTTGAGAGTTGAATTTATCAGTTTGCCAGAAGAACTGCGTTTTTCGAGCTCCCGAAAATTTACATAACCTCAAATTTTCAATTGTTTAAAAAAAACAGAAGTCTTCCTACGTCACAAGAAAGCAAAAGTTAAATATTTTGGTTTTAAAAGAAGTTATGTGTTTTTGTTGTTGTCAAGTAAAAATAATTTAATAATTTATTTAAAGTAATTAGTAAAAGTTTATATGTTTGGTCCTATAAAATAATTGTGCAACTCTCAGACAACAACAAATACGATAACATTGTTATAAGAAGAATATAGAAAAATTAATTTGAATTGAACTAAGAACATAGCTGAACGAGACTTTGAAAATTTTTTTTTTCAATTCCTTACTTTATAGGAAAAGATAACTAAACTATTTTTGGAGATTTGGAGGATTTTTTAAAGAAGAAAATAAATAAAATTACTGGAAATGTGTTTTATAATATATTGGGACCAAATAAAAAAAATAACAAGATATTTATATTAGATAAGGCAGTAGAAAGCTTTAATTTTTCGTAGACATTGAAGACTAGCATCCAATATTAACCTAACTTGTCTTAAAATTAAAATAATAAAATCAATAAATTATAGTTTGTTATACTAATCTGTTAAAATATAATAATATTTATAATCATAAATATTAGGTGTGAAACTATATTAACTACTTGTATCACAACACAGCACACGATAGTTTGTTAAAATAATATTATTTCTAAAAAATAAATGACGCTTTCGATATAAAACTGCACTATAGCCATCTAGTAGACGATTACGAAATTAAATGTTGGCAATTTGTGATCCAGGTTGTTAAAAGTCAATGCATGGTAGATAAAAGTAACTCATAGGTAATATTGATTAAAAATAGTGTTGGATGAAAGATAAAAGTATTGGCCATTAAATTCCATCTAGTAATAATTAAAAATACTGTGCCATATTTAATTTTATGTTAAATAAAATTTATATTTTGTGTTTTAATCATTCTGTGTATTGATTGTCTTATTGATATATTATAAACCACTGAACTCACCTGAGAAGGAGTCAATTTACAGGTAGGAACACATCTATATCTATATAGAAAATTTGAAAATTGAAAATACTTCAGATTGGTAAAGGATATTTATAGTTTATTATAATTATTTTTTACCTGGAGCTCAACAAATAAATATTAATTTTTAATTAAATTTTGGCAATATTTTGAAAACTGAAAATATAAATTCAGAAATAAAATAACATAGTTTTCTAAATTTTATTTTCGGGCGTACGTTGTGCGGGTGAAATACCCCTAATCGTCACAATATATTATATATATATATAAATATATATATATATATATATATATATATATATATATATATATATATATATATATATATATATATAATATCTATCACTTAATATAGATATAAAATATTTACCTCTTCATAAAACATAAAACTTCTAAATGTTACATCTCCAAGTTGAAGCGATCTTGAAAAGATCCGTTTCATTTCGTTTTCTTGTATTATTCTGGAAATATACAATGAATTTTGGAAATGAGATTTTTCATAACAAAGCAGGAAAATATCTTTATGTGTGAAATCTTTATTTTCAATATGCAGAGAATTTTATTTGCGTAATATTGAAAAAAAAAAAACTTCCTAAACCTCTGTTTTAATATTATGGTTTAATTCTTCTCTTAAAAACGAAAAAACAATTTCATTTGATTATATGCTTCAAATTGATTCTTTTTCGAGATGCTAGAAGCCAGACATCCAACGATATCTGCTGCAAATTAAATATTCTTTTGATTTTTGTATTAAAATAACCTGAAAAGCTAAACAATATATTCCTATTATCTTTCTAAAGATATTTATTAAATATTTAGTGTGAATATCTTCTAATTGCTTGTAGGAATATTTATAAAATCTAAAGATTTACCTTTGCACATCATCTACTACAATTTTATATTTCAAACCATTTGCGTTTAATTCTCTTTCAAAATACCATTGGTCATTCGGAGCTACCATGACATTACTGGGATCACCAAGATTTCGGCCCTCTCGCCAGAAGTCAAACTTGACCTCGTCCCTGGTCGCATGCAAAAAAACTGCTTGTTCGTAAGTCTCTGGTATTATTTCGTATACTTTGTAACTAAAATATTTAATTTAACACTCAATTCATGTATTAAATAGGAAATACTCCGTATCAAGTATGAATTAACTTAATTCCCACCCCACATTATAAACATTTTAATTTTAGTTTGTAGAAATTGTTTCTGAATATTTTTTAATGGTTTAAACAATGGGTTACAATTTGAAAATCATGGTTTTTGAGATTAGACCGTGTCAAATTGAAATTATTATCCGACGTTTTGCCTACGATTGCACGAGACATCTTCAAGAATCTCTACTCGACGAGATTAGAATCAAAAATCCAATCCAAATAAACAGAAAAATAGTGTCATAATTGGTTGAGTTGATCGTGCTATAAAATTATCTTCATTTGAATTTCATCCAGAAATACGAAAAAAAAATAGGAGAACCCCTAATAATGAATCATTTGTGAACTCTTTATAAAAAAAATAAAATTAACAATACCACAACATAGAACACTTTCATTGCATTACCGTATATAAACCAACTATCAGAAAAAATACAATATATTTTAGGTAAGCATAACATAACGGTATGCCACAGGGCGAACAATTTATTGGGATCATTTTATACGAAATTAAAAAGCAAAGTTCCCACCAAAAAAGGTCTAACGTAATATATGCAATTCCATGCCTAAACTGTCCTAAGAAATACATTGGCATGACGACACAATATATTGAAAATTGAATTAATGGACATAAGCATGAATTCGATTTTAAAAACACCCACATTTTAGATACAGACAGAAATTATCACAAACTGATCATCAAAGAAATGATACATATAAAAAGAGATGAAAATGCTGTAAATGACAAACAAGATGTCAAAAACTTAAGTCAAATTCACTATAATTTGATTTTTTAATATGACCTACTTGAAGCGACACTATAATAAATATTAGAAATAATGTAATGATGCTTGGCATGATTTCGTATCAACTCATATAAATCAAAGAACGTTACTAAAAAAAATTTCTTTTTTCCTATTTTTTCTTGTTATAAAAAGTAATCTACCTATATATATATATATATATATATATATATATATATATATATATATATATATATATATATATATATATATATATCAATTGCATACCAAGTTGTAATATTTGAATTTATTTTTAACATACGCATAAAACTACTTTCAGGGTATGTACTATTTTATAGTTTTCACTGTTCTAACCTTTGTATTGTTTTGTTTTAATTTTAAAACTGTTATAAAATCTGTTTATTTTAATTAATTTTAAATATTAACTTAAAAATATAAATGTTATAGCTATGTAAAACAATTACTGTGATATATGGTTATAAAAAAAAATTGTAATTTTGTAGATGAAGGATAAATATACCATAATTTTGAAGAAGCTCACTATGTAGAGCGAAACGCCAGAACTATTGTCGTATTTTAATTTTCAAATAAGAAAACCTATACCCATGAAAATATTACAGAAAAATATGAACAAAAGGTTTAAGATACAAAAATAAATTATATATATATATATATATATATATATATATATATATATATATATATATATATATATATGTTTATGCGGATTTCCGGATTTCACGGATTCGTCCGTGTGAGATGCAATAGCAGTGGATATATCCACATTATGCCGTTGTAGTGCTGAAATCACATTCAGCAAACGTACAACTATATGCAGTATAAACATATATACGCCATCCGGCGGGAGGTCGGAGAAGCCGCGTTCAGTATTTGCATGCTTCCTTCTGGGCGGTCCTTTGCACAGCCAGGTGCATGTCGGTACCCTGATGAGTCTGGTAGAGACGAAACATGTACCTCTGCCGTATCACTGTGGCGGGGAGGGTAAGTTTTGACTTTCTTCTCGGTATGGTGGTACAGGTAGGCCATCATCTCGATGGTGGAATAGGATGAATTGCGTTTTATAACAATTTATTCTAACTGTGCAACCTCTAACACAGAAAGGATATGATGGAGAGAAGTTTGCATTTACTGTTCGCATTTTACTTCATATATATATATATATATATATATATATATATATATATATATATATATATATATATATATATATATATATATGTAATTGAAGGTTTTCGGGCATCTCGTGTATGTGCTGAGTCCCTCTCAAGACTGTAAGGCAGCTGACGTTTCGGTGAAATCTCATTCACCATTTTCAAAGCTCACTGTATGGCGTTAGCTCGTAGACGCCATACAGTGAGCTTTGAAAATGGTGAATGAGATTTCACCGAAACGTCAGCTGCCTTACAGTCCTGAGAGGGACTCAGCACACACACGGTATGCCCGAAAACCTTCGATTACACATCACACCCGTGAGAATATCCGACATAACATATATATATATATATATATATATATATATATATATATATATATATATATATATATATATAAATACCTATGCTTGCTTCTGAAAATCTTTTATCAGATGTTTACAGTCTTATATGAAAAATATTCTTAGACATAAAAACAAATAAATTGTTAAACTCACCCATCGTAATTTTTGGTACTAGCACAGCTTGTTACAAATGTAAGTAAAAGCAGATATTTAAAAGGCCACAATTCTTTCATTTTGAATCCGTGTTAAACCGATCTTAAAATATGTAAAAATTCTCTATTTATTACAATTTAATCCGTTTAAAAATTTTATCTTTCTAACTGTAAGAAAATATATCAAATGTTCACAATAGTATTTTGATGGTCTATGAATTATGTCGTAATAAAAAGTTATCTTTTAAATCCTTCTTGTACAGTAAGAATTTATACTGGTAATTTTGTAAAAAATTTAGTGAATGAAAATGAACGAATTTTCAATTACGGAGAGTAATAAGTACAGAAATGCTCTAAATTAATGTAAAATTAGTCTACATTGATTAGAAAATGGAAACAAAATAAAAAAAAGTAGTAAATATAACCAAAAATGTCATTGTTTTCTTTTATGTAGCAGCATAGTTATGGGTCGAAAGCTATAAACCGGTAATAAACCATTGTCGTCACATTTTGTAAGTAACGTACCTGAAAGGTTTCATTCTCGGAGTCATTTATGTCTGGGAGTTATAAACTTTCTTGGTATATATATATATATATATATATATATATATATATATATATATATATATATCCTAAAAATCAAATTTATTTTTAACTATTCATTTCGCTTTTGTAGTAAAAATGCCAAAGTTTACTCCCGTAGTGTATAAAGGTGTTTTAGATTTTAAAGCAAGGACATAGTACTAAACGTACATGATGCATTTGTGCACCAGGGCTGCGATTCTATAAGAGTAAAGGGAAAGAGAATGTCATAATAAGGATCTTCTATCTTTGTTCAGTCCGTATTAACACGTATGTTACTGTCCTAAAAGAGATAAGGAAAGGGAATGTCAAAAAATATGCTTACAGAATCGGGGCTCTGATGCCTGTAAGTACTGTTCAAAATATAGTTTCTGCCTGTGCCAATATGACTGGAATTAGTGAATCAAAAATCTACAGACTTCTTAGTGACAGAAAATGTGGAAATAGTGTGAAGTTGCCTAAGGAAAGTCCTGGTACAAAACCGTTAGAAGTTGATGAAACAGCGAAAAATATAATCAGAAAGATAGTACATTCGTTTCACTTTAACAATGAGATCTCAACAATAGATAAAATATTGGCAGTTATAAAAGAGGATGAAAATGTACCAGCAATGGGAAGAAAAAAATTGTGTAAAATACTACACGAGTAGAATTTTTCGTGGCAAAATCAGAACAGAAAATCGATTCTGATAGATGAAGAAGAAATAATCTGTTGGAGAAGACAATATTTAAGACAGATTAGAGAGTAACTGGCCAGGCTTTTTTAGAAGGCTTAAAAGTTCCTCCCGGTAAGGGCGGCAAGTTAATAATTACATATATTGGGAGCGGTAAAGGGGCAGTTTATTTCAATTTGAATCTAAATCAACCAAAGATTACCACGAAGAAATGAATGCAGATGTTTTTGAAGATTATTTTTCCGAAATGATTAAGTCAATTCCTGAAAATCCTGCCATTGTCATTGATAATGCCAACTATCATTCTAGACTAGTAGAAAAATTGCTCTTATGCTGTTGACGAAACGAAGATATTAAAAGGTGGTCAATGAATAAAAAATACTCTATAAAAACGGAGCTTTTGAAAATAGTTAGAGAAAATAAAACAAAATTTAAAAGGTATATTATTGATGAAATGGCTAGGGAAGGTCATATAATTGTACTTCGTTTGCCACCCCATCATTGCGAATTAAATATATTATAGAATTAATATGGGCTCAAGTGAAAGAATTTGCTGCAAGAAATGATAGTACCTATAAAATAAGAGATGTGCGATGGTGTGGCAATGCTGTAAACCACGTAATAAAAGAATAATAAAAGATGTGGGACCTTGACAATCTTGTGGAAGGGACCGTAGAACCATTAGTTATAGTACTGATAATGTCTGATTTAGATGAAAGTGAGGAAATTTTGTTTTGTATTGCACGAAAATCTATATTTATATTCTCTATTATTATAATTTTGTATTGTAATTTAATTTTGGTCAATATATTTTCAAAACTTCTTCAAAACATTTGCACTTATTGCAGTGGCTTATTAGTTCCCTATATTTTATAGAGGGTGTTCCAGGCGGACACATCCAAAAATTTTTTGTTTTTCAGGTAATTACATGCAAGTTCCTAGAAAAAAGTATGTTAGTTAATTATATTAAATTATCATTAAAGCTTTTTCTTGCAAAAAAATTACGTACAATTTTTCTTTAGTTCAGCAAGTAGGTAAGTTTTCAGAATTACCAAAAATCCTAGAACCCCATTTCGACGACGCTGGCAATCGGTTTTTCTCAGAATGTGAACCATAACCATTGTTCTGAATTTTATGACCCTATTGTATTTGGTGCGGTACGGGATGTGTCGGTCCAATATTTGTAAAACTGGTCTGGTTTAACTTTCTGTTGCATGTACAGAAAATTAAAGGTTTACTGTTGTGTCACCAACAAGGCTTAACCTATTTCTTATGGAAGTGCCCCTGTATATATGCCTATGATACAAGTACTCCATGGAAATTAGATCAAAAAAGAGTTGTTTTGTTAACAAAAATGTAACATTGTTTTTTTGCTGCATCCTATAAAACATATCTCGATGGTAACTCTGAGAGACCTGTGCAAAAAAAAAATGGCGGACACAAAATGATAACGATTTTGGGTTGTTTGAGTTTATCTCGAAAAATAAAAATTGTATCGAAAAGTGTTTTAAACCAAAGTTGTAGAGAATTAATAAACCTATCGACTCATATAATATAAGTTATAGGTGGCGCTACTAGTTATCGAGATATATTTTTTTTCGACATAATTTACGGTTTTTGTTTTTTTTTTAAAGACATTTATTAATAAATTACCGATTTAAAATTTAACATAAATATAGGGACTATCATTCTAAAAAAGTATGCCAAACCCGGAATCTGTGAGTTTTTTATTTTCCGAGAAATTCGATGTCAAAGTTGAAAATGTAACCAAAATTTTCCACTCTCCTAATAAAAATATATATGGGTGAAATGCGTACCCGCGGGGGGTGGGTGGGGGGGGGGGGGTTGGGGTGGTGTGAGACGTTCGAGGACGCTCTTTTAAGAAATACTAAAAAGTTCCAGTCTGAAAATCGTTAGAGTCGGTACCGTTTTCCAAGACCAGTGTCGTAGTAAATTACGTGACGTGTATATTCGGCGGGAATGAAGGTTTTCTTTGTTTTCCATTTAATTTGGGAAGTTAAGGGAATATCGTGTGTTATTTAGTCGAGCATTCGGGGATTTTCATATGGTTTGATTAAGTAATATAAATATCTGTGTTTCGCCTTTTTATTTTTTTTGTTTAATGTTTTAGTAATCTATTTATACGTGTTTTTTCTAAATTGGGTTTTACATTTTTGGTTAACAGAACGGCCAATAAGAACAATTATGTTAGTTTATTCGTAATTGTTATTTGTTTTTAGTTTAAGTTTCTCATTGTAAATAATTCGTTTTTTTATTTATTTTTGTTAATAGACCATTTAATTTAATTAAAGACTTTCACGCGACTACACTCGCGGACGTACTGCTGTAAGAACTGTAAACAAGAGATGTCTGACCAACTAATTAGAAGCCTTGTCTAAGTCCTGAAGTTCTGAGTTATGGTTTTGGTAAGCTTAAATAACTGTAGTTGTTTGGAACTAAAGCTGCAAGAGAGAGAAGATGAACATCAAAACTTCCAGAGTGTCTTTGTTACTGTAAAATTTAATTATAGGGTTTTTAAAATAGCTGCTAATATGGGACAGCAGGATGATTATAGATGGGACGGCCAACGCTATCACAATGTATCATTTGCAGGAGTGTATGATCATATTCAGTCACACTTCAATTTTGAATTATGGAAGATATAATATACCGGAAAAATTGAGAAAACCTGTTATATGCACGTTTCCCATTTTTAGAAAATATCAAGACTTAAATACATACAGAAGTAAACATGTTTACAATCGTTGAATTGTAGTTTTACATAATTTAAAATTATAATGTTTTATTCCTTACTAATAATACCCATTTTATTGAGCTTTATTTCGCATACTCTTCTTCTTCTTGCGGTGCCTATTCGTTCCGAATGTTGGCGACTAGCATGGCTATTCTTACTTTGTTGGCAGCTGCGCGGAACAGTCCAGTTGTGCTCATGTTGAACCATTTTCTTAAGTTTTGGAGCCAAGAGATTCGTCTTCGTCCTGGTCCCCTCTTGCCGTACACCTTCCCTTGCAGAATTAATTGGAGGAGGTTATATCGCTGTTCATTTCTCATAATATGTCCTAAGTATTCCAATTTGCGTTTTTTAATTGTTTTGATCACTTCGCACTCCTTTCCCATTCTGCGCAGGACTTCATTATTTGTGACTCGGTCGACCCAGGAGATTCTTAAGATGCGCCTATAGCACCACATCTCGAACGCTTCAAGTTTTTTAATGGACGCTTCAGAGAGCGTCCAAGCCTCTGTTCCGTAGAGCAGAACTGGAAAAACATAGCACTGTAGTATGAAGACCTTGGTTTTCAGCGGCAGATCACGGCCCTTGAAGACGGTGCTCATTTTTGTAAACGCTGCTTTGGCTTTTGCTATACGTTGTTTTATTTCCAATGAGTGATCCCATTGACTGTTTACATTGGTGCCAAGGTATGTATAGCTTTCAACCCTTTCAATTGTTTGTTGGTTGATGGTCAGTTGTGTGTTTAGGATTGGGCGTTTGCTGATGACCATATATTTTGTCTTCTTTGTATTTAAATCTAACCCATAGTGCTTACTCACTTCAGTTATGCTTGTCATCAACATCTGCAATCCGTCCAGACTGTCTGCGAATACCACTGTGTCGTCTGCGTATCTGATGTTGTTCAGACGTTCACCGTTGATTAGTATTCCCTCATCACATTCTTCCAAGGCTAGTTTGAAGATATGCTCAGAATAAACATTAAATAGCATCGGGGACAGTATACATCCTTGCCGTACTCCGCGTTCTATTGAGATTGCCTCTGTCAACTGGTTGTCTACTCTTATGTTAGCAGTTTGGTTGTAGTAAATATTTTTGATTATTCTCAGATCTTTATCATCTATGCTGATCTCTTCAAGTATTGATATAAGCTCGTCGTGTTTTACCCTATCGAATGCCTTCTGGTAATCCACAAAGCATGCATATATATCGCAGTTGACATCTCTGCATCTTTGGAACAAGACCTGGACAGCAAAAAGTGCCTCCCGTGTACCCAGAGCATCGCGAAACCCAAATTGTGTGCGTGTTAGTTGTTCTTCGCATTTTTTGTATAATCTCTTGTGGATGATTTTTAGGAAAGTCTTAAGTAGGTGGCTCATAAGGCTTATAATTCTATAATCATCGCACCTTTTTGCATTTCCTTTTTTTGGTAAGGTCACAAATGTTGATTTCAACCAACTCTGGGGAACTTTTCCAGTATTATTTTTCGCATACTCACTTGTTCTAAAATGTACAGGTGTTGTCGTTTTTTAATATATTTTGAACTAACCTGAACTTATGATAAAATAAAAGTCATTTTCTATTTTATTTTCTTAATTTAATATCTGGCCTTAGGCGGCTTTATTCACTCTATATTTCTTATAAAAACGTTTTGAGGTAAAGGTGCATTGGTAACAAATTTTTCTTCGATATAGGTATGGAATTCTTTGACACCTTCAAATGTTTCTTGAACTACTGGCAAAATTTGTCGGGCTGGAAGCATAAACCAATAAGGCGCATCTGAAAACCAAAACAAATATTTACATAGAAATAGAAATATTTAAGTTACCATTGTAGTTACTTGTTTTAATAATATAATAATAACTAATTTTATTTACCCCCGTTGGGTAATTCAATTGTATAAGACAATTCTACTCCAGCTGCTCCCTTCACCCAATCATCACTTCCTCCAGCTGCGGCATAAAGACCAATTGCAGATGTGTTAACGATATAAGAAGAACCCATAGTGCTTGCTTGGTCGATGGTCAAGGCTACTCTTTCTCCCAATGACTGAAGTTCCGCTGCGTCATTCGGTAATATAGCGTCATACCTAATGCAAAGTAAATAGAATTTCAAGATTGTAATTTAATTGATATTTATTGTTTATTATCAGGATGTTAGGAAGAACGAGCAAAGTATTTTAAGGTGCGATAGAAAGAATTATTTAGAATATTTTTAGCTATACATGTACTAGGGCATAGTCTCCGAGATCATAATGTTTTGTCAATTTTTACGCAATAGATGATTTTTGGTATCTGTGGTACTACATAAAAAAAAATACTTCATGGTGGTCCGCTTATTGTTTCTGTTTAAAAAGAATAACCCGGTAATATACAATACAAAAAAGAATAAAATTAAAAAAAAAAATAATCTACTTCCAAAAAAGCGTTAAAAAGCGAAAAATAATATACATTTTTATATGAAATTTAAATTTTTGAAGTCGGCGCCAAACTAATACCTGACCAAATGTGATTCGCTTTCTTACTATAGTTTGTATATATCTCGTGTTAGTAGTTGTTTCATTATGGAATAATTTGCGTTGACTTCAAAGATTTCATTTTTCTGTAAAAATTTATATCATATTTTCACTTTTTAGTGCTTTTTTAGATGTCGGTTCAATTTTTTTTTATAAAAATTTTATTTTTGAATTTGTTATTATAACCATAAATTACCTGAACTAAGTACTAAGCGAGATTTTAAATTAACTTTAAATCATTAATATAGGCTCTCAAAAACCTCCCAGTACCAATATTTAAGGAACTTGGGACGTAAATTTTTTGATCCGACATACTGAGTTTGTATACACCTTAAAAACGCCCAAAATCAATTTTGGACAAATTTAAAATTTTTAGTACTCCATATTGTATCTGTTATATTAAGTTAAAAAATATTAACTTCAGATTGGTAACCTACGACCCCGGAAACCTCCTAATAACAAATTCGAAAAAAAATATGAATAACGTAAAATGTTGACCATATTGGAACCGCCATATTGAATTTCAAAAACAAAAAATTAACATCTAATCTAATCTGAATCTACACCCCCGAAAACCCCTGGTACCGGTTTTGGACAAAATCGGAAAATATAACATTTTTGACCGTCATATTAAAACTAAAATTTTCTTAAAATAATTTTAAATCCGCTATTTACACCTTAAAAAAACGACCCAGTAACAAGGGTCTAGCCGATTAAGAGGGTCGGAACTGCCCCCCCCCCGGTAATAAAAAAATAAAAAACACCCGGTTGTTCTACATCGAAAAGTACACACACACAAAATTTTTAGCCACTTTTATCGTCACATAACCTCAAAAAAAAAAAATAAATATATAAAACGTTTTTTCTTGTTTTTTTGACAATATCTTCGGTTCTAATCATCGTTTCTGATGCGAAATTCAAATTTTTATGGGTGTTGAAAAATTTTTAAATTCAATAAAATAAAAATTAAGACAATAGCAGGGCCGAAAAAAAAATGTTTTTAAAAGTAGTGAATGTTTCATATATATATATATATATATATATATATATATATATATATATATATATATATATATATATATATACCCCGCTATTGTCCTAGTTTTTATTTTATTGAATTTAAAAAATTTCGAACACCCATAAAAATTTGAATTTTGCGCCAAAAATTTTTGTAAAAAATATCTTGTTGTAGGCAATAAAAAAAACCTACAAAATGAAAAAAAAAAGAAGTTTCTACGATGATTAGAACCGAAGATATCGTCAAAAAACGAAAAAAGACGTTTTATTTTTTTTTTGAGGTTATGTGACGATAAGAGTGGCTAAAAATTTGTTTGGGTATTTTTTGATGTAGAAGAACCGGCTATTTTTTATTACAGAGGGGACAATTTCGACTCTCTTAATCGGCTAGACCCTTTGAATAATTATAGAAATTATGATATGAAATCAAACATCAGTATCTTAATATATTTATAACTCAACACATTTTTAATGATATATATTCAGCGGCGGATCCAGCCTATCTTTTTTTTTTTTTTTTTGGGGGGGGGGCGGTGATATTATAAAAATATGGTATGACAAGTGAAAGCTTGGTGTAGACCGGGGGGGGGGGGGGGGGGACGACGACGACGACGACGACGACAACAACAGTTCTGAATTTGAAGCTCTCGGGGAGGCGATCACAAACGAAAGCAACTTGTCGATGGGCTACAAATGCCAATAACATTCCTAGGTAAGGGGCAGAATCGAATCTATTTTTTTGAATTCAAAGCTCTTGGGGGAGGAGATCTCAAGCGAATGCGAGTTGTCGACGGGAGGGGGGGGGGGAGATGCCAACAGTATTTATATTCCTAGTGTAAGAGGCTTGGTCGGGTCTATTTTTTTGAATTCGAAGTTTTTTTTTTTTTTGGGGGGGGGGACGATTGCCCCCTGGATCCGCCACTGTATATATTGCATTTTAAAATGCTTACATCGTTCTGCCTAACATCCTGTAATATACATGATGCATTTATAATTACATGTTCTAACTCTGATTGTTTCGAAATGGACAAAATAGAAACTCAAAATATTATCAGGTGTGGAATTGTGAGAGATACGTGTTAGGGCCCAATTTTATTTTAGACTTAATGTTTAACAGCCTACGTACAAGTAACAAAGTTATGTTTCTTTAATTGGCGGCAAATAGCTCTGTAATTTTACGCTGATAATTAAAATTATTCGTTTATTGTAAGTAATGGATAATTAAATATATTATATTATTATATAATCTTCTGTGCTTATGAATCAAAATGACATGATTTGTATCACTACAAATAAATTTAACTGTTTCATGAACGTTCTTAATTTTGCAGCTTTTAACTTAATTAATTAAAAATTTAAACATGCTTTTATGGATACGTTCCTGTACATGTTATTTTTTTTAATGTTTACAACCTTCAAAACTAAAATTAAATTTCATAAAAATCAATTTGTTAAGAAAAAACATAGATACAGAAAAATGCACTGTAAGAGAATAAACGACAAATTTCTGCCAGTAAGTTGATTACCAGTGTTTAGGGGTATGGAGACACACAGATAAGTGAATTAGCGAACTTTCTAGCCTGAAAAGGTTCTGCAGCCATGTGTGTGAGCCCTGAGTTTGTATCTGGCATATCAAATTTTAAGTTCGGGTGGACTGAAGAGCAACACCGGTCGTACGGGTTATACGTCCTGAGGTATATCAAAAGGATGCTGGATGTACCACTCAAAGCAATGAATACTGGATTTAAGTATCTTGCACTCATGTCCTGAAGAATAAACTTCACGGCGGACACTAATCCTCAGGAAGTTGGCAACAAGAACAATATAAGGAGAATGCTGGAGTTAGCAACAACAACAAACCTATTTACAGGAACCAAGTTACAACAAAAAAAGCTTAAACCATAAGCCCATGAGGGTGCAGTGTCGAGGCTCTTAATCATCTACCTAACAATTAATGAATCAATTTCAGATGTTGGTTGCGGTTTTAATATTAGGGATAAGTCCTTGATCAGTAATGATAAGAAAAGTTTTACCACATCAGAACCAACTATAACTGTTCATTAACTCCAAATATTTTAGTTCAGAGGAAACAACAAAACAAATTTTCTGTACTTACCCCCAAGGAAACAATATCATTTCGCCAAAACTATGAAAACTTAAATACAATTTTACATTTTGCCCATTTTGAAGAAACCAGTCTCGTAAAGCACGGGCTTCTGGTTCTGAAAATTCCGCTGGTCCAGCGTAAATTTCAGAACAAGAAACATTAGACGCACCGGCATGCATCCAAAAATAGCCGAAATTTCTATTAAGGTCAGTTCCGTAACAGGTTTCACCTTCGGTTAGTCGACGATTTTTTCTCCATAATCGATCCTAAAAAAGACATTTCATTGTATACATATCTAAGTTAAAGTAATCTTAAGATAAAATATAAACCCTTTTAATAAGTTGTAAATACACTTTTGCATAAGATTAAAATATTCTTGAACAAGTATAACAGAAAAATAATATTCAGTCAGCTAAATTTTGTTAGTTACATGCATGTTAATGTATTTCAGCTACACAGTTCATTCAAAAAGTACCGGAACTAATTTTTTTTACGAATGAAAACAAGAATTTAGAAAAAATATTCGATTTCGTTTTTAACATAATCCTCTCCTCGTTCTATGCAAATTTTGCTGCGCTCATATAGCCGCTGGAACGACCTGGAAAACTCCTCTTCTGAAATAGATTTCAGAGCTCTGGTCACATTCCTTTGAATTGCCTCAACGTCTTCAAAACACTCTCCCTTCATCGTCATTTTCAATTTAGGGAATAAAAAGTCTGCCGGGGCCAGATCTGGCGAGTAGGGCGGGTGATGAATCATGGAGACCGACTTTTGGGCCAAAAATTGTGTGACGAGTATTGAGGAATTGGCCGGCGTATTGTCGTGCAACAGAAACCAGTCACCGGTGCGGTGTAATTCCGGTCTCACGTGACGCATCCGCTTCAACAGTCGATCCAAGACACTTTTGTAGAATTGTGCGTTTACTGTTTGGCCCGGAAGTACGAATTCGCTATGGATAATCCCCCGAGAATCGAAAAACGAAATGGGCATCGTTCCACCCTTCGCCCTTACCTCGCTATTCAGCAGTTTGGAGTTAGATCGATGGGTCGTACTGAAAACACCATGATTCGTCACCGGTTACATTTTTTATTTAAAAAAAGTTCATGCGTGTCTGCCCATTTAACCAAATCGCGTAAAGCATGGAATGAACCTCGCTCACACTTTTTTTCTTCGAGAACATTGTGCAAAATATGGTGTTCGTTTCCTACACTGATGCTGAGTTTCTCTGACCACATTTCAACCGTAATTCGCCGATTACAAGACAAGGCGACGCGCACACGTTTGATATTCTCATCGGTAGTTCCCTTCCCGTGGATCGTCTTTCAGCGACTGTCGACCGTTCTTGACAGCGCATACCACTCTTTTATTTTTAATAAATCCTTATCTAGTGGTGGCTTTCCTAGCAGATGGAAGCACTTATACGTCTCCCGTATATTTAAATCAGGTGGCATCTCTGATATTAAGAATTACAGACCTGTCTGCATACACTCTGCTATTCCTAAAGTTATGGAAAAAATGGTTCTGCCTTCGTTAGGTATATTCAACAGTATTATAGTGGAGGAGCAGCATGGTTTTCAGGGAGGCCGTACTACGGAGACTAATCTCTTCTTATATACAGGGTGAGTCAACGATTGGATGAAGTAGGTTTGTGCCTTTTCGGTGAAATTAACAAAGAAACTATATTTATCGTTTGATACAGTTTATTTTTACGCAGATTTTAAAATTATTTAGGACTCTACAGGGTGAGCCAAAAAACTAGGCCAGCATAAAGTTGTATTTTTTTAAATAGAATACCCCATATACGAATCATATTTTCGATTTAGCTTATAATTTTAAATCTTTTTTATTAAGGGTTTACTATAACAAAACTTTATAGTTTCTGAGATAATTAAGTTTAAAGAAAAAAAGTCACATTTTCAAGCATCAATTCAATCCTAAATAACGTTTTCAATTTTGTGACAAATATATTCAAATTTGGAATTTAACAAGGCCAAGGACAAGTTAACGTAATTTTTACCTAATATTTGCAATAAAAGCTACAGGGTGTTGAACACATCGGCTCAAATTTGAACAAGTTTAAATGAATAAATATCTTTTTTTTAAATGGTACACCCTGTATATTTTCATGTTATTTAATAGAGTAATAAAAACCCTAAAAGTTTTGTTCAATATATCATATACCTATTTATAATAGTTTTTGAGATATTTCAGTTTTTCTTATTTTCCATACTTTTTTACAGAAATAGTCTTCATTATCATAGTAGCCATGGCAAAAACAATGTAAAAGAACATTTTTCTGTGTGTCAAATTTATAACTACAATCACTTCTTTTGGTTTTTATGTAGTGTAGTTTGGTTTTTTTTGCATTCATCTTATATTGTAAAATGAATTTTTCAAAGAATGAGTTAATAGATATGATTTATACAATAGGAGAGGCTAAAAAAAATGACTTCTTGCTCAAAGAATTTATAAAATGAAGTATCCTGATCGACGCCAGCCTAATACCCATATTTTTCAAAACTTAATGCAAAGATTTGATTCTTCTGGTACTGTTGATTATCCAAAACGTAAAGTGGTCAACAAACCAGTAACTAATGAAGAAAAAGAACTACAAGTATTGTTAAATGTTCAGGAAAATCCTTATATTGGTAGCCGTCAGTTAGCAGCATTATGTGAAACATCACAATCCACCGCTAATCGTACTACCAAGAAATATAGGTATTATCCATATCACATGGAATTACACCAAGAATTGCATGGACAGGATTTTGAAAGTCGTGTAAACTTTTGTCGTACAATAAATGCGGAGATTCAATTAAATCCAAATTTATTATGCAAGGTAATGTTTAGTGATGAAGCTACTTTTAGAAGTAACGGTGCCGTAAATAGACGCAACATGCATTATTATGCCACAGAAAACCCATTATGGATTAGAGATGTGCAACATCAAAACCACTGGTCATTAAATGTTTGGTGTGGTATTCATCATAATCGAATTATTGGACCCCACTTTTTTAATGAACCACTAAATGGCCATAGTTACCTGAACTTTCTACAAGAAGAACTACCCCAACTCGATAGGGATGAGCTCGACAGTATGTGGTTCCAGCACGATGGTGCGCCTCCGCATTACCATCGTGAAGTTCGTGCGTTTTTGGACCAACGATATCCGCAAAAATGGATTGGACGTGGGGGTTGCATTGAGTGGCCACCAAGGTCTTGCGACATCACCCCATAAAATTTCTTCTTATGGGGTTATATTAAAAATAAGGTGTATGTTAATCCACCAACAACAGTGGAAGATATGCGAAACAGGATTAGGGATACCTGTAGAACAATAACGCCACTAATTTTGTCCAGGATCCGAGAAAATCTGCAAAAAAGACTAAATTTGTGCATTGCACAAGAGCGTCGTTTATTCGAACACTTATTAAAAAGAAATAATTAATCTCAGTATTTAATAGGTAATTTTTTTGTTTCAATTTAGTATAAAAGTAAATATGTATTTGCCTTGTCGTTATTGTTGTGTTAATTTTTTCACATTATGTTTAATTAAACTATTGCCGTTGTAATATAACGAATAATGTATTTCATCATATTTAACCACATTCTGTTTGTTTCTGTAGTTTCTTTTTATTATTTTACATGGCTACTATGATAATGAAGACTATTTCTGTAAAAAAGTATGGAAAATAAGAAAAACTGAAACATCTCAAAAACTATTATAAATAGGTATAGGATATATTGAACAAAACTTTTAGGGTTTTTATTACTCTATTAAATAACATGAAAATATACAGGGTGTACCATTTAAAAAAAAAAGATATTTATTCATTTAAACATGTTCAAATTTGAGCCGATGTGTTCAACACCCTGTAGCTTTTATTGCAAATATTAGGAAAAAATTATGTTAACTTGTCCTTGTCCTTGCTAAATTCCAAATTTGAATATATTTGTCACAAAATTGAAAACGTTAATTAGGATTGAATTGATGCTTGAAAATGTGACTTTTTTTCCTTAAACTTAATTATCTCAGAAACTATAAAGTTTTGTTATAGTAAACCCTTAATAAAAAAGATTTAAAATTGTAAGCTAAATCGAAAATATGATTCGTATATAGGGTGTTCTATTTAAAAAAATACAACTTTATGCTGTCCTACTTTTTTGGCTCACCCTATAGAGTCCTAAATAATTTTAAAATCTGCGTAAAAATAAACTGTATCAAACAATAAATATAGTTTCTTTGTTAATTTCACCAAAAAGGCACAAACCTACTTCATCCAATCGTTGACTCACCCTGTACAAACTACATTAGCGCAGCCATGAATCGGGGTTGTGAGGTTCGTGCAGTGTACACGGACTTTAGGAAAGCTTTTGACTTGATTGATCAAAGTATATTGCTTCACAGACTTGAGTCTCTTGGTATGGATGATCCATTCTATTTTTGGATGTCATCCTACCTCCAGGGTAGAATATTGCAGGTTAGACTGGCAGGGTTTCTTTCACATAAGTTTGATGTGGTCTCAGGTGTGCCCCAAGGGTCGCACTTGGACCCTAGACTATTTAAATTGTTTATAGATAATATAAGTCAGTGTTTTAGTTCTAAGTATCTCCTGTTTGCGGATGATTTGAAACTTTTTAGAGCAATAGAGGCCAGTAAAGATTGTGAATTGCTTCAGAGGGACTTAAATATTTTAGAGACATGGTGCTTGAAAACTAACCTCAAGCTAAATGTTGCCAAGTGCTCATATATTATATTTAGTCGCAACAAGAGCGTGAACGAAGTTGAGTACAGAATTGGAGTGAGTAAATTGCAAAGGATGAATGTAGTTAAAGATTTGGGGTTATTTCTAGATATTAGACTTCGTTATGTTGATCATTATGATGCAATCATTAATAGGGGCCACCGTATGTTGGGTATGGTGGTAAAAATGTCCAAGGATTTTAATAATCTATGTGGTGTCTCTTCATTGTTTGTGTGTTACGTAAGGTCAATAATGGAATATTGTAGTTTGATTTGGAGCCCATACTTTGATTACATAAAAAACGTTTGGAGGCTGTTCAGGTAAAATTTTTAAAATATCTAGGGTATAGATTGGCACAGAGAGGGTTGCAGCTTGGCGTTGATGAAGTAAGGAAGTGTTATGGTTTGACCAAACTGGAGGACCACAGACGATATTTTGAACTTCTTTTTTTCTATAAGGTAATAAATAATTGAATAATGTCCCCTGATATATTGGCTGGTTTTAATTTTAAGATTCCACCTAGGAATCTCAGGAGGTGTCCACTGCTGTCCTCCGGGTTCTATAACACCCTACATGGTCAGAATATGCCAATTAGTAGAGTGGTTACTGCTATTAACAGTTTGCCTGATCTTGATTATTTTGTCACGTCATTTAATGTATTTAGAAATAAGCTAAGAAGTCTGATTTTGTGATAGTAGTATTAAGCCATCTAATGTTTAATATTAAATAATTTATTTGATTGTATATGTACAAGTGGTGGAACCGTTGAAATAAATAAATAAAATCTTGCTGTGGCTTAAACAATTCTCACCGTACGCTGTTTTCAATAATTTGAAACAAAATTTAATTGCGGCGCGTTGTTTCATAGCGAAAATTGTGACGCAATTACAAAAACACTACTTCAAACGAACATAACTGCAAGCATTTTTAATTCCTCAATTCTCTTTCTCCTTAAAAAATATTACATTATTGAATTTTACCTCTTTTTGAGTATATACATAACCATCAGGATTCAAATTTGGAATTATTGCCCAATCAATATTCTCATACAAATATGCATTAGCGCTATTTTCAACTAACTGTTGAATAATGTACAGTGCAACCGGGGGTGCTATCCATTCTCTACAGTGAATCCCTGCATCTATAAAAATTACTGGTTTTGGTGTTGCGGCTTGATTTGTCTTATCAGAAATTCTGTAAAGATAGAACTAAAATAACTAAGATGTAAAATATTGAATTGCTTATTTAAATAATGTTATATAAAAAAAGTTGATGGAGATAAATGCACAATGAGGATCGGTTAAATATAAAATAAAACTGAATTTTTTATACCCTTAGAAAAAAGCGGTTCACATGCCTTGTCATATTTTATGAAGTTATGTTACTAAATACACTGAGCCTTTTTTTGTTAGCTAGAAATGATCAACAGTTAACTTTATCATTCTCGCATTATTGTGTATTATGTTTTAGCAGGACTGACCTACATCATGGCTAGGTTGTCAAGTTTTTTTTTTATTAAATTAACAGGAAAATGAGGCGCCATTTTTAATCACGTTTTTATTAATTCGCTTTCTTATCCGTTTGTTTAATTATGAGTAGAATAAATATAAATTGAATGGAAGATGAAATCACATTTATTTGTTTGTTCAGTACCAATTTTGCAATTGATTTTATACTATCTTCCCGCTAGAGACTTGAAACTTTAAATATAATTCAGAACTGGATGACAATATAATATTAACTCGGATTCTTGTCTGTTTGTTTGTTTGTTTGTCTGTCGGTTCTGTAAAAATTTTACAATCGATTTTTGCGTCGTTGGTATAATAAAAAAAATATACCAATAATAAAACAGACCAAGAGAAGTTACAAACCTGGCTGCGGAAGCCACTTCACGGACGACATCCAAATGAGGTCAATCAGGACAATGTCAACAACTTAGCGTCGAACTATTGGTTGATTTCAGGACAGATGTTTCCGGAAACGGAGTGCTTCTTGTTAGCTATCCAAGATCAGGTTATTCCGACGAAGAACTATCGGAAGTTCATCATTAGAGATCCCTCAATAGAAAATGACCAATGCAGATATGGCTGTCGAACATCGGAGACAATTCAGCACATAACTGAAGGATGCCAAGCATTTGCCGCAACAGAGTATAAGGAAAGACACGAATCAGCCACTAAGATACTCCACCAAGAGTTAGCAGAAAAGTTAAACCTATTACAGGTAGGAAAAGTGCCTTATTACAAGTACAATCTAGAGCCTATTCTTGAGAACAGCCAGTTCAAGTTATACTGGGAACGAACGGTTCTGACGGATCAGACAGTTGCTCATAATATACCAGATATTATACTAATAGATAAAATTTCCTGGCGAACTACACTAATCGACATTGCTGTACCTAACAACAACAACCTAAGGCCAAAATACAACGAGAAGATCGCCAAATACAGAGATCTGGAGGTGCAAATCTGAAGACAATGGGAAATGGACAGCGTCCAAACGATTCCCATAATACTCTCAACATCTGGAGTGATACCAAAGAATCTCCTGCAGAACATCAAGGGACTGGGTCTTAGTGAGCATCTGTATAAGCCGATGCAGAAAGCAATTCTCCTAGCAACCCCGCGAACCGTCCGAAAGTTCATGGGAAATACAGCAGACAATGTCACCTAGGACCCGATAACATGGAAAGGGTTCCCACAGAGCTTCATACTTTTGGTATCTTTGTGTACCTGGTATGAGTCAATATTTCCTGAAGGGAGTGCGAAGCCGTTTGACTTGTAAATCATGATAAAACAGATTAAAAATTTTAAAAAAAATTCTTCTAACCCCATACAGATTTATAATACCATACAGATTTCTAGCCCCGTACACAATCTCCTGAAAATTTATGATTGTAAATTTCTAATAGCTGTGAAAATAAAAATGTGGTGTGTAATAGATAATAATTGAGTTTTTTCAACGACAGCTACTCTCTACACTCCTTACTCTTATCTACTGCATGTAAATCTTACGTTAAGTATTTTCATAGCTCTAAAAACTTCACAGTCACAAATTTTAAGGCTTTATTATAGTTTGTAACTACCTCCAGGGGATATTTTATATGATTTAAAAAACTTTCTGGTTAAACTTTTAAAAAATCCATTTGTATTGGAATTTCCGAAGCAAAAAGTGAATATTTGCATTTTGGTTTTAAGTGGGTTACCGGTATTTAGAACCTGATGAACTTTTAGCAAATAAATTAAAAATAACGAATCTATATATCAAAAAGAGGTTTAGTAATGAAATCTGGAAGACCGAACAGACAACAAGATTTACCTAAAGAAACTATCTATTGAACGAAAATTATTTTTTTTTTAATATTTCAGAATGTGAAAAGCAGAATAAGCAAATATCATTTTTGCTTTGGGATATCTTCAAAAGTCGAATGAATTTTGTGTTGCTACCATTTGCAAGAGATATAGAAAAAAATATAACATCGTGCAATAATACCACTTTAATTATGTTATTGTATGACGTAATTAACAGATGAGTTTTATATAAACTAATTATAAATTTTGTTAATTTATTACGTAGTACGTATTTCTGGATTCCAAAATTTCACTCAATATTTTCTCTGCTTGGTTGTGAATACAAAAAGATGCGACATTTTTAAACAATTTTTTATTGAGTGCTGCACAGTTGAACAATAATAAGTATTTTTAAATTAGATAACAAGCGCAGTACTACGTTTGTGTTAACCAGAAATTCGAAATTTTACGCGTGAGAAATTGGATCGGCGAGACGTGAAGTAATTTATTTCACTTCTCGACACAACGAGATGTGGCGCAAATAAAGCTAATTCTCGTTTCGTCTATTTTTGCAATATTACTAATTGTTTGTCGTTTTGTAATTTATATTAACAAAATTATTATTTGTTTAGACTAAGTAAATAATATATTTTTAAATTCTTGTCCATTTTCATTTGCGTGAATATGTATAAAAATAAGTCATATGGGAAAAATGTGAATAGAATTGTTGCCAGATTTATGATATACAAACCATTTTCACCAGATATCATTTCTAGTTCTCAAAAACATACCTTAATAATAATATATCTCTTCCTTCATATGATGATCCAATATTTTCAAGTGTAACCAAGTTTGGATAATTCTGAGCCAATTTTCGTAAATAAGCCATGTGCTACAACAGATTCAAAAGCAATTTTTAAATTTAAAATTAATATTTTACATTTTTTTCTAAAATTTAGCCAGGTCATTTCCGTTTGTATATAAAGATCACAAAGTAACTATAGACCTCTTTATTAATTTATGGTTTACAAGTTATTAGTTAAAACCATAGACATAGTAGAGAATGGACCAGGCTAGTCATTCATGAATATGAAATTTATAAGCGCCAACATGTTTGTAGGCCAGGGGTTAGAGGAGTGTCATAGCTCACAATCTATCATACGCCAGCGGCGTAACAATTTTAAAACGAATAAAAATATCAATTAATATTTTATGATGCTTTTATTTGCAGAATTGAAATAAATATTTTTTCATAAGAAATAGTTAATTACTCTATCAATATGTCGTGATACGGAAGTTATTGTACTTGAACATAAGTCAGTATTCAATATACAAATAATCGTAATATTCATATCATTTATCTTTTACGACATTAATGACTTGAAATAACCTTTTTTTTTATCCAAGGCACTAGTTATTATTTAAAACAAAGTACCATGTAAGAATTATCCAAGTGCAAAGTAAAAAATTGCGTAATATTTTGCCGGATTTTAGTTAAGTGGCTAATTAATGCCCACAATTCTAAAACCGACAAAAACTTTGTTTCTTGAACATTACTGTGATTGAAATTTTTTTTCTAAATTGTATGAACTCGCTGTCTATTTTTATTATTCCTAACAACGTGTCTATGCCGTACAGATACTCGCATATGAAATTTAACGTCAGCCATGAACATCGTAAAAAAGTAGTCTTACCAAAGTTCTAATGTCTCAAATATTGAAGTGCAATACTGAATAAATGTAACGACGTCGCGGTATGCAAATGACTACTTTGACCTTTGGTTAGTATACCAATTATTTGTAAAAATAATAACACTTGTACAAAATTCCTAAAACGAGAAAATGGAGATATTTTTTGTAAGTTAATAAATGAAGCAAATTAAAAATGGAAATATTTAAAAAATATATATTCGACGGTGTATGTGTTCAGGAAAAAATAGAGTATTTACAACTTCATTTTCAAGAAATAACCTGTTAATATTTGTATATAATTTCAATTATGATTTGGAATATATATGATAGACTGTTTCAATTTAGGTATTAATCTGAAAGACTTGTTACAGTTAAACCTGTTTTACTGAACAGTCCCCAAACTCCAATCATAAGAAATTGGTATATAAAGAAATACAATAAAACAAATTAATAAAAATAACTATTAAATTTGTTTGCCCATTAAGTTTTGGCAGTACTATTGTTGAAAATTTTTAATATCTCGAATCGACAATCTGTCATGTGTTT
This sequence comes from Diaprepes abbreviatus, assembly GCA_034092305.1. Lineage (NCBI taxonomy): Eukaryota > Metazoa > Arthropoda > Insecta > Coleoptera > Curculionidae > Diaprepes > Diaprepes abbreviatus. The sequence continues at coordinate 863,927 of JASJET010000217.1, forward strand.
CTAACGGAAATTATTTATTTTAATGATTAGTGTATTTCTTGATTTTCACTGTTTCTAGTATCCTAAAATATTTATGACAAAATATACCGATAAGGAAATGTGTGGGATAAAAATAAGTATATGCTATTATTAAATATATTACTTGTTGGTCATATTACAATTATATATATATATATATATATATATATATATATATATATATATATATATATATATATAAAAAAAATAGAATAACGTACAATAAAATATACTTTTTTTCTTACTTACTGACTATCTAATTTGTGTAAAGCAAATCTGAGACTATGTAACTATCGGACATAGAATAAAAATAAATAAAAATTGCAGAAATTGAAGTTTCATTTCTGGACTTTTTACCCATGACAGTTATTATGCAAGTCATATATTTATTTATAACGTTTATGAGTTTTTTTTTGCAGATTTTGTAATATCTTGGTTAAATGAAAATTTTACACTTTTACAAGTAATAGGGAAAACAAAAATTAAGGAGAAAATTGTAAAAAGATAGGAAAAGCGGTACTATTTGGTGTAATATTACAAAGGAAATGTTAACGAAAAATAATAGAAAATGGTGGGCTTCTATTATGTTGGTCTCACTTTAAAACACGAACACCATCAAATCGATAATAGAAATCGTTTGGGCCAAAATGTTCACTACAGATACGAAGTGACTTGGGCAAGATTTTATCTTGTAGTCCTAATATATTAATCCAAAGGTCTCGGCGGTTAGAATCACTGGGAAACCTATAAAAAATCACTGATAACAAAATCTAAAATCCCAAGTTACCCGCCTATGATACCAAACTTAACCTAACCTACCTGTGAAAAGTTAAATTTGGAAATAAATAATCCATTTTTCGGCAAACTTGGCAATGATTGACCATTTTGTCACTAATGAATAATTAGTCACTTACAAAAACACTTTTGGAATCACAAAAAATTAAAAAACGATCCAAGACACACAACGTCAACCACAAAAATGTCATATGCCAAAATTTTTATGAATGGACCGGATTCAACCTTGATCGTACGATAGAGTAAAAGAAATTTGCGAGGTTGCCAGATTTCATAGTTTATCACACTACTTAGAAATCTTGAATTTTCTGGGAGTTAAACTGACGCATTATAAAGCATACTATTTTAAAGATATTAGTTTACTATTGTAGCAATAAATTGTTTATAAATATTATATGAAATATATTATCATAATAATATTTTTTTTTCATAAAAATTGGGTATTAACAAATTATATTGTTTTCCCTTACTTTTTTCCAAAAGAGTTGGCAAATTACTACTGATTGTGACCCATTCGTGGCGTTTTGTTTTTGTAAACATTCCATGTCCAGACGTCCATGGTTAAAACCACGGACTTGACATAAAATTGGACTGCTCATGTATAATATCTCCCTTATAATCCTTAAACGTCAACAACAGAAACTGGCAAGGAATTCAATGCTGTTATACAAATATGGTCAAGTAATGATGACCAGCATTGGGAAAGGGAGATACAAAAATATTCAAATTAGTCTTCCACTTTTATATGTCAAATTCGTTGTTAAAACGGAGTAACTTGATACGTATAAAACAGGTAAAAAAATCTGTACAAGTTATAGAGTTACATAATAAGTAACAAAAAACTGTAACTCTTTGCTTCTGTGTAAATAAAGTTAAGTTTTTTCTTCTTGTTAAAGTTAATGTTCAAAAAAATGTTAATAGTGTTTTGTTTTTTCAACCGATATGATGACTGAAGGCCCTTTTGGACATTTTATGTTACTTACAGAGTTAAGGAGAGTGTTTAAAAGAAAACCTGAACTATATGCATATATTAAATATCGGAAAAATAAGTGACATTCGAGGTAGAAAAATAATAATTTAATTTATTTCAAATATTGCGATACATTTTTTTTAGTTACGCAATGATAAGAAACAGTCTTTGGCTACAATAGAAACTAATCATCTGAGTGTAGATTCTGTTAGTAATTTGGGCAACTACAAATTGAAAGAATTTGTGGACCAGTTTAATATACTATGTGAAAAATGTGCGAAATGTCAATGAAGTAATGAAAGAAAGATCGAGCAAATTTTCATTGATGTTTTTTACTACTAAATTTTGTTAAACAAGTTGTAGGAGCAAATAGTTTTTTTAAAGAGTTTTCAAAAGGTTGGTCAAAAGCAACCACAATTTTTTAGATTGATGAAAATTATCAAAAATAAACTGAAATTTAAAATGAAACAATCATATTGTTACAAACGACAAGGAGAAACTTATTGATACGCCTTAAATTATAAATATTCCGCTGCGATGAGCCATATTTCTAGATAGAACTTTTATGTTAGTAAGTTCTAGATTTGTGTAGAAAATTTTATAGGTATATAAATAAGGATAGCATAAGAGTTTTAAGAGAGTGGTATAGTGATATTTGAATAGTGAATATATTAAGAAGTAGTAATAAGAGAGTTGTGATTTAGTTGTGTTAAGAAGTAGTTAATATAACTATTAGAAGTATTAGTGAAAGGTGTTGTGTCTTATTTTGCGAACACAGTGAGCGATTTTATGGTATATAGGCACAGTTGAATCCTCAAAAATCATGCTGATACGTTGGGAATGTTTAAAATAACGATAAATTTTGGGTAACATATATATATATATATATATATATATATATATATATATATATATATATATATATATATATATATATATATATATATATATATATACAGGGTGATTCAAAAATCGATCACGAAACTTAAGGGGGTGATTCTACTTGACAAAATAAGGGTAGAGCTTCATATAATTTTTTTTCAAAATGTCATTCGTTTTCGAGTTACAAGCCGTCCAAGTTCAAGTTTTTATTTTTTGTTTTTTGAATTACTCGCTTACAGGAAAACCGATTTGACTAATATTTGAAAGATAGGCTAAGTCTTCTGCGCTTCATCATTTTAGTAACGATTCACATTGATTGTTTGCCGCTAGAGGGCACGTTACCTACATTGAAAATTGTTTTTTGTCATAATTTTTTAGTGTTGACAGCTACAGTAGTTTTTGGCATAATTTCTGAAAGACTGATGCCAGGCCTTTAAAAAAGGTGCTCTTTATTTACATCGCTAAACCCAACGGTTTAGACGTAAATCACCCTTAAAAATTAAGTGGTAAATTTACTTTTCTCATTTCATTACCACCAGCTACCAGGTAAATAGCTATCAAAGTATACTAGAGCTGTCAGTTTAACATCAAATAAATTCGCTTTTTAAACTATTTAATTTATAATCTTAAAATAACTAATAATGGCTAATCACCAATATTCAAATATCGAATATTGTGATATCCATTTTTGTTATGGAAAAGCAAATGGTAATGCAGAGTTGGCAAGAAGATATTATATGGAGAGTTATCCGGAAAGAAATATCCCTCATGCTCAAACATTTTCCAGTGTGCACAGGAGGCTTGCGGAATGTGGTTCCTTTAAAAGTTATAATGGAAATAGGGAAGACCTAGAACTGCTAGAAACGTGCAACAAGAAGAAAGAGTGCTTGAAATTATTGAAGATAATCCAGGTATTAGTACTAGAAAAATTGGGAATGAAGTGCGGCTTTGTCAGGCTAGTTCATGGAGGATACTAAGAGAAGAACAACTCTACCCGTTTCATTCAAAAAAGGTGCAGGCTCTTTATGACGATGATCGGCCGAGACGGTTGGAAATGTGCAATCAGATCGTAGCTAAGTATGAACACGATAATCGATTAATTGGCGTCATATTATTCACTGACGAAGCTGGTTTCACTCGTGATGGCATAACAAATCTACACAACATCCACACATATGCTTACGAGAACCCAAACAATGTGGTAGAAACGAAACATCAGCGTAGATTTTCACTAAATGTGTGGGCAGGGATAATAGGAGATTACCTTATTGGTCCTCATTTCTTTGATGGCCCATTAACTGGTGACGTATACTCAGATTTTATCCAAAATCGTCTCCCATTGTATCTGGAAGATGTGCCATTGGAAGTAAGGGCCAACATGTGGATCCTCCAAGACGGAGCTCCGCCCCACTTTAGTATACGTGTCCGACAGTATTTGAATGCAACGTATCCTGAGCGATGGATAGGACGAAGTGGACCATTGGCATGGGCAGCGAGGTCACCAGACCTTAATCCTATGGATTTTTTCTTTTGGGGTCATTTGAAACAATTGGTGTACGATATTCCAGTAATCAACGTCGAGGATCTTCGCTTCAGGATAATCGAAAAGTGCCAAATTATTAAAGAAACACCAGGAATTTTTCATCGAGTTAGGCGACATTTTTTGAAGAGTGTTAGGAAATGTATGGAAGAAAATGGGGGACATTTTAAGAATCTTTTTTAGTTTGTTTAGTACTGTTTCATTAATTTTTATCAATTAAATGGATATCACAATATTCGATATTTGAATATTGGTGATTAGCCATTATTAGTTATTTTAAGATTATAAATTAAATAGTTTAAAAAACGAATTTATTTGATGTTAAACTGACAGCTCTAGTATACTTTGATAGCTATTTACCTGGTAGCTGGTGGTAATGAAATGAGAAAAGTAAATTTACCACTTAATTTTTAAGGGTGAATTACGTCTAAACCGTTGGGTTTAGCGATGTAAATAAAGAGCACCTTTTTTAAAGGCCTGGCATCAGTCTTTCAGAAATTATGCCAAAAACTACTGTAGCTGTCAACACTAAAAAATTATGACAAAAAACAATTTTCAATGTAGGTAAAGTGCCCTCTAGCGGCAAACAATCAATGTGAATTGTTACTAAAATGATGAAGCGCAGAAGACTTAGCCTATCTTTCAAATATTAGTCAAATCGGTTTTCCTGTAAGCGAGTAATTCAAAAAACAAAAAATAAAAACTTGAACTTGGACGGCTTGTAACTCGAAAACGAATGACATTTTGAAAAAAAATTATATGAAGCTCTACCCTTATTTTGTCAAGTAGAATCACCCCCTTAAGTTTCGTGATCGATTTTTGAATCACCCTGTATATATATATATATATATATATATATATATATATATATATATATATATATATATATATGTAATCGAAGGTTTTCGGGCTGAGAGGGACTCAGCACATACGCGGGATGCCCGAAAACCTTCGATTACACATCACACCAGTGAGAATATCCGACATAACATATATATATATATATATATATATATATATATATATATATATATATATATATATAATCACTTAATATAGATATAAAATGTTTACCTCTTCATAGAACATATAACTTCTAAATGTTACATCTCCAAGTTGAGCCGATCTTGAAAAACTCCGTTCCATTTTTTCTTCTTGTATTATTCTGGAAATATACAATGGATTTTGGAAATGAGATTTTTCTTAACAAAACAAAAAAATATCTTCATGTGTGAAATTCTTATCTTCAATACGCAGAGAATTTTATTTACGTAATATTGAAAAAAAAAACACTTCCTAAACCTCTGTTTTAATATTATGGTCTAATTCTTCTCTTAAAAACCAATAAACACCTTCATTCGAGATGCTAGAAGCCAGTCAACATCCAATGATATCTGCTGTAAAATCTGTCAAAAAAGGTTTTTCTATCTTAAGAGCATTATTCGCAATCATTTTTAAAAAAAACTGAAACATTTTTTATTAATTGTTTTGGCAAAGAGTTATTTAAGCAGTTTAAACAACTAGAATCAAAAAATATGGGTAATGGATTTTTTAAAGAATTATTGATTAGGTTAGTTCAGATAAGAATAAGAATCACATATAATTTGAATTACAAAAAGTATTTTCAGTTAATGTAATCAGATTTTTAGTCAATTTTATCTACTGTTGGTTACTAATTAATGAGAAACAAACAAGGGAACGTAAATTTTTTTCCTAAATAACGCGGTGTCAGCAAAGAAACAATATAAAAGAAAATTTCAATTTTTCATGTTGCAAATTAAATATTCTTTTGATATTTATATTAAAATAACCTGAAAATCTAAACAATATATTCCTACTATCTTTCTAAAGATATTTATTAAATATTTAGTGTGAATATCTTCTAATTGCTTGTAAGATATATTTAAAAACTTTGTTATAAGATTTAAAGATTTACCTTTGCACATCGTCCACTACAATTTCATATTTCAAACCATTTGCGCTTAATTCTCTTTCAAAATACCATTGGTCATTCGGAGCTACCATGACATCACTGGGATCACCAAGATTTCGGCCCTCTCGCCAGAAGTCAAATTTAACATCGTCACTGGTCGCATGCAAAAATTCTGCTTGTTCGTAAGTCTCTGGTATTATTTCGTATACTTTGTAACTAAAATATTTAATTTAATTAAGGTAACACTCAAATCACGTAGAGGGTGCTAGGAATCCCCGGAGTTTGTGCCGTCTTAATAGATTAATATTGGGAGTTTGTGAAACCCGATGGTCAAATTCAGGTCAGTGTAACACCGACAATATGATATTTTATGATGCAGGTAACTAAAACCAACACTACAGACACGAAGTTGGTGTTATTGTTGATTAGGAAATTAGTAAAAGTGTGACAGAGTTCGTATCATACTCGGATAGGACAATGTTGCTAAAGATTTGAACAAAACCAATCAACATAATTCAAATATATGCTCCTACTTTTGATAAACCAGATGACGAAGTAGAAAAGTTTTATAGTGATATTAAAAACTATTGAAATATACCCAAACTCATGATTTGAATATTATACAGGGTGTCTTCAATGCCAAAGTGGGCAAGGGTGACCAGCGGATGGAATAGTCGGTTCACTTGCCTTGGCAGAGAAGAATAGCAGGGGTGACAGACTAATTCAGTTTTGCCAGGAGGAACAATTTAAAATTACACGTGGTTCTCGCTACCTCCGAGAAGACCCATAAGATCAGGTTGACTACATAGTTCGAAATCAGATAGATATAATATACTAGCGACCCGCCCCGGCTTCGCACGAGTGCAATGCTGATACTAAATACACTACAGAAAAACTGTGACTATTTATTTTATTTTTACAACAATTATTACATCGGCCTCCGACGCGCTATTTATAGGCACGCTGCCGCCGCCCCGGTCGGCCAGTACCGCCGCAAGCGCTACTTCCCGCAATTTTAAATCTGTAATATCTTCGAAAATATTCATTTAAATCTTGTGCTGTAAAGGACCATATAGATCTATATTAAATCAACAATGTATTTAAGCTATTTAATTGGATAAGGATTAATGCTGTATTGGTTAAAATCGCTTCCAAATTTGCCATTATTTGTCGTAAAAAGTAAATGACAAAAAAATGTTATTGTGGGATATCCATGAGAGATAGACATATACCATCGCGGAGTTTTCTGTAGACCTTTTCAATGTGTACAAATAATTAGTACATTATTTTGATAAATCTCGTAGGGTTCAGCCTGCGTTTGCAATGTAAGCGGAAAAAAATATGATAATTAACGACATCACATTAGAAACCTCAAAAATAACAGTATTTCTCCACTATTTAATGGATGTTATTATACATATAAACCTTCCTCTTGAATCACTCTATCTATTGAAAAAAACCGCATCAAAATCCGGTGCGTAGTTTTAAAGATTTAAGCATACAAAGGGACATAGGGACAGAGAAAGCGACTTTGTTTTATACTATGTAGTGAAGAAATTTAGTACAGTTATGTCAAAGGCGCTCACATGTACTTCTGCAAATTAGTCTTAAACTGAAACTTGCTCTAACAAGACCTAAAGGAAAACTAAGAAAATTAAACGTTGCTAAACTGAAACTGAAAGAGGTTAAAAAAAGTGAAAAATAAATGATAAGCTAAGAGAGATAACATATAATTCAGAACTAGCACCTGTACAAATGTGGAATAATGTTGAAAATATAATAAGAAGCGCTGCGACCGAGGAATTGGGATATTATAAAAGGAACTTTAAGAAAAGATGGATGATTTTATCTTATTATATAACAACCAAATCCTAAAAGTTCAAATCTTTTATCAGTCTTGTATAAAAAATATCCTTAGACTTTAAAATATATAAATGGTTAAACTCACCCATCGTAATTTTTGCTACTAGCACACCTTGTTAGAAGTGTAAGTAAAAGTAAATATTGAAAAAGACACAATTCTTTCATTTTGAATCCGTATTAAACAGATCTTAAAATATTGAAATAAAATTCTCTATTTATTACGACTAAAGGTTTTATCTAAATGCTAACTATATAAAAAAAAATTATATGTTCACAGTAGTATTTTGATGGTCTATAAATTATACAAGAATTATATTGTAATAAAAAGTTATCTCTTAAATCCTTCTTGTTCAGTATAAAATTTATGTGAGTTTATTGAACAATATACATTTAAAATTTACAAGATAATACTTTTCAGTTTATTCGGACCATATAAATTAAGGAATACCGTCCGTTAGAAGATATTTTTTCAAGACGATTTAAGATAAGTAAGATTTAGCATCGTAAACAGTTTGTTTATTAGAGGTCCTCTGAAGAGACCATTAGGTGATCGAAACTAGTATAAACAGACTCGCAGAGAACAAACTGCTTGCCAGTTTCTTAATGGTCTTAAGAAGGAAAAATATGTAGATGTAGATCAAGTCCAACCACCAAGCACAGAAGATGCCAAATGAGATTTTGGAAAAACGTCTGCAAACTTCTACAGGAAACCAAACGAACGAACGGATGTATTCCCAGATTAATACTGAATCACATGTTCCCATCCGAGAAACACTACGCAACAACATATATATATATATATATATATATATATATATATATATATATATATATATATATATATATATATATATATATATATATATATATATATATATATATATATATTGCATCTGTCAAGCTTTCGAGAATTTATTTCTCTTCTTTTGGACATCTCTACAATTATTAATTAAACAGTTAGAGTATTAACCTAACTTATAATTACTAAGTAACTCACCAATGCGGTTTGAATATAAAACAAGTACACGTACACGCAACAACATATATACAGGGCGATTCAAAAATCGATCACGAAACTTAAGGGGGCGATTCTACTTGACAAAATAAGGGTAGAGCTTCATATAATTTTTTTTCAAAATGTCATTCGTTTTCGAGTTACAAGCCGTCCAAGTTCAAGTTTTTATTTTTTGTTTTTTGAATTACTCGCTTACAGGAAAACCGATTTGACTAATATTTGAAAGATAGGCTAAGTCTTCTGCGCTTCATCATTTTAGTAACAATTCACATTGATTGTTTGCCGCTAGAGGGCACTTTACCTACATTGAAAATTGTTTTTTTGTCATAATTTTTTAGTGTTGACAGCTACAGTAGTTTTTGGCATAATTTCTGAAAGACTGATGCCAGGCCTTTAAAAAAGGTGCTCTTTATTTACATCGCTAAACCCAACGGTTTAGACGTAAATCACCCTTAAAAATTAAGTGGTAAATTTACTTTTCTCATTTCATTACCACCAGCTACCAGGTAAATAGCTATCAAAGTATACTAGAGCTGTCAGTTTAACATCAAATAAATTCGCTTTTTAAACTATTTAATTTATAATCTTAAAATAACTAATAATGGCTAATCACCAATATTCAAATATCGAATATTGTGATATCCATTTTTGTTATGGAAAAACAAATGGTAATGCAGAGTTGGCAAGAAGATATTATATGGAGAGTTATCCGGAAAGAAATATCCCTCATGCTCAAACATTTTCCAGTGTGCACAGGAGGCTTGCGGAATGTAGTTCCTTTAAAAGTTATAATGGAAATAGGGGAAGACCTAGAACTGCTAGAAACGTGCAACAAGAAGAAAGAGTGCTTGAAATTATTGAAGATAATCCAGGTATTAGTACTAGAAAAATTGGGAATGAAGTGCGGCTCTGTCAGGCTAGTTCATGGAGGATACTAAGAGAAGAACAACTCTACCCGTTTCATTCAAAAAAGGTGCAGGCTCTTTATGACGATGATCGGCCGAGACGGTTGGAAATGTGCAATCAGATCCTAGCTAAGTATGAACACGATAATCGATTAATTGGCGTCATATTATTCACTGACGAAGCTGGTTTCACTCGTGATGGCATAACAAATCTACACAACATCCACACATATGCTTACGAGAACCCAAACAATGTGGTAGAAACGAAACATCAGCGTAGATTTTCACTAAATGTGTGGGCAGGGATAATAGGAGATTACCTTATTGGTCCTCATTTCTTTGATGGCCCATTAACTGGTGACGTATACTTAGATTTTATCTAAAATCGTCTCCCATTGTATCTGGAAGATGTGCCATTGGAAGTAAGGGCCAACATGTGGATCCTCCAAGACGGAGCTCCGCCCCACTTTAGTATACGTGTCCGACATTATTTGAATGCAACGTATCCTGAGCGATGGATAGGACGAAGTGGACCATTGGCATGGGCAGCGAGGTCACCAGACCTTAATCCTATGGATTTTTTCTTTTGGGGTCATTTGAAACAATTGGTGTACGATATTCCAGTAATCAACGTCGAGGATCTTCGCTTCAGGATAATCGAAAAGTGCCAAATTATTAAAGAAACACCAGGAATTTTTCATCGAGTTAGGCGACATTTTTTGAAGAGTGTTAGGAAATGTATGGAAGAAAATGGGGGACATTTTGAGAATCTTTTTTAGTTTGTTTAGTACTGTTTCATTAATTTTTATCAATTAAATGTATATCGCAATAATCCATAATATGAATATTTACTGATTAGCCATTATTAGTTATTTTAAGATTATAAATTAAATAGTTTAAAAAGCGAATTTATTTGATGTTAAACTGACAGCTCTAGTATACTTTGATAGCTATTTACCTGGTAGCTGGTGGTAATGAAATGAGAAAAGTAAATTTACCACTTAATTTTTAAGGGTGATTTACGTCTAAACCGTTGGGTTTAGCGATGTAAATAAAGAGCACCTTTTTTAAAGGCCTGGCATCAGTCTTTCAGAAATTATGCCAAAAACTACTGTAGCTGTCAACACTAAAAAATTATGATAAAAAAACAATTTTCAATGTAGGTAAAGTGCCCTCTAGCGGCAAACAATCAATGTGAATTGTTACTAAAATGATGAAGCGCAGAAGACTTAGCCTATCTTTCAAATATTAGTCAAATCGGTTTTCCTGTAAGCGAGTAATTCAAAAAACAAAAAATAAAAACTTGAACTTGGACGGCTTGTAACTCGAAAACGAATGACATTTTGAAAAAAAATTATATGAAGCTCTACCCTTATTTTGTCAAGTAGAATCACCCCCTTAAGTTTCGTGATCGATTTTTGAATCACCCTGTATATATATATATATATATATATATATATATATATATATATATATATATATATATATATATATATATATATATATTGCATCTGTCAAGCTTTCGAGAATTTATTTCTCTTCTTTTGGACATCTCTACAATTATTAATTAAACAGTTAAAGTATTAACCTTATTTATAATTATTAAGTAACTCACCAATGCGGTTTGAATATAAAACAAGTACACGTTTGAAAAACAGGGGAAAAAACTTAACATTAGCACTTTTTAACTATATTTAGAGGTATATTTTGATAGAATTATAAAAATTCGTTGAACTTCTAGAAAATTCGAAAATAATCAAACATCCTACTTGACTTTTCTACCGTTTTGTAGTGACACCTGTCATGTGTCAACCGGGAAGTGTCGTGGGTGGTATAAGTAGTGGGGGAAAGTACTGTTCTTTAAACAGTGGCGTAGTCAAGCATAAGATTCAGCAAAAATTGAATATAAAGTTACGAAATTATTTGTTTGATATTTTTTACACAATATAAGATAATTTAATAGAAAACCTATTCATGTAACTGTAAATGGCACTCAGACTCTCGGCGTCACTTTTTTTATTCATGGTGTTATTTTCTTGGTTAATGTGCACCATTTCAAGGAAGAACCTTTTATGATAAGCAGGAACTATTTCCGGAATCTCAGTGCCATCCCAGTTAATATTGTGGTCTGGATGAAAAACATGTTCAGCCAGAGCACAAGAGGGCAAAGCTCTATTAATATCACTACGATGGGAAGTGAGTCTGTCTTTGAGGCTTCTGAAAGTCTGGCATATATAAACTAATTGACAACTGAAACAGGGAACCTTATAAACTTTGCAGGACTTTTTGTTATGTGCTTTGGAGGATCGTTGCCAAGTTGATGCTACATATACTGATTTTTCCAAGGCGTTGGACACAGTGAATCATACTTGCCTTTTAACTAAACTGAAATCTATTGGTATTCAAGATCCGCTCCTCTCATGGATGCGAAGCTATCTCACGGGGAGAATATAGATTGTACGATATAAGAACCACTCGTGAAATAAGGGTGCAATCTGGGGTTCCTGAGGAAGCGCATTTGGCCCCTCTTCTGTTCAATTTGTTTTTGAATGAAGCCGTCAAGTCTTTCGCATGGAACGGCACTGCTTTTCGCTGATGATTTAAATTTTTTTAAGTGCATTAGATCTTTGCAGGATTGCATTGATATGCAGTCTGATTTGGATGCATTTAGTGTATGGTGTACTACTAACAGATTGTACCTTAACATTGAAAAGTGCAAGATAGTGCGGTTCTGTAGAAAGAAGACTTTAATCGAGTACATTTTAAAGTTTTTGCTGGTAAATGTTGAGTACTTTTAAAGCGTATCTATCATTTAAATGCCCCCTTGGTAATATATTTTAATTCTTTTTATAGAAAAATTTGTATAAGGATTAAAAAATTAAATCTTTTTAAACCACACATTGGGAGAAAAATAGCACACATAGAAAAATCTGTTTTATTTCTTGTTGAACTGGTTTAAAAACATTCTAGGCAAATTTCCTATCTATATAATTTCCAAGGACTTTAAAAGCTTCAAATGTTTCTTGTACAATTGGCCTGATCATAGTGACTGGTGGGTTGAAGCCAAACAAACCTAAAATAAATACAAAAAAAATTATTGTAAATACCAGTATATTATATGCTAACTATTATGCAAGATGTAACATTTCAAATAATACTTGTATGTATTTTAACTACATCGTATCTTTTTTATAACAAATGACCTTACAGCGCAGGATTTTGTATTCTGAAAAAAAATGCGTATGGAAATTTTCATTTTGGGGAACCTTCTTCCAGGGAATACAAGAGGACTATTTATCTAGTAGCGCTACAACCCTACGTGGGTCTTTGCTGCAGAAACGATTTGCCTCCACTGGTCTCTGTCCATCATGGCTTCTCTCCAGTTGTCGACACTCATAGTTTGTAGGTCTTTGGCTATATTATCTCTCCACCTTAATTTTGGTCGTCCAAGGGGTCTAGTTCCTGTTGGGTTTTGATTCCATACCATGTTAATTAGTCGGTTGTCAGGGGATCTCTGGACGTGTCTTGCCCATCTCAGTCGCTGGGATTTTATTGTTTTTATTATATTTGGGCTATGGTACAACATCTCTAGTTCAGCATTACTTCTTATGCGGTATTGTCCCGTAATTGGGTCTTGTACAGGACCAAATATTCTCCTTAGCATTTTTCGCTCAAAACATTTAAGCAGAAGTTCGTTATGCCTTGTGAGGGTCCATGTCTCACACCCGTAGCATACCACTGGTTTTATTATTGTTTGGTAGATTTTTATCTTTGAGGACCTTGACAGGATTTTTGATTTTATCAGCGTTTGCAGAGAAAAGAAGCATCTATTACCGCTCTGTATTCTGGCTTTTATTTCTTCTGTCATGTCGTTATCCGATGTTATGACAGTTCCCAAATATTTGAATTTTTGGACATTCTCGAAGTTATAGTCCTCCATTGTTACGTTTTGTCTGATTCTATCTCTGCGGAGATTGCGTGCTACATGCATATATTTGGTCTTATCTTCATTAATTTTAAGGCCCACTTTCTGACTCTCCTTTTCGATTTGTAGGAAACTTTCCTTGACTCTTACAGTATTTTGTCCTATTGTGTCAATATCATCTGCAAAGGCTAGCAACATTTGTGGTCCCTGATTTGTGAATATTTCGGTATTAATGTTCGCTTTCTTGATTATATAATACATATAGGACTCTCATTTTTAATATCAGGAATTTGATTTGGCAAATATTTTTTTATTAACAATTTAAGCTAAAAATAGATTATTTTTTAGTTAATTTGACAACTATTATTTCTATTCAGTGTTTAGTGGTTACTGTAATATTTGTAAAAAACTTTGTAAAAAAGGTGGAATTCAATAATTTTTGCAATATTGCAATTTTTATCCCGGTAAGATGAAAAATAAGCTTTTTTGGCATGCGAAAACTTTTTGGTGAATCCTACGCAGACGCACGATCATTTTGTTCTTAAAAACTGCAGTAATGGTCCTTAAAAAAGGATCACCAAGTTTTGCAAGATAAATTGTGATTGCGACACTTTATAAAATATATTTTATGCTTGCAAGTCACTGATAGGTTTATGTAAATTACATATTAGAGAAACATTTAAAACATTATCACATAATCACTTTTAAGTTAGTCTTAGACCTTAAATAGGTAAAAAAGATATAGAGAAACTAATAGTTTTGATTAATTTAGAAAATATTTTCATAAAATTCTGTTCTGAAGATTTTTTAATATCTTAAATATCCGGTAAAATTATTCCACACGTTTGAGTTAGGGGTACATGCCGATAATGTGATGGGACACAAAAGTTGTCTTTATTCCCAAGATATGAAGGAGAGATTACACAAATCCTAAGTCTTTTCGTCGTATCAGCCTGATCATCAAGGAAGGAGTAATGATGCAATGTCCCTTACATCCTTTACAATTTGCATATCAGGCAGGAAAGGCCACAAATGCGACGCTACATCGATTCGTTAAAAAAATGTTAAACGAGCTGTTGAATGGTCAATTCGCCTTAGGTGCCTTTACTGATATCGAGGGGGTGTTTTCACAACATATCTCACGATTCTATATGTAAGGCTCTAAACAATGAGACTTTGAACCGATAGTAGTCTTATGGATCAGAGCAATGTTAACTCAGAGATTCAGCTTAACAATAAAACTGTTTATTTATTGTCATAGGGGCTCTCCACAGTGAGGAGTTCTATCACCTTTGTTGTGGAGCCCTGTGGAGGACACCTTGCTCAGTGAAGGATACGAGGCTGGTTTGTAAACACATTTCTATGCCGACGACCTCATCATGATATCCGGGATTGCGGAGCCATGGTTCCATAGGGAATGGCTCTCCGGACAAGGTTGAGGTGGTACTCTTTACAAAAAAGAGAAAAACGGGAAGATTACCCATAATTACATCGACTGGAAGTACCTTTCAGTACAAGGGAATAGTTAAATGCCTTGGAGTAAGTCTGGACGCACGACTGAGTTGGATTGATTATATTGAGGCTCGAACATGGAAGGCCTTATGTTTTCAGGTCTTGTAAACGAGCCTTTGAGTGCACATGGGGATTGATACCGAACATGCTATTTTGGATATACCCTTGGGTATACGTGGGATGAGGAGGTGTATTGTTTGACAAAGATGAGGTCCGCGATTGAACCATATTGACCCCAATCAATTCTACCTGTTCCAAATATATTTGGTAAAAAGGAATTAAAATTGTTGCTGGGAATACGTTTATAGAATCATAGAAAGGTAGCTGAAATGAGGTGTGCCAAGGAACATATAACTGGGCTTAATGAACGGCTTCTCTTTTTAAGAGGAAAGAACTGCGAATCGTCGTGCCAGGACATTGTCATCTTCATAAGATTTGGTGTCATAGATGACTAGATGTGCAGATGGTGTTTGGAGGAGGATGAAACTTGATCATGTCTTCAGAGAGACAGCACTCAATGAACTGAAGCAGAGACATTTTGAAAATAGAATTTTGTCACTGAAACCTGTTATGCAAGTTCAACTAACGAGGTTGCTTGGATTCGCAAAGGCAATCAGCCTCGAATGATCTGCAGCTATAGTAGGATGTAAATAGCCCAACAAGGCCTAAGAATCGATGATCAAGTATCACCACCTTTTTTTTTTCATTCATTCATATCCTAATCGCCTAAATAAAATATTTCAATAATTTAAAGGAAAATATAAAATATTGTTTACTTATTAATATCAAATAAAAAATGTATATGAATTTACCTCCAGCTGGTAATTCGAAGGTATAAGATAAATCAATACCAGCGACTCCTTTAGCCCAATCGTCGCTACCACCAGCAGCTGCGTACAGAACATTTGTCGAACTGCCAATTGTATATCTTGAACCTAAAGTTGAAACTCTCTCAATAGCTCGTGCAGCCGATTCTCCTACAGACTGCAGCTCAGGGGCGTCAGCTGGCAATGCACTAGTATATCTGGAATATTAATAAGAATATTCTTATTACATGTTTTACACATTCAAGTATTTAAAAATATATAGTAACCTTTGTCGCCAATAGTACTCGAATATAGACTAAAATAAAGCAATTTCAATACACATAATCGACTCTTGGTTAAAATTATTCTTTTGTCCCTATATATATATATATATATATATATATATATATATATATATATATATATATATATATATATATATATATATATATATATATATATATATATATATATATTACAGAAAGTAAAATGAAGAGCTGCTAATCTAAATAAAAAACCAATTACAAATAGCTGTCATTTGACGTTACTTCTACTGAATATTGAATCTTTTTCATAATAAATATGGAAAAGTGGTGTTTTGGTAAATTAAATAAATTTGTGTTGTGGTGCATACCTCCCAAAAAATACCTTTAAATCCGTTTTTTTACTTTATCTTTGAAATAATATAGATGTAATAGATATTTTTTAAAATAATCTTTCTTCCTGACTTATCAAATTAATACATTTTACTTACATTTGCTATCAAGTAAGAGTGGGAAAAAGAGGCGTGAACAACTTTTTCTAAAACGATTATAAATTTTTACCTAGAATTGCAAATAGGCCGGCAATGTTACGACATAAATACAAGCCAACTTTCGACCATTAAAAATCTGTAAGGCGTGTTATGTCCTGGCACCGGTGGTGGACTCGTTAGTGGGTTAAACTGATGCTTTTCCCAGACACCCTTGTCTATGTACTTAATTATTTTTGGACGTTATATTTAAAGTCATTTCTTGACGGGATCTATAGGTAAGATATTGCACCTATAGGCGGTCGTTCATACAACACTACATAATGTGCAAATTATCGTTGTTTACACAGAAAAAAAAACACCTAAATGGGTCAATTCGTTGATGAAATATGGCTGATGATTTGAAGCTGTAAGTTCAGTTCCCTCGCGCGCGAGAGCTCTATTTGTTTATAAAAAAAAAAACGCCTTTTTTAAAGCGATATTTAAGGAGGTGAAAATTAATTTTTAATTTGCCTCTAACAAGATATGAAAGTTTAGATCTTCACAAAGAGATTGAACCTTTGTGGAGGTCAAAATGTTCACTCAAAAAAAAATTATAGCAATCAACATTTTGCGTCTTGGGATAAACAATTAGCAATATCTCAGCAACAAATTATCCGATTTACTATTATAAAATATCATTTTGTTCAGAAATACGAGGACTTCCCTTTAAAAGCAAAGTGTAAAACAAGTTAATCTTGCAATAAATATTTGATATGAAAAAAATGGCCGATTTTGAGGATTTTTTCGTGTTTTTGCAATAACAAATTAACAAAAATGATCGCACAAAAGCTCAAATTGTAGGTTTTTAAAATCTCTGCAACTTTTATATAAAACTTTTTTTTCCAAACTATGTTCCTTGGCTTGTAGATTCCAAAAACCTGTTTTAGTCTACTTTGACCCCCTCGTGGCCCCAACCTATTTTTTACTGTTACGTTTTATATAGGGGTTTATATTGCCCTTAACACCCCTGGGTAGGTCTCATCAATCTCGGAATTTATGTCACTATATTTACCTATGGCTTGGACTAATTAACCTTGTAAAAGGTAAGCAGGCATAAATGATTGCAAGATCTGTAGTAGCAGAAAAATATTTATTGAAAAATAAATGAATGGATAGATGTAATGATGGGGTGGCTGTGTTTTAATCGCAATTAAGAAAAAATTTCGATTTGAGGTGATTGCGACTAACTGTGATACTGAATGTGTGATATTAAGAGTTAAATTTAGAAAAGTACTTTTATATGTATGCTGTGTGTATATTCCACCAAATCAGAATATAGATACGTATAAAAAATTTTATGATTGTTTGTCCAATATTTTATCAACTAGTGTTAGGGTTATAATAATATGTGATTTTAATGTACCTGAATATAAGGAAAACGACTGTGATAAATCTGTGCTACTAAGTCAGTTTCTTGAAATTAATAATTTAACTCAGTATAATACAGTTCTTAACCATATGCAGAGAAAGCTAGATCTTGTTTTGTCTAATACTGAAATTACATCATTAGAAAGGTGCGATTCTCCCTTAATTGTGGAAGATTTATATCATCCATCATTGTCTATGTCTGTATACATAAATAACCAATAATCTTTAATTAAAAGTACCATATCTACCTCTTTTGTATATGATTATGCTAAAGGTGACTTTTTAAAGCTTTACAACCTAATACAACAAACAAATTGGTCTGAAATAAAAAAAAATTTACAGATCCAAATGAATGTGTTGCCATATTTTATGACAAATTACCTAACTGCTTAAATAACGCGATTCCAAAAAAAGCTAAATCTGTTGGTAGTAGTGAAGTAAATTATTGTAAATATCCTCTTTGGTTTTCAAATGATTTAGTACGTAAAATAAAATTAAAGAATAGAATGCATAGACATATACAATGTGGCAAAGCTAGTGTTTTTCAATATGAGGAATATCGTAACTTAAGGTATAATATTAAAAAACAGATTGATTATGAGTCCTCTTTGTATTTAAGAAATATGGAGAATAATGTAAATTTTGATCCTAACAGTTTTTTGGATGTATGTTGGCTGTAAGAGTAAAAGGTATGGTATGCCAAGGGTTATGTCTTATAATGGAGTATCATTGGAAGAGCACGAACATATTGCCAATGCTTTTACACAGTATTTCAGTTCAGTGTTTGAGTTGTCATCAGTGTCCAACGGCGACCCTATAGATATTAATAATTGGGGAGACTTGGAATTTTCTTTAATATCAGAGGAGACTGTAAAGAAAAGTATAAAAAAACTAAAACCAAAAAAAGCACAGGAGAGGATAATATCCCCTCATATATCTATAAAGGCTGCTCAGACTTTTTAGCAGCCCTTATTGCTCATATTTTTCAAGTTGCCCTAAAAACAAAAAATTTTTCCCAATAAAATAAAAACAGCAATTATTTCTCCCATATTTAAAGATGGTAAACAAACAAATGTTGAAAATTATAGACCAATTAGTATACTTAATTCACTTGCTAAGATATTTGAGATGATCCTTTCAGATGACATTGTGACCAACATCACTCATAAAATAGTAGAACAACAACATGCATTTGTAAGTGGAAAGTCCACAGTAACAAATTTATGCGTGTTTACAAATCATGCCTCGGAGGCTATTGATGGCGGGAAGCAGTTGGATACAATGTATATTGATTGCTCAAAGGCATTTGATAAGGTGGACCATCGGGTGTTGCTGGCTAAGCTTGTCGAGTTTGGCTTTTCTAGGAATGCTTACCTCTTCATGAAAAGTTATCTTTCGTGTAGGCCGCACATGGTGAGAGTGGGAGGGTCATTTTCTCAAATTTTTATGGCAACATCTGGTGTACTGCAGGGTAGCAACCTGGGCCCACTGTTATTTTTAATGTTTATAAATGATTTACCTAATAGTGTTAAACATTCTGATGGTCTCTTATTTGCGGATGACTTTAAAATATTTAAGAAAGTAACAAACAGTAATGATTGTAGTGCACTGCAAGCAGACTTAAATTCAGTAACAGAATGGTTTTAATTAAATAAAATGTCTTTAAATACTAATAAATGCTTCTTTATGTCTTATACAAATAAAATAAATCCTATTAATTTTAATTACTTTATGGATGGAGCCAAACTACAAAAAAAGACTGAATGTAGGGATTTGGGGGTGCACTTCCAGTCTAATTTGAAATTTAATACCCACTACCGCTATATTATTAATAAGGCTTTTAGGGTGCTTGGTTTTGTGATTAGAAATACAAGTCAGTTTAATAACCATAATATAATAATAAAATTGTATAATGCACTTGTTTGTCCTCATCTAGAATATGCATCTAATATATGGTCTCCTAGTGCAAATGTGCATTGTGATGCTATTGAGCGTGTTCAAAAAAGGTTTTTGAGATATTTATATGTTAGGAAAAATAACTTATATCCATATCTGATCTCTTATAGCAGTATGTTAGAAAGCTTTAAATTTCACACTCTTCAGAAAAGAAGGCAAATTCAATCTGTGATATTTGTTTAGTGTATTATCAATAATATAAAATTTAACAATTGTTCTTTGATTAATTATATACCTCTTCATGTACCTAAGATGGGATTAAGGATACAAAAGGAAAAATTCTTTTATGTCTCCATTGGTAGTCGTTCTCCAATGAATTTAATGTTAACTGAGTGCAACATACTATATAAGAATAATGATACTGATTTTTTTAATTGTATCAAAAAATTGCTATTGCAACTTATGCAGTGACCTTTAGGTTTATTCAGGTTCTTGTCTGTGGTGTCTTTGTTCTGTGTTAGTTAAGTCTGTAAAATTTCTCTTACTTATAATTACCTTGTAGCATGTTATGTTTAGGTGTTTGTAAGAGTATCAATAAATAAATAAATAAATAAATAAATTTGTTCAGTACGAATATGTGTCCCTTAAGCTTTGAATTATGTGTTTTAACTTCTATGGTCTCTCTTATAAAGATATACTGTATATGAATCGTGTCGATTCTTACTATAAATAAAAACAGCAATATCGTTGACAAATTATTATATGTTGTTTCTAATACCTCGAAATCTCCTTGGAAAATAATTAAAATTCAAGGGGTTGGGATATGAAATTCCGAGAAAAGAAAATTTACCTAGTAATTATATATACCCTTATTATAATTCTACATGTTATTAGTATTAAAATAGATTGATAATTAAAACATGTCAATCTTATTATTACACATGGAATAAAAAAAACTCTCAATTTGACATGGTAGCCCTATAAGAATATTTACGACGATTATTTAGGTATTATATAAATAAATATAAAATTATTAAAAGATTAATTGGAAAAACAATAAGATTATAAATGGGTACTTAATTAATCCAGTGCTATTAACTAGATTATTGTTCTGGAATTTGTCGCATTCGTCATCATAACTAAGCTCGTTTTTTAAATCAATATAACTTTTTCAAGGTTGGTTCAGGTGAGTTAAAACTAATATGAACATAATTTCTATAAAGGTTAAGTTTGATCGTGCTTAATAATGATTATTGGGTAAATGATGCTTATTATTTTATAAGAAATAAGCTCAACAAAATTAACTAAATTGTACACTATGTTTGGACCTCATATATTAGTACATTTACTTTAAAAAAATATTTATGAAATGCCATTATGTCGAACTATTGGAAATTTACAATTAGAAAAATTAAAGCAGGGGCGTAAATAACGACCCCGCAAGCCCCGCGGTGCGGGGGGGGGGGGCGCAGCCAATACAAGGGCGTCTTCAAGTCCCTTGAAAAAAAATGAATAACTATGAAGGTTCAAGACTAGTGCAAAATAGTAGGGCTCATTCAAAAGTCTGCGGGGAGGGGGGGGGGGACATGCTGAAATATTAAGAGTTTGAAACTAGAAAAATATAATATATATGATTCAGGAATTTCATCTTAAATGTTGGAGAATAGAGTACTTAATGTTACTTGTGTACTAAATGCAATTTGTTTGGATAACAAAAAAATAATTTTGGAAAAAATATGTCCTTGTACAGTTTAAGGCAGATCTCCTAAGAATTTAGTGTCAGGGTTATTTAATCTTTTTTCCTATAGAAAAGGGGAATTATTAATTAACGAAACAAATGAAGAATAGTAAGTCTCTAATAACATCTGATTATTCTGTTATCGACATTAGTAAATATCTCCAGAAATTCCAGTAAAATATTTTCCGATTACACAGCCACACAAAAAAAAATTTTCTGGTCTGAGGTTCTGACTATATCTACTATATGTTTTTGTAGTCGCTGAATCGGAATATGGGGTTCATTAAACCCCATCATGTAAGGGTTTTGCCATAACTTCAAAAAAACCTCAAAATTTAGACTATTAAGTATTATTGAACACCTTTAATCCAAAACCAATGGTGTTAAACCCCTAATAACCCCATGACCCCATAACCTAAAAACCCTATACCTCATGACTCCATAATTATGTTTCTGAAATCATTACACAATCTCTCATAGCGGAAAAACTTGTAGCTGTCTCAATTTCTTTAAACTACAGCTATTGAACTCTATGACTCAATAACTCCATGATCCCATGACCCTATAACCCCATAAACATGTTATTAAAATCATTATATTCAGTTTCCCATAGCGGAATAACTTGTCGTGGCCTGAATTTCTTCAAACCATAGGTTTTGAACTCCATTACCTCACAACCCCAATGATTTCAGTAACATGTTATGGGGTTATAGAGTGATGAACTTATGGAGTCATAAGATTATGAGGTCCTTAGGTCATGAGGTTATTAGGAGTTTAATAGCATTGGTTTTGGATTAACAGCGTTCAATAATACTTAATAGTATGAGTTTTGGGTTTTTTGAAGTTATGGCAAAATAATGACGTGATGGGATTCAATAGACTACGTATTCAGCGACCCCAAATCTTATAGTAGTCAGTCAGAATCCCAGGCCAGTGCTGTGCATAGCAACACAAAAAAAATTTGGATTGAGTGTAATGATTTCTGCAGCATGGTTATGGGGTTATAGAGTCCTGGGGTTATTGAATCCTGGAGTTCAACAGCCATAATTTAAAGGAATTGAGGCCATGATAAGCTCTTCCGCCACGGAAGAATGAGTGTAATGATTTTAGTAACATGGTTTTGGGGTTATAGAATCATGGGGTTATAGGATTATTGGGTCATGGAGCTCAATAGCTGTAGTTAAAAGAAATTGAAGTGACTACAAGTTCTTCTGCTATGAGAGATTAAGTATAATGATCATGATTATGGGGTTATAGAATCATAGGGTTATGGAGTCATGGGTTATGGTGTCATTGGGTTAGGGGGTCTTTGGATAATGAAGTTTGTGGGTTATTGAATTATTAGGGGTTTAACAGCATTGGTTTTGGGTTAAAAGCCTTCAATAATGCCTAATAGTCTGAATTTTGAGATTATGGCAAAACCCTGACTTGATGAGGTAGACATAATCAGTAGTAGACATAGTCAGAACTCCAGGCGAGAAAAAAATTTTTGTGTGGCTGTGTTATTAATTTGTTCTGATAAATTTTAAACATTTTTATCAAAAATTCTATTTATTAATAATACTGTTTTATAGTTCTTACCCCCAAGGATACAAAATGTAATCCCCATAACTATGGATGGTTACATATAACTTGGTAGTACTTCTGTGTGCAAGAAGATATTTTTGAATGGCAGCAGTTTCGGGTTCAGAAAATGGCTGAGGTCCTGCATAGATGTCGTCGCAAGGGGCCTGGCTTGCACCCGTTTCCATCCAATGAAATCCAAAGTTTCTATTCCCGTCTGTTCCAATGCAGTTGCTATTTGGATTTGGTCTTCTAGTCTTTCTCCAGAGACGATTCTATGAATTTAATTATTGCTGATAATTTTAAAAATAAAATACAGTGTGTCCATTTAGTATATCGTCAAATTGATGAAAAATTTTACAAAGGTAATGTTGGTGGGGTTAAAAGGGGAACATTTTAAAAATAGTTTAGCTTATGTAGGATGAACTGAAAAAGCGAGGTGCAAAATTCTTTTTTTTTTTTTTTTTGTAAAACATAAAGACCAATATATTTTTTTTCGAATTTGGAGTATTATTGAACTCTCTCTTCTGTAATAAAATTGGATTTGCCAAATTATTAAATTTTTAAAAATCAAATTAATATTTACCTAAAAATATAAATATTAATATCAAACCATGATGCACCGTTTTTTGTAAGTAGTCTTAGCAGGGATCATTTTATCTCAAAGCAATTAAATATTTAGTTTTTCTTATACAGGATGTCCAAAATTATTAATTTATCAATTCTATTTGACGGCATTTTTTGAAAAGAAACATCCTGTATCTAGTATGATGTGACAATAGAGTATTTATTTATCTTCAAACTGATACCAACATTTTTGCATCTATTTCCAAGAAAACACACATAAAATGATTTTTGGTATTTCTTATTACAAGGATAATGTTTTATAATATGAATTTCAAAATGGCGAATTTAAGGATTAAATTTCATTATTTTTCCATAAAAGTAAAAGTTACGAGCTTTAAACTCTACAAATATAAATTTTCATATGGTTTAGTTATTTTTAATCATACAAACGAATTTTTTTTATTTCAAAATGGCGGATTCAAGATGGCCGACCTGCACTAGTCTGTCTATCTAATCACTTTAAAATACAAATTCAAATAAAAGGATTTAGAGAGTTGCTTATTGAGAAAGTAAAGTATTTGAATTAATTTGCAATAGCCAAATTTCAGTTGGTATATTTTCAAAATGGTAGATCCAAGATGGCGTTTCTAGGGAATAATCTCATTATTTTGTCATGAAAGTATGTGTTATGAGATTTAATTTCCACAAATATAAATTTTTATGTAGTTAAAGGATTTTTTATCATTGAAGGGAAGTTTCCTAGATTTAAAAATGACGGATCTAAGATGGCGGACTCAATCACTTTTAATTTAATCACTTTAAATTTCAATAAAGGGGTTTTAACAGTGGTTGATTAAGAATTTAAAGTGCTTGAATAAATGTACAATAGTCAAATTGTAGTTTTCGAAATTTCAAGATGGCAGATATATATTTCACTAGACTGTAAATCTAGTTCCTTTAAAAAAAAATAAGATAAGAAATTTTTAGAGGTGCTCATCAAAAATAGGAAGTACTTTAATGACTTTTTTATAGCACAATATTAGTTTTTTGAATTTTAAATGTTAAACCTAAGATGGCGGGCTCAACGAGTAATAAACTTTTTTGAAGAACTAAACTTTAATTTTAGTTTCAATTTCTTTTTATTATCTGTAATATCTTTAATGCCTCAAGTACTTACTTTCATATGCTTCATATGTTTCATATAATAAAAAAGTTGTTAGATTAGAGTATGACTGTACTCTAATATCAACTATAACCGAGTACTTGTGGAAGTTAAATGCCGTAACAAATAATTTCATGGCAATATCATGAAATTTATTCCCTAAAACCGTCAACTTGGATTTACCATTTTCAAAAAATATTAACTGGAATTTGGCTATTTCAGATTTATTCAGGTACTTCAAATTTTTAATGTGTAACTGTTAAAACCCCCTTATTTAAATTTTTATTTTAAAGTGATTAGACTGACAGTCTAGTATAAATCCGCCATCATGAATTCTTTGTATAATTAAATTTAATTCTTAAGTCTGCCATCTTGGATTCGCCATTTTGAAAATCGTATTATAAAATATTACCGCTGTAATAAGAAATACCAAAAATCATTTCATATGTGTTTTTAAATAAATTGGCAGAATGGATTAGTATTAGTAGCAAAGAATTAAATACCACATCTAGGAATTGTTCACATTCGCCACCATATTTGACCCGCCATATTGTTTTTTTTTAAAGGGCTTAACTGTAAATTTAAGCTCAATATAAGCTATTTTGGTTGCTATAAAAAATGGAGAGTAATAGTGACCCATTTGACAAAGAACGTTCCATATATATATATATATATATATATATATATATATATGTTAAAACGTAATATTCCACGGATGGGAACATGTGATTCAGTATTAATCCTGAAATACATCCGATTACTCGTTTGTTTTCTTGTAGAAATTTGCAGACATCAAAAATCTCATTTTTCAGCTTCTGCACTTGTTGGTTGTAAATCAACAACCAGCAAGCAGAGAAGATACCAAATAAGATTTGGCAAAACTTCTGCAAATTTCTACAAGAAATCAAATGAACAACCTATCGCCTGGTTTTATTGCTTCTAATTTAAAATATAATGTTTCAGAGATTCATAATTTCGATCAAATTCATTTAATAAATAAATAATTTACCAATGTTGATGATCGTGAAAATTCATAGCCATCGGGATTCAAACTTGGAATAATAGCCCAATTCACACGTTGGATAAGGTCAGCGTTGGCAGGATTTTCTACAAGTTGGTTAATAATGTATATGGCTGCTGGAGTAGCAATCCATTCCCTTGCATGTATTCCTGCATCTATGAAGATGGTAGGTCTATTAGGATTGTGTCCATGTCCAATGCTAAAATTTATTGTTTATGTTGTTATAAAAGGATTACAGAAAGATCTATGACGTGTGTTTAATGATAATTTAATACCCACTGTATTAGTAATAAGTCTCTTCCTAGGGTTGATCTTCCTATCGATTCAAGTCTGACTTTGTTTGGATATTGTCTTTCTAGTGTATGCAAATATGACAACACCTATAAAAAATTTATTTTAGGTCATTTCTTTAATAAAAATTCATAAATCCAGAGTCAAAATACAGATTTAGAAACTGTAACAAATTTCATGTCAGTTATTTTCATTTGTTATACCAATTGGTCAATATAAATGCTAATAGATTAAACTAAGTTTTTTCTAAATTGAAAACCTTACACTAAAGTACAATAAATATTAAAAACTCTTATCGTTTACTTTTAAGAATGTGAAATATATTTTTCCTATAACAAGGTTATTATTTTTAATTTACAAAGGGAGGAGTACTGTATAAAGTTAGACTGTAGCAATAGCTAGTTTTTGATCGTAAAAAATCATATTAATTAAATAAGTAACTGTTTTGCACGAAATTATTGGGTAATTTATGAAACAAGCGAAATTTGATATGAATGAAGAACGCATCTGTTTTGAGGAAGGGGGCCAAAAGCTTCACGAATTTCAAAGTTACTGACTTCTTTATGTCAAGAAATTTTTGGAGGATATGGTAAGATCGTAAAGATATATAAACACAGTAACCATTCAAATAACAGACATATGACCCATAAGTAGAAAAGCATTACTGATTCTTCTAAAACAAGTTTAACAGCAATAGCGGAATTTCTTATCCATTCTTCTTCTATTCAAATGTTTTCTGATTATAGATATAAAGGTATGAAAATGACGACTAGTTAAGAAATAAAAACTGTTGTCATTCCAAAATGCACCTTAATGTATTATGGGTGTTTTTGTATTAACTCTTTTGGATTTTATGATGCAATATAAAATTCAAATAGCTGTAAAAGTAAACATCATTGTGGTGGTAGAATGAGAAAGTTTAAAATACCCAAAAAAAAGTCATAGGAATATTCAAAAAAACATGTTGGTGAATTTAGAAAAAAGTGATTATGAGTTTGTAAACCGGAATCAAATGAATATACAGGGTGACCGGGAAATACGTGAACAATGTTTGATAACAGAGTCTTGACATTAAAACATGCCGATTTAGGTCAACTCAGTTATATCCGATGTCACTTAGTCTGTCATCAAACATCGAAAACATATTTTCCGGTCACCCTGTATAGTATATCCCAAAATAAAAAATAAATAAATACATTTTATAACAACGCATTAGTAACAATTTATATCTAATTTAGATCAATAATTTAAAAATAACATAACAATAAATACCTCATCATGAGAAAGATATCTGTCAAAAAGATCTCCGAGTGCTCTAGGAGAAATTTGAACTTTTTGTTGTTCCTCAGCTTCTTGTTCTAATGCCCTACAAAAAAAAAATATTAAATTATAATTGTAGTGTAAATATCGATTTTATTCATTGATTGAAGAACATTCTATTCCTATTTAGGTAAAAAGTGAGCTTATGTCATAATGCTAGTCAACATTATGTTGTCTGCCTTTTATAATCAACTAGCGACCCGCCCCGGCTTCGCACGGGTGCAATGCTGATACTAGATACACTACAGAAAAACTGTGACTATTTATTTTATTTTTACAACAATTATTACATCGGCCTCCGACGCGCTATTTATAGGCACGCTGCCGCCGTCCCGGTCGGCCAGTACCGCCGCAAGCGCTACTTCCCGCAATTTTAAATCTGTAATATCTTCGAAAATATTCATTTAAATCTTGTGCTGTAAAGGACCATATAGATCTATATTAAATCAACAATGTATTTAAGCTATTTAATTGGATAAGGATTAATGCTGTATTGGTTAAAATCGCTTCAAAATTTGCCATTATTTGTCGTAAAAAGTAAATGACAAAAAAATGTTATTGTGGGATATCCATGAGAGATAGACATATACCATCGCGGAGTTTTCTGTAGACCTTTTCAATGTGTACAAATAATTAGTACATTATTTTGATAAATCTCGTAGGGTTCAGCCTGCGTTTGCAATGTAAGCGGAAAAAAATATGATAATTAACGACATCACATTAGAAACCTCAAAAATAACAGTATTTCTCCACTATTTAATGGATGTTATTATACATATAAACCTTCCTCTTGAATCACTCTATCTATTGAAAAAAAAACCGCATCAAAATCCGGTGCGTAGTTTTAAAGATTTAAGCATACAAAGAGACATAGGGACAGAGAAAGCGACTTTGTTTTATACTATGTAGTGAAGGTATTTTATAGCAGAGTTGCATAAACTGGATTTCGTATTAATCTATATAATAGTTTACTTTTTATTGGTTACTTACTCTTGTACATTTTCTATTAAAATTTTATATTCCAATCCATCGGTTGTTAAATTTTTTAAAGCTTCCTCAAAGTACCATTGAACTTGAGGTGAAACCATAACGTCACTTGGTGTACCGAGTATTCTAGTATCTTTAAAAAAGTCAAAATTTGGATCATTATGAAGCTGATGTAGAAGTTCTGCTTGAGCTTCAGTTTTTGGAATCACTTGGTATACTTTGTAGCTACAAAAAAATATGTTATTAATATTATAAGCATTGATTAGTTTTAAACATGGTAATTTAAAAACATATTAGGTAGATTGCAAGGCAAGTAGCCATTGAAACATTTTTTGAAAACTGAGAAGTATTAGACTGTTTAAAGGTGCACCAATGTGTTTTCTAGTATTCAAACTAACATCAATAAATGCTATCTCTTGATGTTAAAAGTGAACGACAAATTTATTCACGAGCGTTTCTATAAAGGGGCCTGGTTTATTTATTTGCATTTTGTTATATGATATTTTTTAAAATTCTACCTAAAAATTATGATTCAGCAAAACTACGTAAAGAAGATATTCTTCTAAAAAATCAATACCAATAGTTAAGGAGAAAACCACTTTAATTAAATTAATGCATAAACTCTGATTTATTTGTTTTTGAACTAAACATTAAAGTTGGCTTATGACAACTATAAATTTGAAGGGAAAAAACATCAAGTAGCTTATGGTTAATGTCAAAATAATAAAGAATCATAATTATCCGCCCTATCTGAGAGTTTTAGAAAAAATAATTCATTGAAAATTTGTGTTTTAAGGTGTAAATTGAAATATAATGTCAGATTATTCATTTACCGAATTACCTGATATGCATTTTATGTCTCGCATTTGAACCGCAATTTGTCGGTTAAGAGACATTCTCGTCTTGCGACTGTCGACCGTTCTTGAACCGCACAAGCCACTCGAAAACTTTGCTCTTCATACGCGGTTTTCAATAATTCGAATGTTTCCGAACCATTTTTTCACAATTTGAAACAAAATTTGATTGCAGCACGTTCTTCCATAACGAAAATTGTGACGCACTGGTAAAAACACGTCTATTTCAAATGAATACAGCTGGCCAATAAGAAATTACAACGCTCACATCTTCACTATAGTTAACTACGGCTCGATATTATATAGTTCTGCCGTCGTGTAACAGATAGCGCTAGTTGTAAATTTTTATACATAATTAGTGCTCGAACTTTGGTTCAATTCGAAGTTTGTAAAATTTAAGAATCAGCGATATAACGGTCAAAATTTTTGATATGATTTTTAGCGTTTGAGTTTTCTGATTGTCAATTATATATATTTTTTGGAATTAATATTAAAGTTAGATCGAAACCGATGAAACTTTTCATAGCAACTTTTAATCTTGGGGCAACATCAATCTTCAACTTCATTCTTAAAAATCCAGTCGTAATATTCTAATAGCAAATTTTTAATGCCCTTTTTATTCAGAATTCAACAATATATCAGGCATTTTTGTTAAATTTATTTCTAATCTTTTTTGATCATTATTAGGAAATATCTAAGCTACGGATCGGTAATGTGTACTAATTTTGAAAAAATGAGTTCATATAATAAGTCAAACACTATAATATTAATAAAATATTGAAATTAATTTCATAATAATTATAAAAAGTGAATTTAATTTCCAACTAATAATTACTAACAAAAAAAAACAAATAAATAAAAAAATAGAGAGATATGGATAATCACAAAACGAACATCAAAATAAGAAAAATTAATATTTCACGAGGGGTTTAAAAAAGTTTACGTCATTCTCTAATCATGAATAACGTATTGTTTAGCTTTAATGGCGTTATATTTGTGGAATGTTTCAAGAACCAGTCTTTTAAACTCTTCATTTGTTTCAATGTGAAATTTTTGTGGTGTTATTAAAGAAATGTTTTGTGAATTGTAAGTAATTTTGGATATTTTTAATCTTTAATAATCACGTATTGAAATACAAATATTTTTTAATAGTAACTAATTAATATTTAACTTTTTGATTTAAAGGCATATATTATAATTGGCAATAAGAAAGATCTAGTGTGACTTGTTATTTTTTAACCGACTTCCAAAGGTTCTCAAGCTGAAACAAAAAAGGTTAGGTTCTCAATTTATCAACTGCGTATTTTTTTTTATGTTTGTACACCGATTACTCCGGAACGGTGGCACCAATTTGAATGAAATTTGTTACGTTAGATGGCGCTGACAATATGGCGGCTGAAAATGTTAATTTTGTCCGATTTTCTCCAAAATTTGTGTAAGGTGTCTTCGGGGTCGCACATAACAAATCTGAAATTATTTTAAAAAAATTCAATATGGCGTATCCAATATAACGGATAAAAAATTTTGTCCGATTTTGTTCAAAATTGATATGGGGGTGTTTTTGGAATCGCACATTACGAATCTGCAATTATTAAAAAAAAAAAAATATGGCGTATCCAAGATGGCGGATTAAAGATTCTACATCTCTTGATTTTGCCTAAAATCAGTTTTAGGGGATTTTTGTTAATGTTAATTACGAATTTAAAATATTTTGTCAATCTGGCGGATTCAATATGGCATCCTAAAAATTTTACACTTTTCGATTTTCTCCAAAACTGATATAGGGGGTTCTTGAGGGTGTAAATTATGAATTTAAAAATATTTTTTTCAAGATTCAATATGGCGAATCCAATATAACGAACTAAAAATTTTACATTTTTCGATTTTGTTCAAATGTGGGACTGAATCGTTTTTGAGGATGTAAATAGTAAATTTAAAATTATTTTGAGAAAATCTAATCAGATACAATGTAAAGGTCTGGAAATTTTAAATTTCCAGATTTCATCCAAAATGAGTACTAATGAGCTTCGAAGGGTTTAGATTTAGATTAGATTAAGACGTTCAAATTATTCTTTTTAAATTTAATATGGCGGATCTGATATGGTGGATTGAAAATTTCTTATTCACATTTTTTCAGAATTGATATTAAGGGGTTCTCGGAGTCGTATATTATGAATATGAAGTTAATTTTTTACGACTATTTAGTTGATAAGATACAATATGAGAAACTGAAAATCTTACATTTTTCGATTTTGTCTAAAACAGATATTATATGGGGTTCTTGGGGCATATATAAACTCAATATGCAATATATCGGGCTAAGAAATTTACGTTTCAAGTTTTTTAAACATCGATATTGGAAAGTTTTGGGGCCTATATTACCAATCTAAAATTAATTTGAATTTTAAGATACTAGATTTACTATGACAGACTAAATATTTGTTTGACATAATTTCACTGGTATTTGGAGAACTATAAGAATCAAAGAACTTTTAGTGGTTCACTTTAGGGTGTATTGTGGAACCAACATCTTACCACCGCTTTCCGGCAAAATTGGACTTAAATAGAGGTTCAAGTTTGTGGAAAATACAAGGATGTCTGGGAAAGATACCGGTGGATCCCACTGATGAGTGCACCACCGGTATCGGGATGAAACATCCGTACATTTTAGGTGGTCGCAAATAGTTCGTTAGTTTATATGCCCTTAACATCAGGGACATTACTACAAGTGATTTACAACTTTGAATAAAATGGGCCTTTTTTGCCACCTTGGAGTCATTGCGAGGTGCACTAATCTCGATTAGTACTTAGTTCAAATAATTTATAGATATCATAATGAGTTCAAAACTAAAAATCGAAAAATAAAATTAAAAAAAAAATTAGCCAACTTCTTCTAAATGAAATAAATAACTACTAATCTATACAAATTATGGTAAGAAAGCAATTACAAATAAAGTATTTTTAATCTGTTTATGCGAATCACATTTTATCAGGTATTAGCTTGGCGCCAACTTCAAAAATTCCAATTTCATATCAAAATTTATAGTTATTTTTCTCTTTTTAGTGTACTTTTGGAAGTCCGTTCAATTTTTTTATAAAAATTTTATTCTTAAATGAAAGGACAACTAAAACAACGTATAGTATGCTCTTGGAGACAGATCCGTAATTTCCTAATAATGGTAAAAAAGATTTAAAATGTATTTATACCATAATGTGCAATACATTGTTGAACTCACAATAAAAAGAGCTTCGAAAATTTGATATTTGAAAATCAGGGTAGTATTTAAAAAATTAAGTTGATGATGGTTACTTGAAGACGAAACGTCAAATAAAAATCCATAACATCTTTAAGTTTTTTAAAAGTTGTAAACATTTTTATAGTTGTCGTTCTACCTTTAATATTAACATCAGATAAAAATATAATCGAAAATTGTTTTTTTTTTAAATAACTTAAAACCAAAAGTTATATCAATAATTTCTGACCGTCATATCGTGACTTATTGTCCGTTACTTGCTGTGGATTCATATAATTTCTTTCTATTCTTACCCATGATAATCTTCACCGTTAGCTCCAATGAACAACAAGACTGTCAAAAACAAATTTTCTATTACCCTATTCATTTCGAGGTATTATTAAATGAAACTGAGCTTAATTAAAACAA
Organism: Diaprepes abbreviatus; assembly: GCA_034092305.1. Taxonomy (NCBI): domain Eukaryota; kingdom Metazoa; phylum Arthropoda; class Insecta; order Coleoptera; family Curculionidae; genus Diaprepes; species Diaprepes abbreviatus. The sequence continues at coordinate 897,313 of JASJET010000217.1, forward strand.
ATTATGCGATTTATAACATGTAGTAATCTGATTATTAAAATAATTTGTCAGAAGTATTAAAGCGAAAATTTAAATGGTATTTGTGTTGCAGATTAAAGAGATTTTCTACTTGATGGATTATTAAATTTTATGTTATTTTAGTTATATTTTTTTGTGGTAAATGGTAATTTATGTCAAGTTAATAATAGCTTTAATACGAAATAATTGAATACTCATCGTCGTTACTTAGGAAAACAGACATTAATAAAAAATTAAATTAGATTAGATTACTTCGTCACAATATTTACAAATTCATTTACATACAAAGTCCAACCAAAAGTTTTGTCTATTATAACAGAAATAAATTAAAACAAAAAAATGCCTAGGTTTTACTTAGGTCTTATGAGTCACAACAAAATATCACTTAACGAATTTGTTTAACTGTTGAGCTAGAAATCTGACGCTACACATATAATTTGTTCAATTTTACAAATTTTTATGGAAGAAAGAATAAAATTTATGCTTCAAAAATATAGACTTAAACTACTAGAAGATTTTCAAAATAGGCACTAAAAAACGACAGTCCTGAATGAGGAGTGAAGAATGATGACTTCATATAATTGGATTTTTAACCAACTTCTCAATTCGTCGACTATGTATGTTTTTTTTATGTATGTACACCGATTACTCCGGAACGGCGGCACCGATTTGAATTAAATTTTTTACGTTATATTCTGGAAGTTGCTGTTGTGGTTCCATCTTTTTTTGGACGAAATTGGTATAGTAAGATCCAAGATGGCGCTGACAATATGGCAGCCAAAAAAATTAATTTTGTCCGATTTTCTCCAAAATTGGTATGGGGGAATTTTTGAGGTTGTAGACAACGAATCTGAAATCATTTATAAAAAATTTAATATGGCGGACAAAAAAATTTAATTTTTTCCGATTTTCTCCAAAATATGTCCAGGAAGTTTTTGCATTGGTCCCATACATTTTTGTATGAAACTGGGGCAGTAAAATCCAAGATGGCGCCGACAATATGGCGGCCAAAAAAATTAATTTTGTCCGATTTTCTTCAAAATGGGTATAAAGGAATTTTCGAGGTCGTACACAACGAATCTGAAATTATTTAAAAAAAATTCAGTATGGCAGATCCAATATGGCTCAAATATCTCCAAAATTGGTGTCGGGGAGTTTTCGAGATCGTACATAAGGAATCCAAAATATTTTTTTTTAAATTCAATAAAAAGGATCGAATATGGCGGAGGAAATAATCAATTTTATCCGATTTTCTCTAAAATTGGTACGGGGGAGTGTTCGAGGTCACACATAACGAATCTAAAATTATTTAAAAAAAATTCAATATGGCGAATCCAATATGGCGGACAAAAAAATCAATTTTGTCCGATTTTCTCGAAAATTGGTACGGGGGAGTTTTCGGGGTCGCACATAACGAATCTAACATTATTTAAAAAAAATTCAAAATGGTGGATCCAATATGGCGGACGACAAAATCAATTTTGTCCGATTTTCTCCAAAATTGATATGGGGGAGTTTTTGGGATAGCACATTACGAATCTGGAATTATTAAAAAAATTAAATATGGCGGATCCAAGATGGCAGATTAGAGATTCTGCATTTCACAATTTTGTCTAAAATCAGAACTGGGGGATTTTTGGTAGTGTTAATTACGAATTTAAAATATTTTTTGAAAAAATTAATCTGGCCGTTTCAATATGGCGTCCTAAAATTTTACAATTTTTGATTTTCTTGAAAACGGATATAGGGGGTTCTTGAGAGTGTAAATCATGAATTTAAAAGTATTTTTTAAGGATTTAATATTTAATTTTACATTTTTTGATTTTGTTCAAAGGTTGAATCGTTTTTGAGGATGTAAATAGCGAATATAAAATTATTTTAAGAAAATCTAATATGTCAGATACAATATGACGGTCTAGGAATTTTAAATTTCCGGATTTTATCCAAAATTGGTATTATGAGGTTTTGAAGGGTTTAGATTTAGATTAAATTAAGACGTTAAAATTATTTTTTTGAAATTCAATATGGCGGATCTAATATGGTGGGCTGAAAATTTTACCTTATTCGCATTTTTTCTGATTTTGTATTAGGGGGTTTTCGGTGTCATGTATTACGAATATGAAGTTAATTTTTTACAAATATTAAGTTGATTAGATACAATATGGGAGACTGAAAATTTTACATTTTTCGATTTTGTCTAAAATTGATATTACAGGGTTCTTGGGGCGTATACATACTTAATATACAGTATAAAATGTATCGGGGTAAGTAATATACGTCTCAAGTTCTTTAAACATCGATATTGGAAGGTTTTGGGTCCTATATTATCAATTTAAAATTAATTTGAAATTTAAGATAGTGAATTTATTATGACAGACTCAATATTTGGTTGACACAATTTCACTAGTATTTGGAAAACTCTAAGAATCAAAGAATTTTTATTGGTTCATTTGAAGGTGATTTGCAACTTTTAGCTGAGTAAATGAACAAATAAAAATAAATTGTATCATTTAATTTGCAAGTGCAAAATATTAATGTAAATTATTAGTATTAGTTGTTAATTTTTCAAGTATAAATCACTACATAGTATAAAACAAAGTCGCTTTCTCTGTCCCTATGTCCCTTTGTATGCTTAAATCTTTAAAACTACGCACCGGACTTTGATGCGGTTTTTTTCAATAGATAGAGTGATTCAAGAGGAAGGTTTATATGTATAATAACATCCATTAAATAGTGGAGAAATACTGTTATTTTTGAGGTTTCTAATGTGATGTCGTTAATTTTCATATTTTTTTCCGCTTACATTGCAAACTCAGGCTGAACCCTACGAGATTTATCAAAATAATGTACTAATTATTTGTACACATTGAAAAGGTCTACAGAAAACTCCGCGATGGTATATGTCTATCTCTCATGGATATCCCACAATAACATTTTTTTGTCATTTACTTTTTACGACAAATAATGGCAAATTTTGAAGCGATTTTAACCAATACATCATTAATCCTTATCCAATTAAATAGCTTAAATACATTGTTGATTTAATATAGATCTATATGGTCCTTTACAGCACAAGATTTAAATGAATATTTTCGAAGATATTACAGATTTAAAATTGCGGGAAGTAGCGCTTGCGGCGGTACTGGCCGACCGGGGCGGCGGCAGCGTGCCTATAAATAGCGCGTCGGAGGCCGATGTAATAATTGTTGTAAAAATAAAATAAATAGTCACAGTTTTTCTGTAGTGTATTTAGTATCAGCATTGCACCCGTGCGAAGCCGGGGCGGGTCGCTAGTTAAGTATAAATGCATATCTGATTTCTAATATTATCATGTTTATTTTACATTTTCTAATTTTTTTTTAAGTATGTGGTTTTTGATCATTTTGGCTCATTAATAACATGTTCTACACGACAGCTATTTTACTTTTGATTCCCTCTATTTAATATCTTGGTTTTGTTTTCAAAATAAACAATATCAGTAAAACCTAAATTTGCAAAAACTCATTATTAGTGATAGTTTTACAAAATGATGTTAAAAATAAAGGTAAGCAAAAATAACTAACAGGGACTTGAAAAACGGCAACATTTCAAATTAACAAAAATGTGGTATTTTGTACGAAAAATACCAGTTATAATATTTTACTGAAAAAGAAATTTAAAGAGTGGAATTTGGTAAGTTGCCTTTTAGAATAATAAATTCAAGTTCAACTCTGGAAAAACATAATTGATGACCAAATATTTCCTGTGGTAAGAAAGTCTTCGTCAACCAAAGCTTCAACTCAAAAATGGTTATATTTTTAATATTCGTAAAATTGGGGTATGTAAGATGATTTTGTAGACACTTGGTATATCAACATCTTTGATAGACCGTCTCAAAAACATTATCCTACTTTAATTATAATGATAACATAATATAATTTTTAACTTTACATGATGGTTTAGTATTAATATTTATAATTTCTGCCAGAGCTTATAAATTTTTTAGTGTTTTTTTTACGACAATAAAATTGAATTGAAAAGAGTAATATTTCATGTTAAACAAAATGGTACCTAATGTTGTATTGAATTTTTTGTTAGCTATTATTTTAGCGAAGTCATGACAAATTGCTTGATACCTCATTCATCAAAATCGACTTATCCATTTAGCTTTAACATATGAATATGATGAAACTCATATTACGGATGAAAATAAAAAACTGTTTGTTTTATTTAGTGTTGTTTTTGTAAAAATAATTAATATAGTTTAGAAAACAGGTTTAAACAATGAAAATGTTGCACTTATTCACAAGTGCAAAGCTAAATGTTTATGTCAAGTACCAAATGCATCAGACAGAAAAATGATGGTTGGAACACCACTGCGAGAGGATGAAAAAAGGTCCTATTTCAACTTTTTTTTTGGCAACTAAATTATTTATTTAGGATTTATGAAAAATATTGAGTCTATATATATATATATATATATATATATATATATATATATATATATATATATATATATATATATATATATATACTGGTGCTTTTCTGGTTGTCAATTCTTTCGTCAGTAGAAAAAGTTTTTAGTGCTTTCTATTTTGAGAGCTTCTCTGAGGAGGCGCGTTCATCATTGTGCTTTATGGGTGCGATCTGTTTGGTTTCCTGGAAATTGATAGTGTGTCCTATTTCCTGATGATGTTGGAATAAAGCTGAGGAGGTTTACTTATTTGTTTTGCCATTTTTATGTTTTTGGGCCCTGGTAGAGTTTCTTTTGTTTGTTTGGCCAATGTTTTCTTTTTCACAGTCACTACATAGGATGCTATACACTTCCTGGTTTTCCAATGGTATTTTATCCTTGGGGTGATCGAATAATTTGTGTACTGTTGTTAGTGGCTTTAAAATTATACATGTGTCATGCTTCCTCAGAATTCTTCTAATTACATCTGTTGTATATTCTTCTTTTTACTCTGCTACTGCTTTCGTGTTCTGTTTTATGGCCTTTGTGATATTGTCGTTCTTTGTAACTGTTTTGTTTTAAAGCTATTGTGATACTGTTAAGTTCTTCTTGGCGGTTCGTAGGTTTGGTTAGTCGCACGGATCTAGAGATTAGTGTGTTGACGATGGATTATAACTATAATGGATGATTGTGAGATTCGGCATTCAGGTATCTGTTTGTGTATGTTAGTTTTCTGTTGACCGTATAATCGATGCTTAAGTCATCGTTTCTGGTGATTAGAAGGTCAAGGAAACACAATATCAAAAGGTCAAACAAAAGACACCTGCAATAGCAGAGAAAAAAAAGAAGATGACAAATCCACACCAAGAAACACACTGCCATACTTAAAGATGTGACAGACGTAATTGGAAGAATTCTGAGGTAGCATGACATATGCACAATTTACAAGCCACAAACAACAATACACAAATTATTGAACAATCCCAAAGAGAAAATTCCATTGGAAAACCAAAGAGTGTACAGTATCCCATGTAGTGATTGTGAAAAACAATACATTGGTTAAATAAACAGAAGAATCTCTACCAGGGTCCAAGAAGATCAAAATAGCATAAAGAATAAGCAAACTACATCAGCTTTATTCTAACATCATCAGCAGACAGGACACACTAAAAATTTCCAGGAAACTAAACAGATTGCACCCATAAGCAACATAGAACATGCATCATCAGAGAAGCTCTCGAAATGGGAAGCACTTAAAACTTTAACAAGACACAAATACATGGAAAACCTTACCCAAAACAAAACCAAAAACAACACACCAGAGAAACAGGACAGCGATCCGAGGAAACAACACTCGAAAATGCCAGCTGAGACGTTGGCGAAACGTCGGGAAGATTTTTCTACTGACCAACAGATTGATAACAGAAAAAACACCAGTGCACATTCCACCATCCGTGAAAACCTACGATATAACCTATATATACATATATATATATATATATATATATATATATATATATATATATATATATATATATATATATATATATATATTATTCTTTATTGCCAACAAAATCACAAAGGAGTGACAAAGCAACGTTAGGGACAAATTGATACAATCAAATTATATATAAAGAGACCTCAAAATATTTTAAATAACTCTAAGCATAAGATAGCATTGATTTTTAAAAACGATGGACATGTAAAATAGATTTAATATCACCAGGTAGTGATCGATAAGCCTTTATGGCCATATAATAAGAGCCTTTTTCATAAAATGCCGAGCCATGGACTGGGATCGCCAACTCATTTCTGTTTCGTATGGTTATATGCATGTCGACACCATAATTATCAAAGTTGTGTTGAAAATAGCTAGGGTTACGTCTAATCAACATCACCAAAGACACAAAGTACAATGATGGTACAGTCATGAAGTCCAGATTAGAAAAGTGAGGTCTACAAGATCCCTAGGACCAAGTCCTGCAACGCATCTTATAATTCTTTTCTGCACTCTAAAAATCTGTATTGTTCCTTTGAAGACCCCCAGAAGGCAATACCACAATTTATGACAGACTGAATACATCCAAAATAATAAATACGCAGACGTTCCACAGAAATACAATGTCTTAATCTACAATAGTATATTCACTGATGAGTCTGGCTTGCAACCCTTTTATGTGGATTTTCCAATTCAAACAGGAATCCAAATTCATACCCAAAAATTTAACAGAATCAATTGCAGGAATCGGTTTATGGGTTAGCCTTACCAGAGGCGATGCTTGGACAGCCTCCAATTTTGAAAGACTTATTAGCCCCGTTTTGTCCACATTCAGTTCGAGGAAATTATTGTAACACCACTGCGACACATCACTTGCCACTTGACTGCACTCCCGAGACAATTCTAGCTGGGAATGGCTAGCAAGTAGCACAGAACTATCATCCGCATACTGACACATCAAGCCATTCCCCGGATTTAACCTCTAAGTCATTTGCATAAAAAATAAAAAGAAGTGGTCCAAGGATTGAACCCTGCGGAACACCCTGCATTACAGATGCCTCTTTTTAAAAATATGATTTACCCCCCCCCCCCCCCCAAGTATAGATACCACCTGAGTTCTGGTCTCTAAATATGATTGTAGCAAGTTACCACAAATGCCTCTTAGACCATAACTGTGACACTTGCGAATTATATATATATATATATATATATATATATATATATATATATATATATATATATATATATATATATATATATATATATATATAATGTCTAACTAAGCAATACAAATAATTCTTAAAGATGGGCTTAACGAGAATATCATAAACCATTGTAAAAGCTTATAAAGTTAATGAATTAGAAATATGAAAATAGCATAAGGAGAGACGGGAAATATTTATCGAAGTTCCAGGTTTACGTGCCTGCCTTTAGCGTAACGATCGGTAAATGTCAACAAGGGTGAATAAAGGTTCATTTCGTTTAATATAAAAGTGGCGATAAAGTTTATCGAATTAGGTAATATTTATTAACAAATTATTGAAATATTTTATATCTAGGAGCTTGTATTTCTTAAAAATAAATTCTATAGGAAAAATTAGGAACAATCAACTATTAAAAATGTAGCAGTTGTTCATGTATTTGATCTAATGGTACCTACCATAGTAATACTTAATTTTCTTCCATATTTTTCTGGGTTTTCTCCATGATATAGCTTGAATATATTCGATAATGTCTTGCGAAGTCTCGTGCCTGGCATTATCTGTACATGGATATTTCATGTCTGCCGCTTTCTTTCAATATATGTTATTAACCAATCATTCTTTCTCATTCGTCGTTTTATATATAGTGCTCTTCTAAAACCATCCATTTCTATTCTTTCAAGTTCCCTTTTATTTTTTCTGTGATTCTCTAGGTTTCAGCTCCGCATGTTAGGTTGTACTTTCTTTCCTTTCCAGTCCTAAATCTACACAGAATTTCGTTTGATTATCCGATTATTCTCGCTTGTGATACATCTCAATTTCATTGTAACTGGCGACCTACTCAGAGTCTAACTGACTATTTAATAGTTCTTCTATAGGAAGATATTTTGTTTTTTGAATGCTGATATTTTCGACCACGTATGTTAAATCGTTTTATATCTATATCTATCTATAACATCCTGATTATCAGCAAACTGTAGGAATGTTTCCCCTAGAGCTACACCCATTCCTTTACATTTTCTATCCCACTGACACAAGGTTTTTATCACATATATCTTAAACAATATATGTAACACACGAAGTAAACGTTCTAACTGTTTGTTCCATTGCCTTGGAAAAGTACGTAACGTATCGTTTTATCTTTTCCTGTTTTATTTCTTGTTTGAAGATATTCCTGTAAAAATGTTGTTACTGGAGAATGAGAGTGTATAGTTACGGCAACATTTCTTGCTAGATCTATGCTTATGTTTTGGGATCACTTAAACTTCTGCATCTTCTTTGGCTTCGCCCCCGGTCTTTTGTACTTTGAACCTCAGCGCAGGACACATTTCTTTCCTTGAAATCTAGTATCAAATTGGCAATCTCTTTCTGATATAGGAGGAATAATAAACGACATGACGGTATGGAATTTTCATATTCATATTCGCTTAGCCGTTTGCCCTTTTGTGGTTCTCCATTTTTGGTAAGTCTTTTGAAAGCTATTTCGAAGGAATATTCATTTCTTCCTATACAGAGCAGCTAAAAATAAAATAATTATAAGATACTGCAATAAGATCCTAAAAATAAATTATTATAGGAATGTAAAAAAGTATTGCAAAATAGTGTAATAATACTGATTTTTTTTTATTTCAGATATTGACGAAGATTCTCCATTCTTCTGTATTTAGCCTCATATTTTGGGTTTTCATGTGTTAAAGGATCCTTGGCAGTTCTCTGGTTTCTAAGGTATCAGTAGGGATCCATATCAGAGCCCTGGCAGTAATGACAATATCCCTTCTAGCTAGGTCAGCTGTTAGAACAGCGCCTCCTAAGATGTGCCCATAAATCGCGGACCTTTTCCAGGTTTTCACTTTCAAATTTTTTGGCGTCTTGAGTTTGTTTGATTCGCTCTGGAGATATCCCTCCGAATATTTATCCGGAAAAATTGCCATCTTCACTGAAGTAAGAGCGTGGCTATCGATATTACTTGGTCTGGCCCATCAGGCTTTTGACCTGCCTCTGCACCGGATATAGCGTACTGGATTCGGAGAGGACACGTTTAGAAGCAGCTAGATTTACACCTGCTGCCATCGTTTCAAGGATATTTGAGTTTCCGGTTTTTAGATCGGGGTTTTCTATTACCTCAAATTTCGCAAAAAGGTTTTTAGTTCTCCTTTGTGTTTGTTCCCATCGAGGTTTCCTATTGGTCCTAAGTTTCCTGGAGTGAATAGGGTCTGCCAACGCTACAGGTGCAATTTGGATTTCAGTGTTTGTTGGGGTAGAACCGAAATTGCTCCTCCCAGGTTTTGTTTTTTCAGTAGTGCTGTAGCTGGACTTTGTGGGTCCTCCACAGTCCTTTCGAGAGCAGCAACATGAAGAATTCCAACTTCATAGTTCCTTCTGGCTTAGTCTTGTTGTGGTCATCCAGTTCGTGACGATGTCAATTTAGGTGCAGACCCTCAAACTGTAAGAAAACTAATAATACCAAATAATTAGTTTCAATGAAAACATGTGTTTATTCTTGAAGAATTCACAAACTAGACATAGAAAAAAACTGCGTGGGAAAACTGGTAGTAATGCTATGTGCTTACTGCTGTATTTTTTTACTTCACTACATAGTATAAAACAAAGTCGCTTTCTCTGTCCCTATGTCCCTTTGTATGCTTAAATCTTTAAAACTACGCACCGGATTTTGATGCGGTTTTTTTCAATAGATAGAGTGATTCAAGAGGAAGGTTTATATGTATAATAACATCCATTAAATAGTGGAGAAATACTGTTATTTTTGAGGTTTCTAATGTGATGTCGTTAAGCGGGAAGTAGCGCTTGCGGCGGTACTGGCCGACCGGGGCGGCGGCAGCGTGCCTATAAATAGCGCGTCGGAGGCCGATGTAATAATTGTAAAAATAAAATAAATAGTCACAGTTTTTCTGTAGTGTATTTAGTATCAGCATTGCACCCGTGCGAAACCGGGGCGGGTCGCTAGTAGTTAATATACTACAAATGAAAGATAAAAAACTTCATATAAAATATTTTTAAAAAATACATATTCTTAACTGTCCAATCTTCCATGCGTTGTTTTTTATTGTCGTAGCAACCCGCATCAAAGGCCAAATGGAAAAACGGGTATTTATTCACATTTTCAATAAAAAGTTCCTCACTAAGCATATTTTAACAAGATTAGAGAACGAACAAGGAAAAATAGTGCATTAACACGTGTTACATCTGTCTTGACTGGTGGGGTTATTTGTTTTTAACGGATCATATTCCTTCCAGGAGCTGCATGTGATCGAAATCCATATAATTGAATTTTGACAGTACAGAGCCAAACCGAGCCCAACGTTTATAATGGGTTCCCTTCTTAAGCCTGGCAGGGGTACAAATTTCTGTTTTGTCATCGAACTGATTTGAATTAATTCACTTTTTTCTTTCTTTGTATAATATGTGGTATTGTATTATAAACTCCTTAAAAGTGACATTAAACAGTTTAAAATTTTCTCAATTTTGTTTTGTTTTCTCCTAGTGGTGATTCTTTTAACTAAATCTTTGTATTTCGAACCTCACGTTAATAGTAACATTTTCTTTGGTTATTTACCCTCATTTTTATAAAACAGTCAAGAAATATTAGTAAGTGTACACACCAAATTGCTTTACTCATTCTTGAACTGGTAAAGTACTGTTAGGCACCAGCAACAAAATTTTATACTGATAAAAAGAAGACACGAATTTTTGTTTAATTTTTTTTTTGGATTTAAAGCAAACTTCACAAACCATTGCTTAACGTAGACCTCATAAATAAAAATTAATGGTTCGAAAATACGAAAATAGCATAAAGCGAGACAAGGAACAACTGTTAAAGTTACAGATCACGTATCAGCCTCGCGAAAGCCAGATTAACTTTTGACGGGCGGTAAATGTCAACTTAAGGGCGATGAAAAGGGTATTTTGTTTAAATATGGAAGCGAGAATAATCCATATTGAATTGATATTTATTAGCATATTAATAGAAAAACATTTTTATATTACCTAATACGAGCCAATTAATTTAGTTTATATTGAAAAATATGTATTTTTAACCGACTTCTAAAAAAAGGAGGTTATCAAATTCGTCGACTATGTATTTTTTTTAAAGAGTGTTTTTATAGAGGTACAAAACTTTAAGTTGGCAACACTTTTTTAACTGGCGGCCATTTTGTCAGCTGTCAAGTGATTTATGTTTAGTTTGGTTTAGCATTTCAACATGAATAGACTGACGCCTGAACAACGCTTCCAAATTGTGCAAATTTATTTTGAAAATCATGGTTCTGTTCGAAATACGTATCGCGCACTACGTCCATTTTACGGTCAACATAATCGTCCATCAGAGCAATTAATTCGATTAACTATGGAACGTTTTCGCACCACGTTTACTCTAAATGATAATACGCATCCACAGAGACGTCGTACAGTACGTACAGAAGAAGTCATTGCTGCTGTAGAGCGTAGCGTAGAGGAAGACCCGAATCAGTCTATCCGCCATCGTGCACAGGAATTGGATATGTGTCCATTCACTTTATGGAAGATTTTGCGGAAAGATCTTGGTTTGCATGCTTACAAAATCCAACTCGTGCAAGAATCGAAGCCACACGATCACCTAGCAAGGCGTAGATTCGGTGAATGGGCCCAAAACAAGATAGCCGTTGATCCCGATTTTCATAAGCGAATTTTGTTTAGCGATGAAGCTCACTTTTGTTTGGGTGGATACGTCAATAAACAAAACTGCCGTATTTGGAGTGATGATAATCCTCAAGTGTATGTTGAGACACCGTTACATCCAGAAAAACTGACTGTTTGGTGTGCTTTATGGGCTGGTGGAATCATTGGTCCGTACTTCTTTAAAAACGATGCTGGTCAGAACGTTACAGTCAATGGTGACCGCTATAGAGCCATGATTACTGACTTTTTCGTTCATCAATTGAACAACCATGATGTGCAGGAGCTGTGGTTTCAACAAGACGGCGCAACATGTCACACAGCTCGTGCCACAATTGATTTATTGAAGGAAATGTTTGGTAACCGCATAGTTTCACGTTTCGGACCCGTGAATTGGCCTCCAAGATCGTGCGACTTAACGCCGCTAGACTATTTTCTGTGGGGTATGTGAAGTCGCTAGTCTACGCCGATAAGCCCGAAACGATTGATCACTTGGAGGACAACATTCGCCGCGTTATTGCCGATATACGGCCACGAATGTTGGAAAAAGTCATCGAAAATTGGACCTCCAGATTAGACTACGTCCGAGCCAGCCGTGGCCGTCATATGCCAGAAGTCATATTTAAATTATAATGCCAGAAGGTTATCTTTCGAATAAAGTAAATTTCATGTCAATTTAAAAAATTCATCTTTGTTTTATTCCATTTAAAAGTTCTATATCTCTATAAAAAGCACTCTTTATATATGTATATGTAAATTTTTACGTTATCTTCTGGAAGTTGCTGCGGTGGTCCCATATTTTTTTTGGACGAAATTGGTGCAGTAAAATCCAAGATGGCGCTGACAATATGGCGGCCAAAAAAATTAATTTTCGGGGTCGTACACAAAGAATTTGAAATTATTTAAAAAAAATTCAATATGGCGGATCCAATATGGCGAACAAGAAAATTTAATTTTATCCGATTTTCTCCACAATTGGTGTGGGAGAGTTTTTGGGGTCGCATATAACGAATGCAAAATATTTTTTAAAAATTCAATATGGCGGACAAAATATCAGTTTTGTCCGATTTTCTCCAAAATTGGTACGGGGGAGTTTTCGGGGTCTTACATGACGAATATAAAATTATTAAAAAAAAATCAATATGGTGGATTCAATATGGCGGACGAAAAAATCAGTTTTATTCGATTTTTTCCAAAATTGGTATAGGGGGGTCGTACATAACAAATATGAAATTATTTTTAAAAAATCAGTATCGCGTATCCAATATGACGGATAACAAATTGATTTTGGCCGATTTTTTTCAAAATTGATATGGGCGAGTCTTTGATATCGCACATTACGAATCTGACGTTATTTAAAAAAAATTAATATGGTGGATAAAATATGGGGGGATTTTTGTGAGTGATAATTAAGAATTTAAAATATTTTTTGAAGAACTCAATCTGGCGGATTCAACATTTTACATTTTTTGATTTTCTCCAAAACTGATATAGGGGATTCTTGAGGGTGTAAGTTACGAATTTAATAGTATTTTTTTCAGGATTCAATATGGCGGACTAAAAATTTTACATTTTTCGATTTTGTTCAAATGTGGGACTCAATTGTTTCTAAGGATATGAATAGCGAATATAAAATTATTTTAAGAAAATCTAATATTTCAGATGCAATATGACGGTCTAAAAATTTTAAATTTCTAGATTTCATCCAAAATTGGTACTAGGGGGCTTTGAAGGGTTTAGATTTAAATTAGATTAAGACGTTAAAATTATTTTTTTGAAATTCAGTATGGCGGATCCAATATGGGGTGAATATTCGCATTTTTTCAGATTTGGTATTAGGGTGTTGTCGGGGTCGTGTATTACGAATATGAAGTTAATTTTTTACAACTATTACGTTGATAAGATACAATATGAAGGACTGAAAATGTTACATTTTCCGCTTTTGTCTAAAATTGATATTGTGGGGTTATTGGGACGTATACAAATTCAATATGTAGTATAAAATATATCGGACTAAGAAATTTACGTCTCAAGTTCTTTAAATATCGATATTGAAAGGTTTTGGGGCCTATACTACCCATCTAAAATTAATTTGAAATTTAAGAAAGTGGATTAACTATTACAGATTAAATATTTGTTAGATATAATTCTACTAAGAATCAAAGAATTTTTTGCCACTTTGGAGTCATGAGCGGATGTCATACTGATATAACGTTGACTTTGGCTCCGCCAGCTTTTCCAGAAATTTGTCGGTACAGTGGTCTCGCTTAAGTAGGAGATTAAGTGCATAGTTCAAGCGCGGATTCAAGGGGGGGGGGGGGCGGTGGAGGTGATTCCCCTCCAAGAGCTTTGAGTTCAGGAAAATAGATCCGATTTTTCCGCTTATACTAGGAATATGTATGCTGCTGGCATCTCCTCCCTGTCGACAACTTGTTTTTCTTAAGATCGATCCTCCTAAGATCTTCGAAGTCAGAAAAATAGACCCGACCCTGTCTTTTACACTAAAAATGGGAATGTTGCTGGTGTCTCCCCCCCGTTGACAACTTGCTTTCGTTTGCCATACTGTACTTTTGTGATATCACCGCCCCACCCCCCAAAAAGAGAGAGGCTGGATCCGTCCCTGTATTAAACTATATTATTTGTAATAAAAAATGTTCAATTAATGAAAACTAAAAAAATAGTAATACCATGACACCAAAATATTTTTAAAAATATTTTGGAACGTCTTATGGATATTTGACAAAACAAATATGAAAATATTCTCGATTATCCTAAAAGACGACAGACAGCTTTAGAGGTTTCGTACTTGTAGCGCCAAAGAGCGGCCGTAGATCTTATTTCGGCCAATAAAACTATATTTTTCGAGTAAAACGGCCCTCGGGGGAGACAAACATATGCAAAGCTCTAAAATATAAAGTGGATATATCAGACGACAAGACCCGGCATTTCAATATGTTTGAAATACGAGGTCTAATGATCGTAAATCTTATGAGCGGTGGATAACTTTTATCCATCACGTATATAGAAGAAGGAATTCTGATCTTGCAATTTTATTTTTGTCTAGGGAATGTTTTACTTCTAGTTTAAACATTCTAATATTTTAAATATAAATATAGTAGGTAACATGTGTGTATTTTCACTACAAAAATTTGTCAAAATTATACCCATATAGAAAAAATGTTTAATAATACTAAAAAACTATTATAAAGAAAGGAATAATTCTGAGCCTTTATATTTATTAACTGACTTCTAAAAGAAGGAGGTTCTCAATTCGTCGACCATATATTTTTTTATATACAGGGTGTCCAAGATAAGGATCCTAAGCATGGGGATCTCAGTACCTGTTGGAGTTACAGCTTAGGTTAAATTAGAAAAAAGTTGCGTACTTTGAAGCGTATTTACATGCCGTTGAGAAACTTTAAAACTTTTCATGGCCAGCTGAGATATTGGGGAAAAACGAAAATTTGATGAAATAGATTTTATTTTTTTGTGACTTTATTTTAAAAGATATTAAAAAACTAATAAAACTTTTTCATTAGCAGTTTTTAGGTACTACGTGATGGAGTTTTTAAATTTTATATCCGACGTTTCGTTTTCGAGAAACCATCATCAACTTTATTTTTTTATAAGGGCCAAAAAAAAAGTATACCCTGTATCTGATTCCCTTTTTTATTACAAATTCAACGATGTATCACACATGCGATTTTTCTATTTTTTTAAACATATTTTTAAGTAGGCTTTGCAAACAAATAATGCTTTGACACTTTGACGTAAATACCTGTTATGAGTTATTGATCTCACATATTAGTTAATATCTATTTACAGAGCAATGAAGCTGAATGGAGCATAGTACTACTTAGAAACAAGAAAATTTAATCTACCATAAATTTAACCATAAGATAATCATTATTTTAATGATATACAAAGAATGATAAATTATTTAAAAATAACTAAAACAACAAATAAATTAACAATTTTTTTTATTCAATTTAAAGCAGGTGTTCAAACAGATTTCCGTTATTTTCCAGACATAAATATGATCTTCTTATGGTAGAATTTAAAACATCACGCAACATGTCAGGTGTAATACTGTTGAATGCATTAGTTACACATTCTCGTAACTGCTGCTCAGTCTCAAAAGAATGATGGTATATTTGGCTTTTAAGAAACCCCCAAAGAAAGAAGTCCATAGGGGTTAAGTCCGGAGATCGCGCTGGCCAAGGCACTTCACTGGAGGTTCCAATCCACTTTCCAGGAAATCGCTGCGTAAGATACTCGCGAACCTGCCTAGAATTATGTGCAGGAGCACCGTCTTGTTGAAACCAACAGGTATTAACCTGTGCCAGAGGTAAATCCTCCAAGCAGTCTTCTAAATTATTTTGTAATAATTGAAGGTATCGTTCTCCAGTTAACGAACTATGGTAGATAAATGGACCTAGTATTTTGGTACCGAAAATTCCACACCACATATTAAACCCAAAACGCTCCTGATGTCTTGAAATTTTTTGAACACGCGGATTCTGTTGCGCCCAGTAATGAGTATTCCGGCGGTTAAAGACACCATTATTAGTGACTAGACTTTCGTCAGACCATATTATTTTTGCAGGGAAATTGATATCATCTTCACATGCGCGTGTATACCACTCACAGAAATGCCGGCGTCGTTCAAGATCCCGTGGTTTAAGTGCTTGGCAAATCCTAAATTTATAGGGGTGATATCTATTTTTACGCAAAATAAATTGAGCAGTGGATTTGGCTACTCCTATATTTTTTTCAATTTGCCTGCAAGAGATGTCAGGGTTCTCAACAACTGCTTGTAATACGTTATTTTGGGTTTCTTCGGAAGAATCCTTTTTTCGGGATGAAACTGGCTTTTTAAATGATCCATATTGTTTTAAATTTCGCGCCAACTGTAAGAAAATGGACTTACATGGTTGCTTTCTATCTGGAAATTTATTTAGATACATTGCTGCAGTATTTATAGTATTCTTCTGGCACAAAATGTAGCAGGTCAGCATGTCAAACTTTTCTTCATGACTATAATGGCCACCCGGCATATTCGACGATAATAACACAATAATAATTATTCAACAATAAACAATAACAACAGTAACAACAACGACAAGAACTCTACAAACAACTTAATAACTCTAAATCAACTTAACAATTATTATTTTATCTTACCATAAACATTAAATTAAGTCATATGTGACAGAATAACAGGTATTTACGTCAAAGTGTCAAAGCATTATTTGTTTGCAAAGCCTACTTAAAAATATGTTTAAAAAAATAGAAAAATCGCATTTTTTTTTGTCTAACAAAAAAAATATGACATGTGATACATCGTTGAATTTGTAATAAAAAATGGAATCAGATACAGGGTATACTTTTTTTTTGGGCCATATAAAAAAATAAAGTTGATGATGGTTTTTCGAAAACAAAACGTCGGATATAAAATTTAAAAACGCCATCACGTATTATCTAAAAAGTGCCAATGAAAAAGTTTTATTAGTTTTTTAATATCTTTTAAAATAAAGTCACAAAAAAATAAAATCTATTTCGTCAAATTTTCGTTTTTCCCCAATATCTCAGCTGGCCATGAAAATTTTTAAAGTTTCTCAACGTAAATACGCTTCAAAGTACGCTACTTTTTTCTAATTTAACCTAAGCTGTAACTCCAACAGGTACTGAGATCCCCATGCTTAGGATCCTTATCTTGGACACCCTGTATATGTACACCGATTACTCCGGAACGGCAGCACTGATTTGAATGAAATTTTTTACGTTATGTTCAGAAAGTTGCTGCCGTGGTCCCATATTTTTGTGGACGAAATTGGTGCAGTAAAATCCAAGATGACGCTGACAATATGGCGGCTAAAAAAATTAATTTTGTCCGATTTTCTCCAAAATTGGTATGTGAGAATTTTCGGGGTCGTACACAACGAGTTTGAAATTATTTTTAAAAAATTCAATATGGCAGATACAATATGGCAACAAAATTGAATTTTGTCCGTTTTTCTCCAAAACTGGTATGAGAGCGTTTTTGGGGTGGCACATAACGAATCTGAAATTATTTTTAAAAAATCCAATATGGCGTATCCAATATGGCAGATAAAAAATTAATTTTATCAGATTTTTTTCAAAATTGATATGGGGAAGTTTTTGGGATCACACGTTACGAATCTGAACTTATTTAAAATAAATTAAATATGGCGGATGGCAGATTGAAGATTCTACATATCTCGATTTTGTCTAAAATTAGTAATGAGGGATTTTTGTTAGTGTTAATTTCGAATTTAAAATATTTTTTGAAAAACTCATTCTGGCAAATTCAATATGGCCTCCTAAAAATTTTACTTTTTTCGATTCTCTCCAAAACTCATATAGGGTATTCTTGAAAGTGTAAATTATGAATTCAAAAGTATTTTTTCAGGATTCAATATGGCGAATCCAATATAGCGGATTAAAAATTTTATATTTTTCGATTTTGTTCAAAGGTAGAACTAAATCGTTTTTGAGGATGGTAAATAGCGAATATAAAATTATTTTAAGAAAATCTAATATGTCAGATGCAATATGATAATCTAAAAATTTTAAATTTCATCGAAAATTGGTATTAGGGGCCTTTGAAGGATTTAGATTTAGATTAGATTAAGGCTATATTCTTTTGAGTAATTATCAATTGATCAAAGTGAACAAAGTGAAACTGATAACTTCAAGTTCTTTTGAATATGCATTTACTTGTCATTGGACTGAAGTGATCATGATTACTTCAAGTGATAGAAGTGAAAGTGATAATGACTCAAAAGAATAGCCCTCAAGACGTTAAAATTATTTTTTTGAAATTTAATATGGCCGATCCAATATGGTGGGTTGAAAATTTTACCTTATTCGCATTTTTTTAGATTTGGTTTTATGGGGTTTTCGGGATCGTATATTACGAACTAGCGACCCGCCCCGGCTTCGCACGGGTGCAATGCTGATACTAAATACACTACAGAAAACTGTGACTATTTATTTTATTTTTACAACAATTATTACATCGGTCTCTGACGCGCTATTTATAGGCACGCTGCCGCCGCCCCAGTCGGCCAGTACCGCCGCAAGCGCTACTTCCCGCAATTTTAAATCTGTAATATCTTCGAAAATATTCATTTAAATCTTGTGCTGTAAAGGACCATATAGATCTATATTAAATCAACAATGTATTTAAGCTATTTAATTGGATAAGGATTAATGCTGTATTGGTTAAAATCGCTTCAAAATTTTCCATTATTTGTCGTAAAAAGTAAATGACAAAAAAATGTTATTGTGGGATATCCATGAGAGATAGACATATACCATCGCGGAGTTTTCTGTAGACCTTTTCAATGTGTACAAATAATTAGTACATTATTTTGATAAATCTCGTAGGGTTCAGCCTGCGTTTGCAATGTAAGCGGAAAAAAATATGATAATTAACGACATCACATTAGAAACCTCAAAAATAACAGTATTTCTCCACTATTTAATGGATGTTATTATACATATAAACCTTCCTCTTGAATCACTCTATCTATTGAAAAAAACCGCATCAAAATCCGGTGCGTAGTTTTAAAGATTTAAGCATACAAAGGGACATAGGGACAGAGAAAGCGACTTTGTTTTATACTATGTAGTGATAAGAAGTTAATTTTTTACACCTATTAGGTTGATAAGATACGATATGGGGGACTGAAAATTTTACATTTCCCGATTTTGTCTAAAATTGGTATTGTGTGGTTCTTGGGGGGAAAGCCAATTTTCTCCATGTTGTAGATCAGTCTCAAATAGGAAAAACATTTTCTGTAGCCTATAGTACAACAACAACATCTCAAAATATTTTTTTCTCTAAAAAGTGCATATTTTCATGTACCTAATTCCGAAATTTTTCTAGGCTACTTCACTGGTTGACCCTCACATTACCATGGAAGATTATTTTGCACCTAAAGTTGGTTTAACTGTAACTTTATTTAGTTAAAGGCTTCCCATCATTGAAACAACGATACATAGCAACAGCAGTTTCACTCCTACAGATTTCTCCATCTTAAAAAAATATCCTTTGCAGGGAGCAGTAAAAGATAGCAGGAATCTAGTGAGTTAATGAGTATTCCTTAGATAAAGGAAATGAAGATAAATCAATAAAAGATAATTGAAGCAGAGAAAAGAAAGTTACGCAGATAGTACTTCATGTAAACATTTACCACTAATTAATATTAATATATATGTTTTAAAAATAGGTATTTTGTAGTTTTTATTCAAATCCAAGATATTTGTGATTTACATACCATATATTTCCCTACTAAAATAAATTTCATTTCACAATGTTAAACATTTCAGTAAAATATTAAAGCTTTTCATTTCATTACAATTTGTTGTTAAAATTTTTTGATCTGTCATTTTAGGATACTCTCCTGTAGAGTAAAATATTTTATTAAGGTTATATATATATATATATATATATATATATATATATATATATATATATATATATATATATATATATATATATATATATATATATATATATATCTGTATTTTAATTCCCGTAATCGCTTGAAAACAGTGGTTTTAAAAAGGTAAGTTTCCATTTACCCTATTTCGCCCACTGGCATGGCAATTTCCGGTCGGGCCCGCCTGAATCGCCATCACCACTGAAGTAGCGTCCAGACATGCAAATTTAAATTAGAAAATTCGTAAAATAATTAGGTCTGTGCTAATTTTGTATGTTAGCAGTGGCGTCAAAACGAATTTAATTGTCTAAAGAAGTTTTGAATTAAAGTTTCATTAAAATACTTATACTATTGGCATTACACGATTTTAACGGAAAATATATTATGCGACTTAGTAGTTTAGTGAATAATTCCTTCTTAAATACTGTACGATAAAAGTCTCCTCATTAAAATATTAAATCAAAGGTTTAAGGAACAAAACTAATGAATTTGGTTATTAACTGAAGTACTTTTTTAATTATAAAAAATATTTACATATATTTTAATTGAAAATATTTATACAATTATATAAGAGAAACTTGGATCTCAATCAACTGAAAAATCCTTATACTGTAAGGACAAAGTACTATCTTAGATTGCACGAATACCAGGAATGGACGTACCATGGTGGTGCACTGCCATCTGTAACCTGTTTCGACCTTGTGGTTCTCGTCAGTACAGAACAGGCCAACGTACCTCAATATCAGAGAAATAAATCCTTTAATCAACTTATAAAGGGAGTTTTTTTTATAGAGGTATAGAACTTTTAAATGGAACAAAACAAAGATGAATTTTTTAAATTGACATGAAATTTACTTTATTCGAAAGATAACCTTTTGGCATTATAATTTAAATATGACTTCTGGCATATGACCGCCACGGCTGGCTCGGACGTAATCCAATCTGGAGGTCCAATTTTCGATGACTTTTTCCAACATTTGTGGCCGTATATCGGCAATAACGCGGCGAATGTTGTCCTCCAAGTAATCAATCGTTTCGGGCTTATCGGCGTAGACTAGCGACTTCACATATCCTCACACAAAATAGTCTAGCGGCGTTAAGTCGCACGATTTTGGAGGCCAATTTACAGGTTTGAAACGTGAAACTATGCGGTTACCAAACGTTTCCTTCAATAAATCAATTGTGGCACGAGCTGTGTGACATGTTGCGCCGTCTTGTTGAAACCCCAGCTCCTTCACATCATGGTGGTTCAATTGATGAACGAAAAAGTCAGTAATCATGGCTCTATAGCGGTCACCATTGACTGTAACGTTCTGACCAGCATCGTTTTTAAAGAAGTACGGACCAATGATTCCATCAGCCCATAAAGCACACCAAACAGTCAGTTTTTTTGGATGTAACGGTGTCTCAACATACACTTGAGGATTATCATCACTCCAAATACGGCAGTTTTGTTTACTGACGTATCCATTCAAACAAAAGTGAGCTTCATCGCTAAACAAAATTCGCTTATGAAAATCGGGATCAACGGCAATCTTGTTTTGTGCCCATTCACCGAATCTACGCCTTGCTAGGTGATCGTGTGGCTTCAATTCTTGCACGAGTTGGATTTTGTAAGCACGCAAACCATAATCTTTCCGCAAAATCTTCATAAAGTGAATGAACACATATCCAATTCCTGTGCACGATGGCGGATAGACTGATTCGGGTCTTCCTTTACGCTACGCTCCACAGCAGCAATGACTTCTTCTGTACGCACTGTACGACGTCTCTGTGGATGCGTATTATCATTTAGAGTAAACGTGGTGCGAAAACGTTCCATAGTTAATCGAATTAATTGCTCTGATGGACGATTATGTTGACCGTAAAATGGACGTAGTGCGCGATACGTATTTCGAACAGAACCATGATTTTCAAAATAAATTTGCACAATTTGGAAGCGTTGTTCAGGCGTCAGTCTATTCGTGTTGAAATGCCAAACCAAACTAAACATAAATCACTTGACAGCTGACAAAATGGCCACCAGTTAAAAAAGTGTTGCCAACTTAAAGTTTTATACCTCTATAAAAACACTCTTTATAAGACAAAATATGAAATCTAATAAAAGCAACGCCATCTCCCAGCATTCCATGCAATCTGAATATATAATCTTGTAGAGATCTGTATATATACTAAAAGTGGATAAGATACTTGCTGTTGGGTGTATAAAATACAATTATATAAGCAAAACATAGTTCTCAACCAACTGAAAAAACCTTATCCTATTAGGACAAACGTATTCTATTCTAACAGTTAGAGATAAAGCACTATCACAGAATACCAGGAAAAGATAGAAGCCTTTCCCATGGTGGTGTACCGCCATCTGTAGACCGGTTTCGAACTTGTTGGCTCACCCAGAAAGAGTTGTTGTCACAAATACAAATGCTAGTAAACAGCTTATGCATAGATGGCAGAATTAATCTTTGTTTACATGAAAACGGAGGTAATTTTGAACATTTACTTTAACGAGTTTAATTAAATAATTAAAAAACAAAAAATAAAATTTTTCTGATTTGGTTTGTTATTGACGAGGAGACGCTGTAGTAGAAATATTTATTTTTACTATTATTATATACAAGTAAAGAAAAATTGCTAATCTTATTTTAAAATTTTTCGTAAAAATATAAAAAACTAAGAACGTTTTCATATGAATACATTCAGTTTTAAAGTTAACCTGTATTCTAAAATACTCTTAAAATAAATGCCTTAATATTATATTGTTACGATTTTGTCTCTTAAAAATCTATCACTTCCAATACTATATTAAATAATTCTTAACACAACAATCTAATTTCTACTTTTTAATATCTTCACGATTCAAATACAACTATGCAACTAATTTAAAACTCTTATCCTATCCCTATTTATATACCTATAAAATTAATCTATCTAGAAATACTATGACTCATCGATATAAGATTCCTTTCGGTACATTATAATAAACATGACTCATCGCATCGGAATATTTATATACGAGGGCGTATCAATAAGTTTCTCCTAGTCGTTCGTAATCACATATATTACGACACTAGTCCGTATTACGGGAGCAGGAGTGATTCCAAGTTATAAATCTTTCCCGTAAGATATGTTCTTGGGACTTTTAATAATTTAAACACAAATAATATGAAATACAGCTATAATCAAGATACTGAGCAAAGTTAACATCATGATATTTTTAAATACTTTTGAGTTTACTACGTTATTATACGCTCATGAATGTATGAAATGACCTGCAGGTAAATATGAACTCGACAAGTAATTTAAATTGTGTTCAAGTCTTTTGGGAAATTTCGTTAAGGTTTCACAAGATGAATATTTTAACTCGTTTAGCTTTTCTGGAATTTTAATTTTAACCAGTTTATATATCATAAAATTTAATCTTTTGAGGTCAGAGGAGATTTAACTAACAAGTATGTGGATATTTTAAAACCTTTTTTTAGATTTATCCTAGAAATTAATTTAGTTGATTTTTTATATTTTGCAAAGTTTATACAGGGTGTCCAAGATAAGGATCCTAAGCAAGGGGATCTCGGAAACAGTTGGAGATACGAGGTCGGTTAAATTAGAGAAAAGTTGCGCAATTTAGTGCTAAATTAAACGCAGTTAAAAAAATTTAAAAATTTCAAACACTTCCGGAGATTTCCGGAAAAAAACGAAATTTGGCAAAATCGTTTTTAATTTTTGCAGGCTTTATTTAAAGAGATATCAGAAAATAAAAGGTAGATTCTCATTGCCACTTTTTATTTTTTATAATATGATCTAAACAAAATTTAAATCCGACGTTTCGTTTCTGAGATACCATCATGAACTTTCATTTTTTATATGGAACAAAAAAAAGTATCCCATGTAATTGATAGCATTTTTTATTACAAATTCAACGATGTATCACCCTTGCATATCGAATACGTAGTTCAAGTACTTTCCACAAGAGCTCCATGAGAGCGAGAGAGAAAGGTATATCAGTTTTATAAAAGCCAATGAACTACACACTTGATATGCAAGTGTGATACACCGTTGAATTTGTAATAAAAAATGCTATCAAATACATGGGATACTTTTTTTTGTTCCATATAAAAAATGAAAGTTCATGATGGTATCTCAGAAACGAAACGTCGGATTTAAATTTTGTTTATACCAAATTATAAAAAATAAAAAGTGGCAAGAAGAATCCACCTTTTATTTTTTGATATCTCTTTAAATAAAGCCTACAAAAATTAAAAACGATTTTGCCTAAATTCGGTTTTTTCCGGAAATCTCCGGAAGTATTTTGAATTTTTAAAATTTTTAAATTGCGTTTAAGTTAGCACTAAATTGCGCAACTTTTCTCTAATTTAACCGACCTCGTATCTCCAACTGTTTCCGAGATCCCCATGGTTAGGATCCTTATCTTGGACACCCTGTATATAAGCTAGCAAGTGGCTTTAACTCTCAAATTATACATGCTAGGATTATAGCAAAAAATTTAAGGAATTTGGCAAAAACAAATCGCTTAAAATTAGGTTCATATTTGCTATGCTGCAGCAATAATTGTTAATTTCTATAAATACCTTCTAATTTCGAATGTTACGACACCTGGCGATTTAAGTTCGCTTCGTTAGTGCTGAATTTACTGTTACCCTTTTTTTCAGATAGTTATCGGTTTTTTTGCCTACTATTCGAGTGAAATTCTCCTTTTTATCCTTTCTAATGGCAGTTTTCCTGAAATAATTTTGGATAGTTCCGTAGATTTTATTTATATTATGCTAGGTTAAGTCATATGTCACCTTTTCTTGCATAGATAAGCGACTTTACATCGCTAAAGGAATATTGCTTTAATCAGCTTTATGTTGTAGGTTGCACAATTTTCTGTTTTGTAATTTTGTAGAGAAGGTACCTAAACCCCCAATGGCGGTTTTCAATTCAAATGGTATGGAGCTGTTGGCGCCCTAAATTTTCCAGACCTCCTCTTATTGAGCTGTCGGAGATTTGCTCACTAACTGAGCTGCTTTTTCTACATGGCCACTTTTAGTTCAGGTTATATTCAATTTATAAACTTTATTACCTTAAAATATAATTTTACATTTTATGCTTTCAAACAGAGAAAGGGTTGGAATTCCACTAGAAACAGATAGAGGTTTTTTCACTAAAATATATGACCTTTTATGAAAAAAAGGAGTAAAAATATCAAGAATATTATGAATTTATGTCCTGTTTGTGTCACATTATGTATTAACGAGCGACCCGCTTTGGCTTCGCATGGGACTTATTGTAGTCAAGTTTCCGTTTACGCAGTGCATGCGAGAATACTTCTATGATTGATTTTTTTTTCGGCTTTATTTTACACAGAACATCCATATCCAAACCTGCCTCTTGAAATACTCTGTACTTTAGTGAAAACCGGAATAAAATCCGTCCAGTAGTTACTGAGAAAATCGAGTATAGATAGACAGATTCGAAGGAGACTTTGTTTTATACTGAGTATAAATGGGTAGAGTGAAGTATTTCAGTCGCAAAAACTGCATTACTACATATAATTCGCGTTCAAAAGACTTTTACCTTGTTAACAAAATGTCTCATTACACATTTTTTGCATTAATAATAACTTATTTAGGTTTTCGCCTAAAGAACTACACTCCTTATTTAATACTGAATAAAAATCCTCTTTAAGAAGCTACAGTAAACTTTGAAAATTGTATTTTTAAATTTAAAAAGACTATATGCTCAGATCTTCAAATTATAGTGGTAACAAAGAAGTTCCCAAACATTATTGAGAAAGCAAGTTTTTTGGAAAAAATTTCTCACAATAATCTGCTATCTGTGTAGGGTTTTTAATGGACTGTATAAGATTTATCTCTGGTTCGAGAACTTACTAACGTTAATTAAACAATAAATTGTTTAATATAGAAACATATATTTTTCTTTAAAATCAAAATATTACTTATGCTGATTATAGAACAAATCAAAATAAAATGTTTATTCAAAACTGTTGCGAGAGTTCAAGTAAAGGCGAAAAGCAGCTCGGGTGGCTTCTCTGATAGTTTCTCTCGCACTACCCCTGGAACAAAAAAGGTTAGTTCGCACTACCCTTTCCTTGACGACGCATGATGGTCGTTCCCGATTCACGCGGCGAGCGGGAGGGTCAAAGTAAGCACTAGAGTGACCGACATTGCGCTGTTGCCGCACTTAACGATAAAACTAAACAATCTGTGCTAGTAGAAGTGATACATTTTTTAATGTTTGCACTGACGGTTTGATAAATATATATTCTGATAGATTTT
Source organism: Diaprepes abbreviatus (assembly GCA_034092305.1). Classification (NCBI taxonomy): domain Eukaryota; kingdom Metazoa; phylum Arthropoda; class Insecta; order Coleoptera; family Curculionidae; genus Diaprepes; species Diaprepes abbreviatus. The sequence goes on from JASJET010000217.1 coordinate 923,901, forward strand.
TTGACATATGGTCTTCATAAGGTTGTTTTTCCTTTGGTTATATTTATGTTTAACAGTTTTTTATGGGTTTACAATGTAATTTCGGTTTTTAAACAATTAAAATTTCAGTAAGAAATAAAGAAATCTTTCTGTCGTATTTAAGTAGTTTGTTATATATGTAATTCTCCTTTCAGGCAGAGAAAATGAAAAATATATGTACAAACAGTTTATTTCTTGCAAATATCGCTCTGGTCCTCTCTCCATACGCGTTTCGATCACCTCATGATCTCGTCAGTGGAGCTGTATCGGACCGAGAGCAACATTAGCAGGAAATAACTGATATATGAACCATAAATTTCAAGGTATGTCGGCAGGATATTACACCTGCCGTCTACCAACTTCGATGTCAGACTGAAAAATATCGCCAGACATTTTTTAAAAATTTCACTTTACTCCGTTGATTCATAGATGTCGTTCGACTGGCGATATTTTTCAGTCTGACATCGAAGTTGGTAGACGGTAGGTGTAATATCCTGCCGACATACCTTGAAATTTATGGTTCATATATCAGTTATTTCCTGCTAATGCTGCTCTCGGTCCGATACAGCTTCACTGACGAGATCAGGAGGTGATCGAAACGCGTATGGAGAGAGGACCAGAGCGATATTTGCAGGAAATAAACTGTTTGTACATATATTTTTCATATTCTTTGCCTGAAAGGAGAATTACATATATAACAAATAATTTCGGTTTGTTTATAATTATTGTTTAGTATGGCAGATTATATGTTCGCTTTTCTACATGTAGATTTATCTGTTACTCTGATTGTCAATTGTTCGTCTATATACCAATTTATCTTACAGTGTGTCCTTCTGTTAGTTTTTTCGTCGACACGTTACATATATTTTTCTATGTGTATATTTTACGTCAACTTTCGTTGCGCGACTTCAGAGCGTAAAATCTTACTATTTTCAATTCCTGTTTGAGGGGCTAAAATGAGACGAAGAAAATTTTGGAATGTAGGGTTTCAGTGTATTATTTTCTAAGCTGTTCGGTAAGATATTTGAAAATGTGGTACTGTGACCTTGAAAAAATACAAAATGTGTCTTATCTCAAAAACAGTATTTTTAATATGCTTCAGATCTGAGTTACGTTCACACTGGGGCAACAAATCAAAGTATTTCAGACAGAAGTACATGCTATTGATACCTACCTGCATGTTAACAGATATCTTCAAAACATATCTGGGATTGTCTTCAAAACTTTATCGCACTGGCAAAAAATAAGGTTATTCTTGCGTGGGTGCTATTTGATATGACTTTCTCTCCCGCACTCATTGATAAGACTTGACTCTCGATATCTTGAGGTTATGTACAGATGTTTATCTTGGATCTGGCTTTGTTACACTACTTACATATTTCTCAAGTTTGAAATGTACACCAAAAGAACCTTTTTTTCTTAAATAAGTTTGGAATACATAGAATCGGAAAGCAAAAACAGAGTTATTTTTCCTTCACATGGATTTAACATTCAATAGGAATTGGTGTATTAATAAGTTCATATTTCAGGATTTTCATAGCTTGGCCAAAATACGGAACAAAAAACATTCTGTTTCACAACTTTATTTGTTCAGTCTATGTTTGGACGATATTTTAAAATATTTAAATATATTTTTTGAAATATATTTAAAATATTTTAAATATATTTTTTAAAATATCTGATTTGTCCTTAAATTTAAAGCAAACACTGTCTAATATTTATTATTTTATATATTTTCTTTAACACAAAATGAACAATTAAAAATTCCACAAAACGTTATATGAAAATAACAGTAAAAGAAATATCAATATCATTAAGAATTGATGTAATGTAAAATTTCTTTTTATTTCGTTAATGGAAAACAGTTTTACGTAAATTTCTTCTCTATATAAGATGCAAACTCTCTAAAACCTTCAAATGTTTCCGTGACGATTTGCCTGATCGCGTTTTCTGGTGGATCAAAACCCCAATCTGAAAGATAAAAATTATTTAGAATCTATATAGTACGGATTAATCGTACTATTATCTAGAAATCACATAAGTTTTGGGTATAATAACCGGAACAAACACTAGTAAAAAATTCAATGTTATGGTCAAAAGTCACAACAGACCTTTTAAGCGTGAATCTACAGGAATCGTGTTTCTTAACAGAATCATGTAAATATCTAAATTAAACGGGCATCACAGAATGTGTGTACCCTCAATGAAACTAAAAAAAACACAGATTATGTATGTTAATGCAAAATAGTAAATCATTATTCAATCAGTCCGGTGACTTCAGATTTAGAGCCACGATATTTAGGGAAAAACTAGCTTCAACCTTAACATTTTAACAAAAATTAATTATGCGGTTAACGTAAGCAAAGGTTCTAGCCAATTAAGAGGGTTGAAACTGTCCCCTCGGTAATAAAAAAAAATACCCGGTTGTTCTACATCAAAAAGTACCTATACAAAAAATTTTTTGGCCACTTTTATCGTCACATAACTTCAAAAAAATTAAAACGCCTTTTTTCGTTTTTTCACGATATCTTCTGTTCTAATCGTCGTAGAAACTTCTTTTTTTTTTCATTTTGTAGGTTTCTTAATTGCCTACAACGAGATATTTTTTACAAACATTTTTGGCGCGAAATTCAAATTTTTATGGGTGTTCGAAAATTTTTAAATTCAATAAAATAAAAACTAGGACAATAGCAGGATCGGAAAAAAAATATGTTGTTTTTTAGACGCCAAACTATGTCCATGAATTTTCTCAGATTTTTAAAACTGATGAAATATAATCAATATCGTGAAAAAACGGCATTTATTAGCATTTTTATCAAGTTTTGAAGAATGAAATTTTTCTAAAAATCCTCAGTTGTCTTAAAAGTATATATATATATATATATATATATATATATATATATATGCTTTGTTGTTTATCCGGGAGTTCATCCGTTCGTCATTGTTTCCTGTTGAAGGATCTTGCAGACGTTTCGCCAAGGTCGCACTTGGCATTTTCAATGCTTACTGATCAGAGTTTGGAAAGTGAACTGAGGTTCCTTAGGTTGCGCAGGCTTTTAATACTTTTCGTGATCGTTCGTAATCGGTCGTGATCGTAGGTTGTACCGAAGATTGTTCGGTGGTGACTCCTCCTTCGTGCCGCGTGTGCTTGCCGACGTTGCCGGTTGTACTTGTTTTACCGATGTTGATGTGGTGTTTTCTGTTCGTTTGATGACGGATTTCCATGTGACTGGCAAATTTAGTGCGTCGTCTCTTTTGTTTAGTTCGCCACTTTTTTCGATTTCTATTGCTTCGCGAACAAGTCAACAACAATAGAAATCGAAAAAAGTGGCGAACTAAACAAAAGAGACGACGCACTAAATTTGCCAGTCACATGGAAATCCGTCATCAAACGAACAGAAAACACCACATCAACATCGGTAAAACAAGTACAACCGGCAACGTCGGCAAGCACACGCGGCACGAAGGAGGAGTCACCACCGAACAATCTTCGGTACAACCTACGATCACGACCGATTACGAACGATCACGAAAAGTATTAAAAGCCTGCGCAACTTAAGGAACCTCAGTTCACTTTCCAAACTCTGATCAGTAAGCATTGAAAATGCCAAGTGCGACCTTGGCGAAACGTCTGCAAGATCCTTCAACAGGAAACAATGACGAACGGATGAACTCCCGGATAAACAACAAAGCACATTTATCCATCCGTGACACACTTCAAACAAACATATATATATATATATATATATATATATATATATATATATATATATATATATATATATATATATATATATATATATATGTTAATGCGGATTTCACGGTTTCCTCCGTGTGAGATGCAATAGTAGTGGATATATCCACATTATGCCGTTGTAGTGCTGAAATCACATTCAGCAAACATACAACTATATACAGCTCCGCGTATGAATGAAGTAAAATGCGAACAGTAAATGCAAACTTCTCTCCATCATATCCTTTCTGTGTTAGAGGTTGCACAATTAGAATAAATTGTTATAAAACGCAATTTATCCTATTCCACCACCATCGAGATGTGGATATATCCACTGTATTGCATCTCACACGGAGGAATCCGTGAAATCCGCATTAGCATATATACGCCTTACGGCGGGAGGTCGGAGAAGCCGCGTTCAGTATGTGCATACTTCCTTCCGATCTGTCCTTTGCACAGCCAAGTGCATGTCGGTACCCTGATGAGTCTAGTAGAGACGAAACATGTACCTCTGCCGTATCACTGTGACGGGGAGGGTAAGTTTTGACTTTCTTCTCGGTATGGTGGTACAGGTAGGCCATCATCTCGATGGTGGTGGAATAGGATAAATTGCGTTTTTTTTACTTCATATATATATATATATATATATATATATATATATATATATATATATATATATATATATATATATATATATATATATATATATATATTTCTTTCTGGGATTCTTCCGTGTGAACTGCGTCAGCAGTGGTTATATCAACATTATGCTGTTGTAGTGCTGAAATCACATGCAACAATCCCTGCATACCTATATATATATATATATATATATATATATATATATATATATATATATATATATATGCCGAAGCCATGTGATATAGGGGGTTCAAAATTTCCCTAGTACTGCAAATTATTGTCGAGTGCCATAATAGCTCAAAGGTTTGAGCATACATTACTGAAGGTAGCATACTTTGCGTACGTTACACGGTAAAGAGAGAGAGAAAGGGCGAATACGGGGCCGTGCTATCTCTATTGCTTCGAACTGTGATTGGCAGACACGCGCTTCGAAATATGAGAACGTTTGGAACGAGAGAGCTAGTACGTCCCTGTATTCGCTTTCTCTCTCTCATTGCCATGCTACATGTGTACCAACATGATATTAATTGATAAAAGTTAGGTAGACCAGAACCAATCAGACCTATTATTAATACCATATACTGGCTGACTGACTGTGGAAAGACATGTGGCCTTTGGTAATTGAGGAGGAGGAGGAAGAGGAGGAGGAGGAGGACGAGGAGGAGGAGGAGGAGGAGGAGGAGGAGAACGAGAACGAGAACGAAAAGGAGAAGGAGAAGGAGAAGAGACTAACATCATGTGTCTATATTAATTCAACTAATTACAATTTTTTGAAGAGTTAGAATTTCTGAACGATTAGCTTTATTAAAAATGCCTAAAATTAAATATTTTCTGTCAAATGACAAATTTATTATTTTGTTTATTGAGTTTTGTTCAATTGATTTCATGGTATTTTTTTTCGGCGCAGAAATTTATAATCCTTTATATTTTCATATAAATCGAATTTGAAACATTTCATTACAAAATATAATATATATATATATATATATATATATATATATATATATATATATATATATATATATATATATATAATGTTTCACGTTACACGGGGCAGGGATGAGGACAAAAATTGAAAAGCTTAAAAAACGTGCGATGGTTTCTACAAAATGGTGCTTGTTTTTAGCGAAATAGCAGTACTTGAAAATTTTCAAATAGCCAAACGATGTTCGAAAGCAAGTATTTCTGTCCCAAAGCATATATTTTTGTTAGCAGCTTCATTTGCTGATAATTCTACGATGCCACTGGAAATCGCGCCATGTTAAAGCCGCCATTTTGAAAAATTTCAGCCTCGCTGTGCTGATTATCCTCCGAATTTTCTGGAAATTGTGCCATTTTGTAAAATTGCAAACAGCCAAACAACGTCTGAAAATGGGTATTAATATGGACACATCACATAAATTTCTGTGATTTTTTAATTTAAAAATTTTCAAAAGACCACACAGCATGTGAAAAGGTGTATTATTACGAACGTTTAGAGTTATCGCACGCTTTTTTAAGCTCTTCTATTTTTGTTTTCAATCTGGCCCGGTTGACGTAAAACGTGCGTGCCATTTCTTACTTACCTCCACCTGGTAATTCAATAGTATAGGATAAGTTCACACCAGCGACACCTTTGGCCCAATCATCACTTCCACCAGCAGCTTCATACAAAACATTTGTGGAACTACCAACAGTATATTCTTGCGAAATGTTAGCAACTTTTGCAATAGCGTCGGCCACGGCTTCACCCAATGCCTGTAATTCGTCTGCATCGTCAGGTAAATCAGGAGTATATCTGAAAAATTATTTATAAATGGTAATCTGCATAATTTAGACGAGCTTTATCTTAAAAACAGTAATATTCAGAAAAATTATTTCCAAAAAATAAATTGACCTTCACGTTTCTGTTGAGGACAATTAACAATAAAATAACAAAAGCAGTTGATAAAGTACAAACGTATGAGATCAAACCCTATATTGTGTTATAAGAACTATATTGCGAGCATAGAGGATTCAATTAAAAGTGAAATATGTAAGTACTAAGAACAGGAACTTTGAGGTGCCGCAGGTTGTATCGTATCGCTCTGAATTTACTGAGGATGGTTTCCAGGTGGCCAAGTATTTTTCTGAGTTTTTTGCTTCTGTATGCTGTGATAATTATAATATGGAAAATATTAAGTGTGTTGAAATTGAGAGTTGTAATATTGATGCTGTGGATGTTTATAATGCGATAAATACTCTGGATAACAATTTCTCTGTTGGTCCCGATCAGGTTTCAGTTATATTTTTGAAGAATTGTTGTTGTGTTCTTGCGCATATTTTGGGACTCTTATTTAATCTTTCTGTTTCCAGTGGTAAATACCCAGATATTTGGAAACTGTCATATGTCACACCAATTTTCAAGGATGAAGATAAATCTTTAGTGATTAACTATCGTGCTATTAGTAAAATATCATTGATTGCCAAAATTTTTGAATCAATAATTGACTCCAAGATTAAGCCTTGTTTCCGAAATGTTGTAGCCGAGTTCCAGCATGGTTTTGTGGAGGGGCGTTCGACCGCATCTAACTTGCTTGTCTATGAGCAATATCTGGTAGGGGCTTTGGAGGGAGTGTGTCAGGTGGATTCTATATACACAGATTTCTCAAAGGCATTCGATCGTGTTAACCATAGTCTATTGGTAAATAAATTACAACAGCATGGTATTTCTGGAAGTCTGTTAAGCTGGTTCCAAAGTTATCTGTCAAATAGAAGACAAATAGTTAAGATTATGGTTTATACTTCTGAGGAGGTTTTGGTCACATCAGGTGTGCCACAGGGTTCCCATCTAGCTCCACTCCTCTTTAATTTGTATATTAATGACATAGGTAATTTTGTTACTGATTCTAAGTTTTTATTATATGCTGATGATCTTAAAATTTATAGAGTGATTAATAAGTTAAGTGATTGCGAGGAATTGCAAGAGGATCTAAGGAGATTGAATGAATGGTATGGAGCTGAATACGGATAAGTGTAAAGTAATGAAGTTCTACAGGAAGAAAAATTTGATACAATATGACTACATGATCGGTGACAGTCTTTTGGAGTATATGAATTTCATAAAGGATCTTGGAGTATTCTTTGATAAAGATTTGAATTTTAATTATCACGTTAATTACGTAACTAACAAAGCTTTGAAACTGTTAGGCTTCATTAAGAGATCACTGACTGATTTTTCTAATGTCGAGTGTTTTAGAGTGTTGTATTGCGCATATATAAGATCAATTCTCAAATATGCTTGTCCCATTTGGTCCCCATATTACAAAACTTATATTGATCAAATTAAAAAAGTTCTGAGGTTTGTAGGCTATAGGTTGGGCATTTTAAGTGAGGATTTTGTTTATGACGAGATATTGTAACTCCTAAGACTTCCCTCTTTACAGATAGAAGAAGCTTTATTGATGTTTGTACATTGTTTAAGGTAATAAATTGCCATATTGATTGTTCCGAATTACTGAATGCAATCTCTTTACATGTTCCGCCGAGAGTTCTGCGTGGCGGTGATCTGTTTCATGTTCCGTTCAATAGAACAAATTACAGTATTTCGTCTGCTGTCACTAGATGTTGCATTAACGCTAACAAAGTGGCAACGGAGTCAGACATTGATTTCTTTTTTGATGGGTTGTGGTAGTACCATAGTCGTATCGTATAGTACTCGACGTATTGCACGTCTCCCGCCTTATTGAAAAGGCTTATCGTTTTGCTCTCAAATATATTGACTCTCGCCTCAAAACTACTCCGAAATACAGTGATAGTGTCCCCGATTCCTGGTTCCTGCATGGTGAAGCTTGGAATTATTCTGGTGGCCACCAAGAAGAATTTAGTGAAGTGCTTTCGACTACAAGGTAGGCCATTTTAGTATTTGTGTCACGCTGTCGCCGTATTTTGTATAATTTCTCATCTCCGCAATCCAACCTATATACAGTCCACTAATTACTCTTTGTCTCAACCTCCTACATATATAGTTTTACTTTTAATTTTAATTTTTATTATACTGATTAACGTTGGTGGTGTACACATTGATTTGTATTATTTTAAGTAATTTTACTGTTTTTCATGTAATTTTGATTATTTGTAAAATGGTTGGTGCGTTAATATACATTATTATTATTATATCGTGATTCCTTTCCAGTTTTCAAATAAACATTTCAAAAAAGGACAAAGCTTGTCAGAAATATATTTTTTAATGACAGACTTAGGTCTTTCAATTATTTTTTTTATTTAAAATTTACTGGTTGGTCTATATTGTTATAGGTGTAAACTTAGTTATGCTATATACTGTTGTAAGAGTAAACTAAGTCAGTACTCTTGAAGTTAATAAAGGCTAGTGTGGTCGCGGCAAAAAGTTCTAACACCTCAATAGTTCTCTTTGTATTATTGACCATCTGGTGTAAATCACAGCACTGGTTAACTTTTTTTTTATTGTTTTTGCAATCTTAACCAGATATTTCTTAGTCTTACAATTAGTCTCTTTACCTGAAGGTGCCATTTTAGGCTGTTTAACCGGTAACGAAATAAAAAGAAATTAGTCAAAAAACTTCATTACTGTCAATATTAGTGTATTTAGATTTCAACTTTGGGTTAATTAAAGATACAAGCCTGCAAAATTTTATGGCATAAGATGAACATTTTATGGGAAAGCACAGTAAACAATGTTTTTATAACTCATAAATTGTTGTACGCAACTCAACCGTAACTGAGTAAGGTCCCAGAGCCCCCAAACCTAAGTCATTTTAGTAAAGTTAAGATTATTTTTCAAAAAATGTGTAATATGTAGTTAAGAACTTATGTGCACTTTGCTAGTTTAAAAGCGGGGAAGCATTTTCTGCAACATTTGTAAGAAACCAATTTCTATTCTAAATATTACCGAAATATTTCAAATTTTGTTTACTTACCCCCAAGGATATAATATATATTCTCCAGAACTATGAAGGGTGAGATATAACTTGACATTTTTCCCATTGCTAAGAAGATATTTTTCAATAGCGGTAGTTTCGTTTTCAGAAAAGGCTTCAGATCCTGCATAGATTTCGTCGCATGGATAGGGACTTACCAAACCGGATTCCATCCAATGAAAACCAAAGTTTCGATTCGCATCAGTTCCAAGACAACTTGAATTAGCATTTACACTTCGTGTCTTTCTCCAGTAAGAATCCTGATCGAAATTACAGTAAAGTTATTAATTATACATATGAGAGGTTATTGTTTTATTAAATCTTAAGAGTATACTAGTACGAAGCTTAGAATATTGGTCGGTCACATTTCTTCTATTGTTTTTCGAATATTTTTGTTACCGAAGAATGTCAATAAATTGCAAACATGGAAAAATTAAAAACATTTGTTCAAGTTCAACATAATCTACCAAATTTAATTAAATATTTCCAAACTATGTCTCTAGAAGCTTAAGACTTTTAGTACGAATCAAAAGGTCTAGCCGATTAAGAGGGTCGAAAAGTACCCACACAAAAAAATTTTAGCCACTTTTACCTCGTTACATAACCTCAAAAAAAAAAAATAAAACGTCTTTTTTCGTCTTTTGACGATATCTTCGGTTCTAATCATTGTGGAAACTTCTTTTTTTTTTTCGTTTTGTAAGTTTTTTTATTGTCTACAAAAATTTTTGTCGCCAAATTCAAATTTTTAAAGGTGTTCGAATATTTTTAAATTCAATAAAATAAAAACTAGGACACAATAGCAGCGCCAAAAAAAATATGTTGTTTTCTAGACGTCAAACTATGTCCATGAATTTTTTCAGATTTTTAAAGTTGTTGAAACATAGTCAAAATCGCAAAAAACGGCATATATTAGCATTTTTTCGAATTTTTATCAAGTTTTGAAGCATGGAATTTTCTTTTAAATCCTTAGCTGTTTTAAAACTATTTATATATATATATATATATATATATATATATATATATATATATATATATATATATATATATACAGTGCCTTCATTTCAAAACGAACCATCCTTAATAACTTTGTTAAATAGAAAAATTTAAAAAAAAGAAAAAACACGTCAATTTAGATATACAGGGGGAAGTTTAATTTTGCATTTGTTAAAAGTCTGTCAATCACCTCCTCACCTCCAGCTAACCTCACTTTGATATGTCAAATGGGAACCCCCACCTTGTGACACATCATTATAAGCAGCATAAAATTGTCTATCCAACCGTATAAAAAAAATTAAATCGGTTGACGTACAAGCGAACAGTGTGCAAAAATGTCTTGTAATAATGCATAATATATCGGCCTCGAACTTTGGTATGTCAAATGATTACCCTATAGTGTGATACATCATTTTAAAGGACGTACGATCTGCTATCAGTCAAAAAAAATTAAGTTAATAGACGTTATAGGCAATTAGGATGCAAAAATGTGTGTTAAATATAAGCAGTTTATTCAGTTTTATTCAGTTGAAGAAAATTATTTTATTAAATGTTCAAAATGTGCGCCGTTATTAGCGAGACAATAAAAAAGCCTATTTTGAAATTCCCCACGAACATTGGCAAGGGTTTCTCTGCTAATTCCTCTACATTCCCGAACAATTCGATCTTTTAAATCGTCAATATTTTCAGGTGGGGTTTTATAAACCTTGCTTTTTAAATACCCCCAAAGAAAAAAGTCTAGAGGGGTTAGGTCTGGAGACCGTGCTGGCCATTCAATTGCACCACGTCTGCCAATCCACGTCCCTGGAAAATGTTCATCAAGCCACTCTCGAATTGCCAAAGCGTATTGCGGGGGAGCTCCATCTTGCTGGAAATGCAAATTATTTTCATTTAGTACCATAACAGCATTTTCATCCACTTGATTTTCTAAAGATTGCACAATGGCAGGGTATATTGTGTTTTCTAAAAGGTTTAAATAAATTTGCCCAGTTAAATTATCTTCTAAAAAAAATGGCCCGATGATTTCATTGCCATAAATTCCTGCCCACACGTTAATTTTTTCGGGATATTGAGTATGCCCTTCTCGGAAAAGGTGCGGATTTTCATTATCCCAGTATCTGCAGTTATGTCTGTTAACCAGTCCATTTAGAAAAAAAGTTGATTCATCACTAAAGCAGATATTCTTAGGTAAATGGGGGTCCTCGTCAATTCGTTGGCACATTAATTCGCAAAATTGAATTCTTCTATCAAAATCGTCTTCTCCGAGTTCTTGAAGAATTTGAATTTTGTAGGGAAAAAACTTATTTTGTTTTAAAACTTTATGCACAGAGCCAGCAGAAATGTTGGTTAAATCTGCGACCTTTGAGATGGATAAAGTTGGATCTATTGCAAACTGTCCTAGTACCTCGATTTGGCATGCTTCATCTACAACCCTTTTCTCAATAGATTTTTTATTACAAACGGATCCCGTTTCTTCAAACTTTCGTACCAATTCGAGTACATATTTATGGCCCACGTTTTTGTCTTGATGCCTCTCGTTAAATGCTCTGGCGGTTCTACGAGCGCACCGATCTTCAGCTCCATAGAGAAAAATTATTTCTATTCTTTCGGCTAGCGTATACACCATTTATATTCACGTTTCAACTAGGCGTCACAATGACAATTTTAACAATAATAAACAACTGGTGTTTAAAGATCTTAAAAATTTTATTTATTGCAGTGATTTTTTGTACCTATCAGGTACCGCAAAAAATATCATTGAAATAAATACACTAGATTGATTAGACTGCAATGAATTTTGCGATGAATTTTAAAACAGGCTTAGTTTTTTTCTCGCAAATATTTTAACTGTTTATTATTTTAAAAAAATATTTATTTTAAATTTAAAATAATATTTTACTCTATGAAGTAGCCATTTGACATAATAAAGTTTAATGTGATAAGGTGTCTATTATTACCACACATCTTTTCTTACTATTCCCTTGTACATCAACAGATTTTGTTTTTTTTTATTGGCTAAATAGGAGATAGTATGCCCTTTAAAATGATGTATCACACTATAGGGTAATCATTTGACATACTAAAGTTCGAGGCCGATATATTATGCATTATTACAAGACATTTTTGCACACTGTTCGCTTGTACGTCAACCGATTTAATTTTTTTTATACGGTTGGATAGACAATTTTATGCTGCTTACAATGATGTGTCACAAGGTGGGGGTTCCTATTTGACATATCAAAGTGAGGTTAGCTGGAGGTGAGGAGGTGATTGACAGACTTTTAACAAATGCAAAATTAAACTTCCCCCTGTATATCTAAATTGACGTGTTTTTTCTTTTTTTTAAAATTTTTCTATTTAACAAAGTTATTAAGGATGGTTCGTTTTGAAATGAAGGCACTGTATATATATATATATATATATATATATATATATATATATATATATATATATATATATATATATATATATATACCCACACAGCACTAGACGTCCTGTAGACGTCATTTTTATATCCAGATTATGTCTGAACGTCTTAAGACATAAATAAGGCGTCTTATAGACGTTGTTTTAAAGACGTCTATATACAACGTCTTTAAGATATCTTTTAAAAGTCTACATACTACATTTTATATGAAAATAATTACAGTTGTGTATAATTTAGTTGATAAAAACTAAAAAGCATTTCCTTCCCGATGGATTTTGTCGCAGTTGGGTAATAAGTTTGCAACGCCGCACAGAGCTCAGCTGAATACAAGTTGAGGTTAAAATTTTTGATTGAACGACAAATTTTTAGTAGCCTCACTACGACCTTGGTTAGTAGAACTTTTGCGTGATTTTTTTTTTATTAATACTTTGGTGCTTTTTGTCACTGACTATTTGATGTACCGATAACAATGACACACATAAATATGATCCCAGCTAAACTATCACTTTAAAAAACCCGCCTTTTGTTTCTGTCAACTGTCATTTTTCAGTTTTGTATTTGTGTTTCGTCATGTCGTTATTCATTTCTAATGTTGTTGGGGTGCCGACTGTGAAAATTTAGCTTTTGAAAGAATTTTATTAAAATAGTTGATTTATCCATGTGCCTCTGAAAATCTTTTTTATTCGTGTTTATGTAATACTTAAGGTAAGATCGAGAATCATTTGTACTACTACTACAGGAAAAACAGTAACGTTATTTATAGGTTGTGTTACAGGAAATTCCCGAATGCTTTACCGCTTATATATTTATAGTAACTCTATGTTTAGAAATATGAAATGAAATTTTCAAAAATATTATCTGTGCGATAAAGGCTTGCACAGCTCATCCAGACCCGGTCCTAAATATTACAAGAAATATTACTAATGAAGTGGAAGGCGAAATGTTTGTTTATGGAGTGCTCCACTAACGAAACGTGTAAGATTTATTTTGTTCCTGATGATTGGTTTATATTTAAAGAATATAGTAGAGGACAATTATAAAAATTCGCAAAAATATCAAAAAATTTACTCCCACAAATTATAAACTTTATTCTCTAAAATTAAAATCACTTTGTTATTAGGATCTACAGAGACAACAGGACTGGCAAAAAGTCGGAAGAATGAGGAAATTTCAATCCAAACATGGCTGAAAAGGGCATCAGACCAGATTTGTTATTCGACTAAATAAAAATTCTTGTTTTTAAAACTATTTAAAGATTTGTGTACTTTTTATTTTAATAAACTTTTATTTTGTTGATAGTCTACCTTTTAAAGTTATTATATCGAAGGGATAAACTAAGGCTTAAATTTGATAGGTTCACTTATAGTTCGAACAGTAGTAGTTCTGAAAATATTTGCTCTTCTACCTCACTTCTTAAATTTCAAATTAGAAAAACTTTACATTATGCTTAAGTTATGTATTTTTTTGTATAAAGAGATTATGTTGAACATATTTTTTAAAGCAAATTATTCATGTGGAACTTGTAGTTATTTAAAATGGTAGTATTGATTTTTTCTTAAAGTTATTTCTTGGACTTTTGAATAATCACGGTTTGACTTTGTAAACAAGACAAACAAAAAAATTAAATTGACCCTTTTTAATGTACATAATTTTAATGGTGGAATATGTTGGGAAAGGATGTCCATAAGACGTTGTAAGCAAATGTCTTAAAGACATTACCTTTCGTAACATAAGACGTCTATACAACGTCTTATGGACGTCATTCGACTTTCATGGACATCCATAAGACGTCCTGAATATTGAGATCAAACGTTTTATGGACGTGTTTAAGATGAATTTGTGCTGTTTGGGTGTATATATATATATATATATATATATATATATATATATATATATATATATATCCACATTATGCTGAAATCTCATTCAGCAAACGTACAATCATATACAACTGTATGTACATACATAGTTAAGACAATTGATGATTTATAATAAAATTCCATGCTTCAAAACTCGAAAAAAAAGCGAAAAAATGCTAATAGATGCCGTTTTTTGCGATTTTGGGTATGTTTTACCACTTTTAAGAATCTGAAAAAATTCATTGACATAGTTTGGCGTCTAAAAAACAACATATTTTTTTTCGGTCCTGCTATTGTCCTAGTTTTTATTGAATTAAGAATCCCTAAAAATTTGAATTTCGCGCCAAAAATTTTTGTAAAAAATATCTTGTAGGCAATAAAAAATCTACAAAATAAGAAAAAAAAGAAAGAACTTTCTACGATGATTAGAACCAAAGATATCGTCAAAAAACAAAAAAAAGATGTTTTATTTTTTTTTTTGAGGTTATGTGACGATAAAAGTGTCTACAAATTTGTTTGTATTGACTGCATTGCAGCCCTTTGGGAGCCTATATTTCCGAAGAGGAGGCCTATACGAAAAAAGTTTATATGAACTTGTAGTACTCCTTTAATATGTTTTTTCGTATCCGGGGGATTTCTCATATTTTCCTGGACACCCTGAATATAGTAATATATACGAATACGTGAAGTGTTATTAATTAAGCGACGTCAAAAAAGGTTTTCAATGCGATTATTAAATATTTATACTTGATAACAATCAGAGATACAATCTAATCGAAACGTCGTAAAAATAAATAAATATAAAGACAATGCAAGTCCGACAACTACATTTTAGTCAATCGTTAAATACGTTGTTTTGTGTGTACATTATAAGACGCCCATTTAGTACTATAATTAAATTTGATTTGTTGTTGATGCGGTTAAAGTGGTATATTTTAAAAATAGTTTATCTTATAGTGTGTTCTAATAACATGTGAAGCATAATTTTTATTTTTTTTTTAATTAAGCGACTCATTTCTTTTTATCGAAGTTGGAGTCTCAATGAACCTTTCTTTCAACTAATTTTTTTTGTCTTGAAATGTAACGCGGTCAAATTACTAGACAATGAAATCAATTTTTCACGTACGTTTTAATACGGAAATAACCTGAACTTTAGATAAGAATCCTGCATTTAAATATTTGTTTGATTGATTTTTCTTTGTTGACACGTTTTATATATGGCGGTATAATTTTTATTGTCTAAATTCATCACGGTCACAATTAAAGCCAAGCTCCCGGTACTCGCAGCTTGCAGAATATGTTAGTTGTTACGTTAATAACGAAAAATCCTTGAGAATAAAAATTGGTGTAACCTCGCAAACTGTTTCTATTTTTACGTCGATGGATCCAAAATCGCCGAAGCGTGATCATAATTAATAACTTTTGAAAATCATTAAAAAAATTTTGTTTGCAACTCTTACCCCATCTTTAGCGCGTGAATATTCATACCCATCAGGGTTAACACTTGGAAGAATAGCCCAATTCACTTTTTCGATCAATCCAACATTTGTAGAGTTTTCAACTAGTTGATTGATAACATATAAAGCTGTTGGTGTTGCAATCCATTCTCTAGCATGTATTCCTGCATCTATGAAAATGGTCGGTCGATTGGTATCATGTCCCTGCTCAATACTAAAATGTATGTTTATTTATCACTTAACTTTAAAGTAGACTCATCGGTGTAATACCTCATAGATCTTTTTATATTATACAGGGTGTCTCAAAAGAAAGTTCACATTTAAAAAATCGATTTAAAAAAAGTCAGGACTTTATTGAAAAAATGTTTATTACATATTAAAATACATTGTTTGGGAATTTATTTTTTAAAAATGATATCGTCCAAATGTAATCCGTTGCGCTCACGGCATTCATTTAATCGAGCACTAAAATTGCCCATGACGGCTCGGCAGGTATTCTCCGTGATGTCTGCCATTTCGTTGCGGATATTTTCTTTTAATTGTGCCAGGGAAGTCGGTTTGTTGGCGTAAACTTTTGATTTTACATAACCCCATAGGTGATAAATCAGGACTGCGTGGAGGCCAACTTATGCCACCTTTCTTTGAGATCAATTTGCCAGGAAAAATTTCACGCACTCGTGCCAGAGACATGTTGGACGTGTGTGAAGTTGCTCCGTCTTGCTGGAACCATGTTCTTTGGTTATAGCCAGGAAAATTTTGCAGTTCAGGCACGAAGAAGTCGTCTAACATCTCCACATACCACTCTGAAGTCACTGTTACTGTGCGTTCCCTTTCATCTTCAAAAAAGTACGAGCCGATAATTCCTCGCGCCGACATCGCAGCCCATACAGTCACTTTCGGCGAATGTAGAGGTTTCTGATGTTTGTGTTTTGGATTGTTTGCACTCCAATAGCGGTAATTTTGCTTGTTTACATGACCATTAAGATGAAAATGGGCTTCATCCGAAAAGATGTTGGTAAACGTTGAAAAGCGTTCAGTCATCTGGTTTACGAAGTCAAGCCTCTGACCAGCATCCTGAGGCTTCAATTCTTGCACCAACTGAATTTTATAGGGGTTCAGCTTTAAATCTTTGTGTAAAATGCGGAATAATGTTGACCTATGCACATTTAAAGCAACAGCACGCTTACGAATCGAAACGTTTGGGTCGTCACGAACAGACTGAGTAACACTCTCTACGTTTTCGACCGTTCTCAAAGACCTCGGACGCCCGGACTTTGGTTTATCTAGTGTTGAACCGGTCTCTTCAAACTTCTGGACCCATTTTCCAATAAGCCAAGCGCTTGGCGCATCATTTAAGTGACGAATATGTGGAAAATTGCAGAATTTTCTACGCGCTACAGTCGCCGAATTACCGTTTTTGTAAAACTCACGTACGCACAAAGCACGGTCCGCTCCCGAGAAACGCTCCATAGCGACTAAATTCCCAAGAGCCAGGCTACCGATTGACATACCCCCCGCGCCGCTCGGAATAGTTGCGTTCACGCAATAAGCAAAACAAATGTGTACTTTCTTTTGAGACACCCTGTATTTATTAAAAAACCTTTTACAGCAATATGGCAAAATCGTATTGAGAATCTGATTTCATTACGTGTTTGCCTTGTCGGGACTAATCAATTTATAGCAGGTTGCAGGTGTTGCCGTCTCTATTGCAGAGATATCCGATATATTAATTATTAAGGCATAAGTGAGAGAAACAGTTTAATTCTATCCTCCTGATTAGTATAATTTTTCGCTATAACTGCAACGACAAGTGGCGAAAAAACTTGTTCCAGAGAAACAAAATGGTCTAAAAAATCTTGGATTTGTTAACCAATTTGAATTCCTTTTCATTTTGATTCTAAGACTTTTGAATAGCTATAAATTGTATTTAAC
This sequence comes from Diaprepes abbreviatus, assembly GCA_034092305.1. Lineage (NCBI taxonomy): Eukaryota > Metazoa > Arthropoda > Insecta > Coleoptera > Curculionidae > Diaprepes > Diaprepes abbreviatus. The sequence goes on from JASJET010000217.1 coordinate 941,879, forward strand.
TTACTGAATTAGTAAAAGATCTCTTCCTTCATATGAGCTTCCTATAGATTCCAGTCTGACATTGTCTGGATATTCTTTTTCTAGGGAATGTAAATATTCCAAAACCTGCAAAAAACATACTTTCATCTTCTTAATATACAGGTGATTCTCCGAGAACTTTATCGATCGATTATGGGAAAACTATAATTAGAAAGAATTTGAAAATGTGATAGTGTATTAACGTGGATGGGGGACAGCCGGCTAAAATATTTTCAAGATGGCAGCACTTCCGATTATACCGGAAGTAGATGTCAACTTGCTAATGTTAAATGGAACACCCTATATATTATTGCATTTTTGATTTCTACGTAAAAATCTAGACATATTTTATGTATAATGTTCTATAGTTAAGTCTCACCGTTTTGGACATATTTAAATTTTTATGTCAAAATGACGTTTGAGGACCAATTTTCCCTATAAGGAAGTCTTTATTATTTGACTTGGGTTAGTTTTCTTGTAGATGAAGATCGACTTTAGTAGCCTTTTTATAATATTCTGAAAATTATTAGTATAGAGTGGTCAAAAAAGAAGAATAAAAATTATATTTAAAAAATCGTCAAAAGTCAACTTTTTCAAAAAGAAAGCACCTATTTTTATAATTTTATCATATTAAGCATTAAAAATAAGGGTCACTTTGTATAAGGCTGTCTATTCCAAAAATTTGTAGTTTTCAAAATATTGGCAATTCTGCATTTTTCTATTGTAAACATGCTATACGGCTTTTAAGTTTTGATATTAGTTGGCCGTGAGAGCGAGGCGTGGCGAAGATAAAACAATCGAACCCTACAGAATTGTCACTATTTCTTGCCTTTTGACATTCATTAATAATAATCATGCCGGGGCAATTAAATTACAAGCACGAAAATTATTTAAACTTATATATTGTTTATGGAGAATGTGACAGAGTTATTTCAAGAACATGCGATATATTCACGATCCGATAAGATAAAAGAAATAGAAATAAACCAGTTGTTAATAATGAAAATATTGAAACTACAATTTCTGATACAGTTACCGGAGAATCACCCTTTATAACTGGACTAATAATCCTTGCAATTTGTTGCAATATTTGTCTACGATTTTCCTTTAATTTCTGGTACTTGGGCGCCAGATAGCTGAAACTAAGAATTAGACTCACTTGGTAAAGTTAAACACTCCCACCCAGTTGTAACTTTTATTTATTTACTTTTTATCAATAATTATTCAAAACTTTCTCAAAATAAAACTAAAAATTAACGATTCTTTTGTTCGATGGGACGTTCACTCAAATCACCTGTTTTTCTCGTTCTTTGCAGCGTGCGGGTGGCGCCATCTTTTAACATCTTTTCGAATATATATTTAAAGGGTGATTCTTCAAGTTTCGACAACATATTATATTTCAAAGTAAAACCGAGATTATATGTTCGTGTTGGCTTGTCAGTCTGTGGCGTTATTACGTGTAAAGGGTTGAAAACGTTAATGTGTTTATCATAAAATAATAATAAATAAAAATAAATCTTGTTTATGTAAGAACTCATTTTTTTTTGGTTTAACACATTTATTGATATATTAATTAAAATCGATTTTATCGCAATTTTTTTTTCATTTTTTGAATCATGAAATGTGCTTTCTTTGCTAACTACTGCCTCAATTTTGACTTACACATTTTTTGTTTCTTAAATGATGATTGATAATCTGTGTTTATTTTTGCTATATATCGTAAAATATTAATTTGATAGTAATTTTCCGTTATTTCGATATTTTAAAAACTATCGCCAGTTTTAATATCCTACCGATATGTCTCGAAATTTATACTTTATATAGACAATTGTTTTCTGCGAATGTTGCTCGCGGTTCAATACAGCTCCACTGACGAAACTATAAGATCGTCAATTTTTGGAGGAAATTTTAAGAGTAGGGTTTAACGAACGAATTAGCAGGTAAGAAAAAACACACATTTAATGTTTTTGTGATGCACTGCAACTTATCATAAAATCATGAAAATCGGCGAGATACACCTTGAATATCTTCTTTGTTGGCGATGTTCTTGGAATTTGAAAAGTTTTGGTCAACTAAATGATAAGGAACTTTGTATACTTTTGAATGGAATGGTAAACTCATTTAAAGTAATAAAATTGTACCTACTTCATCATGGGTGAGGTATCTGTCAAAAATATCCTGGGAATCTGTAGAAGAACTCCTTGACTGTTTTCGTTCTGCGGCTTGTTTATCTAATTTTCTAAAATAAGAAAAAGTTATAAATAATGTAACTAAAGATTGTTGCGATCTTTTTCATCGAAAAATCTGCTGACATTGGCTGTATTCTTTCGAGTAATTATCAAATGATCAAAGTGAAAAAAGTGAAACTGATAACTTCATGTTTTTTTGAATATACATTTACCTGTCATTATGTCGAAGTGATCATGATTACTTCAAGTGAAAATAACTCAATTGATAGCCCTATTTTTAACGATCTTGAGGAAATAAAATACTTTTTAGGTTTTTAGGTAAATGACGAAATCAAAAATAAACCGTAACTTGTTTGTAAAAATTCTCTAGCGCCCCCCCCCCCCAAATAGGTGATTTCCTATGTTAATGATTTCATGGTATGAAAACTTTTTGCCATGGATATTTTCTTATATAGGCAATAAATAGAATTTTTTATATGAATATTAGGTAGTGACGAATAAGAATCAAAATTCGTATTTTCAAATACAATCATTGATCAACTCATTAACAAAAAAAAAAAAACGTTCTAGATTATTCTATTTATATCCCAATAAGCATTTGTGTTGAAATATTTTACAATAATAATACTGTTTGTAGCAAAACTTACAAATTAAAACAATGATCAGTAATTTTGAAAAAAATTGACGTTATACCATAACAGTTTACTTCCGCGAAACAAAAATCTTATCAATTTTGTCTGTATTATTAGTAAGTGTTTACTAATAATTTAATAGAATTTAATTATTTTTTTAATATATAACAAATTAGATTAGATTAAATTTTTGTAGAAATTTGAAAATAAAGTTGGTTTAAAGTTAAGTTTGTGATGTAATTTGGAATCAAACTAACCACTTATTTTATTTGTGGCCTGACAGCATGAGTCTTGCTTTATTATTTAATCTATAAAATGGTTATAATATTTTATAATATCATTTTATATAATTTTTTTTAAATCTCTATCTTTACGTCCTTATGTATAATAATGAAACTCTATTGAACACACTATAACAGCTAGAAAACTATTAATCGAATATGTACATTAACTACAAATTTGTGAGCACCATGTGACTTCATAGTCATAAGTATAAATGAGGGGGAGATAGGAAGGTTAACTCCATAAAGGGTCGAGGTGATTAAGAGGGTCGAATCTGCCACCTCGATAATGAAAAAATAAAAAACACCCAGTTGTTCTACATCAAAAAGTATCCACACAAAAAATTTTTTAACCCCTTATATCATCACATAACCTCAAAAAATAAAATAAAACTTTTTTTGTTTTTTTGGCCATATCTTCGGTTCTAATCATCGTAGAAACTTCTTCTTTTTTTTTTATTTTGTAGGTTTTTTTATTGCCTACAACGAGATATTTTTTACAAAAATTTTTGGCGCGAAATTAAAATTTTTATGAATGTTCGAAAATTTTTAAATTCTGTAAAATAAAAACTAAGACAATAGCAAGGCCGAAAAAAAATATGTTGTTTTTTTAGACGCCAAACTATGTCTATGAATTTTTTCAGATTTTTAAAATTGGTGAAGCATAGTCAAAATCGTAAAATACGGCATGTATTAGCATTTTTTCGCATTTTTATCTAGTTTTGAAGTATGGAATTTTCTTATAAATCCTCAGTTGTCTTAAAATTATGTATGCATATATATATATATATATATATATATATATATATATATATATATATATATATATATATATATATATCTTAAATTTCAAATTAATTTTAGATTGGTAATATAGGCCTCAGAACCTTCCAATATCGATATTTAAAGAACTTGAGATGTAAATTTTTTAGCCCGATATATTTTATACTGCATATTGAGTTTGTATAAGCCCCAAGAACCTCTCAATATCAATTTTAGAGAAAATCGAAAAATGTAAAATTTTCAGTCTTTCATATTGTACCTTATCAACTTAATAGTTGTAAAAAATTAACTTCATATTCACAATACATGACCCCGAAAATTTTCAACCCACGATATTGCATCCGCTATATTGAATTTCAAAAAAATTATTTTAAGTCTTAAACTAATCCAAATTTAAACCTTTCATTTAAAGCCCCCTGGTACCAATTTTGGATGAAATCCGAAAATTAAAAATTTCCAGACATATTCGTTATTTACATCCTCAAAAACGATTCAGTCACACCTTTGGAAAAAAATCGCTGCATTGGATTCGCCATATTGAATCCTGAAAAAATACTTTTAAATTCATAATTTACACCCTCAAGAACCACCTATATCAGTTTTGGAGAAAATCAAAAAATGTAAACTTTTTAGGACATCATATTGAATCTTCCAGATTGAGTTTTTCAAAATATATTTTAAATTCATAATTAACACTAACAAAAATACCCCTATACTGATTTTAAACAAAATCGGGATATGCAGAATCTTTAATCCGCCATCTTGGATCCGCCATATTTAATTTTTTTTTAAATAATTTCGGATTCGTAATGTGCGATCCCAAAAACTCCCCCATATCAATTTTGAAAAAAATCGGACAAAATTAATTTTTTATCCGCCATATTGGATACGCCATATTGAATTTTTTAAAAATAATTTTAAATTCGTTATGTGCTACCCCGAAAACTCCCCCGTACCAATTTTGAAGAAAATCGGACAAAACTGATTTTTTTCGTCCGCCATATTGGATCCGCCATATTGAATTTTTCAAAAATAATTTTAGATTAGTTATGTGCGACCCCGAAAACTCCCTCGTACTAATTTTGGAGAAAATAGGACAAAAATGATTTTTTTGTCCGCCATATTGGATCCGCCATATTGAATTTTTTAAAAATATTTTGGATTCATTTTGTGCGACCCCGAAAACTCACCCACACCAATTTTGGAGAAAATCAGACGAAATTAATTTTTTTGACCGTCATATTGTCAGCGCCATCGTGGATATTATTGCACCAATTTCGTCCAAAAAAATATGGAACCACCGCAGCAACTTCCTTTACACAACGTAAAAAATTTCATAAACACATAAAAAAATACATAATCGACGATTTGAGAACCTCCTTCTTTTAGAAGTTGGTTAAAAATACCTAAATTTTAAGAAAAAAAAAATGGAAGTCAAAAATTTTAGTTAAAATTTTCAAAATGCTTTTAATAATGGGGAAAAGGCAGTATAATTATAACGTTTACTGCAGGACCGTTGGCCCAATAATGAAGGGCCTGTTATTTAAAATTACATTTTAAATTCGAGTCAACATATGCATATACTTACTCTTGAACATTGTCCACTACAATTTTGTATTCTAGTCCCGCTTGTGTCAGTTTTTCCAATGTTTGCTCAAAATACCATTGACCTTCAGGTGAAACCATTACGGTGCTTGGTTTGCCAAGGATTCTAGTATTTTTAAAAACGTCAAAATTTGGGTCATGGTGGAGTTTATGTATAAAACTCGCTTGAGCTTCAGTTTTTGGGATAACTTGATATATCTTGTATCTAAAAATTTAGGTTTTATGAAAACAAGCAATTATCCTAGGGTTAATTTAAACTTAAATTTCGAATAAACATATGTTTCTTTCTAAAATTTCCCAAGATACCTGATATTATGAGTAGTGTGACGATGGGATAGCCCAAAAATAAACAAAGATTAGTTAGATGTAATTAATTCTTTTAAACTATGCTTTTTTTTTCCGCAATAGTATTGCTGCCTAATATAATCACTACATAGTATAAAACAAAGTCGCTTTCTCTGTCCCTATGTCCCTTTGTATGCTTAAATCTTTAAAACTACGCACCGGATTTTGATGCGGTTTTTTTCAATAGATAGAGTGATTCAAGAGGAAGGTTTATATGTATAATAACATCCATTAAATAGTGGAGAAATACTGTTATTTTTGAGGTTTCTATTGTGATGTCGTTAATTATCATATTTTTTTCCGCTTACATTGCAAACGCAGGCTGAACCCTACGAGATTTATCAAAATAATGTACTAATTATTTGTACACATTGAAAAGGTCTACAGAAAACTCCGCGATGGTATATGTCTATTTCTCATGGATATCCCACAATAACATTTTTTTGTCATTTACTTTTTACGACAAATAATGGCAAATTTTGAAGCGATTTTAACCAATACAGCATTAATCCTTATTCAATTAAATAGCTTAAATACATTGTTGATTTAATATAGATCTATATGGTCCTTTACAGCACAAGATTTAAATGAATATTTTCGAAGATATTACAGATTTAAAATTGCGGGAAGTAGCGCTTGCGGCGGTACTGGCCGACCGGGGCGGTGGCAGGTGCCTATAAATAGCGCGTCGGAGGCCGATGTAATAATTGTTGTAAAAATAAAATAAATAGTCACAGTTTTTCTGTAGTGTATTTAGTATCAGCATTGCATCCGTGCGAAGCCGGGGCGGGTCGCTAGTAAAATATATGCATCGAAAGTACCGATTCGCAAAATTTGTTCTATCGTTATTCTAGAGACAAGAACATCCAGTATTTTTTTTAGCACAAGTACGTTTTTTTTAACTAAAATAAAACACCTTTTAATGTGGAATTATTTCTAATATATTTTGTAGACATTTTTTCTCTCTTGTTATCTATGTATTTTGAATAACAAATATTTAGTTAAAGAACTTAATCAACATTATATAATTTAGAGAATCTGAAAGTTTCTTAGTCATAATCGTTACTTTGTATTATTGCGATTTTTACGAGTTAGATTTTCAAAAAGTTTAGCTCTAGGTTATTTATGACTGTTTCCAGAAAAGAAACCAATAGGGGAAATTTTAGGTAAAAATTGCGTGTTAAAAACTCTTATAAAGACTTATTAAAATTTCAAAGGCACGTACGCCAGCCATTTTTGAACGAAATACTAAAAAAGTTCTTATTTTACAAAAAAATACCTAGTTTTATTTTTTCTTACTAAGATATTGTTACGAATAACTGAAAGAAACTTATTGTTACGCTCTCATATACATATACAAATATTCCAACGCGATAAATCTTCTTTTTAGACAGATCTCAACTTTTATGTTCTAGATTTATACAGGAATTTCCATAGGTATACAAATAGAAATAAGAATTTTGGTTAGTTGGAAGTTAGTCGTATAGTCGTATAGTTGATTAAATAGTGGCAATAAGAGAATTATGTTGATAAGTAGTTAATATAAGTCTTGGAAATATTAGTGAAAGGTGTTGTGTTTTTATTTTGCGAACCCAGTGAGCAATTGTCAAAAGACAAAATCGTAACAATATTATCTTTTATGCCTGATTTTTTTAAGTTAAAAAATATTTTAGAGTGAATTTTAAAGCTCATGTTGATTTAATTATGGCCATGGAAAGAAGGAAGAGTATTCTCTCGCTTATATTATTTGAATGCTAACGTATTTATGTTATTATTTAACCTTTTTTTATGTTTTCAAATAGAGAGATTTTCCGAATTCTCTCGAAAACTGAAATCTGACAGCAATTTATAACTAACTAGCGACCCGCCCCGGCTTCGCACGGGTGCAATGCTGATACTAAATACACTACAGAAAAACTGTGACTATTTATTTTATTTTTACAACAATTATTACATCGGCCTCCGACGCGCTATTTATAGGCACGCTGCCGCCGCCCCGGTCGGCCAGTACCGCCGCAAGCGCTACTTCCCGCAATTTTAAATCTGTAATATCTTCGAAAATATTCATTTAAATCTTGTGCTGTAAAGGACCATATAGATCTATATTAAATCAACAATGTATTTAAGCTATTTAATTGGATAAGGATTAATGCTGTATTGGTTAAAATCGCTTCAAAATTTGCCATTATTTGTCGTAAAAAGTAAATGACAAAAAAATGTTATTGTGGGATATCCATGAGAGATAGACATATACCATCGCGGAGTTTTCTGTAGACCTTTTCAATGTGTACAAATAATTAGTACATTATTTTGATAAATCTCGTAGGGTTCAGCCTGCGTTTGCAATGTAAGCGGAAAAAAATATGATAATTAACGACATCACATTAGAAACCTCAAAAATAACAGTATTTCTCCACTATTTAATGGATGTTATTATACATATAAACCTTCCTCTTGAATCACTCTATCTATTGAAAAAAACCGCATCAAAATCCGGTGCGTAGTTTTAAAGATTTAAGCATACAAAGGGACATAGGGACAGAGAAAGCGACTTTGTCTTATACTATGTAGTGATTATACATGTTAGTTAGTGTTGGTCTATGATAGGTAAAAAGAAACATCAAAGAAAATTATATGCTAGCGGTGTCAGCAATATAGTATAAACTTTAAAGTATTGCTGACATTTAGTTGCCAATTTCGGCAAAGTATGTTAACAGAGCAATATTGTAGGTAATTTTAATTTTATTATATTTACTGTATCTATTGTTGCGGCAAGGACATCCCACCGGTGTTCTCTGACACAACTTGATATAAGTAGGAGTTCTGGCTTGTGTAAAGTATGACAAGAATGTCTGGGAAAGGCATTGGTGGATCCCACTGATGAGTCCACCACCGATGTCGGGACGAAATATCCTAACATTTCGACGGTGGTCGAAAATAGTTCGTTATTTATATGCCCTTAACATCAGGGGCATTAATACGACACTACCTAGATTTATATTTTCACTAGGAAAATGGAAAAAATTCGTAAAATCCATCCGTTGGAAAGCTAAAGTCAAAATGTGTAATATTTTTGTCATATGACAAACTTTTTTTATAGTTTTTTTGGTTCTTTCATTTAGGTGATATGCAGGTTATTTTAAACTTAAATGCGAGCTTAAGACAATTGATTTAAAACACTTGATATTTGGTTCGATTATAATCTGATTTTTAATTTTTTGTTAAAGTGTTTTTGTCATTGACGTAAATACATAAAAGAAATGTACATATATTTATATATCTCGGAGTACCTATTATTATGTGAGGATGTTATCAAGATATATCTAAGAGTATATTTCCTCAATTTAATAATTTTAAAAGCCAACACATTTTTTATTAACAAAATTAGTAAACACAACATTTTTTGTACTTACCCTTCATAGTTTCGGCTACTGGCACCAACTACCAGTAAAACTGCCAAAAGTAAATTGTGTATTAGACTATTCATTTTAAACAAATATTAATTCAGACTGGCTGAGATTTAACAAGAATTTGGTATTTAAAAAAGTCATATTATCTAATCATTAATTAATAATAGTATATTAAAATGATTTTAGAACTGATATAATATCTAATCACCAATAATCCTGATCAACAAGTTAGAATCTTGTTTATGCTCATAAAATTAATGCTACCAATTTTTGAAGGGGCGTAGTTATTTTGATGAGTTTCTAGTAGTCATGTTAGCGGAAGTTTACTGTAAGTTTGGATTTCAAGATTAGTCTTCTTGTCGTAATTAAAATTCTAGTTTTGGAGAAAAAAAGTTATAACACTTAAAAATAAACCGAGGAATTGGCTTGTCATTTGTAATTCCTTAAGGTGCAACAACAATCAGCGGGGACACCCAATTTGTTTACGTGAATCTCAACCTATAATATGAATTTACAATTTTCCTTCAAGTTTAGGAATTTTATACGCATACAATTTTGATGAGCATTCTGCGGTGGGCACTAGAGCAGCAGTTTCCTTAGTGTAAACCAGTGATGGCAAAGTTGAGGTTTAGAGAACTTATTTGTATATATTTCCTAAATTAGGTATATTAAATAGAAACTTTATAAAGACATAGGAGTTGGTAAGAACTGCTAATATAGGCTTTATCTGTGCAAATTACTCCCCTAAAGAATTATGGATTTTGCAGATCTTTTTGACGATACCATAAATAAAATTGTAGTCGGCGTTGATAATCAGTTGGTTGCAAATGGTGCGAAATTTATATTTATTTAAAGTATTTAGGGCACGGCGTCTGGCAATTCTACAATCAGCTTCAATTTTACGGCTTCAAATTGAAGGGTTTGCAACCGTCATTCCAATTACATTTATAGCCGATTCTTCAGCATCTTGAATGTTGTAATTTTTTGGTCTTGGTCTGGTAAATGTCCCATAATTGGTGATATTTACAATCAATCTCAAAAAAATAGGCTTCTTTCTGGATAACAATTGAAATGTTTCTCCAAAAAAGAGCTAGGAAATGGATGGGCCAGATTTTTTTGTACAGGAAGCGGTTTTTAAATTAGCCTATAAAAACATCGAAATTCGCCTTCCCTATACATGCTATTTTCGGCAATTTTATAATCTTGAGCTTAAATAATATCCATTAAAAATAAATTAATTCTTCCTAAACAAGGCAATATAAAAAATTTAAACAGATGGGCTTCAAGCGAATCTCGTAAACCATCTTAAGAGATTATAAAGTTAATGAATCAGAAATATGAAAATAGCATCAGGCGAGACGGGAAATGTTTATCGAAGTTCCAGGTTTACGTGTCTGCCTTTAGCGTAACGATCGGTAAATGTCAACAAGGGTGAAGGAAGGTTCATTGTGTAAAAGTAACGATAATATTTATCAAATTCAGTAATAGTTATTAACATATCATTAAATGAATACCTTACTTCTGTTATTTCCTAAAAATAAATCTATAAGTAAAACTGGAGATGATAAATAATTAAAAATGACTCAAAAAGTTTAAATTAATCATTTTTACTTAGTTATCTACATATTCGCTTTAGGAAACCTATCTTAGCAATGGTCTATCAGTTCGTCATCTAACCTCTATCTTAAAAATTTTATTTCTTTGGTGAAAATTATTTTTCAATATTTTTTATTATATAAAATTTGTAAAATAATTACAAATTACAGTATTTTATTTAAGATTAATTTAGCAATTTTGAATATTTTGGTCACCCTGTATAAGTTATTATGACTTTAATCACTATTTTTGAAATCCGCAGATAAGCGAAATTTTCTAGAGGTCCTCCATTCGTAAACACACAATATATATGGGACAATATTTCTTGGGGTGGCTGATACGAATCCGAGGTCGGGTTTGCAAAATTCAACATCAACCGATTTGTACTAAATTCGATAAACATGAGTTCTGGGAGTTGATGATCATGAATCCGATGTCCAATCTGCAAAATTCAAGATGTCGGATCCAATAGAGTGGATGAATTTTTTGAAAATCAACCGATTAGCACCAAATTTGGTGGAGGTGGAGGATTTTTGGGGTCACTAGTTTTCAAAATCCAAAAAATTTCAGTATAACAAATTTTGAACAAATTGATTTTCAAAAAAGTCGTCTGCCATCTTGAATTTGGCAAACTTGACCTTGGATTCGTGATCAGCAGTTCCCAAAACCTCCGTATACCAAATTTGGTACAAATTCGTTGATTTTCAAATAATACATCCGCCATGTTGAATTTTGTAAATCCGACCTCTGATTCGTGATCAGTGACTCCAAAAACCTCCGTATTCTAAATGTGGTGCAGCTCGGTTGATTTTCAAAAATTCTGCCACCATATTGGATTTTTGACCGCCATATTGGATCCGCCATGTTGGATTTTCTCAACCTACCACACCAGATTTTTAGGGGCATCCATCAGCTACAATCTGAGTCAGAAACGACTCGATCGGTTGCGAATTTTTATAAGCTTTTGTTGTTAGACACTCGATTTTTCTCAGGCCTCCAGCTGTCATATTGGAGTCGATATATTAGATTTTTCAAAGGCGCACTCGGCATTTGAAAGTAGATGCTCTAGGCTTTAAAATGAGTCCTTGGTCGATTTTTTTGGTTGCTTCTAATTTTGGTTATAGCTTTGATCGGGTCGACGCGGATATATATATATATATATATATATATATATATATATATATATATATATATATATATATATATATATATATATATAAACTAACCTGAACTATGAATTTTTTACAGATACCTAAAACACTTTTAAAGCTTCTCTTTAACGTCAGTGGATGTACACCCTTAAATTAAATTGTTAGCGTTATAATTGTTGAACTATGAATTTTCTACAGATACCTAGGACACCTTTAAAGCTTTTCTTAAAATCCCTGAGTGCTGGGTGGTCTTAAAAATGTATAGTGAATTTTTAAATTAACAAGAAAATTTCTTTTTTTAACATCAGTGGATATACACCCTTAAAATAAATTGTTAGCGTTATAATTGTTGAACTATGAATTTTTTACAGATACCTAAAACACTTTTAAAGCTTCTCTTAAAATCCCTGAGTGCTGGGTGGCCTTAAAAATGTATAGTGAATTTTTAAATTAACAAGAAAATTTCTTTTTTTAACATCAGTGGATGTACGCCCTCAAAATAAATTGTTAGTGTTATAATTGTTGAACTATGAATTTTTTACAGATACCTAAGAAACTCTTAAAGCTTTTCTTAAAATCCCTGAGTGCTGGGTAGCCTTAAAAATGCATTGTGAATTTTTAAATTAACAAGAAAATTTCTTTTTTTAACATCAGTGGATGTACGCCCTTAAAATAAATTATTAGCGTTATAATTGTTGAACTATGAATTTTTTACAGATATCTAAGACACTTTTAAAGCTTCTCCTAAAATCCCTGAGTGCTGGGTAGCCTTAAAAATGCATTGTGAATTTTTAAATTAACAAGAAAATCTCTTTTTTAACATCAGTGGATGTACGCCCTTAAAATAAATTGTTAGCGTTATAATTGTTGAACTATGAATTTTTTACAGATACCTAAGACACTTTTAAAGCTTCTCTTAAAATCCCTGAGTGCTGGGTAGCCTTAAAAATGCATTGTGATATTTTAAATTAACAAGAAAATTTCTTTTTTTAACATCAGTGGATGTACGCCCTTAAAATAAATTGTTAGCGTTATAATTGTTGAACTATGAATTTTTTACAGATACCTAAGACACTTTTAAAGCTTCTCTTAAAATCCCTGAGTGCTGGGTAGCCTTAAAAATGCATTGTGAATTTTTAAATTAACAAGAAAATCTCTTTTTTAACATCAGTGGATGTACGCCCTTAAAATAAATTGTTAGCGTTATAATTGTTGAACTATGAATTTTTTACAGATATCTAAGACACTTTTAAAGCTTCTCTTAAAATCCCTGAGTGCTGGGTAGCCTTAAAAATGCATTGTGAATTTTTAAATTAACAAGAAAATTTCTTTTTTTAACATCAGTGGATGTACGCCCTTAAAATAAATTGTTAGCGTTATAATTGTTGAACTATGAATTTTTTACAGATACCTAAGACACTTTTAAAGCTTCTCTTAAAATCCCTGAGTGCTGGGTAGCCTTAAAAATGCATTGTGAATTTTTAAATTAACAAGAAAATCTCTTTTTTTAACATCAGTGGATGTACGCCCTTAAAATAAATTGTTAGCGTTATAATTGTTGAACTATGAATTTTTTACAGATACCTAAGACACTTTTAAAGCTTCTCTTAAAATCCCTGAGTGCTGGGTAGCCTTAAAAATGCATTGTGAATTTTTAAATTAACAAGAAAATCTCTTTTTTTAACATCAGTGGATGTACGCCCTTAAAATAAATTGTTAGCGTTATAATTGTTGAACTATGAATTTTTTACAGATACCTAAGACACTTTTAAAGCTTCTCTTAAAATCCCTGAGTGCTGGGTAGCCTTAAAAATGCATTGTGAATTTTTAAATTAACAAGAAAATCTCTTTTTTTAACATCAGTGGATGTACGCCCTTAAAATAAATTGTTAGCGTTATAATTGTTGAACTATGAATTTTTTACAGATACCTAAGACACTTTTAAAGCTTCTCTTAAAATCCCTGAATGCTCGGTAGCCTTAAAAATGCATTGTGAATTTTTAAATTAACAAGAAAATTTCTTTTTTTAACATCAGTGGATGTACGCCCTTAAAATAAATTGTTAGCGTTATAATTGTTGAACTATGAATTTTTTACAGATACCTAAGACACTTTTAAAGCTTCTCCTAAAATCCCTGAGTGCTGGGTAGCCTTAAAAATGCATTGTGAATTTTTAAATTAACAAGAAAATCTCTTTTTTAACATCAGTGGATGTACGCCCTTAAAATAAATTGTTAGCGTTATAATTGTTGAACTATGAATTTTTTACAGATACCTAAGACACTTTTAAAGCTTCTCTTTAACGTCAGTGGATGTACACCCTTAAATTAAATTGTTAGAGTTATAATTGTTGAACTATGAATTTTCTACAGATACCTAGGACACCTTTAAAGCTTTTCTTAAAATCCCTGAGTGCTGGGTGGTCTTAAAAATGTATAGTGAATTTTTAAATTAACAAGAAAATTTCTTTTTTTAACATCAGTGGATGTACACCCTTAAAATAAATTGTTAGCGTTATAATTGTTGAACTATGAATTTTTTACAGATACCTAAAACACTTTTAAAGCTTCTCTTAAAATCCCTGAGTGCTGGGTGGCCTTAAAAATGTATAGTGAATTTTTAAATTAACAAGAAAATTTCTTTTTTTAACATCAGTGGATGTAAGCCCTTAAAATAAATTGTTAGCGTTACAATTGTTGAACTATGAATTTTTCACAGATACCTAAGACACTTTTAAAGCTTCTCTTAAAATCCCTGAGTGCTGGGTAGCCTTAAAAATGCATTGTGAATTTTTAAATTAACAAGAAAATCTCTTTTTTTAACATCAGTGGATGTACGCACTTAAAATAAATTGTTAGCGTTATAATTGTTGAACTATGAATTTTTCACAGATACCTAAGACACTTTTAAAGCTTCTCTTAAAATCCCTGAGTGCTGGGTAGCCTTAAAAATGCATTGTGAATTTTTAAATTAACAAGAAAATCTCTTTTTTTAACATCAGTGGATGTACGCCCTTAAAATAAATTGTTAGCGTTATAATTGTTGAACTATGAATTTTTTACAGATATCTAAGACACTTTTAAAGCTTCTCCTAAAATCCCTGAGTGCTGGGTAGCCTTAAAAATGCATTGTGAATTTTTAAATTAACAAGAAAATCTCTTTTTTAACATCAGTGGATGTACGCCCTTAAAATAAATTGTTAGCGTTATAATTGTTGAACTATGAATTTTTTACAGATACCTAAGACACTTTTAAAGCTTCTCTTAAAATCCCTGAGTGCTGGGTAGCCTTAAAAATGCATTGTGATATTTTAAATTAACAAGAAAATTTCTTTTTTTAACATCAGTGGATGTACGCCCTTAAAATAAATTGTTAGCGTTATAATTGTTGAACTATGAATTTTTTACAGATACCTAAGACACTTTTAAAGCTTCTCTTAAAATCCCTGAGTGCTGGGTAGCCTTAAAAATGCATTGTGAATTTTTAAATTAACAAGAAAATCTCTTTTTTAACATCAGTGGATGTACGCCCTTAAAATAAATTGTTAGCGTTATAATTGTTGAACTATGAATTTTTTACAGATATCTAAGACACTTTTAAAGCTTCTCTTAAAATCCCTGAGTGCTGGGTAGCCTTAAAAATGCATTGTGAATTTTTAAATTAACAAGAAAATTTCTTTTTTTAACATCAGTGGATGTACGCCCTTAAAATAAATTGTTAGCGTTATAATTGTTGAACTATGAATTTTTTACAGATACCTAAGACACTTTTAAAGCTTCTCTTAAAATCCCTGAGTGCTGGGTAGCCTTAAAAATGCATTGTGAATTTTTAAATTAACAAGAAAATCTCTTTTTTTAACATCAGTGGATGTACGCCCTTAAAATAAATTGTTAGCGTTATAATTGTTGAACTATGAATTTTTTACAGATACCTAAGACACTTTTAAAGCTTCTCTTAAAATCCCTGAGTGCTGGGTAGCCTTAAAAATGCATTGTGAATTTTTAAATTAACAAGAAAATCTCTTTTTATAACATCAGTGGATGTACGCCCTTAAAATAAATTGTTAGCGTTATAATTGTTGAACTATGAATTTTTTACAGATACCTAAGACACTTTTAAAGCTTCTCTTAAAATCCCTGAATGCTCGGTAGCCTTAAAAATGCATTGTGAATTTTTAAATTAACAAGAAAATTTCTTTTTTTAACATCAGTGGATGTACGCCCTTAAAATAAATTGTTAGCGTTATAATTGTTGAACTATGAATTTTTTACAGATACCTAAGACACTTCTAAAGCTTCTCCTAAAATCCCTGAGTGCTGGGTAGCCTTAAAAATGCATTGTGAATTTTTAAATTAACAAGAAAATCTCTTTTTTAACATCAGTGGATGTACGCCCTTAAAATAAATTGTTAGCGTTATAATTGTTGAACTATGAATTTTTTACAGATACCTAAGACACTTTTAAAGCTTCTCTTTAACGTCAGTGGATGTACACCCTTAAATTAAATTGTTAGAGTTATAATTGTTGAACTATGAATTTTCTACAGATACCTAGGACACCTTTAAAGCTTTTCTTAAAATCCCTGAGTGCTGGGTGGTCTTAAAAATGTATAGTGAATTTTTAAATTAACAAGAAAATTTCTTTTTTTAACATCAGTGGATGTACACCCTTAAAATAAATTGTTAGCGTTATAATTGTTGAACTATGAATTTTTTACAGATACCTAAAACACTTTTAAAGCTTCTCTTAAAATCCCTGAGTGCTGGGTGGCCTTAAAAATGTATAGTGAATTTTTAAATTAACAAGAAAATTTCTTTTTTTAACATCAGTGGATGTAAGCCCTTAAAATAAATTGTTAGCGTTACAATTGTTGAACTATGAATTTTTCACAGATACCTAAGACACTTTTAAAGCTTCTCTTAAAATCCCTGAGTGCTGGGTAGCCTTAAAAATGCATTGTGAATTTTTAAATTAACAAGAAAATCTCTTTTTTTAACATCAGTGGATGTACGCACTTAAAATAAATTGTTAGCGTTATAATTGTTGAACTATGAATTTTTCACAGATACCTAAGACACTTTTAAAGCTTCTCTTAAAATCCCTGAGTGCTGGGTAGCCTTAAAAATGCATTGTGAATTTTTAAATTAACAAGAAAATCTCTTTTTTTAACATCAGTGGATGTACGCCCTTAAAATAAATTGTTAGCGTTATAATTGTTGAACTATGAATTTTTCACAGATACCTAAGACACTTTTAAAGCTTCTCTTAAAATTCCTGAGTGCTGGGTAGCCTTAAAAATGCATTGTGAATTTTTAAATTAACAAGAAAATCTCTTTTTTTAACATCAGTGGATGTACGCCCTTAAAATAAATTGTTAGCGTTATAATTGTTGAACTATGAATTTTCTACAGATACCTAGGACACCTTTAAAGCTTTTCTTAAAATCCCTGAGTGCTGGGTGGTCTTAAAAATGTATAGTGAATTTTTAAACCAACAAGAAAATTTCTTTTTTTAACATCAGTGGATGTACACCCTTAAAATAAATTGTTAGCGTTATAATTGTTGAACTATGAATTTTTTACAGATACCTAAGACACTTTTAAAGCTTCTCTTAAAATCCCGGAGTGCTGGGTACCCTTAAAAATGCATTGTGAATTTTTAAATTAACAAGAAAATCTCTTTTTTTAACATCAGTGGATGTACGCCCTTAAAATAAATTGTTAGCGTTATAATTGTTGAACTATGAATTTTTTACAGATACCTAAGACACTTTTAAAGCTTCTCTTAAAATCCCTGAGTGCTGGGTAGCCTTAAAAATGCATTGTGAATTTTTAAATTAACAAGAAAATCTCTTTTTTTAACATCAGTGGATGTACGCCCTTAAAATAAATTGTTAGCGTTATAATTGTTGAACTATTAATTTTCTACAGATACCTAGGACACCTTTAAAGCTTTTCTTAAAATCCCTGAGTGCTGGGTGGTCTTAAAAATGTATAGTGAATTTTTAAACTAACAAGAAAATTTCTTTTTTTAACATCAGTGGATGTACACCCTTAAAATAAATTGTTAGCGTTATAATTGTTGAACTATGAATTTTCTACAGATACCTAGGACACCTTTAAAGCTTTTCTTAAAATCCCTGAGTGCTGGGTGGCCTTAAAAATGTATAGTGAATTTTTAAATTAACAAGAAAATCTCTTTTTTTAACATCAGTGGATGTACGCCCTTAAAATAAATTGTTAGCGTTATAATTGTTGAACTATGAATTTTTTACAGATACCTAAGAAACTCTTAAAGCTTTTCTTAAAATCCCTGAGTGCTGGGTAGCCTTAAAAATGCATTGTGAATTTTTAAATTAACAAGAAAATTTCTTTTTTTAACATCAGTGGATGTACGCCCTTAAAATAAATTGTTAGCGTTATAATTGTTGAACTATGAATTTTTTACAGATACCTAAGACACTTTTAAAGCTTCTCTGAAAATCCCTGAGTGCTGGGTAGCCTTAAAAATGCATTGTGAATTTTTAAATTAACAAGAAAATCTCTTTTTTTAACATCAGTGGATGTACGCCCTTAAAATAAATTGTTAGCGTTATAATTGTTGAACTATGAATTTTTTACAGATACCTAAGAAACTCTTACAGCTTTTCTTAAAATCCCTGAGTGCTGGGTAGCCTTAAAAATGCATTGTGAATTTTTAAATTAACAAGAAAATTTCTTTTTTTAACATCAGTGGATGTACGCCCTTAAAATAAATTGTTAGCGTTATAATTGTTGAACTATGAATTTTTTACAGATACCTAAGACACTTTTAAAGCTTCTCTTAAAATCCCTGAGTGCTGGGTAGCCTTAAAAATGCATTGTGAATTTTTAAATTAACAAGAAAATTTCTTTTTTTAACATCAGTGGATGTACGCCCTTAAAATAAATTGTTAGCGTTATAATTGTTGAACTATGAATTTTTTACAGATACCTAAGACACTTTTAAAGCTTCTCTTAAAATCCCTGAGTGCTGGGTAGCCTTAAAAATGCATTGTGAATTTTTAAATTAACAAGAAAATCTCTTTTTTTAACATCAGTGGATGTACGCCCTTAAAATAAATTGTTAGCGTTATAATTGTTGAACTATGAATTTTTTACAGATACCTAAGAAACTCTTACAGCTTTTCTTAAAATCCCTGAGTGCTGGGTAGCCTTAAAAATGCATTGTGAATTTTTAAATTAACAAGAAAATTTCTTTTTTTAACATCAGTGGATGTACGCCCTTAAAATAAATTGTTAGCGTTATAATTGTTGAACTATGAATTTTTTACAGATACCTAAGACACTTTTAAAGCTTCTCTTAAAATCCCTGAGTGCTGGGTAGCCTTAAAAATGCATTGTGAATTTTTAAATTAACAAGAAAATCTCCTTTTTTAACATCAGTGGATGTACGCCCTTAAAATAAATTGTTAGCGTTATAATTGTTGAACTATGAATTTTTTACAGATACCTAAGACACTTTTAAAGCTTCTCTGAAAATCCCTGAGTGCTGGGTAGCCTTAGAAATGCATTGTGAATTTTTAAATTAACAAGAAAATCTCTTTTTTTAACATCAGTGGATGTACGCCCTTAAAATAAATTGTTAGCGTTATAATTGTTGAACTATGAATTTTTTACAGATACCTAAGAAACTCTTACAGCTTTTCTTAAAATCCCTGAGTGCTGGGTAGCCTTAAAAATGCATTGTGAATTTTTAAATTAACAAGAAAATTTCTTTTTTTAACATCAGTGGATGTACGCCCTTAAAATAAATTGTTAGCGTTATAATTGTTGAACTATGAATTTTTTACAGATACCTAAGACACTTTTAAAGCTTCTCTTAAAATCCCTGAGTGCTGGGTAGCCTTAAAAATGCATTGTGAATTTTTAAATTAACAAGAAAATTTCTTTTTTTAACATCAGTGGATGTACGCCCTTAAAATAAATTGTTAGCGTTATAATTGTTGAACTATGAATTTTTTACAGATACCTAAGACACTTTTAAAGCTTCTCTTAAAATCCCTGAGTGCTGGGTAGCCTTAAAAATGCATTGTGAATTTTTAAATTAACAAGAAAATCTCTTTTTTTTAACATCAGTGGATGTACGCCCTTAAAATAAATTGTTAGCGTTATAATTGTTGAACTATGAATTTTTTACAGATACCTAAGAAACTCTTACAGCTTTTCTTAAAATCCCTGAGTGCTGGGTAGCCTTAAAAATGCATTGTGAATTTTTAAATTAACAAGAAAATTTCTTTTTTTAACATCAGTGGATGTACGCCCTTAAAATAAATTGTTAGCGTTATAATTGTTGAACTATGAATTTTTTACAGATACCTAAGACACTTTTAAAGCTTCTCTTAAAATCCCTGAGTGCTGGGTAGCCTTAAAAATGCATTGTGAATTTTTAAATTAACAAGAAAATCTCCTTTTTTAACATCAGTGGATGTACGCCCTTAAAATAAATTGTTAGCGTTATAATTGTTGAACTATGAATTTTTTACAGATACCTAAGAAACTCTTAAAGCTTTTCTTAAAATCCCTGAGTGCTGGGTAGCCTTAAAAATGCATTGTGAATTTTTAAATTAACAAGAAAATTTCTTTTTTTAACATCAGTGGATGTACGCCCTTAAAATAAATTGTTAGCGTTATAATTGTTGAACTATGAATTTTTTACAGATACCTAAGACACTTTTAAAGCTTCTCTTAAAATCCCTGAGTGCTGGGTAGCCTTAAAAATGCATTGTGAATTTTTAAATTAACAAGAAAATCTCTTTTTTTAACATCAGTGGATGTACGCCCTTAAAATAAATTGTTAGCGTTATAATTGTTGAACTATGAATTTTTTACAGATACCTAAGAAACTCTTACAGCTTTTCTTAAAATCCCTGAGTGCTAGGTAGCCTTAAAAATGCATTGTGAATTTTTAAATTAACAAGAAAATTTCTTTTTTTAACATCAGTGGATGTACGCCCTTAAAATAAATTGTTAGCGTTATAATTGTTGAACTATGAATTTTTTACAGATACCTAAGACACTTTTAAAGCTTCTCTTAAAATCCCTGAGTGCTGGGTAGCCTTAAAAATGCATTGTGAATTTTTAAATTAACAAGAAAATCTCTTTTTTTAACATCAGTGGATGTACGCCCTTAAAATAAATTGTTAGCGTTATAATTGTTGAACTATGAATTTTTTACAGATACCTAAGACACTTTTAAAGCTTCTCTTAAAATCCCTGAGTGCTGGGTAGCCTTAAAAATGCATTGTGAATTTTTAAATTAACAAGAAAATCTCTTTTTTTAACATCAGTGGATGTACGCCCTTAAAATAAATTGTTAGCGTTATAATTGTTGAACTATGAATTTTTTACAGATACCTAAGAAACTCTTACAGCTTTTCTTAAAATCCCTGAGTGCTAGGTAGCCTTAAAAATGCATTGTGAATTTTTAAATTAACAAGAAAATTTCTTTTTTTAACATCAGTGGATGTACGCCCTTAAAATAAATTGTTAGCGTTATAATTGTTGAACTATGAATTTTTTACAGATACCTAAGACACTTTTAAAGCTTCTCTTAAAATCCCTGAGTGCTGGGTAGCCTTAAAAATGCATTGTGAATTTTTAAATTAACAAGAAAATCTCTTTTTTTAACATCAGTGGATGTACGCCCTTAAAATAAATTGTTAGCGTTATAATTGTTGAACTATGAATTTTTTACAGATACCTAAGAAACTCTTACAGCTTTTCTTAAAATCCCTGAGTGCTGGGTAGCCTTAAAAATGCATTGTGAATTTTTAAATTAACAAGAAAATTTCTTTTTTTAACATCAGTGGATGTACGCCCTTAAAATAAATTGTTAGCGTTATAATTGTTGAACTATGAATTTTTTACAGATACCTAAGACACTTTTAAAGCTTCTCTTAAAATCCTTGAGTGCTGGGTAGCCTTAAAAATGCATTGTGAATTTTTAAATTAACAAGAAAATTTCTTTTTTTAACATCAGTGGATGTACACCCTTAAAATAAATTGTTAGCGTTATAATTGTTGAACTATGAATTTTTTACAGATACCTAAGACACTTTTAAAGCTTCTCTTAAAATCCCTGAGTGCTGGGTATCCTTAAAAATGCATTGTGAATTTTTAAATTAACAAGAAAATCTCTTTTTTTAACATCAGTGGATGTACGCCCTTAAAATAAATTGTTAGCGTTATAATTGTTGAACTATGAATTTTCTACAGATACCTAGGACACCTTTAAAGCTTTTCTTAAAATCCCTGAGTGCTGGGTGGCCTTAAAAATGTATAGTGAATTTTTAAATTAACAAGAAAATTTCTTTTTTTAACATCAGTGGATGTACGCCCTTAAAATAAATTGTTAGCGTTATAATTGTTGAACTATGAATTTTTTACAGATACCTAAGAAACTCTTAAAGCTTTTCTTAAAATCCCTGAGTGCTGGGTAGCCTTAAAAATGCATTGTGAATTTTTAAATTAACAAGAAAATTTCTTTTTTTAACATCAGTGGATGTACGCCCTTAAAATAAATTGTTAGCGTTATAATTGTTGAACTATGAATTTTTTACAGATACCTAAGAAACTCTTAAAGCTTTTCTTAAAATCCCTGAGTGCTGGGTAGCCTTAAAAATGCATTGTGAATTTTTAAATTAACAAGAAAATTTCTTTTTTTAACATCAGTGGATGTACGCCCTTAAAATAAATTGTTAGCGTTATAATTGTTGAACTATGAATTTTTTACAGATACCTAAGACACTTTTAAAGCTTCTCTTAAAATCCCTGAGTGCTGGGTAGCCTTAAAAATGCATTGTGAATTTTTAAATTAACAAGAAAATCTCTTTTTTTAACATCAGTGGATGTACGCCCTTAAAATAAATTGTTAGCGTTATAATTGTTGAACTATGAATTTTTTACAGATACCTAAGACACTTTTAAAGCTTCTCTTAAAATCCCTGAGTGCTGGGTAGCCTTAAAAATGTATTGTGAATTTTTAAATTAACAAGAAAATTTCTTTTTTTAACATCAGTGGATGTACGCCCTTAAAATAAATTGTTAGCGTTATAATTGTTGAACTATGAATTTTTTACAGATACCTAAGACACTTTTAAAGCTTCTCTTAAAATCCCTGAGTGCTGGGTAGCCTTAAAAATGCATTGTGAATTTTTAAATTAACAAGAAAATTTCTTTTTTTAACATCAGTGGATGTACGCCCTTAAAATAAATTGTTAGCGTTATAATTGTTGAACTATGAATTTTTTACAGATACCTAAGACACTTTTAAAGCTTCTCATAAAATCCCTGAGTGCTGGGTAGCCTTAAAAATGCATTGTGAATTTTTAAATTAACAAGAAAATCTCTTTTTTTAACATCAGTGGATGTACGCCCTTAAAATAAATTGTTAGCGTTATAATTGTTGAACTATGAATTTTCTACAGATACCTAGGACACCTTTAAAGTTTTTCATAAAATCGTTGAGTGCTGGGTGGCCTTAAAAATGTATAGTGAATTTTTAAATTAACAAGAAAATTTCTTTTTTTAACATCAGTGGATGTACGCCCTTAAAATAAATTGTTAGCGTTATAATTGTTGAACTATGAATTTTTTACAGATACCTCAGACACTTTTAAAGCTTCTCCTAAAATCCCTGAGTGCTGGGTAGCCTTAAAAATGCATTGTGAATTTTTAAATTAACAAGAAAATCTCTTTTTTTTAACATCAGTGGATGTACGCCCTTAAAATAAATTGTTAGCGTTATAATTGTTGAACTATGAAATTTTACAGATACCTAAGACACTTTTAAAGCTTCTCCTAAAATCCCTGAGTGCTGGGTAGCCTTAAAAATGCATTGTGAATTTTTAAATTAACAAGAAAATCTCTTTTTTAACATCAGTGGATGTACGCCCTTAAAATAAATTGTTAGCGTTATAATTGTTGAACTATGAATTTTTTACAGATACCTAAGACACTTTTAAAGCTTCTCTTAAAATCCCTGAGTGCTGGGTAGCCTTAAAAATGCATTGTGAATTTTTAAATTAACAAGAAAATCTCTTTTTTTAACATCAGTGGATGTACGCCCTTAAAATAAATTGTTAGCGTTATAATTGTTGAACTATGAATTTTTTACAGATACCTAAGACACTTTTAAAGCTTCTCTTAAAATCCCTGAGTGCTGGGTAGCCTTAAAAATGCATTGTGAATTTTTAAATTAACAAGAAAATTTCTTTTTTTAACATCAGTGAATGTACGCCCTTAAAATAAATTGTTAGCGTTATAATTGTTGAACTATGAATTTTTTACAGATACCTAAGACACTTTTAAAGCTTCTCTTAAAATCCCTGAGTGCTGGGTAGCCTTAAAAATGCATTGGGAATTTTTAAATTAACAAGAAAATTTCTTTTTTTAACATCAGTGGATGTACGCCCTTAAAATAAATTGTTAGCGTTATAATTGTTGAACTATGAATTTTTTACATATACCTAAGACACTTTTAAAGCTTCTCTTAAAATCCCTGAGTGCTGGGTAGCCTTAAAAATGCATTGTGAATTTTTAAATTAACAAGAAAATCTCTTTTTTTAACATCAGTGGATGTACGCTCTTAAAATAAATTGTTAGCGTTATAATTGTTGAACTATGAATTTTTTACAGATACCTCAGACACTTTTAAAGCTTCTTTTAAAATCCCTGAGTGCTGGGTAGCCTTAAAAATGCATTGTGAATTTTTGAATTAACAAGAAAATTTCTTTTTTTAACATCAGTGGATGTACGCCCTTAAAATAAATTGTTAGCGTTATAATTGTTGAACTATGAATTTTTTACAGATACCTCAGACACTTTTAAAGCTTCTCCTAAAATCCCTGAGTGCTGGGTAGCCTTAAAAATGCATTGTGAATTTTTAAATTAACAAGAAAATCTCTTTTTTTTAACATCAGTGGATGTACGCCCTTAAAATAAATTGTTAGCGTTATAATTGTTGAACTATGAAATTTTACAGATACCTAAGACACTTTTAAAGCTTCTCCTAAAATCCCTGAGTGCTGGGTAGCCTTAAAAATGCATTGTGAATTTTTAAATTAACAAGAAAATCTCTTTTTTAACATCAGTGGATGTACGCCCTAAAAATAAATTGTTAGCGTTATAATTGTTGAACTATGAATTTTTTACAGATACCTAAGACACTTTTAAAGCTTCTCTTAAAATCCCTGAGTGCTGGGTAGCCTTAAAAATGCATTGTGAATTTTTAAATTAACAAGAAAATCTCTTTTTTTAACATCAGTGGATGTACGCCCTTAAAATAAATTGTTAGCGTTATAATTGTTGAACTATGAATTTTTTACAGATACCTAAGACACTTTTAAAGCTTCTCTTAAAATCCCTGAGTGCTGGGTAGCCTGAAAAATGCATTGTGAATTTTTAAATTAACAAGAAAATTTCTTTTTTTAACATCAATGGATGTACGCCCTTAAAATAAATTGTTAGCGTTATAATTGTTGAACTATGAATTTTTTACAGATACCTAAGACACTTTTAAAGCTTCTCTTAAAATCCCTGAGTGCTGGGTAGCCTTAAAAATGTATTGTGAATTTTTAAATTAACAAGAAAATTTCTTTTTTTAACATCAGTGGATGTACGCCCTTAAAATAAATTGTTAGCGTTATAATTGTTGAACTATGAATTTTTTACAGATACCTAAGACACTTTTAAAGCTTCTCTTAAAATCCCTGAGTGCTGGGTAGCCTTAAAAATGCATTGTGAATTTTTAAATTAACAAGAAAATTTCTTTTTTTAACATCAGTGGATGTACGCCCTTAAAATAAATTGTTAGCGTTATAATTGTTGAACTATGAATTTTTTACAGATACCTAAGACACTTTTAAAGCTTCTCATAAAATCCCTGAGTGCTGGGTAGCCTTAAAAATGCATTGTGAATTTTTAAATTAACAAGAAAATCTCTTTTTTTAACATCAGTGGATGTACGCCCTTAAAATAAATTGTTAGCGTTATAATTGTTGAACTATGAATTTTCTACAGATACCTAGGACACCTTTAAAGTTTTTCATAAAATCGTTGAGTGCTGGGTGGCCTTAAAAATGTATAGTGAATTTTTAAATTAACAAGAAAATTTCTTTTTTTAACATCAGTGGATGTACGCCCTTAAAATAAATTGTTAGCGTTATAATTGTTGAACTATGAATTTTTTACAGATACCTCAGACACTTTTAAAGCTTCTCCTAAAATCCCTGAGTGCTGGGTAGCCTTAAAAATGCATTGTGAATTTTTAAATTAACAAGAAAATCTCTTTTTTTTAACATCAGTGGATGTACGCCCTTAAAATAAATTGTTAGCGTTATAATTGTTGAACTATGAAATTTTACAGATACCTAAGACACTTTTAAAGCTTCTCCTAAAATCCCTGAGTGCTGGGTAGCCTTAAAAATGCATTGTGAATTTTTAAATTAACAAGAAAATCTCTTTTTTAACATCAGTGGATGTACGCCCTTAAAATAAATTGTTAGCGTTATAATTGTTGAACTATGAATTTTTTACAGATACCTAAGACACTTTTAAAGCTTCTCTTAAAATCCCTGAGTGCTGGGTAGCCTTAAAAATGCATTGTGAATTTTTAAATTAACAAGAAAATCTCTTTTTTTAACATCAGTGGATGTACGCCCTTAAAATAAATTGTTAGCGTTATAATTGTTGAACTATGAATTTTTTACAGATACCTAAGACACTTTTAAAGCTTCTCTTAAAATCCCTGAGTGCTGGGTAGCCTTAAAAATGCATTGTGAATTTTTAAATTAACAAGAAAATTTCTTTTTTTAACATCAGTGAATGTACGCCCTTAAAATAAATTGTTAGCGTTATAATTGTTGAACTATGAATTTTTTACAGATACCTAAGACACTTTTAAAGCTTCTCTTAAAATCCCTGAGTGCTGGGTAGCCTTAAAAATGCATTGGGAATTTTTAAATTAACAAGAAAATTTCTTTTTTTAACATCAGTGGATGTACGCCCTTAAAATAAATTGTTAGCGTTATAATTGTTGAACTATGAATTTTTTACATATACCTAAGACACTTTTAAAGCTTCTCTTAAAATCCCTGAGTGCTGGGTAGCCTTAAAAATGCATTGTGAATTTTTAAATTAACAAGAAAATCTCTTTTTTTAACATCAGTGGATGTACGCTCTTAAAATAAATTGTTAGCGTTATAATTGTTGAACTATGAATTTTTTACAGATACCTCAGACACTTTTAAAGCTTCTTTTAAAATCCCTGAGTGCTGGGTAGCCTTAAAAATGCATTGTGAATTTTTGAATTAACAAGAAAATTTCTTTTTTTAACATCAGTGGATGTACGCCCTTAAAATAAATTGTTAGCGTTATAATTGTTGAACTATGAATTTTTTACAGATACCTCAGACACTTTTAAAGCTTCTCCTAAAATCCCTGAGTGCTGGGTAGCCTTAAAAATGCATTGTGAATTTTTAAATTAACAAGAAAATCTCTTTTTTTTAACATCAGTGGATGTACGCCCTTAAAATAAATTGTTAGCGTTATAATTGTTGAACTATGAAATTTTACAGATACCTAAGACACTTTTAAAGCTTCTCCTAAAATCCCTGAGTGCTGGGTAGCCTTAAAAATGCATTGTGAATTTTTAAATTAACAAGAAAATCTCTTTTTTAACATCAGTGGATGTACGCCCTAAAAATAAATTGTTAGCGTTATAATTGTTGAACTATGAATTTTTTACAGATACCTAAGACACTTTTAAAGCTTCTCTTAAAATCCCTGAGTGCTGGGTAGCCTTAAAAATGCATTGTGAATTTTTAAATTAACAAGAAAATCTCTTTTTTTAACATCAGTGGATGTACGCCCTTAAAATAAATTGTTAGCGTTATAATTGTTGAACTATGAATTTTTTACAGATACCTAAGACACTTTTAAAGCTTCTCTTAAAATCCCTGAGTGCTGGGTAGCCTGAAAAATGCATTGTGAATTTTTAAATTAACAAGAAAATTTCTTTTTTTAACATCAATGGATGTACGCCCTTAAAATAAATTGTTAGCGTTATAATTGTTGAACTATGAATTTTTTACAGATACCTAAGACACTTTTAAAGCTTCTCTTAAAATCCCTGAGTGCTGGGTATCCTTAAAAATGCATTGTGAATTTTTAAATTAACAAGAAAATCTCTTTTTTTAACATCAGTGGATGTACGCCCTTAAAATAAATTGTTAGCGTTATAATTGTTGAACTATGAATTTTTTACAGATACCTAAGACACTTTTAAAGCTTCTCTTAAAATCCCTGAGTGCTGGGTAGCCTTAAAAATGCATTGTGAATTTTTAAATTAACAAGAAAATCTCTTTTTTTAACATCAGTGGATGTACGCCCTTAAAATAAATTGTTAGCGTTATAATTGTTGAACTATGAATTTTTTACAGATACCTAAGACACTTTTAAAGCTTCTCTTAAAATCCCTGAGTGCTGGGTGGCCTTAAAAATGCATTGTGAATTTTTAAATTAACAAGAAAATCTCTTTTTTTAACATCAGTGGATGTACGCCCTTAAAATAAATTGTTAGCGTTATAATTGTTGAACTATGAATTTTTTACAGATACCTAAGACACTTTTAAAGCTTCTCCTAAAATCCCTGAGTGCTGGGTAGCCTTAAAAATGCATTGTGAATTTTTAAATTAACAAGAAAATCTCTTTTTTTAACATCAGTGGATGTACGCCCTTAAAATAAATTGTTAGCGTTATAATTGTTGAACTATGAATTTTTTACAGATACCTAAGACACTTTTAAAGCTTCTCTTAAAATCCCTGAGTGCTGGGTAGCCTTAAAAATGCATTGTGAATTTTTAAATTAACAAGAAAATTTCTTTTTTTAACATCAGTGGATGTACGCCCTTAAAATAAATTGTTAGCGTTATAATTGTTGAACTATGAATTTTTTACAGATACCTAAGACACTTCTAAAGCTTCTCTTAAAATCCCTGAGTGCTGGGTAGCCTTAAAAATGCATTGTGAATTTTTAAATTAACAAGAAAATCTCTTTTTTTAACATCAGTGGATGTACGCCCTTAAAATAAATTGTTAGCGTTATAATTGTTGAACTATGAATTTTTTACAGATACCTAAGACACTTTTAAAGCTTCTCTTAAAATCCCTGAGTGCTGGGTAGCCTTAAAAATGCATTGTGAATTTTTAAATTAACAAGAAAATTTCTTTTTTTAACATCAGTGGATGTACGCCCTTAAAATAAATTGTTGGCGTTATAATTGTTGAACTATGAATTTTTTACAGATACCTAAGACACTTTTAAAGCTTCTCTTAAAATCCCTGAGTGCTGGGTAGCCTTAAAAATGTATTGTGAATTTTTAAATTAACAAGAAAATTTCTTTTTTTAACATCAGTGGATGTAAGCCCTTAAAATAAATTGTTAGCGTTACAATTGTTGAACTATGAATTTTTCACAGATACCTAAGACACTTTTAAAGCTTCTCTTAAAATCCCTGAGTGCTGGGTAGCCTTAAAAATGCATTGTGAATTTTTAAATTAACAAGAAAATTTCTTTTTTTAACATCAGTGGATGTACGCCCTTAAAATAAATTGTTAGCGTTATAATTGTTGAACTATGAATTTTTTACAGATACCTAAGACACTTTTAAAGCTTCTCATAAAATCCCTGAGTGCTGGGTAGCCTTAAAAATGCATTGTGAATTTTTAAATTAACAAGAAAATCTCTTTTTTTAACATCAGTGGATGTACGCCCTTAAAATAAATTGTTAGCGTTATAATTGTTGAACTATGAATTTTCTACAGATACCTAGGACACCTTTAAAGCTTTTCTTAAAATCGTTGAGTGCTGGGTGGCCTTAAAAATGTATAGTGAATTTTTAAATTAACAAGAAAATTTCTTTTTTTAACATCAGTGGATGTACGCCCTTAAAATAAATTGTTAGCGTTATAATTGTTGAACTATGAATTTTTTACAGATACCTAAGACACTTTTAAAGCTTCTCTTAAAATCCCTGAGTGCTGGGTAGCCTTAAAAATGCATTGTGAATTTTTAAATTAACAAGAAAATCTCTTTTTTTAACATCAGTGGATGTACGCCCTTAAAATAAATTGTTAGCGTTATAATTGTTGAACTATGAATTTTTTACAGATACCTAAGACACTTTTAAAGCTTCTCTTAAAATCCCTGAGTGCTGGGTGGCCTTAAAAATGCATTGTGAATTTTTAAATTAACAAGAAAATCTCTTTTTTTAACATCAGTGGATGTACGCCCTTAAAATAAATTGTTAGCGTTATAATTGTTGAACTATGAATTTTTTACAGATACCTAAGACACTTTTAAAGCTTCTCTTAAAATCCCTGAGTGCTGGGTAGCCTTAAAAATGCATTGTGAATTTTTAAATTAACAAGAAAATTTCTTTTTTTAACATCAGTGGATGTACGCCCTTAAAATAAATTGTTAGCGTTATAATTGTTGAACTATGAATTTTTTACAGATACCTAAGACACTTTTAAAGCTTCTCTTAAAATCCCTGAGTGCTGGGTAGCCTTAAAAATGCATTGTGAATTTTTAAATTAACAAGAAAATTTCTTTTTTTAACATCAGTGGATGTACGCCCTTAAAATAAATTGTTAGCGTTATAATTGTTGAACTATGAATTTTTTACAGATACCTAAGACACTTTTAAAGCTTCTCTTAAAATCCCTGAGTGCTGGGTAGCCTTAAAAATGCATTGGGAATTTTTAAATTAACAAGAAAATCTCTTTTTTTAACATCAGTGGATGTACGCCCTTAAAATAAATTGTTAGCGTTATAATTGTTGAACTATGAATTTTTTACAGATACCTAAGAAACTCTTACAGCTTTTCTTAAAATCCCTGAGTGCTGGGTAGCCTTAAAAATGCATTGTGAATTTTTAAATTAACAAGAAAATTTCTTTTTTTAACATCAGTGGATGTACGCCCTTAAAATAAATTGTTAGCGTTATAATTGTTGAACTATGAATTTTTTACAGATACCTAAGACACTTTTAAAGCTTCTCTTAAAATCCCTGAGTGCTGGGTAGCCTTAAAAATGCATTGTGAATTTTTAAATTAACAAGAAAATTTCTTTTTTTAACATCAGTGGATGTACGCCCTTAAAATAAATTGTTAGCGTTATAATTGTTGAACTATGAATTTTTTACAGATACCTAAGACACTTTTAAAGCTTCTCTTAAAATCCCTGAGTGCTGGGTAGCCTTAAAAATGCATTGTGAATTTTTAAATTAACAAGAAAATCTCTTTTTTTAACATCAGTGGATGTACGCCCTTAAAATAAATTGTTAGCGTTATAATTGTTGAACTATGAATTTTTTACAGATACCTAAGAAACTCTTACAGCTTTTCTTAAAATCCCTGAGTGCTGGGTAGCCTTAAAAATGCATTGTGAATTTTTAAATTAACAAGAAAATTTCTTTTTTTAACATCAGTGGATGTACGCCCTTAAAATAAATTGTTAGCGTTATAATTGTTGAACTATGAATTTTTTACAGATACCTAAGACACTTTTAAAGCTTCTCTTAAAATCCCTGAGTGCTGGGTAGCCTTTAAAATGCATTGTGAATTTTTAAATTAACAAGAAAATCTCCTTTTTTAACATCAGTGGATGTACGCCCTTAAAATAAATTGTTAGCGTTATAATTGTTGAACTATGAATTTTTTACAGATACCTAAGAAACTCTTAAAGCTTTTCTTAAAATCCCTGAGTGCTGGGTAGCCTTAAAAATGCATTGTGAATTTTTAAATTAACAAGAAAATTTCTTTTTTTAACATCAGTGGATGTACGCCCTTAAAATAAATTGTTAGCGTTATAATTGTTGAACTATGAATTTTTTACAGATACCTAAGACACTTTTAAAGCTTCTCTTAAAATCCCTGAGTGCTGGGTAGCCTTAAAAATGCATTGTGAATTTTTAAATTAACAAGAAAATCTCTTTTTTTAACATCAGTGGATGTACGCCCTTAAAATAAATTGTTAGCGTTATAATTGTTGAACTATGAATTTTTTACAGATACCTAAGAAACTCTTACAGCTTTTCTTAAAATCCCTGAGTGCTAGGTAGCCTTAAAAATGCATTGTGAATTTTTAAATTAACAAGAAAATTTCTTTTTTTAACATCAGTGGATGTACGCCCTTAAAATAAATTGTTAGCGTTATAATTGTTGAACTATGAATTTTTTACAGATACCTAAGACACTTTTAAAGCTTCTCTTAAAATCCCTGAGTGCTGGGTAGCCTTAAAAATGCATTGTGAATTTTTAAATTAACAAGAAAATCTCTTTTTTTAACATCAGTGGATGTACGCCCTTAAAATAAATTGTTAGCGTTATAATTGTTGAACTATGAATTTTTTACAGATACCTAAGACACTTTTAAAGCTTCTCTTAAAATCCCTGAGTGCTGGGTAGCCTTAAAAATGCATTGTGAATTTTTAAATTAACAAGAAAATCTCTTTTTTTAACATCAGTGGATGTACGCCCTTAAAATAAATTGTTAGCGTTATAATTGTTGAACTATGAATTTTTTACAGATACCTAAGAAACTCTTACAGCTTTTCTTAAAATCCCTGAGTGCTAGGTAGCCTTAAAAATGCATTGTGAATTTTTAAATTAACAAGAAAATTTCTTTTTTTAACATCAGTGGATGTACGCCCTTAAAATAAATTGTTAGCGTTATAATTGTTGAACTATGAATTTTTTACAGATACCTAAGACACTTTTAAAGCTTCTCTTAAAATCCCTGAGTGCTGGGTAGCCTTAAAAATGCATTGTGAATTTTTAAATTAACAAGAAAATCTCTTTTTTTAACATCAGTGGATGTACGCCCTTAAAATAAATTGTTAGCGTTATAATTGTTGAACTATGAATTTTTTACAGATACCTAAGAAACTCTTACAGCTTTTCTTAAAATCCCTGAGTGCTGGGTAGCCTTAAAAATGCATTGTGAATTTTTAAATTAACAAGAAAATTTCTTTTTTTAACATCAGTGGATGTACGCCCTTAAAATAAATTGTTAGCGTTATAATTGTTGAACTATGAATTTTTTACAGATACCTAAGACACTTTTAAAGCTTCTCTTAAAATCCTTGAGTGCTGGGTAGCCTTAAAAATGCATTGTGAATTTTTAAATTAACAAGAAAATTTCTTTTTTTAACATCAGTGGATGTACACCCTTAAAATAAATTGTTAGCGTTATAATTGTTGAACTATGAATTTTTTACAGATACCTAAGACACTTTTAAAGCTTCTCTTAAAATCCCTGAGTGCTGGGTATCCTTAAAAATGCATTGTGAATTTTTAAATTAACAAGAAAATCTCTTTTTTTAACATCAGTGGATGTACGCCCTTAAAATAAATTGTTAGCGTTATAATTGTTGAACTATGAATTTTCTACAGATACCTAGGACACCTTTAAAGCTTTTCTTAAAATCCCTGAGTGCTGGGTGGCCTTAAAAATGTATAGTGAATTTTTAAATTAACAAGAAAATTTCTTTTTTTAACATCAGTGGATGTACGCCCTTAAAATAAATTGTTAGCGTTATAATTGTTGAACTATGAATTTTTTACAGATACCTAAGAAACTCTTAAAGCTTTTCTTAAAATCCCTGAGTGCTGGGTAGCCTTAAAAATGCATTGTGAATTTTTAAATTAACAAGAAAATTTCTTTTTTTAACATCAGTGGATGTACGCCCTTAAAATAAATTGTTAGCGTTATAATTGTTGAACTATGAATTTTTTACAGATACCTAAGAAACTCTTAAAGCTTTTCTTAAAATCCCTGAGTGCTGGGTAGCCTTAAAAATGCATTGTGAATTTTTAAATTAACAAGAAAATTTCTTTTTTTAACATCAGTGGATGTACGCCCTTAAAATAAATTGTTAGCGTTATAATTGTTGAACTATGAATTTTTTACAGATACCTAAGACACTTTTAAAGCTTCTCTTAAAATCCCTGAGTGCTGGGTAGCCTTAAAAATGCATTGTGAATTTTTAAATTAACAAGAAAATCTCTTTTTTTAACATCAGTGGATGTACGCCCTTAAAATAAATTGTTAGCGTTATAATTGTTGAACTATGAATTTTTTACAGATACCTAAGACACTTTTAAAGCTTCTCTTAAAATCCCTGAGTGCTGGGTAGCCTTAAAAATGTATTGTGAATTTTTAAATTAACAAGAAAATTTCTTTTTTTAACATCAGTGGATGTACGCCCTTAAAATAAATTGTTAGCGTTATAATTGTTGAACTATGAATTTTTTACAGATACCTAAGACACTTTTAAAGCTTCTCTTAAAATCCCTGAGTGCTGGGTAGCCTTAAAAATGCATTGTGAATTTTTAAATTAACAAGAAAATTTCTTTTTTTAACATCAGTGGATGTACGCCCTTAAAATAAATTGTTAGCGTTATAATTGTTGAACTATGAATTTTTTACAGATACCTAAGACACTTTTAAAGCTTCTCATAAAATCCCTGAGTGCTGGGTAGCCTTAAAAATGCATTGTGAATTTTTAAATTAACAAGAAAATCTCTTTTTTTAACATCAGTGGATGTACGCCCTTAAAATAAATTGTTAGCGTTATAATTGTTGAACTATGAATTTTCTACAGATACCTAGGACACCTTTAAAGTTTTTCATAAAATCGTTGAGTGCTGGGTGGCCTTAAAAATGTATAGTGAATTTTTAAATTAACAAGAAAATTTCTTTTTTTAACATCAGTGGATGTACGCCCTTAAAATAAATTGTTAGCGTTATAATTGTTGAACTATGAATTTTTTACAGATACCTCAGACACTTTTAAAGCTTCTCCTAAAATCCCTGAGTGCTGGGTAGCCTTAAAAATGCATTGTGAATTTTTAAATTAACAAGAAAATCTCTTTTTTTTAACATCAGTGGATGTACGCCCTTAAAATAAATTGTTAGCGTTATAATTGTTGAACTATGAAATTTTACAGATACCTAAGACACTTTTAAAGCTTCTCCTAAAATCCCTGAGTGCTGGGTAGCCTTAAAAATGCATTGTGAATTTTTAAATTAACAAGAAAATCTCTTTTTTAACATCAGTGGATGTACGCCCTTAAAATAAATTGTTAGCGTTATAATTGTTGAACTATGAATTTTTTACAGATACCTAAGACACTTTTAAAGCTTCTCTTAAAATCCCTGAGTGCTGGGTAGCCTTAAAAATGCATTGTGAATTTTTAAATTAACAAGAAAATCTCTTTTTTTAACATCAGTGGATGTACGCCCTTAAAATAAATTGTTAGCGTTATAATTGTTGAACTATGAATTTTTTACAGATACCTAAGACACTTTTAAAGCTTCTCTTAAAATCCCTGAGTGCTGGGTAGCCTTAAAAATGCATTGTGAATTTTTAAATTAACAAGAAAATTTCTTTTTTTAACATCAGTGAATGTACGCCCTTAAAATAAATTGTTAGCGTTATAATTGTTGAACTATGAATTTTTTACAGATACCTAAGACACTTTTAAAGCTTCTCTTAAAATCCCTGAGTGCTGGGTAGCCTTAAAAATGCATTGGGAATTTTTAAATTAACAAGAAAATTTCTTTTTTTAACATCAGTGGATGTACGCCCTTAAAATAAATTGTTAGCGTTATAATTGTTGAACTATGAATTTTTTACATATACCTAAGACACTTTTAAAGCTTCTCTTAAAATCCCTGAGTGCTGGGTAGCCTTAAAAATGCATTGTGAATTTTTAAATTAACAAGAAAATCTCTTTTTTTAACATCAGTGGATGTACGCTCTTAAAATAAATTGTTAGCGTTATAATTGTTGAACTATGAATTTTTTACAGATACCTCAGACACTTTTAAAGCTTCTTTTAAAATCCCTGAGTGCTGGGTAGCCTTAAAAATGCATTGTGAATTTTTGAATTAACAAGAAAATTTCTTTTTTTAACATCAGTGGATGTACGCCCTTAAAATAAATTGTTAGCGTTATAATTGTTGAACTATGAATTTTTTACAGATACCTCAGACACTTTTAAAGCTTCTCCTAAAATCCCTGAGTGCTGGGTAGCCTTAAAAATGCATTGTGAATTTTTAAATTAACAAGAAAATCTCTTTTTTTTAACATCAGTGGATGTACGCCCTTAAAATAAATTGTTAGCGTTATAATTGTTGAACTATGAAATTTTACAGATACCTAAGACACTTTTAAAGCTTCTCCTAAAATCCCTGAGTGCTGGGTAGCCTTAAAAATGCATTGTGAATTTTTAAATTAACAAGAAAATCTCTTTTTTAACATCAGTGGATGTACGCCCTAAAAATAAATTGTTAGCGTTATAATTGTTGAACTATGAATTTTTTACAGATACCTAAGACACTTTTAAAGCTTCTCTTAAAATCCCTGAGTGCTGGGTAGCCTTAAAAATGCATTGTGAATTTTTAAATTAACAAGAAAATCTCTTTTTTTAACATCAGTGGATGTACGCCCTTAAAATAAATTGTTAGCGTTATAATTGTTGAACTATGAATTTTTTACAGATACCTAAGACACTTTTAAAGCTTCTCTTAAAATCCCTGAGTGCTGGGTAGCCTGAAAAATGCATTGTGAATTTTTAAATTAACAAGAAAATTTCTTTTTTTAACATCAATGGATGTACGCCCTTAAAATAAATTGTTAGCGTTATAATTGTTGAACTATGAATTTTTTACAGATACCTAAGACACTTTTAAAGCTTCTCTTAAAATCCCTGAGTGCTGGGTATCCTTAAAAATGCATTGTGAATTTTTAAATTAACAAGAAAATCTCTTTTTTTAACATCAGTGGATGTACGCCCTTAAAATAAATTGTTAGCGTTATAATTGTTGAACTATGAATTTTTTACAGATACCTAAGACACTTTTAAAGCTTCTCTTAAAATCCCTGAGTGCTGGGTAGCCTTAAAAATGCATTGTGAATTTTTAAATTAACAAGAAAATCTCTTTTTTTAACATCAGTGGATGTACGCCCTTAAAATAAATTGTTAGCGTTATAATTGTTGAACTATGAATTTTTTACAGATACCTAAGACACTTTTAAAGCTTCTCTTAAAATCCCTGAGTGCTGGGTGGCCTTAAAAATGCATTGTGAATTTTTAAATTAACAAGAAAATCTCTTTTTTTAACATCAGTGGATGTACGCCCTTAAAATAAATTGTTAGCGTTATAATTGTTGAACTATGAATTTTTTACAGATACCTAAGACACTTTTAAAGCTTCTCCTAAAATCCCTGAGTGCTGGGTAGCCTTAAAAATGCATTGTGAATTTTTAAATTAACAAGAAAATCTCTTTTTTTAACATCAGTGGATGTACGCCCTTAAAATAAATTGTTAGCGTTATAATTGTTGAACTATGAATTTTTTACAGATACCTAAGACACTTTTAAAGCTTCTCTTAAAATCCCTGAGTGCTGGGTAGCCTTAAAAATGCATTGTGAATTTTTAAATTAACAAGAAAATTTCTTTTTTTAACATCAGTGGATGTACGCCCTTAAAATAAATTGTTAGCGTTATAATTGTTGAACTATGAATTTTTTACAGATACCTAAGACACTTCTAAAGCTTCTCTTAAAATCCCTGAGTGCTGGGTAGCCTTAAAAATGCATTGTGAATTTTTAAATTAACAAGAAAATCTCTTTTTTTAACATCAGTGGATGTACGCCCTTAAAATAAATTGTTAGCGTTATAATTGTTGAACTATGAATTTTTTACAGATACCTAAGACACTTTTAAAGCTTCTCTTAAAATCCCTGAGTGCTGGGTAGCCTTAAAAATGCATTGTGAATTTTTAAATTAACAAGAAAATTTCTTTTTTTAACATCAGTGGATGTACGCCCTTAAAATAAATTGTTGGCGTTATAATTGTTGAACTATGAATTTTTTACAGATACCTAAGACACTTTTAAAGCTTCTCTTAAAATCCCTGAGTGCTGGGTAGGCTTAAAAATGCATTGTGAATTTTTAAATTAACAAGAAAATTTCTTTTTTTAACATCAGTGGATGTACGCCCTTAAAATAAATTGTTAGCGTTATAATTGTTGAACTATGAATTTTTTACAGATACCTAAGAAACTCTTAAAGCTTTTCTTAAAATCCCTGAGTGCTGGGTAGCCTTAAAAATGCATTGTGAATTTTTAAATTAACAAGAAAATTTCTTTTTTTAACATCAGTGGATGTACGCCCTTAAAATAAATTGTTAGCGTTATAATTGTTGAACTATGAATTTTTTACAGATACCTAAGACACTTTTAAAGCTTCTCTTAAAATCCCTGAGTGCTGGGTAGCCTTAAAAATGCATTGTGAATTTTTAAATTAACAAGAAAATCTCTTTTTTTAACATCAGTGGATGTACGCCCTTAAAATAAATTGTTAGCGTTATAATTGTTGAACTATGAATTTTCTACAGATACCTAGGACACCTTTAAAGCTTTTCTTAAAATCGTTGAGTGCTGGGTGGCCTTAAAAATGTATAGTGAATTTTTAAATTAACAAGAAAATTTCTTTTTTTAACATCAGTGGATGTACGCCCTTAAAATAAATTGTTAGCGTTATAATTGTTGAACTATGAATTTTTTACAGATACCTAAGACACTTTTAAAGCTTCTCTTAAAATCCCTGAGTGCTGGGTAGCCTTAAAAATGCATTGTGAATTTTTAAATTAACAAGAAAATCTCTTTTTTTAACATCAGTGGATGTACGCCCTTAAAATAAATTGTTAGCGTTATAATTGTTGAACTATGAATTTTTTACAGATACCTAAGACACTTTTAAAGCTTCTCTTAAAATCCCTGAGTGCTGGGTGGCCTTAAAAATGCATTGTGAATTTTTAAATTAACAAGAAAATCTCTTTTTTTAACATCAGTGGATGTACGCCCTTAAAATAAATTGTTAGCGTTATAATTGTTGAACTATGAATTTTTTACAGATACCTAAGACACTTTTAAAGCTTCTCTTAAAATCCCTGAGTGCTGGGTAGCCTTAAAAATGCATTGTGAATTTTTAAATTAACAAGAAAATCTCTTTTTTTAACATCAGTGGATGTACGCCCTTAAAATAAATTGTTAGCGTTATAATTGTTGAACTATGAATTTTTTACAGATACCTAAGACACTTTTAAAGCTTCTCTTAAAATCCCTGAGTGCTGGGTGGCCTTAAAAATGCATTGTGAATTTTTAAATTAACAAGAAAATCTCTTTTTTTAACATCAGTGGATGTACGCCCTTAAAATAAATTGTTAGCGTTATAATTGTTGAACTATGAATTTTTTACAGATACCTAAGACACTTTTAAAGCTTCTCTTAAAATCCCTGAGTGCTGGGTAGCCTTAAAAATGCATTGTGAATTTTTAAATTAACAAGAAAATTTCTTTTTTTAACATCAGTGGATGTACGCCCTTAAAATAAATTGTTAGCGTTATAATTGTTGAACTATGAATTTTTTACAGATACCTAAGACACTTTTAAAGCTTCTCTTAAAATCCCTGAGTGCTGGGTAGCCTTAAAAATGCATTGTGAATTTTTAAATTAACAAGAAAATCTCTTTTTTTAACATCAGTGGATGTACGCCCTTAAAATAAATTGTTAGCGTTATAATTGTTGAACTATGAATTTTTTACAGATACCTAAGACACTTTTAAAGCTTCTCTTAAAATCCCTGAGTGCTGGGTGGCCTTAAAAATGCATTGTGAATTTTTAAATTAACAAGAAAATCTCTTTTTTTAACATCAGTGGATGTACGCCCTTAAAATAAATTGTTAGCGTTATAATTGTTGAACTATGAATTTTTTACAGATACCTAAGACACTTTTAAAGCTTCTCTTAAAATCCCTGAGTGCTGGGTAGCCTTAAAAATGCATTGTGAATTTTTAAATTAACAAGAAAATTTCTTTTTTTAACATCAGTGGATGTACGCCCTTAAAATAAATTGTTAGCGTTATAATTGTTGAACTATGAATTTTTTACAGATACCTAAGACACTTTTAAAGCTTCTCTTAAAATCCCTGAGTGCTGGGTAGCCTTAAAAATGCATTGTGAATTTTTAAATTAACAAGAAAATTTCTTTTTTTAACATCAGTGGATGTACGCCCTTAAAATAAATTGTTAGCGTTATAATTGTTGAACTATGAATTTTTTACAGATACCTAAGACACTTTTAAAGCTTCTCTTAAAATCCCTGAGTGCTGGGTAGCCTTAAAAATGCATTGGGAATTTTTAAATTAACAAGAAAATTTCTTTTTTTAACATCAGTGGATGTACGCCCTTAAAATAAATTGTTAGCGTTATAATTGTTGAACTAAGAATTTTTTACAGATACCTAAGACACTTTTAAAGCTTCTCTTAAAATCCCTGAGTGCTGGGTAGCCTTAAAAATGCATTGTGAATTTTTAAATTAACAAGAAAATCTCTTTTTTTAACATCAGTGGATGTACGCTCTTAAAATAAATTGTTAGCGTTATAATTGTTGAACTATGAATTTTTTACAGATACCTAAGACACTTCTAAAGCTTCTCTTAAAATCCCTGAGTGCTGGGTAGCCTTAAAAATGCATTGTGAATTTTTAAATTAACAAGAAAATCTCTTTTTTTAACATCAGTGGATGTACGCCCTTAAAATAAATTGTTAGCGTTATAATTGTTGAACTATGAATTTTTTACAGATACCTAAGACACTTTTAAAGCTTCTCTTAAAATCCCTGAGTGCTGGGTAGCCTTAAAAATGCATTGTGAATTTTTAAATTAACAATAAAATTTCTTTTTTTAACATCAGTGGATGTACGCCCTTAAAATAAATTGTTGGCGTTATAATTGTTGAACTATGAATTTTTTACAGATACCTAAGACACTTTTAAAGCTTCTCTTAAAATCCCTGAGTGCTGGGTAGGCTTAAAAATGCATTGTGAATTTTTAAATTAACAAGAAAATTTCTTTTTTTAACATCAGTGGATGTACGCCCTTAAAATAAATTGTTAGCGTTATAATTGTTGAACTATGAATTTTTTACAGATACCTAAGAAACTCTTAAAGCTTTTCTTAAAATCCCTGAGTGCTGGGTAGCCTTAAAAATGCATTGTGAATTTTTAAATTAACAAGAAAATTTCTTTTTTTAACATCAGTGGATGTACGCCCTTAAAATAAATTGTTAGCGTTATAATTGTTGAACTATGAATTTTTTACAGATACCTAAGACACTTTTAAAGCTTCTCTTAAAATCCCTGAGTGCTGGGTAGCCTTAAAAATGCATTGTGAATTTTTAAATTAACAAGAAAATCTCTTTTTTTAACATCAGTGGATGTACGCCCTTAAAATAAATTGTTAGCGTTATAATTGTTGAACTATGAATTTTCTACAGATACCTAGGACACCTTTAAAGCTTTTCTTAAAATCGTTGAGTGCTGGGTGGCCTTAAAAATGTATAGTGAATTTTTAAATTAACAAGAAAATTTCTTTTTTTAACATCAGTGGATGTACGCCCTTAAAATAAATTGTTAGCGTTATAATTGTTGAACTATGAATTTTTTACAGATACCTAAGACACTTTTAAAGCTTCTCTTAAAATCCCTGAGTGCTGGGTAGCCTTAAAAATGCATTGTGAATTTTTAAATTAACAAGAAAATCTCTTTTTTTAACATCAGTGGATGTACGCCCTTAAAATAAATTGTTAGCGTTATAATTGTTGAACTATGAATTTTTTACAGATACCTAAGACACTTTTAAAGCTTCTCTTAAAATCCCTGAGTGCTGGGTGGCCTTAAAAATGCATTGTGAATTTTTAAATTAACAAGAAAATCTCTTTTTTTAACATCAGTGGATGTACGCCCTTAAAATAAATTGTTAGCGTTATAATTGTTGAACTATGAATTTTTTACAGATACCTAAGACACTTTTAAAGCTTCTCTTAAAATCCCTGAGTGCTGGGTAGCCTTAAAAATGCATTGTGAATTTTTAAATTAACAAGAAAATTTCTTTTTTTAACATCAGTGGATGTACGCCCTTAAAATAAATTGTTAGCGTTATAATTGTTGAACTATGAATTTTTTACAGATACCTAAGACACTTTTAAAGCTTCTCTTAAAATCCCTGAGTGCTGGGTAGCCTTAAAAATGCATTGTGAATTTTTAAATTAACAAGAAAATTTCTTTTTTTAACATCAGTGGATGTACGCCCTTAAAATAAATTGTTAGCGTTATAATTGTTGAACTATGAATTTTTTACAGATACCTAAGACACTTTTAAAGCTTCTCTTAAAATCCCTGAGTGCTGGGTAGCCTTAAAAATGCATTGGGAATTTTTAAATTAACAAGAAAATTTCTTTTTTTAACATCAGTGGATGTACGCCCTTAAAATAAATTGTTAGCGTTATAATTGTTGAACTAAGAATTTTTTACAGATACCTAAGACACTTTTAAAGCTTCTCTTAAAATCCCTGAGTGCTGGGTAGCCTTAAAAATGCATTGTGAATTTTTAAATTAACAAGAAAATCTCTTTTTTTAACATCAGTGGATGTACGCTCTTAAAATAAATTGTTAGCGTTATAATTGTTGAACTATGAATTTTTTACAGATACCTCAGACACTTTTAAAGCTTCTTTTAAAATCCCTGAGTGCTGGGTAGCCTTAAAAATGCATTGTGAATTTTTGAATTAACAAGAAAATTTCTTTTTTTAACATCAGTGGATGTACGCCCTTAAAATAAATTGTTAGCGTTATAATTGTTGAACTATGAATTTTTTACAGATACCTCAGACACTTTTAAAGCTTCTCCTAAAATCCCTGAGTGCTGGGTAGCCTTAAAAATGCATTGTGAATTTTTAAATTAACAAGAAAATCTCTTTTTTTTAACATCAGTGGATGTACGCCCTTAAAATAAATTGTTAGCGTTATAATTGTTGAACTATGAAATTTTACAGATACCTAAGACACTTTTAAAGCTTCTCCTAAAATCCCTGAGTGCTGGGTAGCCTTAAAAATGCATTGTGAATTTTTAAATTAACAAGAAAATCTCTTTTTTAACATCAGTGGATGTACGCCCTTAAAATAAATTGTTAGCGTTATAATTGTTGAACTATGAATTTTTTACAGATACCTAAGACACTTTTAAAGCTTCTCTTAAAATCCCTGAGTGCTGGGTAGCCTTAAAAATGCATTGTGAATTTTTAAATTAACAAGAAAATCTCTTTTTTTAACATCAGTGGATGTACGCCCTTAAAATAAATTGTTAGCGTTATAATTGTTGAACTATGAATTTTTTACAGATACCTAAGACACTTTTAAAGCTTCTCTTAAAATCCCTGAGTGCTGGGTAGCCTTAAAAATGCATTGTGAATTTTTAAATTAACAAGAAAATTTCTTTTTTTAACATCAGTGGATGTACGCCCTTAAAATAAATTGTTAGCGTTATAATTGTTGAACTATGAATTTTTTACAGATACCTAAGACACTTTTAAAGCTTCTCCTAAAATCCCTGAGTGCTGGGTAGCCTTAAAAATGCATTGTGAATTTTTAAATTAACAAGAAAATCTCTTTTTTTAACATCAGTGGATGTACGCCCTTAAAATAAATTGTTAGCGTTATAATTGTTGAACTATGAATTTTTTACAGATACCTAAGACACTTCTAAAGCTTCTCTTAAAATCCCTGAGTGCTGGGTAGCCTTAAAAATGCATTGTGAATTTTTAAATTAACAAGAAAATCTCTTTTTTTAACATCAGTGGATGTACGCCCTTAAAATAAATTGTTAGCGTTATAATTGTTGAACTATGAATTTTTTACAGATACCTAAGACACTTTTAAAGCTTCTCTTAAAATCCCTGAGTGCTGGGTAGCCTTAAAAATGCATTGTGAATTTTTAAATTAACAAGAAAATTTCTTTTTTTAACATCAGTGGATGTACGCCCTTAAAATAAATTGTTAGCGTTATAATTGTTGAACTATGAATTTTTTACAGATACCTAAGAAACTCTTACAGCTTTTCTTAAAATCCCTGAGTGCTGGGTAGCCTTAAAAATGCATTGTGAATTTTTAAATTAACAAGAAAATTTCTTTTTTTAACATCAGTGGATGTACGCCCTTAAAATAAATTGTTAGCGTTATAATTGTTGAACTATGAATTTTCTACAGATACCTAGGACACCTTTAAAGCTTTTCTTAAAATCCCTGAGTGCTGGGTGGCCTTAAAAATGTATAGTGAATTTTTAAATTAACAAGAAAATTTCTTTTTTTAACATCAGTGGATGTACGCCCTTAAAATAAATTGTTAGCGTTATAATTGTTGAACTATGAATTTTTTACAGATACCTAAGAAACTCTTAAAGCTTTTCGTAAAATCCCTGAGTGCTGGGTAGCCTTAAAAATGCATTGTGAATTTTTAAATTAACAAGAAAATTTCTTTTTTTAACATCAGTGGATGTACGCCCTTAAAATAAATTGTTAGCGTTATAATTGTTGAACTATGAATTTTTTACAGATACCTAAGACACTTTTAAAGCTTCTCTTAAAATCCCTGAGTGCTGGGCAGCCTTAAAAATGCATTGTGAATTTTTAAATTAACAAGAAAATTTCTTTTTTTAACATCAGTGGATGTACGCCCTTAAAATAAATTGTTAGCGTTATAATTGTTGAACTATGAATTTTTTACAGATACCTAAGACACTTCTAAAGCTTCTCTTAAAATCCCTGAGTGCTGGGTAGCCTTAAAAATGCATTGTGAATTTTTAAATTAACAAGAAAATCTCTTTTTTTAACATCAGTGGATGTACGCCCTTAAAATAAATTGTTAGCGTTATAATTGTTGAACTAAGAATTTTTTACAGATACCTAAGACACTTTTAAAGCTTCTCTTAAAATCCC
The DNA here is from genome assembly GCA_034092305.1 of Diaprepes abbreviatus. Lineage (NCBI taxonomy): Eukaryota > Metazoa > Arthropoda > Insecta > Coleoptera > Curculionidae > Diaprepes > Diaprepes abbreviatus. Next base: position 986,838 of record JASJET010000217.1, read on the forward strand.
TGAGTGCTGGGTAGCCTTAAAAATGCATTGTGAATTTTTAAATTAACAAGAAAATCTCTTTTTTTAACATCAGTGGATGTACGCCCTTAAAATAAATTGTTAGCGTTATAATTGTTGAACTATGAATTTTCTACAGATACCTAGGACACCTTTAAAGCTTTTCTTAAAATCCCTGAGTGCTGGGTGGCCTTAAAAATGCATTGTGAATTTTTAAATTAACAAGAAAATTTCTTTTTTTAACATCAGTGGATGTACGCCCTTAAAATAAATTGTTAGCGTTATAATTGTTGAACTATGAATTTTTTACAGATACCTAAGAAACTCTTAAAGCTTTTCTTAAAATTCCTGAGTGCTGGGTAGGCTTAAAAATGCATTGTGAATTTTTAAATTAACAAGAAAATTTCTTTTTTTAACATCAGTGGATGTACGCCCTTAAAATAAATTGTTAGCGTTATAATTGTTGAACTATGAATTTTTTACAGATACCTAAGAAACTCTTAAAGCTTTTCTTAAAATCCCTGAGTGCTGGGTAGCCTTAAAAATGCATTGTGAATTTTTAAATTAACAAGAAAATTTCTTTTTTTAACATCAGTGGATGTACGCCCTTAAAATAAATTGTTAGCGTTATAATTGTTGAACTATGAATTTTTTACAGATACCTAAGACACTTTTAAAGCTTCTCTTAAAATCCCTGAGTGCTGGGTAGCCTTAAAAATGCATTGTGAATTTTTAAATTAACAAGAAAATCTCTTTTTTTAACATCAGTGGATGTACGCCCTTAAAATAAATTGTTAGCGTTATAATTGTTGAACTATGAATTTTTTACAGATACCTAAGACACTTTTAAAGCTTCTCTTAAAATCCCTGAGTGCTGGGTAGCCTTAAAAATGTATTGTGAATTTTTAAATTAAAAAGAAAATTTCTTTTTTTAACATCAGTGTATGTACGCCCTTAAAATAAATTGTTAGCGTTATAATTGTTGAACTATGAATTTTTTACAGATACCTAAGACACTTTTAAAGCTTCTCTTAAAATCCCTGAGTGCTGGGTAGCCTTAAAAATGCATTGTGAATTTTTAAATTAACAAGAAAATCTCTTTTTTTAACATCAGTGGATGTACGCCCTTAAAATAAATTGTTAGCGTTATAATTGTTGAACTATGAATTTTTTACAGATACCTAAGACACTTTTAAAGCTTCTCTTAAAATCCCTGAGTGCTGGGTAGCCTTAAAAATGCATTGTGAATTTTTAAATTAACAAGAAAATTTCTTTTTTTAACATCAGTGGATGTACGCCCTTAAAATAAATTGTTAGCGTTATAATTGTTGAACTATGAATTTTTTACAGATACCTAAGACACTTTTAAAGCTTCTCATAAAATCCCTGAGTGCTGGGTAGCCTTAAAAATGCATTGTGAATTTTTAAATTAACAAGAAAATCTCTTTTTTTAACATCAGTGGATGTACGCCCTTAAAATAAATTGTTAGCGTTATAATTGTTGAACTATGAATTTTTTACAGATACCTAAGACACTTTTAAAGCTTCTCTTAAAATCCCTGAGTGCTGGGTAGCCTTAAAAATGCATTGGGAATTTTTAAATTAACAAGAAAATTTCTTTTTTTAACATCAGTGGATGTACGCCCTTAAAATAAATTATTAGCGTTATAATTGTTGAACTATGAATTTTTTACAGATACCTAAGACACTTTTAAAGCTTCTCTTAAAATCCCTGAGTGCTGGGTAGCCTTAAAAATGCATTGTGAATTTTTAAATTAACAAGAAAATCTCTTTTTTTAACATCAGTGGATGTACGCTCTTAAAATAAATTGTTAGCGTTATAATTGTTGAACTATGAATTTTTTACAGATACCTCAGACACTTTTAAAGCTTCTTTTAAAATCCCTGAGTGTTGGGTAGCCTTAAAAATGCATTGTGAATTTTTGAATTAACAAGAAAATTTCTTTTTTTAACATCAGTGGATGTACGCCCTTAAAATAAATTGTTAGCGTTATAATTGTTGAACTATGAATTTTTTACAGATACCTCAGACACTTTTAAAGCTTCTCCTAAAATCCCTGAGTGCTGGGTAGCCTTAAAAATGCATTGTGAATTTTTAAATTAACAAGAAAATCTCTTTTTTTTAACATCAGTGGATGTACGCCCTTAAAATAAATTGTTAGCGTTATAATTGTTGAACTATGAAATTTTACAGATACCTAAGACACTTTTAAAGCTTCTCCTAAAATCCCTGAGTGCTGGGTAGCCTTAAAAATGCATTGTGAATTTTTAAATTAACAAGAAAATCTCTTTTTTAACATCAGTGGATGTACGCCCTTAAAATAAATTGTTAGCGTTATAATTGTTGAACTATGAATTTTTTACAGATACCTAAGACACTTTTAAAGCTTCTCTTAAAATCCCTGAGTGCTGGGTAGCCTTAAAAATGCATTGTGAATTTTTAAATTAACAAGAAAATCTCTTTTTTTAACATCAGTGGATGTACGCCCTTAAAATAAATTGTTAGCGTTATAATTGTTGAACTATGAATTTTTTACAGATACCTAAGACACTTTTAAAGCTTCTCTTAAAATCCCTGAGTGCTGGGTAGCCTTAAAAATGCATTGTGAATTTTTAAATTAACAAGAAAATTTCTTTTTTTAACATCAGTGGATGTACGCCCTTAAAATAAATTGTTAGCGTTATAATTGTTGAACTATGAATTTTTTACAGATACCTAAGACACTTTTAAAGCTTCTCCTAAAATCCCTGAGTGCTGGGTAGCCTTAAAAATGCATTGTGAATTTTTAAATTAACAAGAAAATCTCTTTTTTTAACATCAGTGGATGTACGCCCTTAAAATAAATTGTTAGCGTTATAATTGTTGAACTATGAATTTTTTACAGATACCTAAGACACTTCTAAAGCTTCTCTTAAAATCCCTGAGTGCTGGGTAGCCTTAAAAATGCATTGTGAATTTTTAAATTAACAAGAAAATCTCTTTTTTTAACATCAGTGGATGTACGCCCTTAAAATAAATTGTTAGCGTTATAATTGTTGAACTATGAATTTTTTACAGATACCTAAGACACTTTTAAAGCTTCTCTTAAAATCCCTGAGTGCTGGGTAGCCTTAAAAATGCATTGTGAATTTTTAAATTAACAAGAAAATTTCTTTTTTTAACATCAGTGGATGTACGCCCTTAAAATAAATTGTTAGCGTTATAATTGTTGAACTATGAATTTTTTACAGATACCTAAGAAACTCTTACAGCTTTTCTTAAAATCCCTGAGTGCTGGGTAGCCTTAAAAATGCATTGTGAATTTTTAAATTAACAAGAAAATTTCTTTTTTTAACATCAGTGGATGTACGCCCTTAAAATAAATTGTTAGCGTTATAATTGTTGAACTATGAATTTTCTACAGATACCTAGGACACCTTTAAAGCTTTTCTTAAAATCCCTGAGTGCTGGGTGGCCTTAAAAATGTATAGTGAATTTTTAAATTAACAAGAAAATTTCTTTTTTTAACATCAGTGGATGTACGCCCTTAAAATAAATTGTTAGCGTTATAATTGTTGAACTATGAATTTTTTACAGATACCTAAGAAACTCTTAAAGCTTTTCGTAAAATCCCTGAGTGCTGGGTAGCCTTAAAAATGCATTGTGAATTTTTAAATTAACAAGAAAATTTCTTTTTTTAACATCAGTGGATGTACGCCCTTAAAATAAATTGTTAGCGTTATAATTGTTGAACTATGAATTTTTTACAGATACCTAAGACACTTTTAAAGCTTCTCTTAAAATCCCTGAGTGCTGGGCAGCCTTAAAAATGCATTGTGAATTTTTAAATTAACAAGAAAATTTCTTTTTTTAACATCAGTGGATGTACGCCCTTAAAATAAATTGTTAGCGTTATAATTGTTGAACTATGAATTTTTTACAGATACCTAAGACACTTCTAAAGCTTCTCTTAAAATCCCTGAGTGCTGGGTAGCCTTAAAAATGCATTGTGAATTTTTAAATTAACAAGAAAATCTCTTTTTTTAACATCAGTGGATGTACGCCCTTAAAATAAATTGTTAGCGTTATAATTGTTGAACTAAGAATTTTTTACAGATACCTAAGACACTTTTAAAGCTTCTCTTAAAATCCCTGAGTGCTGGGTAGCCTTAAAAATGCATTGTGAATTTTTAAATTAACAAGAAAATCTCTTTTTTTAACATCAGTGGATGTACGCCCTTAAAATAAATTGTTAGCGTTATAATTGTTGAACTATGAATTTTCTACAGATACCTAGGACACCTTTAAAGCTTTTCTTAAAATCCCTGAGTGCTGGGTGGCCTTAAAAATGCATTGTGAATTTTTAAATTAACAAGAAAATTTCTTTTTTTAACATCAGTGGATGTACGCCCTTAAAATAAATTGTTAGCGTTATAATTGTTGAACTATGAATTTTTTACAGATACCTAAGAAACTCTTAAAGCTTTTCTTAAAATTCCTGAGTGCTGGGTAGGCTTAAAAATGCATTGTGAATTTTTAAATTAACAAGAAAATTTCTTTTTTTAACATCAGTGGATGTACGCCCTTAAAATAAATTGTTAGCGTTATAATTGTTGAACTATGAATTTTTTACAGATACCTAAGAAACTCTTAAAGCTTTTCTTAAAATCCCTGAGTGCTGGGTAGCCTTAAAAATGCATTGTGAATTTTTAAATTAACAAGAAAATTTCTTTTTTTAACATCAGTGGATGTACGCCCTTAAAATAAATTGTTAGCGTTATAATTGTTGAACTATGAATTTTTTACAGATACCTAAGACACTTTTAAAGCTTCTCTTAAAATCCCTGAGTGCTGGGTAGCCTTAAAAATGCATTGTGAATTTTTAAATTAACAAGAAAATCTCTTTTTTTAACATCAGTGGATGTACGCCCTTAAAATAAATTGTTAGCGTTATAATTGTTGAACTATGAATTTTTTACAGATACCTAAGACACTTTTAAAGCTTCTCTTAAAATCCCTGAGTGCTGGGTAGCCTTAAAAATGTATTGTGAATTTTTAAATTAAAAAGAAAATTTCTTTTTTTAACATCAGTGTATGTACGCCCTTAAAATAAATTGTTAGCGTTATAATTGTTGAACTATGAATTTTTTACAGATACCTAAGACACTTTTAAAGCTTCTCTTAAAATCCCTGAGTGCTGGGTAGCCTTAAAAATGCATTGTGAATTTTTAAATTAACAAGAAAATCTCTTTTTTTAACATCAGTGGATGTACGCCCTTAAAATAAATTGTTAGCGTTATAATTGTTGAACTATGAATTTTTTACAGATACCTAAGACACTTTTAAAGCTTCTCTTAAAATCCCTGAGTGCTGGGTAGCCTTAAAAATGCATTGTGAATTTTTAAATTAACAAGAAAATTTCTTTTTTTAACATCAGTGGATGTACGCCCTTAAAATAAATTGTTAGCGTTATAATTGTTGAACTATGAATTTTTTACAGATACCTAAGACACTTTTAAAGCTTCTCATAAAATCCCTGAGTGCTGGGTAGCCTTAAAAATGCATTGTGAATTTTTAAATTAACAAGAAAATCTCTTTTTTTAACATCAGTGGATGTACGCCCTTAAAATAAATTGTTAGCGTTATAATTGTTGAACTATGAATTTTTTACAGATACCTAAGACACTTTTAAAGCTTCTCTTAAAATCCCTGAGTGCTGGGTAGCCTTAAAAATGCATTGGGAATTTTTAAATTAACAAGAAAATTTCTTTTTTTAACATCAGTGGATGTACGCCCTTAAAATAAATTATTAGCGTTATAATTGTTGAACTATGAATTTTTTACAGATACCTAAGACACTTTTAAAGCTTCTCTTAAAATCCCTGAGTGCTGGGTAGCCTTAAAAATGCATTGTGAATTTTTAAATTAACAAGAAAATCTCTTTTTTTAACATCAGTGGATGTACGCTCTTAAAATAAATTGTTAGCGTTATAATTGTTGAACTATGAATTTTTTACAGATACCTCAGACACTTTTAAAGCTTCTTTTAAAATCCCTGAGTGCTGGGTAGCCTTAAAAATGCATTGTGAATTTTTGAATTAACAAGAAAATTTCTTTTTTTAACATCAGTGGATGTACGCCCTTAAAATAAATTGTTAGCGTTATAATTGTTGAACTATGAATTTTTTACAGATACCTCAGACACTTTTAAAGCTTCTCCTAAAATCCCTGAGTGCTGGGTGGCCTTAAAAATGCATTGTGAATTTTTGAATTAACAAGAAAATTTCTTTTTTTAACATCAGTGGATGTACGCCCTTAAAATAAATTGTTAGCGTTATAATTGTTGAACTATGAATTTTTTACAGATACCTAAGAAACTCTTAAAGCTTTTCGTAAAATCCCTGAGTGCTGGGTAGCCTTAAAAATGCATTGTGAATTTTTAAATTAACAAGAAAATTTCTTTTTTTAACATCAGTGGATGTACGCCCTTAAAATAAATTGTTAGCGTTATAATTGTTGAACTATGAATTTTTTACAGATACCTAAGACACTTTTAAAGCTTCTCTTAAAATCCCTGAGTGCTGGGTAGCCTTAAAAATGCATTGTGAATTTTTAAATTAACAAGAAAATTTCTTTTTTTAACATCAGTGGATGTACGCCCTTAAAATAAATTGTTAGCGTTATAATTGTTGAACTATGAATTTTTTACAGATACCTAAGACACTTTTAAAGCTTCTCTTAAAATCCCTGAGTGCTGGGTAGCCTTAAAAATGCATTGTGAATTTTTAAATTAACAAGAAAATCTCTTTTTTTAACATCAGTGGATGTACGCCCTTAAAATAAATTGTTAGCGTTATAATTGTTGAACTATGAATTTTTTACAGATACCTAAGACACTTTTAAAGCTTCTCTTAAAATCCCTGAGTGCTGGGTAGCCTTAAAAATGCATTGTGAATTTTTAAATTAACAAGAAAATCTCTTTTTTTAACATCAGTGGATGTACGCCCTTAAAATAAATTGTTAGCGTTATAATTGTTGAACTATGAATTTTCTACAGATACCTAGGACACCTTTAAAGCTTTTCTTAAAATCCCTGAGTGCTGGGTGGCCTTTAAAATGCATTGTGAATTTTTAAATTAACAAGAAAATTTCTTTTTTTAACATCAGTGGATGTACGCCCTTAAAATAAATTGTTAGCGTTATAATTGTTGAACTATGAATTTTTTACAGATACCTAAGAAACTCTTAAAGCTTTTCTTAAAATCCCTGAGTGCTGGGTAGGCTTAAAAATGCATTGTGAATTTTTAAATTAACAAGAAAATTTCTTTTTTTAACATCAGTGGATGTACGCCCTTAAAATAAATTGTTAGCGTTATAATTGTTGAACTATGAATTTTTTACAGATACCTAAGAAACTCTTAAAGCTTTTCTTAAAATCCCTGAGTGCTGGGTAGCCTTAAAAATGCATTGTGAATTTTTAAATTAACAAGAAAATTTCTTTTTTTAACATCAGTGGATGTACGCCCTTAAAATAAATTGTTAGCGTTATAATTGTTGAACTATGAATTTTTTACAGATACCTAAGACACTTTTAAAGCTTCTCTTAAAATCCCTGAGTGCTGGGTAGCCTTAAAAATGCATTGTGAATTTTTAAATTAACAAGAAAATCTCTTTTTTTAACATCAGTGGATGTACGCCCTTAAAATAAATTGTTAGCGTTATAATTGTTGAACTATGAATTTTTTACAGATACCTAAGACACTTTTAAAGCTTCTCTTAAAATCCCTGAGTGCTGGGTAGCCTTAAAAATGTATTGTGAATTTTTAAATTAACAAGAAAATTTCTTTTTTTAACATCAGTGGATGTACGCCCTTAAAATAAATTGTTAGCGTTATAATTGTTGAACTATGAATTTTTTACAGATACCTAAGACACTTTTAAAGCTTCTCTTAAAATCCCTGAGTGCTGGGTAGCCTTAAAAATGCATTGTGAATTTTTAAATTAACAAGAAAATTTCTTTTTTTAACATCAGTGGATGTACGCCCTTAAAATAAATTGTTAGCGTTATAATTGTTGAACTATGAATTTTTTACAGATACCTAAGACACTTTTAAAGCTTCTCTTAAAATCCCTGAGTGCTGGGTAGCCTTAAAAATGCATTGTGAATTTTTAAATTAACAAGAAAATTTCTTTTTTTAACATCAGTGGATGTACGCCCTTAAAATAAATTGTTAGCGTTATAATTGTTGAACTATGAATTTTTTACAGATACCTAAGACACTTTTAAAGCTTCTCTTAAAATCCCTGAGTGCTGGGTAGCCTTAAAAATGCATTGTGAATTTTTAAATTAACAAGAAAATCTCTTTTTTTAACATCAGTGGATGTACGCCCTTAAAATAAATTGTTAGCGTTATAATTGTTGAACTATGAATTTTTTACAGATACCTAAGACACTTTTAAAGCTTCTCTTAAAATCCCTGAGTGCTGGGTAGCCTTAAAAATGTATTGTGAATTTTTAAATTAAAAAGAAAATTTCTTTTTTTAACATCAGTGGATGTACGCCCTTAAAATAAATTGTTAGCGTTATAATTGTTGAACTATGAATTTTTTACAGATACCTAAGACACTTTTAAAGCTTCTCTTAAAATCCCTGAGTGCTGGGTAGCCTTAAAAATGCATTGTGAATTTTTAAATTAACAAGAAAATTTCTTTTTTTAACATCAGTGGATGTACGCCCTTAAAATAAATTGTTAGCGTTATAATTGTTGAACTATGAATTTTTTACAGATACCTAAGACACTTTTAAAGCTTCTCATAAAATCCCTGAGTGCTGGGTAGCCTTAAAAATGCATTGTGAATTTTTAAATTAACAAGAAAATCTCTTTTTTTAACATTAGTGGATGTACGCCCTTAAAATAAATTGTTAGCGTTATAATTGTTGAACTATGAATTTTTTACAGATACCTAAGACACTTTTAAAGCTTCTCTTAAAATCCCTGAGTGCTGGGTAGCCTTAAAAATGCATTGGGAATTTTTAAATTAACAAGAAAATTTCTTTTTTTAACATCAGTGGATGTACGCCCTTAAAATAAATTGTTAGCGTTATAATTGTTGAACTATGAATTTTTTACAGATACCTAAGACACTTTTAAAGCTTCTCTTAAAATCCCTGAGTGCTGGGTAGCCTTAAAAATGCATTGTGAATTTTTAAATTAACAAGAAAATCTCTTTTTTTAACATCAGTGGATGTACGCTCTTAAAATAAATTGTTAGCGTTATAATTGTTGAACTATGAATTTTTTACAGATACCTCAGACACTTTTAAAGCTTCTTTTAAAATCCCTGAGTGCTGGGTAGCCTTAAAAATGCATTGTGAATTTTTGAATTAACAAGAAAATTTCTTTTTTTAACATCAGTGGATGTACGCCCTTAAAATAAATTGTTAGCGTTATAATTGTTGAACTATGAATTTTTTACAGATACCTCAGACACTTTTAAAGCTTCTCCTAAAATCCCTGAGTGCTGGGTGGCCTTAAAAATGCATTGTGAATTTTTGAATTAACAAGAAAATTTCTTTTTTTAACATCAGTGGATGTACGCCCTTAAAATAAATTGTTAGCGTTATAATTGTTGAACTATGAATTTTTTACAGATACCTCAGACACTTTTAAAGCTTCTCCTAAAATCCCTGAGTGCTGGGTGGCCTTAAAAATGCATTGTGAATTTTTGAATTAACAAGAAAATTTCTTTTTTTAACATCAGTGGATGTACGCCCTTAAAATAAATTGTTAGCGTTATAATTGTTGAACTATGAATTTTTTACAGATACCTAAGACACTTTTAAAGCTTCTCTTAAAATCCCTGAGTGCTGGGTAGCCTTAAAAATGCATTGGGAATTTTTAAATTAACAAGAAAATTTCTTTTTTTAACATCAGTGGATGTACGCCCTTAAAATAAATTGTTAGCGTTATAATTGTTGAACTATGAATTTTTTACAGATACCTAAGACACTTCTAAAGCTTCTCTTAAAATCCCTGAGTGCTGGGTAGCCTTAAAAATGCATTGTAAATTTTTAAATTAACAAGAAAATCTCTTTTTTTAACATCAGTGGATGTACGCCCTTAAAATAAATTGTTAGCGTTATAATTGTTGAACTATGAATTTTTTACAGATACCTAAGACACTTTTAAAGCTTCTCTTAAAATCTCTGAGTGCTGGGTAGCCTTAAAAATGCATTGTGAATTTTTAAATTAACAAGAAAATTTCTTTTTTTAACATCAGTGGATGTACGCCCTTAAAATAAATTGTTAGCGTTATAATTGTTGAACTATGAATTTTTTACAGATACCTAAGAAACTCTTACAGCTTTTCTTAAAATCCCTGAGTGCTGGGTAGCCTTAAAAATGCATTGTGAATTTTTAAATTAACAAGAAAATTTCTTTTTTTAACATCAGTGGATGTACGCCCTTAAAATAAATTGTTAGCGTTATAATTGTTGAACTATGAATTTTCTACAGATACCTAGGACACCTTTAAAGCTTTTCTTAAAATCCCTGAGTGCTGGGTGGCCTTAAAAATGTATAGTGAATTTTTAAATTAACAAGAAAATTTCTTTTTTTAACATCAGTGGATGTACGCCCTTAAAATAAATTGTTAGCGTTATAATTGTTGAACTATGAATTTTTTACAGATACCTAAGAAACTCCTAAAGCTTTTCGTAAAATCCCTGAGTGCTGGGTAGCCTTAAAAATGCATTGTGAATTTTTAAATTAACAAGAAAATTTCTTTTTTTAACATCAGTGGATGTACGCCCTTAAAATAAATTGTTAGCGTTATAATTGTTGAACTATGAATTTTTTACAGATACCTAAGACACTTTTAAAGCTTCTCTTAAAATCCCTGAGTGCTGGGTAGCCTTAAAAATGCATTGTGAATTTTTAAATTAACAAGAAAATTTCTTTTTTTAACATCAGTGGATGTACGCCCTTAAAATAAATTGTTAGCGTTATAATTGTTGAACTATGAATTTTTTACAGATACCTAAGACACTTCTAAAGCTTCTCTTAAAATCCCTGAGTGCTGGGTAGCCTTAAAAATGCATTGTGAATTTTTAAATTAACAAGAAAATCTCTTTTTTTAACATCAGTGGATGTACGCCCTTAAAATAAATTGTTAGCGTTATAATTGTTGAACTATGAATTTTTTACAGATACCTAAGACACTTTTAAAGCTTCTCTTAAAATCCCTGAGTGCTGGGTAGCCTTAAAAATGCATTGTGAATTTTTAAATTAACAAGAAAATCTCTTTTTTTAACATCAGTGGATGTACGCCCTTAAAATAAATTGTTAGCGTTATAATTGTTGAACTATGAATTTTCTACAGATACCTAGGACATCTTTAAAGCTTTTCTTAAAATCCCTGAGTGCTGGGTGGCCTTTAAAATGCATTGTGAATTTTTAAATTAACAAGAAAATTTCTTTTTTTAACATCAGTGGATGTACGCCCTTAAAATAAATTGTTAGCGTTATAATTGTTGAACTATGAATTTTTTACAGATACCTAAGAAACTCTTAAAGCTTTTCTTAAAATCCCTGAGTGCTGGGTAGGCTTAAAAATGCATTGTGAATTTTTAAATTAACAAGAAAATTTCTTTTTTTAACATCAGTGGATGTACGCCCTTAAAATAAATTGTTAGCGTTATAATTGTTGAACTATGAATTTTTTACAGATACCTAAGAAACTCTTAAAGCTTTTCTTAAAATCCCTGAGTGCTGGGTAGCCTTAAAAATGCATTGTGAATTTTTAAATTAACAAGAAAATTTCTTTTTTTAACATCAGTGGATGTACGCCCTTAAAATAAATTGTTAGCGTTATAATTGTTGAACTATGAATTTTTTACAGATACCTAAGACACTTTTAAAGCTTCTCTTAAAATCCCTGAGTGCTGGGTAGCCTTAAAAATGCATTGTGAATTTTTAAATTAACAAGAAAATTTCTTTTTTTAACATCAGTGGATGTACGCCCTTAAAATAAATTGTTAGCGTTATAATTGTTGAACTATGAATTTTTTACAGATACCTAAGACACTTTTAAAGCTTCTCATAAAATCCCTGAGTGCTGGGTAGCCTTAAAAATGCATTGTGAATTTTTAAATTAACAAGAAAATCTCTTTTTTTAACATCAGTGGATGTACGCCCTTAAAATAAATTGTTAGCATTATAATTGTTGAACTATGAATTTTCTACAGATACCTAGGACACCTTTAAAGCTTTTCTTAAAATCGTTGAGTGCTGGGTGGCCTTAAAAATGTATAGTGAATTTTTAAATTAACAAGAAAATTTCTTTTTTTAACATCAGTGGATGTACGCCCTTAAAATAAATTGTTAGCGTTATAATTGTTGAACTATGAATTTTTTACAGATACCTAAGACACTTTTAAAGCTTCTCTTAAAATCCCTGAGTGCTGGGTAGCCTTAAAAATGCATTGTGAATTTTTAAATTAACAAGAAAATCTCTTTTTTTAACATCAGTGGATGTACGCCCTTAAAATAAATTGTTAGCGTTATAATTGTTGAACTATGAATTTTTTACAGATACCTAAGAAACTCTTAAAGCTTTTCTTAAAATCCCTGAGTGCTGGGTAGCCTTAAAAATGCATTGTGAATTTTTAAATTAACAAGAAAATTTCTTTTTTTAACATCAGTGGATGTACGCCCTTAAAATAAATTGTTAGCGTTATAATTGTTGAACTATGAATTTTTTACAGATACCTAAGACACTTTTAAAGCTTCTCTTAAAATCCCTGAGTGCTGGGTAGCCTTAAAAATGCATTGTGAATTTTTAAATTAACAAGAAAATTTCTTTTTTTAACATCAGTGGATGTACGCCCTTAAAATAAATTGTTAGCGTTATAATTGTTGAACTATGAATTTTTTACAGATACCTAAGACACTTTTAAAGCTTCTCTTAAAATCCCTGAGTGCTGGGTAGCCTTAAAAATGCATTGGGAATTTTTAAATTAACAAGAAAATTTCTTTTTTTAACATCAGTGGATGTACGCCCTTAAAATAAATTGTTAGCGTTATAATTGTTGAACTATGAATTTTTTACATATACCTAAGACACTTTTAAAGCTTCTCTTAAAATCCCTGAGTGCTGGGTAGCCTTAAAAATGCATTGTGAATTTTTAAATTAACAAGAAAATCTCTTTTTTTAACATCAGTGGATGTACGCTCTTAAAATAAATTGTTAGCGTTATAATTGTTGAACTATGAATTTTTTACAGATACCTCAGACACTTTTAAAGCTTCTTTTAAAATCCCTGAGTGCTGGGTAGCCTTGAAAATGCATTGTGAATTTTTGAATTAACAAGAAAATTTCTTTTTTTAACATCAGTGGATGTACGCCCTTAAAATAAATTGTTAGCGTTATAATTGTTGAACTATGAATTTTTTACAGATACCTCAGACACTTTTAAAGCTTCTCCTAAAATCCCTGAGTGCTGGGTAGCCTTAAAAATGCATTGTGAATTTTTAAATTAACAAGAAAATCTCTTTTTTTAACATCAGTGGATGTACGCCCTTAAAATAAATTGTTAGCGTTATAATTGTTGAACTATGAAATTTTACAGATACCTAAGACACTTTTAAAGCTTCTCCTAAAATCCCTGAGTGCTGGGTAGCCTTAAAAATGCATTGTGAATTTTTAAATTAACAAGAAAATCTCTTTTTTAACATCAGTGGATGTACGCCCTTAAAATAAATTGTTAGCGTTATAATTGTTGAACTATGAATTTTTTACAGATACCTAAGACACTTTTAAAGCTTCTCTTAAAATCCCTGAGTGCTGGGTAGCCTTAAAAATGCATTGTGAATTTTTAAATTAACAAGAAAATTTCTTTTTTTAACATCAGTGGATGTACGCCCTTAAAATAAATTGTTAGCGTTATAATTGTTGAACTATGAATTTTTTACAGATACCTAAGACACTTTTAAAGCTTCTCTTAAAATCCCTGAGTGCTGGGTAGCCTTAAAAATGCATTGTGAATTTTTAAATTAACAAGAAAATCTCTTTTTTTAACATCAGTGGATGTACGCCCTTAAAATAAATTGTTAGCGTTATAATTGTTGAACTATGAATTTTTTACAGATACCTAAGACACTTTTAAAGCTTCTCTTAAAATCCCTGAGTGCTGGGTAGCCTGAAAAATGCATTGTGAATTTTTAAATTAACAAGAAAATTTCTTTTTTTAACATCAGTGGATGTACGCCCTTAAAATAAATTGTTAGCGTTATAATTGTTGAACTATGAATTTTTTACAGATACCTAAGACACTTTTAAAGCTTCTCTTAAAATCCCTGAGTGCTGGGAGCCTTAAAAATGCATTGTGAATTTTTAAATTAACAAGAAAATCTCTTTTTTTAACATCAGTGGATGTACGCTCTTAAAATAAATTGTTAGCGTTATAATTGTTGAACTATGAATTTTTTACAGATACCTCAGACACTTTTAAAGCTTCTTTTAAAATCCCTGAGTGCTGGGTAGCCTTAAAAATGCATTGTGAATTTTTGAATTAACAAGAAAATCTCTTTTTTTAACATCAGTGGATGTACGCCCTTAAAATAAATTGTTAGCGTTATAATTGTTGAACTATGAATTTTTTACAGATACCTAAGACACTTTTAAAGCTTCTCTTAAAATCCCTGAGTGCTGGGTAGCCTTAAAAATGCATTGTGAATTTTTAAATTAACAAGAAAATCTCTTTTTTTAACATCAGTGGATGTACGCCCTTAAAATAAATTGTTAGCGTTATAATTGTTGAACTATGAATTTTTTACAGATACCTAAGACACTTTTAAAGCTTCTCTTAAAATCCCTGAGTGCTGGGTAGCCTTAAAAATGCATTGTGAATTTTTAAATTAACAAGAAAATTTCTTTTTTTAACATCAGTGGATGTACGCCCTTAAAATAAATTGTTAGCGTTATAATTGTTGAACTATGAATTTTTTACAGATACCTAAGAAACTCTTACAGCTTTTCTTAAAATCCCTGAGTGCTGGGTAGCCTTAAAAATGCATTGTGATTTTTTAAATTAACAAGAAAATCTCTTTTTTTAACATCAGTGGATGTACGCCCTTAAAATAAATTGTTAGCGTTATAATTGTTGAACTATGAATTTTTTACAGATACCTAAGACACTTTTAAAGCTTCTCTTAAAATCCCTGAGTGCTGGGTAGCCTTAAAAATGCATTGTGAATTTTTAAATTAACAAGAAAATTTCTTTTTTTAACATCAGTGGATGTACGCCCTTAAAATAAATTGTTAGCGTTATAATTGTTGAACTATGAATTTTTTACAGATACCTAAGACACTTTTAAAGCTTCTCCTAAAATCCCTGAGTGCTGGGTAGCCTTAAAAATGCATTGTGATTTTTTAAATTAACAAGAAAATCTCTTTTTTTAACATCAGTGGATGTACGCCCTTAAAATAAATTGTTAGCGTTATAATTGTTGAACTATGAATTTTTTACAGATACCTAAGACACTTTTAAAGCTTCTCTTAAAATCCCTGAGTGCTGGGTAGCCTTAAAAATGCATTGTGAATTTTTAAATTAACAAGAAAATTTCTTTTTTTAACATCAGTGGATGTACGCCCTTAAAATAAATTGTTAGCGTTATAATTGTTGAACTATGAATTTTTTACAGATACCTAAGAAACTCTTACAGCTTTTCTTAAAATCCCTGAGTGCTGGGTAGCCTTAAAAATGCATTGTGAATTTTTAAATTAACAAGAAAATTTCTTTTTTTAACATCAGTGGATGTACGCCCTTAAAATAAATTGTTAGCGTTATAATTGTTGAACTATGAATTTTCTACAGATACCTAGGACACCTTTAAAGCTTTTCTTAAAATCCCTGAGTGCTGGGTGGCCTTAAAAATGTATAGTGAATTTTTAAATTAACAAGAAAATTTCTTTTTTTAACATCAGTGGATGTACGCCCTTAAAATAAATTGTTAGCGTTATAATTGTTGAACTATGAATTTTTTACAGATACCTAAGAAACTCTTAAAGCTTTTCGTAAAATCCCTGAGTGCTGGGTAGCCTTAAAAATGCATTGTGAATTTTTAAATTAACAAGAAAATTTCTTTTTTTAACATCAGTGGATGTACGCCCTTAAAATAAATTGTTAGCGTTATAATTGTTGAACTATGAATTTTTTACAGATACCTAAGACACTTTTAAAGCTTCTCTTAAAATCCCTGAGTGCTGGGTAGCCTTAAAAATGCATTGTGAATTTTTAAATTAACAAGAAAATTTCTTTTTTTAACATCAGTGGATGTACGCCCTTAAAATAAATTGTTAGCGTTATAATTGTTGAACTATGAATTTTTTACAGATACCTAAGACACTTCTAAAGCTTCTCTTAAAATCCCTGAGTGCTGGGTAGCCTTAAAAATGCATTGTGAATTTTTAAATTAACAAGAAAATCTCTTTTTTTAACATCAGTGGATGTACGCCCTTAAAATAAATTGTTAGCGTTATAATTGTTGAACTATGAATTTTTTACAGATACCTAAGACACTTTTAAAGCTTCTCTTAAAATCCCTGAGTGCTGGGTAGCCTTAAAAATGCATTGTGAATTTTTAAATTAACAAGAAAATCTCTTTTTTTAACATCAGTGGATGTACGCCCTTAAAATAAATTGTTAGCGTTATAATTGTTGAACTATGAATTTTCTACAGATACCTAGGACACCTTTAAAGCTTTTCTTAAAATCCCTGAGTGCTGGGTGGCCTTTAAAATGCATTGTGAATTTTTAAATTAACAAGAAAATTTCTTTTTTTAACATCAGTGGATGTACGCCCTTAAAATAAATTGTTAGCGTTATAATTGTTGAACTATGAATTTTTTACAGATACCTAAGAAACTCTTAAAGCTTTTCTTAAAATCCCTGAGTGCTGGGTAGCCTTAAAAATGCATTGTGAATTTTTAAATTAACAAGAAAATTTCTTTTTTTAACATCAGTGGATGTACGCCCTTAAAATAAATTGTTAGCGTTATAATTGTTGAACTATGAATTTTTTACAGATACCTAAGACACTTTTAAAGCTTCTCTTAAAATCCCTGAGTGCTGGGTAGCCTTAAAAATGCATTGTGAATTTTTAAATTAACAAGAAAATCTCTTTTTTTAACATCAGTGGATGTACGCCCTTAAAATAAATTGTTAGCGTTATAATTGTTGAACTATGAATTTTTTACAGATACCTAAGACACTTTTAAAGCTTCTCTTAAAATCCCTGAGTGCTGGGTAGCCTTAAAAATGTATTGTGAATTTTTAAATTAACAAGAAAATTTCTTTTTTTAACATCAGTGGATGTACGCCCTTAAAATAAATTGTTAGCGTTATAATTGTTGAACTATGAATTTTTTACAGATACCTAAGACACTTTTAAAGCTTCTCTTAAAATCCCTGAGTGCTGGGTAGCCTTAAAAATGCATTGTGAATTTTTAAATTAACAAGAAAATTTCTTTTTTTAACATCAGTGGATGTACGCCCTTAAAATAAATTGTTAGCGTTATAATTGTTGAACTATGAATTTTTTACAGATACCTAAGACACTTTTAAAGCTTCTCATAAAATCCCTGAGTGCTGGGTAGCCTTAAAAATGCATTGTGAATTTTTAAATTAACAAGAAAATCTCTTTTTTTAACATCAGTGGATGTACGCCCTTAAAATAAATTGTTAGCGTTATAATTGTTGAACTATGAATTTTCTACAGATACCTAGGACACCTTTAAAGCTTTTCTTAAAATCGTTGAGTGCTGGGTGGCCTTAAAAATGTATAGTGAATTTTTAAATTAACAAGAAAATTTCTTTTTTTAACATCAGTGGATGTACGCCCTTAAAATAAATTGTTAGCGTTATAATTGTTGAACTATGAATTTTTTACAGATACCTAAGACACTTTTAAAGCTTCTCTTAAAATCCCTGAGTGCTGGGTAGCCTTAAAAATGCATTGTGAATTTTTAAATTAACAAGAAAATCTCTTTTTTTAACATCAGTGGATGTACGCCCTTAAAATAAATTGTTAGCGTTATAATTGTTGAACTATGAATTTTTTACAGATACCTAAGAAACTCTTAAAGCTTTTCTTAAAATCCCTGAGTGCTGGGTAGCCTTAAAAATGCATTGTGAATTTTTAAATTAACAAGAAAATTTCTTTTTTTAACATCAGTGGATGTACGCCCTTAAAATAAATTGTTAGCGTTATAATTGTTGAACTATGAATTTTTTACAGATACCTAAGACACTTTTAAAGCTTCTCTTAAAATCCCTGAGTGCTGGGTAGCCTTAAAAATGCATTGTGAATTTTTAAATTAACAAGAAAATTTCTTTTTTTAACATCAGTGGATGTACGCCCTTAAAATAAATTGTTAGCGTTATAATTGTTGAACTATGAATTTTTTACAGATACCTAAGACACTTTTAAAGCTTCTCTTAAAATCCCTGAGTGCTGGGTAGCCTTAAAAATGCATTGGGAATTTTTAAATTAACAAGAAAATTTCTTTTTTTAACATCAGTGGATGTACGCCCTTAAAATAAATTGTTAGCGTTATAATTGTTGAACTATGAATTTTTTACATATACCTAAGACACTTTTAAAGCTTCTCTTAAAATCCCTGAGTGCTGGGTAGCCTTAAAAATGCATTGTGAATTTTTGAATTAACAAGAAAATTTCTTTTTTTAACATCAGTGGATGTACGCCCTTAAAATAAATTGTTAGCGTTATAATTGTTGAACTATGAATTTTTTACAGATACCTCAGACACTTTTAAAGCTTCTCCTAAAATCCCTGAGTGCTGGGTAGCCTTAAAAATGCATTGTGAATTTTTAAATTAACAAGAAAATCTCTTTTTTTAACATCAGTGGATGTACGCCCTTAAAATAAATTGTTAGCGTTATAATTGTTGAACTATGAAATTTTACAGATACCTAAGACACTTTTAAAGCTTCTCCTAAAATCCCTGAGTGCTGGGTAGCCTTAAAAATGCATTGTGAATTTTTAAATTAACAAGAAAATCTCTTTTTTAACATCAGTGGATGTACGCCCTTAAAATAAATTGTTAGCGTTATAATTGTTGAACTATGAATTTTTTACAGATACCTAAGACACTTTTAAAGCTTCTCTTAAAATCCCTGAGTGCTGGGTAGCCTTAAAAATGCATTGTGAATTTTTAAATTAACAAGAAAATTTCTTTTTTTAACATCAGTGGATGTACGCCCTTAAAATAAATTGTTAGCGTTATAATTGTTGAACTATGAATTTTTTACAGATACCTAAGACACTTTTAAAGCTTCTCTTAAAATCCCTGAGTGCTGGGTAGCCTTAAAAATGCATTGTGAATTTTTAAATTAACAAGAAAATCTCTTTTTTTAACATCAGTGGATGTACGCCCTTAAAATAAATTGTTAGCGTTATAATTGTTGAACTATGAATTTTTTACAGATACCTAAGACACTTTTAAAGCTTCTCTTAAAATCCCTGAGTGCTGGGTAGCCTGAAAAATGCATTGTGAATTTTTAAATTAACAAGAAAATTTCTTTTTTTAACATCAGTGGATGTACGCCCTTAAAATAAATTGTTAGCGTTATAATTGTTGAACTATGAATTTTTTGCAGATACCTAAGACACTTTTAAAGCTTCTCTTAAAATCCCTGAGTGCTGGGAGCCTTAAAAATGCATTGTGAATTTTTAAATTAACAAGAAAATCTCTTTTTTTAACATCAGTGGATGTACGCTCTTAAAATAAATTGTTAGCGTTATAATTGTTGAACTATGAATTTTTTACAGATACCTCAGACACTTTTAAAGCTTCTTTTAAAATCCCTGAGTGCTGGGTAGCCTTAAAAATGCATTGTGAATTTTTGAATTAACAAGAAAATCTCTTTTTTTAACATCAGTGGATGTACGCCCTTAAAATAAATTGTTAGCGTTATAATTGTTGAACTATGAATTTTTTACAGATACCTAAGACACTTTTAAAGCTTCTCTTAAAATCCCTGAGTGCTGGGTAGCCTTAAAAATGCATTGTGAATTTTTAAATTAACAAGAAAATTTCTTTTTTTAACATCAGTGGATGTACGCCCTTAAAATAAATTGTTAGCGTTATAATTGTTGAACTATGAATTTTTTACAGATACCTAAGAAACTCTTACAGCTTTTCTTAAAATCCCTGAGTGCTGGGTAGCCTTAAAAATGCATTGTGAATTTTTAAATTAACAAGAAAATTTCTTTTTTTAACATCAGTGGATGTACGCCCTTAAAATAAATTGTTAGCGTTATAATTGTTGAACTATGAATTTTCTACAGATACCTAGGACACCTTTAAAGCTTTTCTTAAAATCCCTGAGTGCTGGGTGGCCTTAAAAATGTATAGTGAATTTTTAAATTAACAAGAAAATTTCTTTTTTTAACATCAGTGGATGTACGCCCTTAAAATAAATTGTTAGCGTTATAATTGTTGAACTATGAATTTTTTACAGATACCTAAGAAACTCTTAAAGCTTTTCGTAAAATCCCTGAGTGCTGGGTAGCCTTAAAAATGCATTGTGAATTTTTAAATTAACAAGAAAATTTCTTTTTTTAACATCAGTGGATGTACGCCCTTAAAATAAATTGTTAGCGTTATAATTGTTGAACTATGAATTTTTTACAGATACCTAAGACACTTTTAAAGCTTCTCTTAAAATCCCTGAGTGCTGGGTAGCCTTAAAAATGCATTGTGAATTTTTAAATTAACAAGAAAATTTCTTTTTTTAACATCAGTGGATGTACGCCCTTAAAATAAATTGTTAGCGTTATAATTGTTGAACTATGAATTTTTTACAGATACCTAAGACACTTCTAAAGCTTCTCTTAAAATCCCTGAGTGCTGGGTAGCCTTAAAAATGCATTGTGAATTTTTAAATTAACAAGAAAATCTCTTTTTTTAACATCAGTGGATGTACGCCCTTAAAATAAATTGTTAGCGTTATAATTGTTGAACTATGAATTTTTTACAGATACCTAAGACACTTTTAAAGCTTCTCTTAAAATCCCTGAGTGCTGGGTAGCCTTAAAAATGCATTGTGAATTTTTAAATTAACAAGAAAATCTCTTTTTTTAACATCAGTGGATGTACGCCCTTAAAATAAATTGTTAGCGTTATAATTGTTGAACTATGAATTTTCTACAGATACCTAGGACACCTTTAAAGCTTTTCTTAAAATCCCTGAGTGCTGGGTGGCCTTAAAAATGCATTGTGAATTTTTAAATTAACAAGAAAATTTCTTTTTTTAACATCAGTGGATGTACGCCCTTAAAATAAATTGTTAGCGTTATAATTGTTGAACTATGAATTTTTTACAGATACCTAAGAAACTCTTAAAGCTTTTCTTAAAATCCCTGAGTGCTGGGTAGGCTTAAAAATGCATTGTGAATTTTTAAATTAACAAGAAAATTTCTTTTTTTAACATCAGTGGATGTACGCCCTTAAAATAAATTGTTAGCGTTATAATTGTTGAACTATGAATTTTTTACAGATACCTAAGAAACTCTTAAAGCTTTTCTTAAAATCCCTGAGTGCTGGGTAGCCTTAAAAATGCATTGTGAATTTTTAAATTAACAAGAAAATTTCTTTTTTTAACATCAGTGGATGTACGCCCTTAAAATAAATTGTTAGCGTTATAATTGTTGAACTATGAATTTTTTACAGATACCTAAGACACTTTTAAAGCTTCTCTTAAAATCCCTGAGTGCTGGGTAGCCTTAAAAATGCATTGTGAATTTTTAAATTAACAAGAAAATCTCTTTTTTTAACATCAGTGGATGTACGCCCTTAAAATAAATTGTTAGCGTTATAATTGTTGAACTATGAATTTTTTACAGATACCTAAGACACTTTTAAAGCTTCTCTTAAAATCCCTGAGTGCTGGGTAGCCTTAAAAATGTATTGTGAATTTTTAAATTAACAAGAAAATTTCTTTTTTTAACATCAGTGGATGTACGCCCTTAAAATAAATTGTTAGCGTTATAATTGTTGAACTATGAATTTTTTACAGATACCTAAGACACTTTTAAAGCTTCTCTTAAAATCCCTGAGTGCTGGGTAGCCTTAAAAATGCATTGTGAATTTTTAAATTAACAAGAAAATTTCTTTTTTTAACATCAGTGGATGTACGCCCTTAAAATAAATTGTTAGCGTTATAATTGTTGAACTATGAATTTTTTACAGATACCTAAGACACTTTTAAAGCTTCTCATAAAATCCCTGAGTGCTGGGTAGCCTTAAAAATGCATTGTGAATTTTTAAATTAACAAGAAAATCTCTTTTTTTAACATCAGTGGATGTACGCCCTTAAAATAAATTGTTAGCGTTATAATTGTTGAACTATGAATTTTTTACAGATACCTAAGACACTTTTAAAGCTTCTATTAAGATCCCTGAGTGCTGGGTAGCCTTAAAAATGCATTGGGAATTTTTAAATTAACAAGAAAATTTCTTTTTTTAACATCAGTGGATGTACGCCCTTAAAATAAATTGTTAGCGTTATAATTGTTGAACTATGAATTTTTTACAGATACCTAAGACACTTTTAAAGCTTCTCTTAAAATCCCTGAGTGCTGGGTAGCCTTAAAAATGCATTGTGAATTTTTAAATTAACAAGAAAATCTCTTTTTTTAACATCAGTGGATGTACGCTCTTAAAATAAATTGTTAGCGTTATAATTGTTGAACTATGAATTTTTTACAGATACCTCAGACACTTTTAAAGCTTCTTTTAAAATCCCTGAGTGCTGGGTAGCCTTAAAAATGCATTGTGAATTTTTGAATTAACAAGAAAATTTCTTTTTTTAACATCAGTGGATGTACGCCCTTAAAATAAATTGTTAGCGTTATAATTGTTGAACTATGAATTTTTTACAGATACCTCAGACACTTTTAAAGCTTCTCCTAAAATCCCTGAGTGCTGGGTAGCCTTAAAAATGCATTGTGAATTTTTAAATTAACAAGAAAATCTCTTTTTTTTAACATCAGTGGATGTACGCCCTTAAAATAAATTGTTAGCGTTATAATTGTTGAACTATGAAATTTTACAGATACCTAAGACACTTTTAAAGCTTCTCCTAAAATCCCTGAGTGCTGGGTAGCCTTAAAAATGCATTGTGAATTTTTAAATTAACAAGAAAATCTCTTTTTTAACATCAGTGGATGTACGCCCTTAAAATAAATTGTTAGCGTTATAATTGTTGAACTATGAATTTTTTACAGATACCTAAGACACTTTTAAAGCTTCTCTTAAAATCCCTGAGTGCTGGGTAGCCTTAAAAATGCATTGTGAATTTTTAAATTAACAAGAAAATCTCTTTTTTTAACATCAGTGGATGTACGCCCTTAAAATAAATTGTTAGCGTTATAATTGTTGAACTATGAATTTTTTACAGATACCTAAGACACTTTTAAAGCTTCTCTTAAAATCCCTGAGTGCTGGGTGGCCTTAAAAATGCATTGTGAATTTTTAAATTAACAAGAAAATCTCTTTTTTTAACATCAGTGGATGTACGCCCTTAAAATAAATTGTTAGCGTTATAATTGTTGAACTATGAATTTTTTACAGATACCTAAGACACTTTTAAAGCTTCTCCTAAAATCCCTGAGTGCTGGGTAGCCTTAAAAATGCATTGTGAATTTTTAAATTAACAAGAAAATCTCTTTTTTTAACATCAGTGGATGTACGCCCTTAAAATAAATTGTTAGCGTTATAATTGTTGAACTATGAATTTTTTACAGATACCTAAGACACTTCTAAAGCTTCTCTTAAAATCCCTGAGTGCTGGGTAGCCTTAAAAATGCATTGTGAATTTTTAAATTAACAAGAAAATCTCTTTTTTTAACATCAGTGGATGTACGCCCTTAAAATAAATTGTTAGCGTTATAATTGTTGAACTATGAATTTTTTACAGATACCTAAGACACTTTTAAAGCTTCTCTTAAAATCCCTGAGTGCTGGGTAGCCTTAAAAATGCATTGTGAATTTTTAAATTAACAAGAAAATTTATTTTTTTAACATCAGTGGATGTACGCCCTTAAAATAAATTGTTAGCGTTATAATTGTTGAACTATGAATTTTTTACAGATACCTAAGAAACTCTTACAGCTTTTCTTAAAATCCCTGAGTGCTGGGTAGCCTTAAAAATGCATTGTGAATTTTTAAATTAACAAGAAAATTTCTTTTTTTAACATCAGTGGATGTACGCCCTTAAAATAAATTGTTAGCGTTATAATTGTTGAACTATGAATTTTCTACAGATACCTAGGACACCTTTAAAGCTTTTCTTAAAATCCCTGAGTGCTGGGTGGCCTTAAAAATGTATAGTGAATTTTTAAATTAACAAGAAAATTTCTTTTTTTAACATCAGTGGATGTACGCCCTTAAAATAAATTGTTAGCGTTATAATTGTTGAACTATGAATTTTTTACAGATACCTAAGAAACTCTTAAAGCTTTTCGTAAAATCCCTGAGTGCTGGGTAGCCTTAAAAATGCATTGTGAATTTTTAAATTAACAAGAAAATTTCTTTTTTTAACATCAGTGGATGTACGCCCTTAAAATAAATTGTTAGCGTTATAATTGTTGAACTATGAATTTTTTACAGATACCTAAGACACTTTTAAAGCTTCTCTTAAAATCCCTGAGTGCTGGGTAGCCTTAAAAATGCATTGTGAATTTTTAAATTAACAAGAAAATTTCTTTTTTTAACATCAGTGGATGTACGCCCTTAAAATAAATTGTTAGCGTTATAATTGTTGAACTATGAATTTTTTACAGATACCTAAGACACTTCTAAAGCTTCTCTTAAAATCCCTGAGTGCTGGGTAGCCTTAAAAATGCATTGTGAATTTTTAAATTAACAAGAAAATCTCTTTTTTTAACATCAGTGGATGTACGCCCTTAAAATAAATTGTTAGCGTTATAATTGTTGAACTATGAATTTTTTACAGATACCTAAGACACTTTTAAAGCTTCTCTTAAAATCCCTGAGTGCTGGGTAGCCTTAAAAATGCATTGTGAATTTTTAAATTAACAAGAAAATCTCTTTTTTTAACATCAGTGGATGTACGCCCTTAAAATAAATTGTTAGCGTTATAATTGTTGAACTATGAATTTTCTACAGATACCTAGGACACCTTTAAAGCTTTTCTTAAAATCCCTGAGTGCTGGGTGGCCTTTAAAATGCATTGTGAATTTTTAAATTAACAAGAAAATTTCTTTTTTTAACATCAGTGGATGTACGCCCTTAAAATAAATTGTTAGCGTTATAATTGTTGAACTATGAATTTTTTACAGATACCTAAGAAACTCTTAAAGCTTTTCTTAAAATCCCTGAGTGCTGGGTAGGCTTAAAAATGCATTGTGAATTTTTAAATTAACAAGAAAATTTCTTTTTTTAACATCAGTGGATGTACGCCCTTAAAATAAATTGTTAGCGTTATAATTGTTGAACTATGAATTTTTTACAGATACCTAAGACACTTTTAAAGCTTCTCTTAAAATCCCTGAGTGCTGGGTAGCCTTAAAAATGCATTGTGAATTTTTAAATTAACAAGAAAATCTCTTTTTTTAACATCAGTGGATGTACGCCCTTAAAATAAATTGTTAGCGTTATAATTGTTGAACTATGAATTTTTTACAGATACCTAAGACACTTTTAAAGCTTCTCTTAAAATCCCTGAGTGCTGGGTAGCCTTAAAAATGTATTGTGAATTTTTAAATTAACAAGAAAATTTCTTTTTTTAACATCAGTGGATGTACGCCCTTAAAATAAATTGTTAGCGTTATAATTGTTGAACTATGAATTTTTTACAGATACCTAAGACACTTTTAAAGCTTCTCTTAAAATCCCTGAGTGCTGGGTAGCCTTAAAAATGCATTGTGAATTTTTAAATTAACAAGAAAATTTCTTTTTTTAACATCAGTGGATGTACGCCCTTAAAATAAATTGTTAGCGTTATAATTGTTGAACTATGAATTTTTTACAGATACCTAAGACACTTTTAAAGCTTCTCATAAAATCCCTGAGTGCTGGGTAGCCTTAAAAATGCATTGTGAATTTTTAAATTAACAAGAAAATCTCTTTTTTTAACATCAGTGGATGTACGCCCTTAAAATAAATTGTTAGCGTTATAATTGTTGAACTATGAATTTTCTACAGATACCTAGGACACCTTTAAAGCTTTTCTTAAAATCGTTGAGTGCTGGGTGGCCTTAAAAATGTATAGTGAATTTTTAAATTAACAAGAAAATTTCTCTTTTTAACATCAGTGGATGTACGCCCTTAAAATAAATTGTTAGCGTTATAATTGTTGAACTATGAATTTTTTACAGATACCTAAGACACTTTTAAAGCTTCTCTTAAAATCCCTGAGTGCTGGGTAGCCTTAAAAATGCATTGTGAATTTTTAAATTAACAAGAAAATCTCTTTTTTTAACATCAGTGGATGTACGCCCTTAAAATAAATTGTTAGCGTTATAATTGTTGAACTATGAATTTTTTACAGATACCTAAGAAACTCTTAAAGCTTTTCTTAAAATCCCTGAGTGCTGGGTAGCCTTAAAAATGCATTGTGAATTTTTAAATTAACAAGAAAATTTCTTTTTTTAACATCAGTGGATGTACGCCCTTAAAATAAAATGTTAGCGTTATAATTGTTGAACTATGAATTTTTTACAGATACCTAAGACACTTTTAAAGCTTCTCTTAAAATCCCTGAGTGCTGGGTAGCCTTAAAAATGCATTGTGAATTTTTAAATTAACAAGAAAATTTCTTTTTTTAACATCAGTGGATGTACGCCCTTAAAATAAATTGTTAGCGTTATAATTGTTGAACTATGAATTTTTTACAGATACCTAAGACACTTTTAAAGCTTCTCTTAAAATCCCTGAGTGCTGGGTAGCCTTAAAAATGCATTGGGAATTTTTAAATTAACAAGAAAATTTCTTTTTTTAACATCAGTGGATGTACGCCCTTAAAATAAATTGTTAGCGTTATAATTGTTGAACTATGAATTTTTTACATATACCTAAGACACTTTTAAAGCTTCTCTTAAAATCCCTGAGTGCTGGGTAGCCTTAAAAATGCATTGTGAATTTTTAAATTAACAAGAAAATCTCTTTTTTTAACATCAGTGGATGTACGCTCTTAAAATAAATTGTTAGCGTTATAATTGTTGAACTATGAATTTTTTACAGATACCTCAGACACTTTTAAAGCTTCTTTTAAAATCCCTGAGTGCTGGGTAGCCTTAAAAATGCATTGTGAATTTTTGAATTAACAAGAAAATTTCTTTTTTTAACATCAGTGGAT
Source organism: Diaprepes abbreviatus (assembly GCA_034092305.1). Taxonomy (NCBI): domain Eukaryota; kingdom Metazoa; phylum Arthropoda; class Insecta; order Coleoptera; family Curculionidae; genus Diaprepes; species Diaprepes abbreviatus. The sequence goes on from JASJET010000217.1 coordinate 1,014,242, forward strand.
GTACGCCCTTAAAATAAATTGTTAGCGTTATAATTGTTGAACTATGAATTTTTTACAGATACCTCAGACACTTTTAAAGCTTCTCCTAAAATCCCTGAGTGCTGGGTAGCCTTAAAAATGCATTGTGAATTTTTAAATTAACAAGAAAATCTCTTTTTTTAACATCAGTGGATGTACGCCCTTAAAATAAATTGTTAGCGTTATAATTGTTGAACTATGAATTTTTTACAGATACCTAAGACACTTTTAAAGCTTCTCTTAAAATCCCTGAGTGCTGGGTAGCCTGAAAAATGCATTGTGAATTTTTAAATTAACAAGAAAATTTCTTTTTTTAACATCAGTGGATGTACGCCCTTAAAATAAATTGTTAGCGTTATAATTGTTGAACTATGAATTTTTTACAGATACCTAAGACACTTTTAAAGCTTCTCTTAAAATCCCTGAGTGCTGGGAGCCTTAAAAATGCATTGTGAATTTTTAAATTAACAAGAAAATCTCTTTTTTTAACATCAGTGGATGTACGCTCTTAAAATAAATTGTTAGCGTTATAATTGTTGAACTATGAATTTTTTACAGATACCTCAGACACTTTTAAAGCTTCTTTTAAAATCCCTGAGTGCTGGGTAGCCTTAAAAATGCATTGTGAATTTTTAAATTAACAAGAAAATCTCTTTTTTTAACATCAGTGGATGTACGCTCTTAAAATAAATTGTTAGCGTTATAATTGTTGAACTATGAATTTTTTACAGATACCTCAGACACTTTTAAAGCTTCTGCTAAAATCCCTGAGTGCTGGGTAGCCTTAAAAATGCATTGTGAATTTTTAAATTAACAAGAAAATCTCTTTTTTTAACATCAGTGGATGTACGCCCTTAAAATAAATTGTTAGCGTTATAATTGTTGAACTATGAATTTTTTACAGATACCTAAGACACTTTTAAAGCTTCTCCTAAAATCCCTGAGTGCTGGGTAGCCTTAAAAATGCATTGTGAATTTTTAAATTAACAAGAAAATCTCTTTTTTAACATCAGTGGATGTACGCCCTTAAAATAAATTGTTAGCGTTATAATTGTTGAACTATGAATTTTTTACAGATACCTAAGACACTTTTAAAGCTTCTCTTAAAATCCCTGAGTGCTGGGTAGCCTTAAAAATGCATTGTGAATTTTTAAATTAACAAGAAAATTTCTTTTTTTAACATCAGTGGATGTACGCCCTTAAAATAAATTGTTAGCGTTATAATTGTTGAACTATGAATTTTTTACAGATACCTAAGACACTTTTAAAGCTTCTCTTAAAATCCCTGAGTGCTGGGTAGCCTTAAAAATGCATTGTGAATTTTTAAATTAACAAGAAAATCTCTTTTTTTAACATCAGTGGATGTACGCCCTTAAAATAAATTGTTAGCGTTATAATTGTTGAACTATGAATTTTTTACAGATACCTAAGACACTTTTAAAGCTTCTCTTAAAATCCCTGAGTGCTGGGTGGCCTTAAAAATGCATTGTGAATTTTTAAATTAACAAGAAAATCTCTTTTTTTAACATCAGTGGATGTACGCCCTTAAAATAAATTGTTAGCGTTATAATTGTTGAACTATGAATTTTTTACAGATACCTAAGACACTTTTAAAGCTTCTCCTAAAATCCCTGAGTGCTGGGTAGCCTTAAAAATGCATTGTGAATTTTTAAATTAACAAGAAAATCTCTTTTTTTAACATCAGTGGATGTACGCCCTTAAAATAAATTGTTAGCGTTATAATTGTTGAACTATGAATTTTTTACAGATACCTAAGACACTTTTAAAGCTTCTCTTAAAATCCCTGAGTGCTGGGTAGCCTTAAAAATGCATTGTGAATTTTTAAATTAACAAGAAAATTTCTTTTTTTAACATCAGTGGATGTACGCCCTTAAAATAAATTGTTAGCGTTATAATTGTTGAACTATGAATTTTTTACAGATACCTAAGACACTTTTAAAGCTTCTCTTAAAATCCCTGAGTGCTGGGTAGCCTTAAAAATGCATTGTGAATTTTTAAATTAACAAGAAAATCTCTTTTTTTAACATCAGTGGATGTACGCCCTTAAAATAAATTGTTAGCGTTATAATTGTTGAACTATGAATTTTTTACAGATACCTAAGACACTTTTAAAGCTTCTCTTAAAATCCCTGAGTGCTGGGTAGCCTTAAAAATGCATTGTGAATTTTTAAATTAACAAGAAAATCTCTTTTTTAACATCAGTGGATGTACGCCCTTAAAATAAATTGTTAGCGTTATGATTGTTGAACTATAAATTTTTTAGATACCTAAGAAACTCTTAAAGCTTCTCTTAAAATCCCTGAGTGCTGGGTAGCCTTAAAAATGCATTGTGAATTTTTAAATTAAGAAGAAAATTTCTTTTTTTAACGACAGTGGGTGTACACTCTTAAAATAAGTTTTTAGCGTTTTAATTGTTGATCTATGAATTTTTGAAAGATACCTAAACAGTTTTAAAGCTTCTCTTAAAATCCCTGAGTGCTGGGTGGCCTTAAAAATGCATTGTGAATTTTTAAATTAACAAGAAAATTTCTTTTTTTAACGTCAGTGGATGTACACCCTTAAAATAAATTGTTAGCGTTATAATTGTTGAACTATGAATTTTTTACAGATACCTAAAACACCTTTAAAGCTTTTCTTAAAATCCCTGAGTGCTGGGTGGCCTTAAAAATGTATAGTGAATTTTTAAATTAACAAGAAAATCTCTTTTTTTAACATCAGTGGATGTACGCCCTTAAAATAAATTGTTAGCGTTATAATTGTTGAACTATGAATTTTTTACAGATACCTAAGAAACTCTTAAAGCTTTTCTTAAAATCCCTGAGTGCTGGGTAGCCTTAAAAATGCATTGTGAATTTTTAAATTAACAAGAAAATTTCTTTTTTTAACATCAGTGGATGTACGCCCTTAAAATAAATTGTTAGCGTTATAATTGTTGAACTATGAATTTTTTACAGATACCTAAGACACTTTTAAAGCTTCTCTTAAAATCCCTGAGTGCTGGGTAGCCTTAAAAATGCATTGTGAATTTTTAAATTAACAAGAAAATATATTTTTTTAACATCAGTGGATGTACGCCCTTAAAATAAATTGTTAGCGTTATAATTGTTGAACTATGAATTTTTTACAGATACCTAAGACACTTTTAAAGCTTCTCTTAAAATCCCTGAGTGCTGGGTAGCCTTAAAAATGTATTGTGAATTTTTAAATTAACAAGAAAATTTCTTTTTTTAACATCAGTGGATGTACGCCCTTAAAATAAATTGTTAGCGTTATAATTGTTGAACTATGAATTTTTTACAGATACCTAAGACACTTTTAAAGCTTCTCTTAAAATCCCTGAGTGCTGGGTAGCCTTAAAAATGCATTGTGAATTTTTAAATTAACAAGAAAATTTCTTTTTTTAACATCAGTGGATGTACGCCCTTAAAATAAATTGTTAGCGTTATAATTGTTGAACTATGAATTTTTTACAGATACCTAAGACACTTTTAAAGCTTCTCTTAAAATCCCTGAGTGCTGGGTAGCCTTAAAAATGCATTGTGAATTTTTAAATTAACAAGAAAATCTCTTTTTTTAACATCAGTGGATGTACGCCCTTAAAATAAATTGTTAGCGTTATAATTGTTGAACTATGAATTTTCTACAGATACCTAGGACACCTTTAAAGCTTTTCTTAAAATCGTTGAGTGCTGGGTGGCCTTAAAAATGTATAGTGAATTTTTAAATTAACAAGAAAATTTCTTTTTTTAACATCAGTGGATATACGCCCTTAAAATAAATTGTTAGCGTTATAATTGTTGAACTATGAATTTTTTTCAGATACCTAAGACACTTTTAAAGCTTCTCTTAAAATCCCTGAGTGCTGGGTAGCCTTAAAAATGCATTGTGAATTTTAAATTAACAAGAAAATCTCTTTTTTTAACATCAGTGGATGTACGCCCTTAAAATAAATTGTTAGCGTTATAATTGTTGAACTATGAATTTTTTACAGATACCTAAGACACTTTTAAAGCTTCTCTTAAAATCCCTGAGTGCTGGGTAGCCTTAAAAATGCATTGTGAATTTTTAAATTAACAAGAAAATTTCTTTTTTTAACATCAGTGGATGTACGCCCTTAAAATAAATTGTTAGCGTTATAATTGTTGAACTATGAATTTTTTACAGATACCTAAGACACTTTTAAAGCTTCTCTTAAAATCCCTGAGTGCTGGGTAGCCTTAAAAATGCATTGGGAATTTTTAAATTAACAAGAAAATTTCTTTTTTTAACATCAGTGGATGTACGCCCTTAAAATAAATTGTTAGCGTTATAATTGTTGAACTATGAATTTTTTACAGATACCTAAGACACTTTTAAAGCTTCTCTTAAAATCCCTGAGTGCTGGGTAGCCTTAAAAATGCATTGTGAATTTTTAAATTAACAAGAAAATCTCTTTTTTTAACATCAGTGGATGTACGCTCTTAAAATAAATTGTTAGCGTTATAATTGTTGAACTATGAATTTTTTACAGATACCTCAGACACTTTTAAAGCTTCTTTTAAAATCCCTGAGTGCTGGGTAGCCTTAAAAATGCATTGTGAATTTTTGAATTAACAAGAAAATTTCTTTTTTTAACATCAGTGGATGTACGCCCTTAAAATAAATTGTTAGCGTTATAATTGTTGAACTATGAATTTTTTACAGATACCTCAGACACCTTTAAAGCTTCTCCTAAAATCCCTGAGTGCTGGGTAGCCTTAAAAATGCATTGTGAATTTTTAAATTAACAAGAAAATCTCTTTTTTTAACATCAGTGGATGTACGCCCTTAAAATAAATTGTTAGCGTTATAATTGTTGAACTATGAAATTTTACAGATACCTAAGACACTTTTAAAGCTTCTCCTAAAATCCCTGAGTGCTGGGTAGCCTTAAAAATGCATTGTGAATTTTTAAATTAACAAGAAAATCTCTTTTTTAACATCAGTGGATGTACGCCCTTAAAATAAATTGTTAGCGTTATAATTGTTGAACTATGAATTTTTTACAGATACCTAAGACACTTTTAAAGCTTCTCTTAAAATCCCCGAGTGCTGGGTAGCCTTAAAAATGCATTGTGAATTTTTAAATTAACAAGAAAATTTCTTTTTTTAACATCAGTGGATGTACGCCCTTAAAATAAATTGTTAGCGTTATAATTGTTGAACTATGAATTTTTTACAGATACCTAAGACACTTTTAAAGCTTCTCTTAAAATCCCTGAGTGCTGGGTAGCCTTAAAAATGCATTGTGAATTTTTAAATTAACAAGAAAATCTCTTTTTTTAACATCAGTGGATGTACGCCCTTAAAATAAATTGTTAGCGTTATAATTGTTGAACTATGAATTTTTTACAGATACCTAAGACACTTTTAAAGCTTCTCTTAAAATCCCTGAGTGCTGGGTAGCCTTAAAAATGCATTGTGAATTTTTAAATTAAGAAGAAAATTTCTTTTTTTAACGACAGTGGGTGTACACTCTTAAAATAAGTTTTTAGCGTTTTAATTGTTGATCTATGAATTTTTGAAAGATACCTAAACAGTTTTAAAGCTTCTCTTAAAATCCCTGAGTGCTGGGTGGCCTTAAAAATGCATTGTGAATTTTTAAATTAACAAGAAAATTTCTTTTTTTAACGTCAGTGGATGTACACCCTTAAAATAAATTGTTAGCGTTATAATTGTTGAACTATGAATTTTTTACAGATACCTAAAACACCTTTAAAGCTTTTCTTAAAATCCCTGAGTGCTGGGTGGCCTTAAAAATGTATAGTGAATTTTTAAATTAACAAGAAAATCTCTTTTTTTAACATCAGTGGATGTACGCCCTTAAAATAAATTGTTAGCGTCATAATTGTTGAACTATGAATTTTTTACAGATACCTAAGAAACTCTTAAAGCTTTTCTTAAAATCCCTGAGTGCTGGGTAGCCTTAAAAATGCATTGTGAATTTTTAAATTAAGAAGAAAATTTCTTTTTTTAACGACAGTGGGTGTACACTCTTAAAATAAGTTTTTAGCGTTTTAATTGTTGATCTATGAATTTTTGAAAGATACCTAAACAGTTTTAAAGCTTCTCTTAAAATCCCTGAGTGCTGGGTAGCCTTAAAAATGCATTGTGAATTTTTAAATTAACAAGAAAATATATTTTTTTAACATCAGTGGATGTACGCCCTTAAAATAAATTGTTAGCGTTATAATTGTTGAACTATGAATTTTTTACAGATACCTAAGACACTTTTAAAGCTTCTCTTAAAATCCCTGAGTGCTGGGTAGCCTTAAAAATGTATTGTGAATTTTTAAATTAACAAGAAAATTTCTTTTTTTAACATCAGTGGATGTACGCCCTTAAAATAAATTGTTAGCGTTATAATTGTTGAACTATGAATTTTTTACAGATACCTAAGACACTTTTAAAGCTTCTCTTAAAATCCCTGAGTGCTGGGTAGCCTTAAAAATGCATTGTGAATTTTTAAATTAACAAGAAAATTTCTTTTTTTAACATCAGTGGATGTACGCCCTTAAAATAAATTGTTAGCGTTATAATTGTTGAACTATGAATTTTTTACAGATACCTAAGACACTTTTAAAGCTTCTCTTAAAATCCCTGAGTGCTGGGTAGCCTTAAAAATGCATTGTGAATTTTTAAATTAACAAGAAAATCTCTTTTTTTAACATCAGTGGATGTACGCCCTTAAAATAAATTGTTAGCGTTATAATTGTTGAACTATGAATTTTCTACAGATACCTAGGACACCTTTAAAGCTTTTCTTAAAATCGTTGAGTGCTGGGTGGCCTTAAAAATGTATAGTGAATTTTTAAATTAACAAGAAAATTTCTTTTTTTAACATCAGTGGATATACGCCCTTAAAATAAATTGTTAGCGTTATAATTGTTGAACTATGAATTTTTTTCAGATACCTAAGACACTTTTAAAGCTTCTCTTAAAATCCCTGAGTGCTGGGTAGCCTTAAAAATGCATTGTGAATTTTAAATTAACAAGAAAATCTCTTTTTTTAACATCAGTGGATGTACGCCCTTAAAATAAATTGTTAGCGTTATAATTGTTGAACTATGAATTTTTTACAGATACCTAAGACACTTTTAAAGCTTCTCTTAAAATCCCTGAGTGCTGGGTAGCCTTAAAAATGCATTGTGAATTTTTAAATTAACAAGAAAATTTCTTTTTTTAACATCAGTGGATGTACGCCCTTAAAATAAATTGTTAGCGTTATAATTGTTGAACTATGAATTTTTTACAGATACCTAAGACACTTTTAAAGCTTCTCTTAAAATCCCTGAGTGCTGGGTAGCCTTAAAAATGCATTGGGAATTTTTAAATTAACAAGAAAATTTCTTTTTTTAACATCAGTGGATGTACGCCCTTAAAATAAATTGTTAGCGTTATAATTGTTGAACTATGAATTTTTTACATATACCTAAGACACTTTTAAAGCTTCTCTTAAAATCCCTGAGTGCTGGGTAGCCTTAAAAATGCATTGTGAATTTTTAAATTAACAAGAAAATCTCTTTTTTTAACATCAGTGGATGTACGCTCTTAAAATAAATTGTTAGCGTTATAATTGTTGAACTATGAATTTTTTACAGATACCTCAGACACTTTTAAAGCTTCTTTTAAAATCCCTGAGTGCTGGGTAGCCTTAAAAATGCATTGTGAATTTTTGAATTAACAAGAAAATTTCTTTTTTTAACATCAGTGGATGTACGCCCTTAAAATAAATTGTTAGCGTTATAATTGTTGAACTATGAATTTTTTACAGATACCTCAGACACCTTTAAAGCTTCTCCTAAAATCCCTGAGTGCTGGGTAGCCTTAAAAATGCATTGTGAATTTTTAAATTAACAAGAAAATCTCTTTTTTTAACATCAGTGGATGTACGCCCTTAAAATAAATTGTTAGCGTTATAATTGTTGAACTATGAAATTTTACAGATACCTAAGACACTTTTAAAGCTTCTCCTAAAATCCCTGAGTGCTGGGTAGCCTTAAAAATGCATTGTGAATTTTTAAATTAACAAGAAAATCTCTTTTTTAACATCAGTGGATGTACGCCCTTAAAATAAATTGTTAGCGTTATAATTGTTGAACTATGAATTTTTTACAGATACCTAAGACACTTTTAAAGCTTCTCTTAAAATCCCCGAGTGCTGGGTAGCCTTAAAAATGCATTGTGAATTTTTAAATTAACAAGAAAATTTCTTTTTTTAACATCAGTGGATGTACGCCCTTAAAATAAATTGTTAGCGTTATAATTGTTGAACTATGAATTTTTTACAGATACCTAAGACACTTTTAAAGCTTCTCTTAAAATCCCTGAGTGCTGGGTAGCCTTAAAAATGCATTGTGAATTTTTAAATTAACAAGAAAATCTCTTTTTTTAACATCAGTGGATGTACGCCCTTAAAATAAATTGTTAGCGTTATAATTGTTGAACTATGAATTTTTTACAGATACCTAAGACACTTTTAAAGCTTCTCTTAAAATCCCTGAGTGCTGGGTAGCCTTAAAAATGCATTGTGAATTTTTAAATTAAGAAGAAAATTTCTTTTTTTAACGACAGTGGGTGTACACTCTTAAAATAAGTTTTTAGCGTTTTAATTGTTGATCTATGAATTTTTGAAAGATACCTAAACAGTTTTAAAGCTTCTCTTAAAATCCCTGAGTGCTGGGTGGCCTTAAAAATGCATTGTGAATTTTTAAATTAACAAGAAAATTTCTTTTTTTAACGTCAGTGGATGTACACCCTTAAAATAAATTGTTAGCGTTATAATTGTTGAACTATGAATTTTTTACAGATACCTAAAACACCTTTAAAGCTTTTCTTAAAATCCCTGAGTGCTGGGTGGCCTTAAAAATGTATAGTGAATTTTTAAATTAACAAGAAAATCTCTTTTTTTAACATCAGTGGATGTACGCCCTTAAAATAAATTGTTAGCGTCATAATTGTTGAACTATGAATTTTTTACAGATACCTAAGAAACTCTTAAAGCTTTTCTTAAAATCCCTGAGTGCTGGGTAGCCTTAAAAATGCATTGTGAATTTTTAAATTAAGAAGAAAATTTCTTTTTTTAACGACAGTGGGTGTACACTCTTAAAATAAGTTTTTAGCGTTTTAATTGTTGATCTATGAATTTTTGAAAGATACCTAAACAGTTTTAAAGCTTCTCTTAAAATCCCTGAGTGCTGGGTAGCCTTAAAAATGCATTGTGAATTTTTAAATTAACAAGAAAATCTCTTTTTTTAACATCAGTGGATGTACGCCCTTAAAATAAATTGTTAGCGTTATAATTGTTGAACTATGAATTTTTTACAGATACCTAAGAAACTCTTACAGCTTTTCTTAAAATCCCTGAGTGCTGGGTAGCCTTAAAAATGCATTGTGAATTTTTAAATTAACAAGAAAATTTCTTTTTTTAACATCAGTGGATGTACGCCCTTAAAATAAATTGTTAGCGTTATAATTGTTGAACTATGAATTTTTTACAGATACCTAAGACACTTTTAAAGCTTCTCCTAAAATCCCTGAGTGCTGGGTAGCCTTAAAAATGCATTGTGAATTTTTAAATTAACAAGAAAATCTCTTTTTTAACATCAGTGGATGTACGCCCTTAAAATAAATTGTTAGCGTTATAATTGTTGAACTATGAATTTTTTACAGATACCTAAGACACTTTTAAAGCTTCTCTTTAACGTCAGTGGATGTACACCCTTAAATTAAATTGTTAGAGTTATAATTGTTGAACTATGAATTTTCTACAGATACCTAGGACACCTTTAAAGCTTTTCTTAAAATCCCTGAGTGCTGGGTGGTCTTAAAAATGTATAGTGAATTTTTAAATTAACAAGAAAATTTCTTTTTTTAACATCAGTGGATGTACACCCTTAAAATAAATTGTTAGCGTTATAATTGTTGAACTATGAATTTTTTACAGATACCTAAAACACTTTTAAAGCTTCTCTTAAAATCCCTGAGTGCTGGGTGGCCTTAAAAATGTATAGTGAATTTTTAAATTAACAAGAAAATTTCTTTTTTTAACATCAGTGGATGTAAGCCCTTAAAATAAATTGTTAGCGTTACAATTGTTGAACTATGAATTTTTCACAGATACCTAAGACACTTTTAAAGCTTCTCTTAAAATCCCTGAGAGCTGGGTAGCCTTAAAAATGCATTGTGAATTTTTAAATTAACAAGAAAATCTCTTTTTTTAACATCAGTGGATGTACGCACTTAAAATAAATTGTTAGCGTTATAATTGTTGAACTATGAATTTTTCACAGATACCTAAGACACTTTTAAAGCTTCTCTTAAAATCCCTGAGTGCTGGGTAGCCTTAAAAATGCATTGTGAATTTTTAAATTAACAAGAAAATCTCTTTTTTTAACATCAGTGGATGTACGCCCTTAAAATAAATTGTTAGCGTTATAATTGTTGAACTATGAATTTTTTACAGATACCTAAGACACTTTTAAAGCTTCTCTTAAAATCCCTGAGTGCTGGGTAGCCTGAAAAATGCATTGTGAATTTTTAAATTAACAAGAAAATTTCTTTTTTTAACATCAGTGGATGTACGCCCTTAAAATAAATTGTTAGCGTTATAATTGTTGAACTATGAATTTTTTACAGATACCTAAGACACTTTTAAAGCTTCTCTTAAAATCCCTGAGTGCTGGGTAGCCTTAAAAATGCATTGTGAATTTTTAAATTAACAAGAAAATCTCTTTTTTTAACATCAGTGGATGTACGCTCTTAAAATAAATTGTTAGCGTTATAATTGTTGAACTATGAATTTTTTACAGATACCTCAGACACTTTTAAAGCTTCTTTTAAAATCCCTGAGTGCTGGGTAGCCTTAAAAATGCATTGTGAATTTTTGAATTAACAAAAAAATTTCTTTTTTTAACATCAGTGGATGTACGCCCTTAAAATAAATTGTTAGCGTTATAATTGTTGAACTATGAATTTTTTACAGATACCTAAGACACTTTTAAAGCTTCTCTTAAAATCCCTGAGTGCTGGGTAGCCTTAAAAATGCATTGTGAATTTTTAAATTAACAAGAAAATCTCTTTTTTTAACATCAGTGGATGTACGCCCTTAAAATAATATGTTAGCGTTATAATTGTTGAACTATGAATTTTTTACAGATACCTAAGAAACTCTTACAGCTTTTCTTAAAATCCCTGAGTGCTGGGTAGCCTTAAAAATGCATTGTGAATTTTTAAATTAACAAGAAAATTTCTTTTTTTAACATCAGTGGATGTACGCCCTTAAAATAAATTGTTAGCGTTATAATTGTTGAACTATGAATTTTTTACAGATACCTAAGACACTTTTAAAGCTTCTCTTAAAATCCCTGAGTGCTGGGTAGCCTTAAAAATGCATTGTGAATTTTTAAATTAACAAGAAAATCTCCTTTTTTAACATCAGTGGATGTACGCCCTTAAAATAAATTGTTAGCGTTATAATTGTTGAACTATGAATTTTTTACAGATACCTAAGACACTTTTAAAGCTTCTCTTAAAATCCCTGAGTGCTGGGTGGCCTTAAAAATGTATAGTGAATTTTTAAATTAACAAGAAAATTTCTTTTTTTAACATCAGTGGATGTACGCCCTTAAAATAAATTGTTAGCGTTATAATTGTTGAACTATGAATTTTCTACAGATACCTAGGACACCTTTAAAACTTTTCTTAAAATCCCTGAGTGCTGGGTGGCCTTAAAAATGTATAGTGAATTTTTAAATTAACAAGAAAATTTCTTTTTTTAACATCAGTGGATGTACGCCCTTAAAATAAATTGTTAGCGTTATAATTGTTGAACTATGAATTTTTTACAGATACCTAAGAAACTCTTAAAGCTTTTCTTAAAATCCCTGAGTGCTGGGTAGCCTTAAAAATGCATTGTGAATTTTTAAATTAACAAGAAAATTTCTTTTTTTAACATCAGTGGATGTACGCCCTTAAAATAAATTGTTAGCGTTATAATTGTTGAACTATGAATTTTTTACAGATACCTAAGAAACTCTTAAAGCTTTTCTTAAAATCCCTGAGTGCTGGGTAGCCTTAAAATGCATTGTGAATTTTTAAATTAACAAGAAAATTTCTTTTTTTAACATCAGTGGATGTACGCCCTTAAAATAAATTGTTAGCGTTATAATTGTTGAACTATGAATTTTTTACAGATACCTAAGACACTTTTAAAGCTTCTCTTAAAATCCTTGAGTGCTGGGTAGCCTTAAAAATGCATTGTGAATTTTTAAATTAACAAGAAAATTTCTTTTTTTAACATCAGTGGATGTACACCCTTAAAATAAATTGTTAGCGTTATAATTGTTGAACTATGAATTTTTTACAGATACCTAAGACACTTTTAAAGCTTCTCTTAAAATCCCTGAGTGCTGGGTAGCCTTAAAAATGCATTGTGAATTTTTAAATTAACAAGAAAATCTCTTTTTTTAACATCAGTGGATGTACGCCCTTAAAATAAATTGTTAGCGTTATAATTGTTGAACTATGAATTTTTTACAGATACCTAAGACACTTTTAAAGCTTCTCTTAAAATCCCTGAGTGCTGGGTAGCCTTAAAAATGCATTGTGAATTTTTAAATTAACAAGAAAATCTCTTTTTTTAACATCAGTGGATGTACGCCCTTAAAATAAATTGTTAGCGTTATAATTGTTGAACTATGAATTTTCTACAGATACCTAGGACACCTTTAAAGCTTTTCTTAAAATCGTTGAGTGCTGGGTGGCCTTAAAAATGTATAGTGAATTTTTAAATTAACAAGAAAATTTCTTTTTTTAACATCAGTGGATGTACGCCCTTAAAATAAATTGTTAGCGTTATAATTGTTGAACTATGAATTTTTTACAGATACCTAAGACACTTTTAAAGCTTCTCTTAAAATCCCTGAGTGCTGGGTAGCCTTAAAAATGCATTGTGAATTTTTAAATTAACAAGAAAATCTCTTTTTTTAACATCAGTGGATGTACGCCCTTAAAATAAATTGTTAGCGTTATAATTGTTGAACTATGAATTTTTTACAGATACCTAAGAAACTCTTAAAGCTTTTCTTAAAATCCCTGAGTGCTGGGTAGCCTTAAAAATGCATTGTGAATTTTTAAATTAACAAGAAAATTTCTTTTTTTAACATCAGTGGATGTACGCCCTTAAAATAAATTGTTAGCGTTATAATTGTTGAACTATGAATTTTTTACAGATACCTAAGACACTTTTAAAGCTTCTCTTAAAATCCCTGAGTGCTGGGTAGCCTTAAAAATGCATTGTGAATTTTTAAATTAACAAGAAAATTTCTTTTTTTAACATCAGTGGATGTACGCCCTTAAAATAAATTGTTAGCGTTATAATTGTTGAACTATGAATTTTTTACATATACCTAAGACACTTTTAAAGCTTCTCTTAAAATCCCTGAGTGCTGGGTAGCCTTAAAAATGCATTGTGAATTTTTAAATTAACAAGAAAATCTCTTTTTTTAACATCAGTGGATGTACGCTCTTAAAATAAATTGTTAGCGTTATAATTGTTGAACTATGAATTTTTTACAGATACCTCAGACACTTTTAAAGCTTCTTTTAAAATCCCTGAGTGCTGGGTAGCCTTAAAAATGCATTGTGAATTTTTGAATTAACAAGAAAATTTCTTTTTTTAACATCAGTGGATGTACGCCCTTAAAATAAATTGTTAGCGTTATAATTGTTGAACTATGAATTTTGTACAGATACCTCAGACACTTTTAAAGCTTCTCCTAAAATCGCTGAGTGCTGGGTAGCCTTAAAAATGCATTGTGAATTTTTAAATTAACAAGAAAATCTCTTTTTTTAACATCAGTGGATGTACGCCCTTAAAATAAATTGTTAGCGTTATAATTGTTGAACTATGAATTTTTTACAGATACCTAAGACACTTTTAAAGCTTCTCCTAAAATCCCTGAGTGCTGGGTAGCCTTAAAAATGCATTGTGAATTTTTAAATTAACAAGAAAATCTCTTTTTTAACATCAGTGGATGTACGCCCTTAAAATAAATTGTTAGCGTTATAATTGTTGAACTATGAATTTTTTACAGATACCTAAGACACTTTTAAAGCTTCTCTTAAAATCCCTGAGTGCTGGGTAGCCTTAAAAATGCATTGTGAATTTTTAAATTAACAAGAAAATTTCTTTTTTTAACATCAGTGGATGTACGCCCTTAAAATAAATTGTTAGCGTTATAATTGTTGAACTATGAATTTTTTACAGATACCTAAGACACTTTTAAAGCTTCTCTTAAAATCCCTGAGTGCTGGGTAGCCTTAAAAATGCATTGTGAATTTTTAAATTAACAAGAAAATCTCTTTTTTTAACATCAGTGGATGTACGCCCTTAAAATAAATTGTTAGCGTTATAATTGTTGAACTATGAATTTTTTACAGATACCTAAGACACTTTTAAAGCTTCTCTTAAAATCCCTGAGTGCTGGGTAGCCTGAAAAATGCATTGTGAATTTTTAAATTAACAAGAAAATTTCTTTTTTTAACATCAGTGGATGTACGCAATTAAAATAAATTGTTAGCGTTATAATTGTTGAACTATGAATTTTTTACAGATACCTAAGACACTTTTAAAGCTTCTCTTAAAATCTCTGAGTGCTGGGTAGCCTTAAAAATGCATTGTGAATTTTTAAATTAACAAGAAAATCTCTTTTTTTAACATCAGTGGATGTACGCTCTTAAAATAAATTGTTAGCGTTATAATTGTTGAACTATGAATTTTTTACAGATACCTCAGACACTTTTAAAGCTTCTTTTAAAATCCCTGAGTGCTGGGTAGCCTTAAAAATGCATTGTGAATTTTTGAATTAACAAGAAAATTTCTTTTTTTAACATCAGTGGATGTACGCCCTTAAAATAAATTGTTGGCGTTATAATTGTTGAACTATGAATTTTTTACAGATACCTAAGACACTTTTAAAGCTTCTCTTAAAATCCCTGAGTGCTGGGTAGCCTTAAAAATGCATTGTGAATTTTTAAATTAACAAGAAAATCTCTTTTTTTAACATCAGTGGAAGTACGCTCTTAAAATAAATTGTTAGCGTTATAATTGTTGAACTATGAATTTTTTACAGATACCTCAGACACTTTTAAAGCTTCTCCTAAAATCCCTGAGTGCTGGGTAGCCTTAAAAATGCATTGTGAATTTTTAAATTAACAAGAAAATCTCTTTTTTTAACATTAGTGGATGTACGCCCTTAAAATAAATTGTTAGCGTTATAATTGTTGAACTATGAATTTTTTACAGATACCTAAGACACTTTTTAAGCTTCTCCTAAAATCCCTGAGTGCTGGGTAGCCTTAAAAATGCATTGTGAATTTTTAAATTAACAAGAAAATTTCTTTTTTTAACGTCAGTGGATGTACACCCTTAAAATAAATTGTTAGCGTTATAATTGTTGAACTATGAATTTTTTACAGATACCTAAAACACCTTTAAAGCTTTTCTTAAAATCCCTGAGTGCTGGGTGGCCTTAAAAATGTATAGTGAATTTTTAAATTAACAAGAAAATCTCTTTTTTTAACATCAGTGGATGTACGCCCTTAAAATAAATTGTTAGCGTCATAATTGTTGAACTATGAATTTTTTACAGATACCTAAGAAACTCTTAAAGCTTTTCTTAAAATCCCTGAGTGCTGGGTAGCCTTAAAAATGCATTGTGAATTTTTAAATTAAGAAGAAAATTTCTTTTTTTAACGACAGTGGGTGTACACTCTTAAAATAAGTTTTTAGCGTTTTAATTGTTGATCTATGAATTTTTGAAAGATACCTAAACAGTTTTAAAGCTTCTCTTAAAATCCCTGAGTGCTGGGTAGCCTTAAAAATGCATTGTGAATTTTTAAATTAACAAGAAAATCTCTTTTTTTAACATCAGTGGATGTACGCCCTTAAAATAAATTGTTAGCGTTATAATTGTTGAACTATGAATTTTTTACAGATACCTAAGAAACTCTTACAGCTTTTCTTAAAATCCCTGAGTGCTGGGTAGCCTTAAAAATGCATTGTGAATTTTTAAATTAACAAGAAAATTTCTTTTTTTAACATCAGTGGATGTACGCCCTTAAAATAAATTGTTAGCGTTATAATTGTTGAACTATGAATTTTTTACAGATACCTAAGACACTTTTAAAGCTTCTCTTAAAATCCCTGAGTGCTGGGTAGCCTTAAAAATGCATTGTGAATTTTTAAATTAACAAGAAAATTTCTTTTTTTAACATCAGTGGATGTACGCCCTTAAAATAAATTGTTAGCGTTATAATTGTTGAACTATGAATTTTTTACAGATACCTAAGACACTTTTAAAGCTTCTCTTAAAATCCCTGAGTGCTGGGTAGCCTTAAAAATGCATTGTGAATTTTTAAATTAACAAGAAAATCTCTTTTTTTAACATCAGTGGATGTACGCCCTTAAAATAATATGTTAGCGTTATAATTGTTGAACTATGAATTTTTTACAGATACCTAAGAAGCTCTTACAGCTTTTCTTAAAATCCCTGAGTGCTGGGTAGCCTTAAAAATGCATTGTGAATTTTTAAATTAACAAGAAAATTTCTTTTTTTAACATCAGTGGATGTACGCCCTTAAAATAAATTGTTAGCGTTATAATTGTTGAACTATGAATTTTTTACAGATACCTAAGACACTTTTAAAGCTTCTCTTAAAATCCCTGAGTGCTGGGTAGCCTTAAAAATGCATTGTGAATTTTTAAATTAACAAGAAAATCTCCTTTTTTAACATCAGTGGATGTACGCCCTTAAAATAAATTGTTAGCGTTATAATTGTTGAACTATGAATTTTTTACAGATACCTAAGATACTTTTAAAGCTTCTCTTAAAATCCCTGAGTGCTGGGTGGCCTTAAAAATGTATAGTGAATTTTTAAATTAACAAGAAAATTTCTTTTTTTAACATCAGTGGATGTACGCCCTTAAAATAAATTGTTAGCGTTATAATTGTTGAACTATGAATTTTCTACAGATACCTAGGACACCTTTAAAACTTTTCTTAAAATCCCTGAGTGCTGGGTGGCCTTAAAAATGTATAGTGAATTTTTAAATTAACAAGAAAATTTCTTTTTTTAACATCAGTGGATGTACGCCCTTAAAATAAATTGTTAGCGTTATAATTGTTGAACTATGAATTTTTTACAGATACCTAAGAAACTCTTAAAGCTTTTCTTAAAATCCCTGAGTGCTGGGTAGCCTTAAAAATGCATTGTGAATTTTTAAATTAACAAGAAAATTTCTTTTTTTAACATCAGTGGATGTACGCCCTTAAAATAAATTGTTAGCGTTATAATTGTTGAACTATGAATTTTTTACAGATACCTAAGAAACTCTTAAAGCTTTTCTTAAAATCCCTGAGTGCTGGGTAGCCTTAAAATGCATTGTGAATTTTTAAATTAACAAGAAAATTTCTTTTTTTAACATCAGTGGATGTACGCCCTTAAAATAAATTGTTAGCGTTATAATTGTTGAACTATGAATTTTTTACAGATACCTAAGACACTTTTAAAGCTTCTCTTAAAATCCTTGAGTGCTGGGTAGCCTTAAAAATGCATTGTGAATTTTTAAATTAACAAGAAAATTTCTTTTTTTAACATCAGTGGATGTACACCCTTAAAATAAATTGTTAGCGTTATAATTGTTGAACTATGAATTTTTTACAGATACCTAAGACACTTTTAAAGCTTCTCTTAAAATCCCTGAGTGCTGGGTAGCCTTAAAAATGCATTGTGAATTTTTAAATTAACAAGAAAATCTCTTTTTTTAACATCAGTGGATGTACGCCCTTAAAATAAATTGTTAGCGTTATAATTGTTGAACTATGAATTTTTTACAGATACCTAAGACACTTTTAAAGCTTCTCTTAAAATCCCTGAGTGCTGGGTGGCCTTAAAAATGTATAGTGAATTTTTAAATTAACAAGAAAATTTCTTTTTTTAACATCAGTGGATGTACGCCCTTAAAATAAATTGTTAGCGTTATAATTGTTGAACTATGAATTTTCTACAGATACCTAGGACACCTTTAAAGCTTTTCTTAAAATCCCTGAGTGCTGGGTGGCCTTAAAAATGTATAGTGAATTTTTAAATTAACAAGAAAATTTCTTTTTTTAACATCAGTGGATGTACGCCCTTAAAATAAATTGTTAGCGTTATAATTGTTGAACTATGAATTTTTTACAGATACCTAAGAAACTCTTAAAGCTTTTCTTAAAATCCCTGAGTGCTGGGTAGCCTTAAAAATGCATTGTGAATTTTTAAATTAACAAGAAAATTTCTTTTTTTAACATCAGTGGATGTACGCCCTTAAAATAAATTGTTAGCGTTATAATTGTTAAACTATGAATTTTTTACAGATACCTAAGAAACTCTTAAAGCTTTTCTTAAAATCCCTGAGTGCTGGGTAGCCTTAAAAATGCATTGTGAATTTTTAAATTAACAAGAAAATTTCTTTTTTTAACATCAGTGGATGTACGCCCTTAAAATAAATTGTTAGCGTTATAATTGTTGAACTATGAATTTTTTACAGATACCTAAGACACTTTTAAAGCTTCTCTTAAAATCCTTGAGTGCTGGGTAGCCTTAAAAATGCATTGTGAATTTTTAAATTAACAAGAAAATTTCTTTTTTTAACATCAGTGGATGTACACCCTTAAAATAAATTGTTAGCGTTATAATTGTTGAACTATGAATTTTTTACAGATACCTAAGACACTTTTAAAGCTTCTCTTAAAATCCCTGAGTGCTGGGTAGCCTTAAAAATGCATTGTGAATTTTTAAATTAACAAGAAAATCTCTTTTTTTAACATCAGTGGATGTACGCCCTTAAAATAAATTGTTAGCGTTATAATTGTTGAACTATGAATTTTTTACAGATACCTAAGACACTTTTAAAGCTTCTCTTAAAATCCCTGAGTGCTGGGTAGCCTTAAAAATGCATTGTGAATTTTTAAATTAACAAGAAAATCTCTTTTTTTAACATCAGTGGATGTACGCCCTTAAAATAAATTGTTAGCGTTATAATTGTTGAACTATGAATTTTCTACAGATACCTAGGACACCTTTAAAGCTTTTCTTAAAATCGTTGAGTGCTGGGTGGCCTTAAAAATGTATAGTGAATTTTTAAATTAACAAGAAAATTTCTTTTTTTAACATCAGTGGATGTACGCCCTTAAAATAAATTGTTAGCGTTATAATTGTTGAACTATGAATTTTTTACAGATACCTAAGACACTTTTAAAGCTTCTCTTAAAATCCCTGAGTGCTGGGTAGCCTTAAAAATGCATTGTGAATTTTTAAATTAACAAGAAAATCTCTTTTTTTAACATCAGTGGATGTACGCCCTTAAAATAAATTGTTAGCGTTATAATTGTTGAACTATGAATTTTTTACAGATACCTAAGAAACTCTTAAAGCTTTTCTTAAAATCCCTGAGTGCTGGGTAGCCTTAAAAATGCATTGTGAATTTTTAAATTAACAAGAAAATTTCTTTTTTTAACATCAGTGGATGTACGCCCTTAAAATAAATTGTTAGCGTTATAATTGTTGAACTATGAATTTTTTACAGATACCTAAGACACTTTTAAAGCTTCTCTTAAAATCCCTGAGTGCTGGGTAGCCTTAAAAATGCATTGTGAATTTTTAAATTAACAAGAAAATTTCTTTTTTTAACATCAGTGGATGTACGCCCTTAAAATAAATTGTTAGCGTTATAATTGTTGAACTATGAATTTTTTACAGATACCTAAGACACTTTTAAAGCTTCTCTTAAAATCCCTGAGTGCTGGGTAGCCTTAAAAATGCATTGTGAATTTTTAAATTAACAAGAAAATCTCTTTTTTTAACATCAGTGGATGTACGCCCTTAAAATAAATTGTTAGCGTTATAATTGTTGAACTATGAATTTTTTACAGATACCTAAGACACTTTTAAAGCTTCTCTTAAAATCCCTGAGTGCTGGGTAGCCTGAAAAATGCATTGTGAATTTTTAAATTAACAAGAAAATTTCTTTTTTTAACATCAGTGGATGTACGCCCTTAAAATAAATTGTTAGCGTTATAATTGTTGAACTATGAATTTTTTACAGATACCTAAGACACTTTTAAAGCTTCTCTTAAAATCCCTGAGTGCTGGGAAGCCTTAAAAATGCATTGTGAATTTTTAAATTAACAAGAAAATCTCTTTTTTTAACATCAGTGGATGTACGCTCTTAAAATAAATTGTTAGCGTTATAATTGTTGAACTATGAATTTTTTACAGATACCTCAGACACTTTTAAAGCTTCTTTTAAAATCCCTGAGTGCTGGGTAGCCTTAAAAATGCATTGTGAATTTTTGAATTAACAAGAAAATTTCTTTTTTTAACATCAGTGGATGTACGCCCTTAAAATAAATTGTTAGCGTCATAATTGTTGAACTATGAATTTTTTACAGATACCTAAGAAACTCATAAAGCTTTTCTTAAAATCCCTGAGTGCTGGGTAGCCTTAAAAATGCATTGTGAATTTTTAAATTAAGAAGAAAATTTCTTTTTTTAACGACAGTGGGTGTACACTCTTAAAATAAGTTTTTAGCGTTTTAATTGTTGATCTATGAATTTTTGAAAGATACCTAAACAGTTTTAAAGCTTCTCTTAAAATCCCTGAGTGCTGGGTAGCCTTAAAAATGCATTGTGAATTTTTAAATTAACAAGAAAATCTCTTTTTTTAACATCAGTGGATGTACGCCCTTAAAATAAATTGTTAGCGTTATAATTGTTGAACTATGAATTTTTTACAGATACCTAAGAAACTCTTACAGCTTTTCTTAAAATCCCTGAGTGCTGGGTAGCCTTAAAAATGCATTGTGAATTTTTAAATTAACAAGAAAATTTCTTTTTTTAACATCAGTGGATGTACGCCCTTAAAATAAATTGTTAGCGTTATAATTGTTGAACTATGAATTTTTTACAGATACCTAAGACACTTTTAAAGCTTCTCTTAAAATCCCTGAGTGCTGGGTAGCCTTAAAAATGCATTGTGAATTTTTAAATTAACAAGAAAATTTCTTTTTTTAACATCAGTGGATGTACGCCCTTAAAATAAATTGTTAGCGTTATAATTGTTGAACTATGAATTTTTTACAGATACCTAAGACACTTTTAAAGCTTCTCTTAAAATCCCTGAGTGCTGGGTAGCCTTAAAAATGCATTGTGAATTTTTAAATTAACAAGAAAATCTCTTTTTTTAACATCAGTGGATGTACGCCCTTAAAATAATATGTTAGCGTTATAATTGTTGAACTATGAATTTTTTACAGATACCTAAGAAGCTCTTACAGCTTTTCTTAAAATCCCTGAGTGCTGGGTAGCCTTAAAAATGCATTGTGAATTTTTAAATTAACAAGAAAATTTCTTTTTTTAACATCAGTGGATGTACGCCCTTAAAATAAATTGTTAGCGTTATAATTGTTGAACTATGAATTTTTTACAGATACCTAAGACACTTTTAAAGCTTCTCTTAAAATCCCTGAGTGCTGGGTAGCCTTAAAAATGCATTGTGAATTTTTAAATTAACAAGAAAATCTCCTTTTTTAACATCAGTGGATGTACGCCCTTAAAATAAATTGTTAGCGTTATAATTGTTGAACTATGAATTTTTTACAGATACCTAAGATACTTTTAAAGCTTCTCTTAAAATCCCTGAGTGCTGGGTGGCCTTAAAAATGTATAGTGAATTTTTAAATTAACAAGAAAATTTCTTTTTTTAACATCAGTGGATGTACGCCCTTAAAATAAATTGTTAGCGTTATAATTGTTGAACTATGAATTTTCTACAGATACCTAGGACACCTTTAAAACTTTTCTTAAAATCCCTGAGTGCTGGGTGGCCTTAAAAATGTATAGTGAATTTTTAAATTAACAAGAAAATTTCTTTTTTTAACATCAGTGGATGTACGCCCTTAAAATAAATTGTTAGCGTTATAATTGTTGAACTATGAATTTTTTACAGATACCTAAGAAACTCTTAAAGCTTTTCTTAAAATCCCTGAGTGCTGGGTAGCCTTAAAAATGCATTGTGAATTTTTAAATTAACAAGAAAATTTCTTTTTTTAACATCAGTGGATGTACGCCCTTAAAATAAATTGTTAGCGTTATAATTGTTGAACTATGAATTTTTTACAGATACCTAAGAAACTCTTAAAGCTTTTCTTAAAATCCCTGAGTGCTGGGTAGCCTTAAAATGCATTGTGAATTTTTAAATTAACAAGAAAATTTCTTTTTTTAACATCAGTGGATGTACGCCCTTAAAATAAATTGTTAGCGTTATAATTGTTGAACTATGAATTTTTTACAGATACCTAAGACACTTTTAAAGCTTCTCTTAAAATCCTTGAGTGCTGGGTAGCCTTAAAAATGCATTGTGAATTTTTAAATTAACAAGAAAATTTCTTTTTTTAACATCAGTGGATGTACACCCTTAAAATAAATTGTTAGCGTTATAATTGTTGAACTATGAATTTTTTACAGATACCTAAGACACTTTTAAAGCTTCTCTTAAAATCCCTGAGTGCTGGGTAGCCTTAAAAATGCATTGTGAATTTTTAAATTAACAAGAAAATCTCTTTTTTTAACATCAGTGGATGTACGCCCTTAAAATAAATTGTTAGCGTTATAATTGTTGAACTATGAATTTTTTACAGATACCTAAGACACTTTTAAAGCTTCTCTTAAAATCCCTGAGTGCTGGGTGGCCTTAAAAATGTATAGTGAATTTTTAAATTAACAAGAAAATTTCTTTTTTTAACATCAGTGGATGTACGCCCTTAAAATAAATTGTTAGCGTTATAATTGTTGAACTATGAATTTTCTACAGATACCTAGGACACCTTTAAAGCTTTTCTTAAAATCCCTGAGTGCTGGGTGGCCTTAAAAATGTATAGTGAATTTTTAAATTAACAAGAAAATTTCTTTTTTTAACATCAGTGGATGTACGCCCTTAAAATAAATTGTTAGCGTTATAATTGTTGAACTATGAATTTTTTACAGATACCTAAGAAACTCTTAAAGCTTTTCTTAAAATCCCTGAGTGCTGGGTAGCCTTAAAAATGCATTGTGAATTTTTAAATTAACAAGAAAATTTCTTTTTTTAACATCAGTGGATGTACGCCCTTAAAATAAATTGTTAGCGTTATAATTGTTGAACTATGAATTTTTTACAGATACCTAAGACACTTTTAAAGCTTCTCTTAAAATCCTTGAGTGCTGGGTAGCCTTAAAAATGCATTGTGAATTTTTAAATTAACAAGAAAATTTCTTTTTTTAACATCAGTGGATGTACGCCCTTAAAATAAATTGTTAGCGTTATAATTGTTAAACTATGAATTTTTTACAGATACCTAAGAAACTCTTAAAGCTTTTCTTAAAATCCCTGAGTGCTGGGTAGCCTTAAAAATGCATTGTGAATTTTTAAATTAACAAGAAAATTTCTTTTTTTAACATCAGTGGATGTACGCCCTTAAAATAAATTGTTAGCGTTATAATTGTTGAACTATGAATTTTTTACAGATACCTAAGACACTTTTAAAGCTTCTCTTAAAATCCTTGAGTGCTGGGTAGCCTTAAAAATGCATTGTGAATTTTTAAATTAACAAGAAAATTTCTTTTTTTAACATCAGTGGATGTACACCCTTAAAATAAATTGTTAGCGTTATAATTGTTGAACTATGAATTTTTTACAGATACCTAAGACACTTTTAAAGCTTCTCTTAAAATCCCTGAGTGCTGGGTAGCCTTAAAAATGCATTGTGAATTTTTAAATTAACAAGAAAATCTCTTTTTTTAACATCAGTGGATGTACGCCCTTAAAATAAATTGTTAGCGTTATAATTGTTGAACTATGAATTTTTTACAGATACCTAAGACACTTTTAAAGCTTCTCTTAAAATCCCTGAGTGCTGGGTAGCCTTAAAAATGCATTGTGAATTTTTAAATTAACAAGAAAATCTCTTTTTTTAACATCAGTGGATGTACGCCCTTAAAATAAATTGTTAGCGTTATAATTGTTGAACTATGAATTTTCTACAGATACCTAGGACACCTTTAAAGCTTTTCTTAAAATCGTTGAGTGCTGGGTGGCCTTAAAAATGTATAGTGAATTTTTAAATTAACAAGAAAATTTCTTTTTTTAACATCAGTGGATGTACGCCCTTAAAATAAATTGTTAGCGTTATAATTGTTGAACTATGAATTTTTTACAGATACCTAAGACACTTTTAAAGCTTCTCTTAAAATCCCTGAGTGCTGGGTAGCCTTAAAAATGCATTGTGAATTTTTAAATTAACAAGAAAATCTCTTTTTTTAACATCAGTGGATGTACGCCCTTAAAATAAATTGTTAGCGTTATAATTGTTGAACTATGAATTTTTTACAGATACCTAAGAAACTCTTAAAGCTTTTCTTAAAATCCCTGAGTGCTGGGTAGCCTTAAAAATGCATTGTGAATTTTTAAATTAACAAGAAAATTTCTTTTTTTAACATCAGTGGATGTACGCCCTTAAAATAAATTGTTAGCGTTATAATTGTTGAACTATGAATTTTTTACAGATACCTAAGACACTTTTAAAGCTTCTCTTAAAATCCCTGAGTGCTGGGTAGCCTTAAAAATGCATTGTGAATTTTTAAATTAACAAGAAAATTTCTTTTTTTAACATCAGTGGATGTACGCCCTTAAAATAAATTGTTAGCGTTATAATTGTTGAACTATGAATTTTTTACAGATACCTAAGACACTTTTAAAGCTTCTCTTAAAATCCCTGAGTGCTGGGTAGCCTTAAAAATGCATTGTGAATTTTTAAATTAACAAGAAAATCTCTTTTTTTAACATCAGTGGATGTACGCCCTTAAAATAAATTGTTAGCGTTATAATTGTTGAACTATGAATTTTTTACAGATACCTAAGACACTTTTAAAGCTTCTCTTAAAATCCCTGAGTGCTGGGTAGCCTGAAAAATGCATTGTGAATTTTTAAATTAACAAGAAAATTTCTTTTTTTAACATCAGTGGATGTACGCCCTTAAAATAAATTGTTAGCGTTATAATTGTTGAACTATGAATTTTTTACAGATACCTAAGACACTTTTAAAGCTTCTCTTAAAATCCCTGAGTGCTGGGAAGCCTTAAAAATGCATTGTGAATTTTTAAATTAACAAGAAAATCTCTTTTTTTAACATCAGTGGATGTACGCTCTTAAAATAAATTGTTAGCGTTATAATTGTTGAACTATGAATTTTTTACAGATACCTCAGACACTTTTAAAGCTTCTTTTAAAATCCCTGAGTGCTGGGTAGCCTTAAAAATGCATTGTGAATTTTTGAATTAACAAGAAAATTTCTTTTTTTAACATCAGTGGATGTACGCCCTTAAAATAAATTGTTAGCGTCATAATTGTTGAACTATGAATTTTTTACAGATACCTAAGAAACTCATAAAGCTTTTCTTAAAATCCCTGAGTGCTGGGTAGCCTTAAAAATGCATTGTGAATTTTTAAATTAAGAAGAAAATTTCTTTTTTTAACGACAGTGGGTGTACACTCTTAAAATAAGTTTTTAGCGTTTTAATTGTTGATCTATGAATTTTTGAAAGATACCTAAACAGTTTTAAAGCTTCTCTTAAAATCCCTGAGTGCTGGGTAGCCTTAAAAATGCATTGTGAATTTTTAAATTAACAAGAAAATCTCTTTTTTTAACATCAGTGGATGTACGCCCTTAAAATAAATTGTTAGCGTTATAATTGTTGAACTATGAATTTTTTACAGATACCTAAGAAACTCTTACAGCTTTTCTTAAAATCCCTGAGTGCTGGGTAGCCTTAAAAATGCATTGTGAATTTTTAAATTAACAAGAAAATTTCTTTTTTTAACATCAGTGGATGTACGCCCTTAAAATAAATTGTTAGCGTTATAATTGTTGAACTATGAATTTTTTACAGATACCTAAGACACTTTTAAAGCTTCTCTTAAAATCCCTGAGTGCTGGGTAGCCTTAAAAATGCATTGTGAATTTTTAAATTAACAAGAAAATCTCTTTTTTTAACATCAGTGGATGTACGCCCTTAAAATAATATGTTAGCGTTATAATTGTTGAACTATGAATTTTTTACAGATACCTAAGAAGCTCTTACAGCTTTTCTTAAAATCCCTGAGTGCTGGGTAGCCTTAAAAATGCATTGTGAATTTTTAAATTAACAAGAAAATTTCTTTTTTTAACATCAGTGGATGTACGCCCTTAAAATAAATTGTTAGCGTTATAATTGTTGAACTATGAATTTTTTACAGATACCTAAGACACTTTTAAAGCTTCTCTTAAAATCCCTGAGTGCTGGGTAGCCTTAAAAATGCATTGTGAATTTTTAAATTAACAAGAAAATCTCCTTTTTTAACATCAGTGGATGTACGCCCTTAAAATAAATTGTTAGCGTTATAATTGTTGAACTATGAATTTTTTACAGATACCTAAGACACTTTTAAAGCTTCTCTTAAAATCCCTGAGTGCTGGGTGGCCTTAAAAATGTATAGTGAATTTTTAAATTAACAAGAAAATTTCTTTTTTTAACATCAGTGGATGTACGCCCTTAAAATAAATTGTTAGCGTTATAATTGTTGAACTATGAATTTTCTACAGATACCTAGGACACCTTTAAAACTTTTCTTAAAATCCCTGAGTGCTGGGTGGCCTTAAAAATGTATAGTGAATTTTTAAATTAACAAGAAAATTTCTTTTTTTAACATCAGTGGATGTACGCCCTTAAAATAAATTGTTAGCGTTATAATTGTTGAACTATGAATTTTTTACAGATACCTAAGAAACTCTTAAAGCTTTCCTTAAAATCCCTGAGTGCTGGGTAGCCTTAAAAATGCATTGTGAATTTTTAAATTAACAAGAAAATTTCTTTTTTTAACATCAGTGGATGTACGCCCTTAAAATAAATTGTTAGCGTTATAATTGTTGAACTATGAATTTTTTACAGATACCTAAGAAACTCTTAAAGCTTTTCTTAAAATCCCTGAGTGCTGGGTAGCCTTAAAATGCATTGTGAATTTTTAAATTAACAAGAAAATTTCTTTTTTTAACATCAGTGGATGTACGCCCTTAAAATAAATTGTTAGCGTTATAATTGTTGAACTATGAATTTTTTACAGATACCTAAGACACTTTTAAAGCTTCTCTTAAAATCCTTGAGTGCTGGGTAGCCTTAAAAATGCATTGTGAATTTTTAAATTAACAAGAAAATTTCTTTTTTTAACATCAGTGGATGTACACCCTTAAAATAAATTGTTAGCGTTATAATTGTTGAACTATGAATTTTTTACAGATACCTAAGACACTTTTAAAGCTTCTCTTAAAATCCCTGAGTGCTGGGTAGCCTTAAAAATGCATTGTGAATTTTTAAATTAACAAGAAAATCTCTTTTTTTAACATCAGTGGATGTACGCCCTTAAAATAAATTGTTAGCGTTATAATTGTTGAACTATGAATTTTTTACAGATACCTAAGACACTTTTAAAGCTTCTCTTAAAATCCCTGAGTGCTGGGTGGCCTTAAAAATGTATAGTGAATTTTTAAATTAACAAGAAAATTTCTTTTTTTAACATCAGTGGATGTACGCCCTTAAAATAAATTGTTAGCGTTATAATTGTTGAACTATGAATTTTCTACAGATACCTAGGACACCTTTAAAGCTTTTCTTAAAATCCCTGAGTGCTGGGTGGCCTTAAAAATGTATAGTGAATTTTTAAATTAACAAGAAAATTTCTTTTTTTAACATCAGTGGATGTACGCCCTTAAAATAAATTGTTAGCGTTATAATTGTTGAACTATGAATTTTTTACAGATACCTAAGAAACTCTTAAAGCTTTTCTTAAAATCCCTGAGTGCTGGGTAGCCTTAAAAATGCATTGTAAATTTTTAAATTAACAAGAAAATTTCTTTTTTTAACATCAGTGGATGTACGCCCTTAAAATAAATTGTTAGCGTTATAATTGTTAAACTATGAATTTTTTACAGATACCTAAGAAACTCTTAAAGCTTTTCTTAAAATCCCTGAGTGCTGGGTAGCCTTAAAAATGCATTGTGAATTTTTAAATTAACAAGAAAATTTCTTTTTTTAACATCAGTGGATGTACGCCCTTAAAATAAATTGTTAGCGTTATAATTGTTGAACTATGAATTTTTTACAGATACCTAAGACACTTTTAAAGCTTCTCTTAAAATCCTTGAGTGCTGGGTAGCCTTAAAAATGCATTGTGAATTTTTAAATTAACAAGAAAATTTCTTTTTTTAACATCAGTGGATGTACACCCTTAAAATAAATTGTTAGCGTTATAATTGTTGAACTATGAATTTTTTACAGATACCTAAGACACTTTTAAAGCTTCTCTTAAAATCCCTGAGTGCTGGGTAGCCTTAAAAATGCATTGTGAATTTTTAAATTAACAAGAAAATCTCTTTTTTTAACATCAGTGGATGTACGCCCTTAAAATAAATTGTTAGCGTTATAATTGTTGAACTATGAATTTTTTACAGATACCTAAGACACTTTTAAAGCTTCTCTTAAAATCCCTGAGTGCTGGGTAGCCTTAAAAATGCATTGTGAATTTTTAAATTAACAAGAAAATCTCTTTTTTTAACATCAGTGGATGTACGCCCTTAAAATAAATTGTTAGCGTTATAATTGTTGAACTATGAATTTTTTACAGATACCTAAGAAACTCTTACAGCTTTTCTTAAAATCCCTGAGTGCTGGGTAGCCTTAAAAATGCATTGTGAATTTTTAAATTAACAAGAAAATTTCTTTTTTTAACATCAGTGGATGTACGCCCTTAAAATAAATTGTTAGCGTTATAATTGTTGAACTATGAATTTTCTACAGATACCTAGGACACCTTTAAAGCTTTTCTTAAAATCCCTGAGTGCTGGGTGGCCTTAAAAATGTATAGTGAATTTTTAAATTAACAAGAAAATTTCTTTTTTTAACATCAGTGGATGTACGCCCTTAAAATAAATTGTTAGCGTTATAATTGTTGAACTATGAATTTTTTACAGATACCTAAGAAACTCTTAAAGCTTTTCGTAAAATCCCTGAGTGCTGGGTAGCCTTAAAAATGCATTGTGAATTTTTAAATTAACAAGAAAATTTCTTTTTTTAACATCAGTGGATGTACGCCCTTAAAATAAATTGTTAGCGTTATAATTGTTGAACTATGAATTTTTTACAGATACCTAAGACACTTTTAAAGCTTCTCTTAAAATCCCTGAGTGCTGGGTAGCCTTAAAAATGCATTGTGAATTTTTAAATTAACAAGAAAATTTCTTTTTTTAACATCAGTGGATGTACGCCCTTAAAATAAATTGTTAGCGTTATAATTGTTGAACTATGAATTTTTTACAGATACCTAAGACACTTCTAAAGCTTCTCTTAAAATCCCTGAGTGCTGGGTAGCCTTAAAAATGCATTGTGAATTTTTAAATTAACAAGAAAATCTCTTTTTTTAACATCAGTGGATGTACGCCCTTAAAATAAATTGTTAGCGTTATAATTGTTGAACTATGAATTTTTTACAGATACCTAAGACACTTTTAAAGCTTCTCTTAAAATCCCTGAGTGCTGGGTAGCCTTAAAAATGCATTGTGAATTTTTAAATTAACAAGAAAATCTCTTTTTTTAACATCAGTGGATGTACGCCCTTAAAATAAATTGTTAGCGTTATAATTGTTGAACTATGAATTTTCTACAGATACCTAGGACACCTTTAAAGCTTTTCTTAAAATCCCTGAGTGCTGGGTGGCCTTTAAAATGCATTGTGAATTTTTAAATTAACAAGAAAATTTCTTTTTTTAACATCAGTGGATGTACGCCCTTAAAATAAATTGTTAGCGTTATAATTGTTGAACTATGAATTTTTTACAGATACCTAAGAAACTCTTAAAGCTTTTCTTAAAATCCCTGAGTGCTGGGTAGGCTTAAAAATGCATTGTGAATTTTTAAATTAACAAGAAAATTTCTTTTTTTAACATCAGTGGATGTACGCCCTTAAAATAAATTGTTAGCGTTATAATTGTTGAACTATGAATTTTTTACAGATACCTAAGACACTTTTAAAGCTTCTCTTAAAATCCCTGAGTGCTGGGTAGCCTTAAAAATGCATTGTGAATTTTTAAATTAACAAGAAAATCTCTTTTTTTAACATCAGTGGATGTACGCCCTTAAAATAAATTGTTAGCGTTATAATTGTTGAACTATGAATTTTTTACAGATACCTAAGACACTTTTAAAGCTTCTCTTAAAATCCCTGAGTGCTGGGTAGCCTTAAAAATGTATTGTGAATTTTTAAATTAACAAGAAAATTTCTTTTTTTAACATCAGTGGATGTACGCCCTTAAAATAAATTGTTAGCGTTATAATTGTTGAACTATGAATTTTTTACAGATACCTAAGACACTTTTAAAGCTTCTCTTAAAATCCCTGAGTGCTGGGTAGCCTTAAAAATGCATTGTGAATTTTTAAATTAACAAGAAAATTTCTTTTTTTAACATCAGTGGATGTACGCCCTTAAAATAAATTGTTAGCGTTATAATTGTTGAACTATGAATTTTTTACAGATACCTAAGACACTTTTAAAGCTTCTCATAAAATCCCTGAGTGCTGGGTAGCCTTAAAAATGCATTGTGAATTTTTAAATTAACAAGAAAATCTCTTTTTTTAACATCAGTGGATGTACGCCCTTAAAATAAATTGTTAGCGTTATAATTGTTGAACTATGAATTTTCTACAGATACCTAGGACACCTTTAAAGCTTTTCTTAAAATCGTTGAGTGCTGGGTGGCCTTAAAAATGTATAGTGAATTTTTAAATTAACAAGAAAATTTCTTTTTTTAACATCAGTGGATGTACGCCCTTAAAATAAATTGTTAGCGTTATAATTGTTGAACTATGAATTTTTTACAGATACCTAAGACACTTTTAAAGCTTCTCTTAAAATCCCTGAGTGCTGGGTAGCCTTAAAAATGCATTGTGAATTTTTAAATTAACAAGAAAATTTCTTTTTTTAACATCAGTGGATGTACGCCCTTAAAATAAATTGTTAGCGTTATAATTGTTGAACTATGAATTTTTTACAGATACCTAAGACACTTTTAAAGCTTCTCTTAAAATCCCTGAGTGCTGGGTAGCCTTAAAAATGCATTGTGAATTTTTAAATTAACAAGAAAATCTCTTTTTTTAACATCAGTGGATGTACGCCCTTAAAATAAATTGTTAGCGTTATAATTGTTGAACTATGAATTTTTTACAGATACCTAAGAAACTCTTAAAGCTTTTCTTAAAATCCCTGAGTGCTGGGTAGCCTTAAAAATGCATTGTGAATTTTTAAATTAACAAGAAAATTTCTTTTTTTAACATCAGTGGATGTACGCCCTTAAAATAAAATGTTAGCGTTATAATTGTTGAACTATGAATTTTTTACAGATACCTAAGACACTTTTAAAGCTTCTCTTAAAATCCCTGAGTGCTGGGTAGCCTTAAAAATGCATTGTGAATTTTTAAATTAACAAGAAAATTTCTTTTTTTAACATCAGTGGATGTACGCCCTTAAAATAAATTGTTAGCGTTATAATTGTTGAACTATGAATTTTTTACAGATACCTAAGACACTTTTAAAGCTTCTCTTAAAATCCCTGAGTGCTGGGTAGCCTTAAAAATGCATTGGGAATTTTTAAATTAACAAGAAAATTTCTTTTTTTAACATCAGTGGATGTACGCCCTTAAAATAAATTGTTAGCGTTATAATTGTTGAACTATGAATTTTTTACATATACCTAAGACACTTTTAAAGCTTCTCTTAAAATCCCTGAGTGCTGGGTAGCCTTAAAAATGCATTGTGAATTTTTAAATTAACAAGAAAATCTCTTTTTTTAACATCAGTGGATGTACGCTCTTAAAATAAATTGTTAGCGTTATAATTGTTGAACTATGAATTTTTTACAGATACCTCAGACACTTTTAAAGCTTCTTTTAAAATCCCTGAGTGCTGGGTAGCCTTAAAAATGCATTGTGAATTTTTGAATTAACAAGAAAATTTCTTTTTTTAACATCAGTGGATGTACGCCCTTAAAATAAATTGTTAGCGTTATAATTGTTGAACTATGAATTTTTTACAGATACCTCAGACACTTTTAAAGCTTCTCCTAAAATCCCTGAGTGCTGGGTAGCCTTAAAAATGCATTGTGAATTTTTAAATTAACAAGAAAATCTCTTTTTTTAACATCAGTGGATGTACGCCCTTAAAATAAATTGTTAGCGTTATAATTGTTGAACTATGAAATTTTACAGATACCTAAGACACTTTTAAAGCTTCTCCTAAAATCCCTGAGTGCTGGGTAGCCTTAAAAATGCATTGTGAATTTTTAAATTAACAAGAAAATCTCTTTTTTAACATCAGTGGATGTACGCCCTTAAAATAAATTGTTAGCGTTATAATTGTTGAACTATGAATTTTTTACAGATACCTAAGACACTTTTAAAGCTTCTCTTAAAATCCCTGAGTGCTGGGTAGCCTTAAAAATGCATTGTGAATTTTTAAATTAACAAGAAAATTTCTTTTTTTAACATCAGTGGATGTACGCCCTTAAAATAAATTGTTAGCGTTATAATTGTTGAACTATGAATTTTTTACAGATACCTAAGACACTTTTAAAGCTTCTCATAAAATCCCTGAGTGCTGGGTAGCCTTAAAAATGCATTGTGAATTTTTAAATTAACAAGAAAATCTCTTTTTTTAACATCAGTGGATGTACGCCCTTAAAATAAATTGTTAGCGTTATAATTGTTGAACTATGAATTTTTTACAGATACCTAAGACACTTTTAAAGCTTCTCTTAAAATCCCTGAGTGCTGGGTAGCCTGAAAAATGCATTGTGAATTTTTAAATTAACAAGAAAATTTCTTTTTTTAACATCAGTGGATGTACGCCCTTAAAATAAATTGTTAGCGTTATAATTGTTGAACTATGAATTTTTTACAGATACCTAAGACACTTTTAAAGCTTCTCTTAAAATCCCTGAGTGCTGGGAGCCTTAAAAATGCATTGTGAATTTTTAAATTAACAAGAAAATCTCTTTTTTTAACATCAGTGGATGTACGCTCTTAAAATAAATTGTTAGCGTTATAATTGTTGAACTATGAATTTTTTACAGATACCTCAGACACTTTTAAAGCTTCTTTTAAAATCCCTGAGTGCTGGGTAGCCTTAAAAATGCATTGTGAATTTTTAAATTAACAAGAAAATCTCTTTTTTTAACATCAGTGGATGTACGCTCTTAAAATAAATTGTTAGCGTTATAATTGTTGAACTATGAATTTTTTACAGATACCTCAGACACTTTTAAAGCTTCTGCTAAAATCCCTGAGTGCTGGGTAGCCTTAAAAATGCATTGTGAATTTTTAAATTAACAAGAAAATCTCTTTTTTTAACATCAGTGGATGTACGCCCTTAAAATAAATTGTTAGCGTTATAATTGTTGAACTATGAATTTTTTACAGATACCTAAGACACTTTTAAAGCTTCTCCTAAAATCCCTGAGTGCTGGGTAGCCTTAAAAATGCATTGTGAATTTTTAAATTAACAAGAAAATCTCTTTTTTAACATCAGTGGATGTACGCCCTTAAAATAAATTGTTAGCGTTATAATTGTTGAACTATGAATTTTTTACAGATACCTAAGACACTTTTAAAGCTTCTCTTAAAATCCCTGAGTGCTGGGTAGCCTTAAAAATGCATTGTGAATTTTTAAATTAACAAGAAAATTTCTTTTTTTAACATCAGTGGATGTACGCCCTTAAAATAAATTGTTAGCGTTATAATTGTTGAACTATGAATTTTTTACAGATACCTAAGACACTTTTAAAGCTTCTCTTAAAATCCCTGAGTGCTGGGTAGCCTTAAAAATGCATTGTGAATTTTTAAATTAACAAGAAAATCTCTTTTTTTAACATCAGTGGATGTACGCCCTTAAAATAAATTGTTAGCGTTATAATTGTTGAACTATGAATTTTTTACAGATACCTAAGACACTTTTAAAGCTTCTCTTAAAATCCCTGAGTGCTGGGTGGCCTTAAAAATGCATTGTGAATTTTTAAATTAACAAGAAAATCTCTTTTTTTAACATCAGTGGATGTACGCCCTTAAAATAAATTGTTAGCGTTATAATTGTTGAACTATGAATTTTTTACAGATACCTAAGACACTTTTAAAGCTTCTCCTAAAATCCCTGAGTGCTGGGTAGCCTTAAAAATGCATTGTGAATTTTTAAATTAACAAGAAAATCTCTTTTTTTAACATCAGTGGATGTACGCCCTTAAAATAAATTGTTAGCGTTATAATTGTTGAACTATGAATTTTTTACAGATACCTAAGACACTTTTAAAGCTTCTCTTAAAATCCCTGAGTGCTGGGTAGCCTTAAAAATGCATTGTGAATTTTTAAATTAACAAGAAAATTTCTTTTTTTAACATCAGTGGATGTACGCCCTTAAAATAAATTGTTAGCGTTATAATTGTTGAACTATGAATTTTTTACAGATACCTAAGACACTTTTAAAGCTTCTCTTAAAATCCCTGAGTGCTGGGTAGCCTTAAAAATGCATTGTGAATTTTTAAATTAACAAGAAAATCTCTTTTTTTAACATCAGTGGATGTACGCCCTTAAAATAAATTGTTAGCGTTATAATTGTTGAACTATGAATTTTTTACAGATACCTAAGACACTTTTAAAGCTTCTCTTAAAATCCCTGAGTGCTGGGTAGCCTTAAAAATGCATTGTGAATTTTTAAATTAACAAGAAAATCTCTTTTTTTAACATCAGTGGATGTACGCCCTTAAAATAAATTGTTAGCGTTATGATTGTTGAACTATAAATTTTTTAGATACCTAAGAAACTCTTAAAGCTTCTCTTAAAATCCCTGAGTGCTGGGTAGCCTTAAAAATGCATTGTGAATTTTTAAATTAAGAAGAAAATTTCTTTTTTTAACGACAGTGGGTGTACACTCTTAAAATAAGTTTTTAGCGTTTTAATTGTTGATCTATGAATTTTTGAAAGATACCTAAACAGTTTTAAAGCTTCTCTTAAAATCCCTGAGTGCTGGGTGGCCTTAAAAATGCATTGTGAATTTTTAAATTAACAAGAAAATTTCTTTTTTTAACGTCAGTGGATGTACACCCTTAAAATAAATTGTTAGCGTTATAATTGTTGAACTATGAATTTTTTACAGATACCTAAAACACCTTTAAAGCTTTTCTTAAAATCCCTGAGTGCTGGGTAGCCTTAAAAATGCATTGTGAATTTTTAAATTAACAAGAAAATTTCTTTTTTTAACATCAGTGGATGTACGCCCTTAAAATAAATTGTTAGCGTTATAATTGTTGAACTATGAATTTTTTACAGATACCTAAGACACTTTTAAAGCTTCTCTTAAAATCCCTGAGTGCTGGGTAGCCTTAAAAATGCATTGTGAATTTTTAAATTAACAAGAAAATATATTTTTTTAACATCAGTGGATGTACGCCCTTAAAATAAATTGTTAGCGTTATAATTGTTGAACTATGAATTTTTTACAGATACCTAAGACACTTTTAAAGCTTCTCTTAAAATCCCTGAGTGCTGGGTAGCCTTAAAAATGTATTGTGAATTTTTAAATTAACAAGAAAATTTCTTTTTTTAACATCAGTGGATGTACGCCCTTAAAATAAATTGTTAGCGTTATAATTGTTGAACTATGAATTTTTTACAGATACCTAAGACACTTTTAAAGCTTCTCTTAAAATCCCTGAGTGCTGGGTAGCCTTAAAAATGCATTGTGAATTTTTAAATTAACAAGAAAATTTCTTTTTTTAACATCAGTGGATGTACGCCCTTAAAATAAATTGTTAGCGTTATAATTGTTGAACTATGAATTTTTTACAGATACCTAAGACACTTTTAAAGCTTCTCTTAAAATCCCTGAGTGCTGGGTAGCCTTAAAAATGCATTGTGAATTTTTAAATTAACAAGAAAATCTCTTTTTTTAACATCAGTGGATGTACGCCCTTAAAATAAATTGTTAGCGTTATAATTGTTGAACTATGAATTTTCTACAGATACCTAGGACACCTTTAAAGCTTTTCTTAAAATCGTTGAGTGCTGGGTGGCCTTAAAAATGTATAGTGAATTTTTAAATTAACAAGAAAATTTCTTTTTTTAACATCAGTGGATATACGCCCTTAAAATAAATTGTTAGCGTTATAATTGTTGAACTATGAATTTTTTTCAGATACCTAAGACACTTTTAAAGCTTCTCTTAAAATCCCTGAGTGCTGGGTAGCCTTAAAAATGCATTGTGAATTTTAAATTAACAAGAAAATCTCTTTTTTTAACATCAGTGGATGTACGCCCTTAAAATAAATTGTTAGCGTTATAATTGTTGAACTATGAATTTTTTACAGATACCTAAGACACTTTTAAAGCTTCTCTTAAAATCCCTGAGTGCTGGGTAGCCTTAAAAATGCATTGTGAATTTTTAAATTAACAAGAAAATTTCTTTTTTTAACATCAGTGGATGTACGCCCTTAAAATAAATTGTTAGCGTTATAATTGTTGAACTATGAATTTTTTACAGATACCTAAGACACTTTTAAAGCTTCTCTTAAAATCCCTGAGTGCTGGGTAGCCTTAAAAATGCATTGTGAATTTTTAAATTAACAAGAAAATTTCTTTTTTTAACATCAGTGGATGTACGCCCTTAAAATAAATTGTTAGCGTTATAATTGTTGAACTATGAATTTTTTACAGATACCTAAGACACTTTTAAAGCTTCTCTTAAAATCCCTGAGTGCTGGGTAGCCTTAAAAATGCATTGGGAATTTTTAAATTAACAAGAAAATTTCTTTTTTTAACATCAGTGGATGTACGCCCTTAAAATAAATTGTTAGCGTTATAATTGTTGAACTATGAATTTTTTACATATACCTAAGACACTTTTAAAGCTTCTCTTAAAATCCCTGAGTGCTGGGTAGCCTTAAAAATGCATTGTGAATTTTTAAATTAACAAGAAAATCTCTTTTTTTAACATCAGTGGATGTACGCTCTTAAAATAAATTGTTAGCGTTATAATTGTTGAACTATGAATTTTTTACAGATACCTCAGACACTTTTAAAGCTTCTTTTAAAATCCCTGAGTGCTGGGTAGCCTTAAAAATGCATTGTGAATTTTTGAATTAACAAGAAAATTTCTTTTTTTAACATCAGTGGATGTACGCCCTTAAAATAAATTGTTAGCGTTATAATTGTTGAACTATGAATTTTTTACAGATACCTCAGACACCTTTAAAGCTTCTCCTAAAATCCCTGAGTGCTGGGTAGCCTTAAAAATGCATTGTGAATTTTTAAATTAACAAGAAAATCTCTTTTTTTAACATCAGTGGATGTACGCCCTTAAAATAAATTGTTAGCGTTATAATTGTTGAACTATGAAATTTTACAGATACCTAAGACACTTTTAAAGCTTCTCCTAAAATCCCTGAGTGCTGGGTAGCCTTAAAAATGCATTGTGAATTTTTAAATTAACAAGAAAATCTCTTTTTTAACATCAGTGGATGTACGCCCTTAAAATAAATTGTTAGCGTTATAATTGTTGAACTATGAATTTTTTACAGATACCTAAGACACTTTTAAAGCTTCTCTTAAAATCCCCGAGTGCTGGGTAGCCTTAAAAATGCATTGTGAATTTTTAAATTAACAAGAAAATTTCTTTTTTTAACATCAGTGGATGTACGCCCTTAAAATAAATTGTTAGCGTTATAATTGTTGAACTATGAATTTTTTACAGATACCTAAGACACTTTTAAAGCTTCTCTTAAAATCCCTGAGTGCTGGGTAGCCTTAAAAATGCATTGTGAATTTTTAAATTAACAAGAAAATCTCTTTTTTTAACATCAGTGGATGTACGCCCTTAAAATAAATTGTTAGCGTTATAATTGTTGAACTATGAATTTTTTACAGATACCTAAGACACTTTTAAAGCTTCTCTTAAAATCCCTGAGTGCTGGGTAGCCTGAAAAATGCATTGTGAATTTTTAAATTAACAAGAAAATTTCTTTTTTTAACATCAGTGGATGTACGCCCTTAAAATAAATTGTTAGCGTTATAATTGTTGAACTATGAATTTTTTACAGATACCTAAGACACTTTTAAAGCTTCTCTTAAAATCCCTGAGTGCTGGGTAGCCTTAAAAATGCATTGTGAATTTTTAAATTAACAAGAAAATCTCTTTTTTTAACATCAGTGGATGTACGCTCTTAAAATAAATTGTTAGCGTTATAATTGTTGAACTATGAATTTTTTACAGATACCTCAGACACTTTTAAAGCTTCTTTTAAAATCCCTGAGTGCTGGGTAGCCTTAAAAATGCATTGTGAATTTTTGAATTAACAAAAAAATTTCTTTTTTTAACATCAGTGGATGTACGCCCTTAAAATAAATTGTTAGCGTTATAATTGTTGAACTATGAATTTTTTACAGATACCTAAGACACTTTTAAAGCTTCTCTTAAAATCCCTGAGTGCTGGATAGCCTTAAAAATGCATTGTGAATTTTTAAATTAACAAGAAAATCTCTTTTTTTAACATCAGTGGATGTACGCTCTTAAAATAAATTGTTAGCGTTATAATTGTTGAACTATGAATTTTTTACAGATACCTCAGACACTTTTAAAGCTTCTCCTAAAATCCCTGAGTGCTGGGTAGCCTTAAAAATGCACTGTGAATTTTTAAATTAACAAGAAAATCTCTTTTTTAACATCAGTGGATGAACGCCCTTAAAATAAATTGTTAGCGTTATAATTGTTGAACTATGAATTTTTTACAGATACCTAAGACACTTTTAAAGCTTCTCTTAAAATCCCTGAGTGCTGGGTAGCCTTAAAAATGCATTGTGAATTTTTAAATTAAGAAGAAAATTTCTTTTTTTAACGACAGTGGGTGTACACTCTTAAAATAAGTTTTTAGCGTTTTAATTGTTGATCTATGAATTTTTGAAAGATACCTAAACAGTTTTAAAGCTTCTCTTAAAATCCCTGAGTGCTGGGTGGCCTTAAAAATGCATTGTGAATTTTTAAATTAACAAGAAAATTTCTTTTTTTAACGTCAGTGGATGTACACCCTTAAAATAAATTGTTAGCGTTATAATTGTTGAACTATGAATTTTTTACAGATACCTAAAACACCTTTAAAGCTTTTCTTAAAATCCCTGAGTGCTGGGTGGCCTTAAAAATGTATAGTGAATTTTTAAATTAACAAGAAAATCTCTTTTTTTAACATCAGTGGATGTACGCCCTTAAAATAAATTGTTAGCGTCATAATTGTTGAACTATGAATTTTTTACAGATACCTAAGAAACTCTTAAAGCTTTTCTTAAAATCCCTGAGTGCTGGGTAGCCTTAAAAATGCATTGTGAATTTTTAAATTAAGAAGAAAATTTCTTTTTTTAACGACAGTGGGTGTACACTCTTAAAATAAGTTTTTAGCGTTTTAATTGTTGATCTATGAATTTTTGAAAGATACCTAAACAGTTTTAAAGCTTCTCTTAAAATCCCTGAGTGCTGGGTAGCCTTAAAAATGCATTGTGAATTTTTAAATTAACAAGAAAATCTCTTTTTTTAACATCAGTGGATGTACGCCCTTAAAATAAATTGTTAGCGTTATAATTGTTGAACTATGAATTTTTTACAGATACCTAAGAAACTCTTACAGCTTTTCTTAAAATCCCTGAGTGCTGGGTAGCCTTAAAAATGCATTGTGAATTTTTAAATTAACAAGAAAATTTCTTTTTTTAACATCAGTGGATGTACGCCCTTAAAATAAATTGTTAGCGTTATAATTGTTGAACTATGAATTTTTTACAGATACCTAAGACACTTTTAAAGCTTCTCTTAAAATCCCTGAGTGCTGGGTAGCCTTAAAAATGCATTGTGAATTTTTAAATTAACAAGAAAATTTCTTTTTTTAACATCAGTGGATGTACGCCCTTAAAATAAATTGTTAGCGTTATAATTGTTGAACTATGAATTTTTTACAGATACCTAAGACACTTTTAAAGCTTCTCTTAAAATCCCTGAGTGCTGGGTAGCCTTAAAAATGCATTGTGAATTTTTAAATTAACAAGAAAATCTCTTTTTTTAACATCAGTGGATGTACGCCCTTAAAATAATATGTTAGCGTTATAATTGTTGAACTATGAATTTTTTACAGATACCTAAGAAACTCTTACAGCTTTTCTTAAAATCCCTGAGTGCTGGGTAGCCTTAAAAATGCATTGTGAATTTTTAAATTAACAAGAAAATT
Organism: Diaprepes abbreviatus; assembly: GCA_034092305.1. Lineage (NCBI taxonomy): Eukaryota > Metazoa > Arthropoda > Insecta > Coleoptera > Curculionidae > Diaprepes > Diaprepes abbreviatus. Next base: position 1,054,765 of record JASJET010000217.1, read on the forward strand.
TCTTTTTTTAACATCAGTGGATGTACGCCCTTAAAATAAATTGTTAGCGTTATAATTGTTGAACTATGAATTTTTTACAGATACCTAAGACACTTTTAAAGCTTCTCTTAAAATCCCTGAGTGCTGGGTAGCCTTAAAAATGCATTGTGAATTTTTAAATTAACAAGAAAATCTCCTTTTTTAACATCAGTGGATGTACGCCCTTAAAATAAATTGTTAGCGTTATAATTGTTGAACTATGAATTTTTTACAGATACCTAAGACACTTTTAAAGCTTCTCTTAAAATCCCTGAGTGCTGGGTGGCCTTAAAAATGTATAGTGAATTTTTAAATTAACAAGAAAATTTCTTTTTTTAACATCAGTGGATGTACGCCCTTAAAATAAATTGTTAGCGTTATAATTGTTGAACTATGAATTTTCTACAGATACCTAGGACACCTTTAAAACTTTTCTTAAAATCCCTGAGTGCTGGGTGGCCTTAAAAATGTATAGTGAATTTTTAAATTAACAAGAAAATTTCTTTTTTTAACATCAGTGGATGTACGCCCTTAAAATAAATTGTTAGCGTTATAATTGTTGAACTATGAATTTTTTACAGATACCTAAGAAACTCTTAAAGCTTTTCTTAAAATCCCTGAGTGCTGGGTAGCCTTAAAAATGCATTGTGAATTTTTAAATTAACAAGAAAATTTCTTTTTTTAACATCAGTGGATGTACGCCCTTAAAATAAATTGTTAGCGTTATAATTGTTGAACTATGAATTTTTTACAGATACCTAAGAAACTCTTAAAGCTTTTCTTAAAATCCCTGAGTGCTGGGTAGCCTTAAAATGCATTGTGAATTTTTAAATTAACAAGAAAATTTCTTTTTTTAACATCAGTGGATGTACGCCCTTAAAATAAATTGTTAGCGTTATAATTGTTGAACTATGAATTTTTTACAGATACCTAAGACACTTTTAAAGCTTCTCTTAAAATCCCTGAGTGCTGGGTAGCCTTAAAAATGCATTGTGAATTTTTAAATTAACAAGAAAATCTCTTTTTTTAACATCAGTGGATGTACGCCCTTAAAATAAATTGTTAGCGTTATAATTGTTGAACTATGAATTTTTTACAGATACCTAAGACACTTTTAAAGCTTCTCTTAAAATCCCTGAGTGCTGGGTAGCCTTAAAAATGCATTGTGAATTTTTAAATTAACAAGAAAATCTCTTTTTTTAACATCAGTGGATGTACGCCCTTAAAATAAATTGTTAGCGTTATAATTGTTGAACTATGAATTTTCTACAGATACCTAGGACACCTTTAAAGCTTTTCTTAAAATCGTTGAGTGCTGGGTGGCCTTAAAAATGTATAGTGAATTTTTAAATTAACAAGAAAATTTCTTTTTTTAACATCAGTGGATGTACGCCCTTAAAATAAATTGTTAGCGTTATAATTGTTGAACTATGAATTTTTTACAGATACCTAAGACACTTTTAAAGCTTCTCTTAAAATCCCTGAGTGCTGGGTAGCCTTAAAAATGCATTGTGAATTTTTAAATTAACAAGAAAATCTCTTTTTTTAACATCAGTGGATGTACGCCCTTAAAATAAATTGTTAGCGTTATAATTGTTGAACTATGAATTTTTTACAGATACCTAAGAAACTCTTAAAGCTTTTCTTAAAATCCCTGAGTGCTGGGTAGCCTTAAAAATGCATTGTGAATTTTTAAATTAACAAGAAAATTTCTTTTTTTAACATCAGTGGATGTACGCCCTTAAAATAAATTGTTAGCGTTATAATTGTTGAACTATGAATTTTTTACAGATACCTAAGACACTTTTAAAGCTTCTCTTAAAATCCCTGAGTGCTGGGTAGCCTTAAAAATGCATTGTGAATTTTTAAATTAACAAGAAAATTTCTTTTTTTAACATCAGTGGATGTACGCCCTTAAAATAAATTGTTAGCGTTATAATTGTTGAACTATGAATTTTTTACATATACCTAAGACACTTTTAAAGCTTCTCTTAAAATCCCTGAGTGCTGGGTAGCCTTAAAAATGCATTGTGAATTTTTAAATTAACAAGAAAATCTCTTTTTTTAACATCAGTGGATGTACGCTCTTAAAATAAATTGTTAGCGTTATAATTGTTGAACTATGAATTTTTTACAGATACCTCAGACACTTTTAAAGCTTCTTTTAAAATCCCTGAGTGCTGGGTAGCCTTAAAAATGCATTGTGAATTTTTGAATTAACAAGAAAATTTCTTTTTTTAACATCAGTGGATGTACGCCCTTAAAATAAATTGTTAGCGTTATAATTGTTGAACTATGAATTTTGTACAGATACCTCAGACACTTTTAAAGCTTCTCCTAAAATCCCTGAGTGCTGGGTAGCCTTAAAAATGCATTGTGAATTTTTAAATTAACAAGAAAATCTCTTTTTTAACATCAGTGGATGTACGCCCTTAAAATAAATTGTTAGCGTTATAATTGTTGAACTATGAATTTTTTACAGATACCTAAGACACTTTTAAAGCTTCTCTTAAAATCCCTGAGTGCTGGGTAGCCTTAAAAATGCATTGTGAATTTTTAAATTAACAAGAAAATTTCTTTTTTTAACATCAGTGGATGTACGCCCTTAAAATAAATTGTTAGCGTTATAATTGTTGAACTATGAATTTTTTACAGATACCTAAGACACTTTTAAAGCTTCTCTTAAAATCCCTGAGTGCTGGGTAGCCTTAAAAATGCATTGTGAATTTTTAAATTAACAAGAAAATCTCTTTTTTTAACATCAGTGGATGTACGCCCTTAAAATAAATTGTTAGCGTTATAATTGTTGAACTATGAATTTTTTACAGATACCTAAGACACTTTTAAAGCTTCTCTTAAAATCCCTGAGTGCTGGGTAGCCTGAAAAATGCATTGTGAATTTTTAAATTAACAAGAAAATTTCTTTTTTTAACATCAGTGGATGTACGCCCTTAAAATAAATTGTTAGCGTTATAATTGTTGAACTATGAATTTTTTACAGATACCTAAGACACTTTTAAAGCTTCTCTTAAAATCCCTGAGTGCTGGGTAGCCTTAAAAATGCATTGTGAATTTTTAAATTAACAAGAAAATCTCTTTTTTTAACATCAGTGGATGTACGCTCTTAAAATAAATTGTTAGCGTTATAATTGTTGAACTATGAATTTTTTACAGATACCTCAGACACTTTTAAAGCTTCTTTTAAAATCCCTGAGTGCTGGGTAGCCTTAAAAATGCATTGTGAATTTTTGAATTAACAAGAAAATTTCTTTTTTTAACATCAGTGGATGTACGCCCTTAAAATAAATTGTTGGCGTTATAATTGTTGAACTATGAATTTTTTACAGATACCTAAGACACTTTTAAAGCTTCTCTTAAAATCCCTGAGTGCTGGGTAGCCTTAAAAATGCATTGTGAATTTTTAAATTAACAAGAAAATCTCTTTTTTTAACATCAGTGGAAGTACGCTCTTAAAATAAATTGTTAGCGTTATAATTGTTGAACTATGAATTTTTTACAGATACCTCAGACACTTTTAAAGCTTCTCCTAAAATCCCTGAGTGCTGGGTAGCCTTAAAAATGCATTGTGAATTTTTAAATTAACAAGAAAATCTCTTTTTTTAACATTAGTGGATGTACGCCCTTAAAATAAATTGTTAGCGTTATAATTGTTGAACTATGAATTTTTTACAGATACCTAAGACACTTTTTAAGCTTCTCCTAAAATCCCTGAGTGCTGGGTAGCCTTAAAAATGCATTGTGAATTTTTAAATTAACAAGAAAATTTCTTTTTTTAACGTCAGTGGATGTACACCCTTAAAATAAATTGTTAGCGTTATAATTGTTGAACTATGAATTTTTTACAGATACCTAAAACACCTTTAAAGCTCTTCTTAAAATCCCTGAGTGCTGGGTGGCCTTAAAAATGTATAGTGAATTTTTAAATTAACAAGAAAATCTCTTTTTTTAACATCAGTGGATGTACGCCCTTAAAATAAATTGTTAGCGTCATAATTGTTGAACTATGAATTTTTTACAGATACCTAAGAAACTCTTAAAGCTTTTCTTAAAATCCCTGAGTGCTGGGTAGCCTTAAAAATGCATTGTGAATTTTTAAATTAAGAAGAAAATTTCTTTTTTTAACGACAGTGGGTGTACACTCTTAAAATAAGTTTTTAGCGTTTTAATTGTTGATCTATGAATTTTTGAAAGATACCTAAACAGTTTTAAAGCTTCTCTTAAAATCCCTGAGTGCTGGGTAGCCTTAAAAATGCATTGTGAATTTTTAAATTAACAAGAAAATTTCTTTTTTTAACATCAGTGGATGTACGCCCTTAAAATAAATTGTTAGCGTTATAATTGTTGAACTATGAATTTTTTACAGATACCTAAGACACTTTTAAAGCTTCTCTTAAAATCCCTGAGTGCTGGGTAGCCTTAAAAATGCATTGTGAATTTTTAAATTAACAAGAAAATTTCTTTTTTTAACATCAGTGGATGTACGCCCTTAAAATAAATTGTTAGCGTTATAATTGTTGAACTATGAATTTTTTACAGATACCTAAGACACTTTTAAAGCTTCTCTTAAAATCCCTGAGTGCTGGGTAGCCTTAAAAATGCATTGTGAATTTTTAAATTAACAAGAAAATCTCTTTTTTTAACATCAGTGGATGTACGCCCTTAAAATAATATGTTAGCGTTATAATTGTTGAACTATGAATTTTTTACAGATACCTAAGAAGCTCTTACAGCTTTTCTTAAAATCCCTGAGTGCTGGGTAGCCTTAAAAATGCATTGTGAATTTTTAAATTAACAAGAAAATTTCTTTTTTTAACATCAGTGGATGTACGCCCTTAAAATAAATTGTTAGCGTTATAATTGTTGAACTATGAATTTTTTACAGATACCTAAGACACTTTTAAAGCTTCTCTTAAAATCCCTGAGTGCTGGGTAGCCTTAAAAATGCATTGTGAATTTTTAAATTAACAAGAAAATCTCCTTTTTTAACATCAGTGGATGTACGCCCTTAAAATAAATTGTTAGCGTTATAATTGTTGAACTATGAATTTTTTACAGATACCTAAGACACTTTTAAAGCTTCTCTTAAAATCCCTGAGTGCTGGGTGGCCTTAAAAATGTATAGTGAATTTTTAAATTAACAAGAAAATTTCTTTTTTTAACATCAGTGGATGTACGCCCTTAAAATAAATTGTTAGCGTTATAATTGTTGAACTATGAATTTTCTACAGATACCTAGGACACCTTTAAAACTTTTCTTAAAATCCCTGAGTGCTGGGTGGCCTTAAAAATGTATAGTGAATTTTTAAATTAACAAGAAAATTTCTTTTTTTAACATCAGTGGATGTACGCCCTTAAAATAAATTGTTAGCGTTATAATTGTTGAACTATGAATTTTTTACAGATACCTAAGAAACTCTTAAAGCTTTTCTTAAAATCCCTGAGTGCTGGGTAGCCTTAAAAATGCATTGTGAATTTTTAAATTAACAAGAAAATTTCTTTTTTTAACATCAGTGGATGTACGCCCTTAAAATAAATTGTTAGCGTTATAATTGTTGAACTATGAATTTTTTACAGATACCTAAGAAACTCTTAAAGCTTTTCTTAAAATCCCTGAGTGCTGGGTAGCCTTAAAATGCATTGTGAATTTTTAAATTAACAAGAAAATTTCTTTTTTTAACATCAGTGGATGTACGCCCTTAAAATAAATTGTTAGCGTTATAATTGTTGAACTATGAATTTTTTACAGATACCTAAGACACTTTTAAAGCTTCTCTTAAAATCCTTGAGTGCTGGGTAGCCTTAAAAATGCATTGTGAATTTTTAAATTAACAAGAAAATTTCTTTTTTTAACATCAGTGGATGTACACCCTTAAAATAAATTGTTAGCGTTATAATTGTTGAACTATGAATTTTTTACAGATACCTAAGACACTTTTAAAGCTTCTCTTAAAATCCCTGAGTGCTGGGTAGCCTTAAAAATGCATTGTGAATTTTTAAATTAACAAGAAAATCTCTTTTTTTAACATCAGTGGATGTACGCCCTTAAAATAAATTGTTAGCGTTATAATTGTTGAACTATGAATTTTTTACAGATACCTAAGACACTTTTAAAGCTTCTCTTAAAATCCCTGAGTGCTGGGTGGCCTTAAAAATGTATAGTGAATTTTTAAATTAACAAGAAAATTTCTTTTTTTAACATCAGTGGATGTACGCCCTTAAAATAAATTGTTAGCGTTATAATTGTTGAACTATGAATTTTCTACAGATACCTAGGACACCTTTAAAGCTTTTCTTAAAATCCCTGAGTGCTGGGTGGCCTTAAAAATGTATAGTGAATTTTTAAATTAACAAGAAAATTTCTTTTTTTAACATCAGTGGATGTACGCCCTTAAAATAAATTGTTAGCGTTATAATTGTTGAACTATGAATTTTTTACAGATACCTAAGAAACTCTTAAAGCTTTTCTTAAAATCCCTGAGTGCTGGGTAGCCTTAAAAATGCATTGTGAATTTTTAAATTAACAAGAAAATTTCTTTTTTTAACATCAGTGGATGTACGCCCTTAAAATAAATTGTTAGCGTTATAATTGTTAAACTATGAATTTTTTACAGATACCTAAGAAACTCTTAAAGCTTTTCTTAAAATCCCTGAGTGCTGGGTAGCCTTAAAAATGCATTGTGAATTTTTAAATTAACAAGAAAATTTCTTTTTTTAACATCAGTGGATGTACGCCCTTAAAATAAATTGTTAGCGTTATAATTGTTGAACTATGAATTTTTTACAGATACCTAAGACACTTTTAAAGCTTCTCTTAAAATCCTTGAGTGCTGGGTAGCCTTAAAAATGCATTGTGAATTTTTAAATTAACAAGAAAATTTCTTTTTTTAACATCAGTGGATGTACACCCTTAAAATAAATTGTTAGCGTTATAATTGTTGAACTATGAATTTTTTACAGATACCTAAGACACTTTTAAAGCTTCTCTTAAAATCCCTGAGTGCTGGGTAGCCTTAAAAATGCATTGTGAATTTTTAAATTAACAAGAAAATCTCTTTTTTTAACATCAGTGGATGTACGCCCTTAAAATAAATTGTTAGCGTTATAATTGTTGAACTATGAATTTTTTACAGATACCTAAGACACTTTTAAAGCTTCTCTTAAAATCCCTGAGTGCTGGGTAGCCTTAAAAATGCATTGTGAATTTTTAAATTAACAAGAAAATCTCTTTTTTTAACATCAGTGGATGTACGCCCTTAAAATAAATTGTTAGCGTTATAATTGTTGAACTATGAATTTTCTACAGATACCTAGGACACCTTTAAAGCTTTTCTTAAAATCGTTGAGTGCTGGGTGGCCTTAAAAATGCATTGTGAATTTTTAAATTAACAAGAAAATTTCTTTTTTTAACATCAGTGGATGTACGCCCTTAAAATAAATTGTTAGCGTTATAATTGTTGAACTATGAATTTTTTACAGATACCTAAGACACTTTTAAAGCTTCTCTTAAAATCCCTGAGTGCTGGGTAGCCTTAAAAATGCATTGTGAATTTTTAAATTAACAAGAAAATCTCTTTTTTTAACATCAGTGGATGTACGCCCTTAAAATAAATTGTTAGCGTTATAATTGTTGAACTATGAATTTTTTACAGATACCTAAGAAACTCTTAAAGCTTTTCTTAAAATCCCTGAGTGCTGGGTAGCCTTAAAAATGCATTGTGAATTTTTAAATTAACAAGAAAATTTCTTTTTTTAACATCAGTGGATGTACGCCCTTAAAATAAATTGTTAGCGTTATAATTGTTGAACTATGAATTTTTTACAGATACCTAAGACACTTTTAAAGCTTCTCTTAAAATCCCTGAGTGCTGGGTAGCCTTAAAAATGCATTGTGAATTTTTAAATTAACAAGAAAATTTCTTTTTTTAACATCAGTGGATGTACGCCCTTAAAATAAATTGTTAGCGTTATAATTGTTGAACTATGAATTTTTTACATATACCTAAGACACTTTTAAAGCTTCTCTTAAAATCCCTGAGTGCTGGGTAGCCTTAAAAATGCATTGTGAATTTTTAAATTAACAAGAAAATCTCTTTTTTTAACATCAGTGGATGTACGCTCTTAAAATAAATTGTTAGCGTTATAATTGTTGAACTATGAATTTTTTACAGATACCTCAGACACTTTTAAAGCTTCTTTTAAAATCCCTGAGTGCTGGGTAGCCTTAAAAATGCATTGTGAATTTTTGAATTAACAAGAAAATTTCTTTTTTTAACATCAGTGGATGTACGCCCTTAAAATAAATTGTTAGCGTTATAATTGTTGAACTATGAATTTTTTACAGATACCTCAGACACTTTTAAAGCTTCTCCTAAAATCGCTGAGTGCTGGGTAGCCTTAAAAATGCATTGTGAATTTTTAAATTAACAAGAAAATCTCTTTTTTTAACATCAGTGGATGTACGCCCTTAAAATAAATTGTTAGCGTTATAATTGTTGAACTATGAATTTTTTACAGATACCTAAGACACTTTTAAAGCTTCTCCTAAAATCCCTGAGTGCTGGGTAGCCTTAAAAATGCATTGTGAATTTTTAAATTAACAAGAAAATCTCTTTTTTAACATCAGTGGATGTACGCCCTTAAAATAAATTGTTAGCGTTATAATTGTTGAACTATGAATTTTTTACAGATACCTAAGACACTTTTAAAGCTTCTCTTAAAATCCCTGAGTGCTGGGTAGCCTTAAAAATGCATTGTGAATTTTTAAATTAACAAGAAAATTTCTTTTTTTAACATCAGTGGATGTACGCCCTTAAAATAAATTGTTAGCGTTATAATTGTTGAACTATGAATTTTTTACAGATACCTAAGACACTTTTAAAGCTTCTCTTAAAATCCCTGAGTGCTGGGTAGCCTTAAAAATGCATTGTGAATTTTTAAATTAACAAGAAAATCTCTTTTTTTAACATCAGTGGATGTACGCCCTTAAAATAAATTGTTAGCGTTATAATTGTTGAACTATGAATTTTTTACAGATACCTAAGACACTTTTAAAGCTTCTCTTAAAATCCCTGAGTGCTGGGTAGCCTGAAAAATGCATTGTGAATTTTTAAATTAACAAGAAAATTTCTTTTTTTAACATCAGTGGATGTACGCCCTTAAAATAAATTGTTAGCGTTATAATTGTTGAACTATGAATTTTTTACAGATACCTAAGACACTTTTAAAGCTTCTCTTAAAATCCCTGAGTGCTGGGAAGCCTTAAAAATGCATTGTGAATTTTTAAATTAACAAGAAAATCTCTTTTTTTAACATCAGTGGATGTACGCTCTTAAAATAAATTGTTAGCGTTATAATTGTTGAACTATGAATTTTTTACAGATACCTCAGACACTTTTAAAGCTTCTTTTAAAATCCCTGAGTGCTGGGTAGCCTTAAAAATGCATTGTGAATTTTTGAATTAACAAGAAAATTTCTTTTTTTAACATCAGTGGATGTACGCCCTTAAAATAAATTGTTAGCGTCATAATTGTTGAACTATGAATTTTTTACAGATACCTAAGAAACTCTTAAAGCTTTTCTTAAAATCCCTGAGTGCTGGGTAGCCTTAAAAATGCATTGTGAATTTTTAAATTAAGAAGAAAATTTCTTTTTTTAACGACAGTGGGTGTACACTCTTAAAATAAGTTTTTAGCGTTTTAATTGTTGATCTATGAATTTTTGAAAGATACCTAAACAGTTTTAAAGCTTCTCTTAAAATCCCTGAGTGCTGGGTAGCCTTAAAAATGCATTGTGAATTTTTAAATTAACAAGAAAATCTCTTTTTTTAACATCAGTGGATGTACGCCCTTAAAATAAATTGTTAGCGTTATAATTGTTGAACTATGAATTTTTTACAGATACCTAAGAAACTCTTACAGCTTTTCTTAAAATCCCTGAGTGCTGGGTAGCCTTAAAAATGCATTGTGAATTTTTAAATTAACAAGAAAATTTCTTTTTTTAACATCAGTGGATGTACGCCCTTAAAATAAATTGTTAGCGTTATAATTGTTGAACTATGAATTTTTTACAGATACCTAAGACACTTTTAAAGCTTCTCTTAAAATCCCTGAGTGCTGGGTAGCCTTAAAAATGCATTGTGAATTTTTAAATTAACAAGAAAATTTCTTTTTTTAACATCAGTGGATGTACGCCCTTAAAATAAATTGTTAGCGTTATAATTGTTGAACTATGAATTTTTTACAGATACCTAAGACACTTTTAAAGCTTCTCTTAAAATCCCTGAGTGCTGGGTAGCCTTAAAAATGCATTGTGAATTTTTAAATTAACAAGAAAATCTCTTTTTTTAACATCAGTGGATGTACGCCCTTAAAATAATATGTTAGCGTTATAATTGTTGAACTATGAATTTTTTACAGATACCTAAGAAGCTCTTACAGCTTTTCTTAAAATCCCTGAGTGCTGGGTAGCCTTAAAAATGCATTGTGAATTTTTAAATTAACAAGAAAATTTCTTTTTTTAACATCAGTGGATGTACGCCCTTAAAATAAATTGTTAGCGTTATAATTGTTGAACTATGAATTTTTTACAGATACCTAAGACACTTTTAAAGCTTCTCTTAAAATCCCTGAGTGCTGGGTAGCCTTAAAAATGCATTGTGAATTTTTAAATTAACAAGAAAATCTCCTTTTTTAACATCAGTGGATGTACGCCCTTAAAATAAATTGTTAGCGTTATAATTGTTGAACTATGAATTTTTTACAGATACCTAAGACACTTTTAAAGCTTCTCTTAAAATCCCTGAGTGCTGGGTGGCCTTAAAAATGTATAGTGAATTTTTAAATTAACAAGAAAATTTCTTTTTTTAACATCAGTGGATGTACGCCCTTAAAATAAATTGTTAGCGTTATAATTGTTGAACTATGAATTTTCTACAGATACCTAGGACACCTTTAAAACTTTTCTTAAAATCCCTGAGTGCTGGGTGGCCTTAAAAATGTATAGTGAATTTTTAAATTAACAAGAAAATTTCTTTTTTTAACATCAGTGGATGTACGCCCTTAAAATAAATTGTTAGCGTTATAATTGTTGAACTATGAATTTTTTACAGATACCTAAGAAACTCTTAAAGCTTTTCTTAAAATCCCTGAGTGCTGGGTAGCCTTAAAATGCATTGTGAATTTTTAAATTAACAAGAAAATTTCTTTTTTTAACATCAGTGGATGTACGCCCTTAAAATAAATTGTTAGCGTTATAATTGTTGAACTATGAATTTTTTACAGATACCTAAGACACTTTTAAAGCTTCTCTTAAAATCCTTGAGTGCTGGGTAGCCTTAAAAATGCATTGTGAATTTTTAAATTAACAAGAAAATTTCTTTTTTTAACATCAGTGGATGTACACCCTTAAAATAAATTGTTAGCGTTATAATTGTTGAACTATGAATTTTTTACAGATACCTAAGACACTTTTAAAGCTTCTCTTAAAATCCCTGAGTGCTGGGTAGCCTTAAAAATGCATTGTGAATTTTTAAATTAACAAGAAAATCTCTTTTTTTAACATCAGTGGATGTACGCCCTTAAAATAAATTGTTAGCGTTATAATTGTTGAACTATGAATTTTTTACAGATACCTAAGACACTTTTAAAGCTTCTCTTAAAATCCCTGAGTGCTGGGTGGCCTTAAAAATGTATAGTGAATTTTTAAATTAACAAGAAAATTTCTTTTTTTAACATCAGTGGATGTACGCCCTTAAAATAAATTGTTAGCGTTATAATTGTTGAACTATGAATTTTCTACAGATACCTAGGACACCTTTAAAGCTTTTCTTAAAATCCCTGAGTGCTGGGTGGCCTTAAAAATGTATAGTGAATTTTTAAATTAACAAGAAAATTTCTTTTTTTAACATCAGTGGATGTACGCCCTTAAAATAAATTGTTAGCGTTATAATTGTTGAACTATGAATTTTTTACAGATACCTAAGAAACTCTTAAAGCTTTTCTTAAAATCCCTGAGTGCTGGGTAGCCTTAAAAATGCATTGTGAATTTTTAAATTAACAAGAAAATTTCTTTTTTTAACATCAGTGGATGTACGCCCTTAAAATAAATTGTTAGCGTTATAATTGTTAAACTATGAATTTTTTACAGATACCTAAGAAACTCTTAAAGCTTTTCTTAAAATCCCTGAGTGCTGGGTAGCCTTAAAAATGCATTGTGAATTTTTAAATTAACAAGAAAATTTCTTTTTTTAACATCAGTGGATGTACGCCCTTAAAATAAATTGTTAGCGTTATAATTGTTGAACTATGAATTTTTTACAGATACCTAAGACACTTTTAAAGCTTCTCTTAAAATCCTTGAGTGCTGGGTAGCCTTAAAAATGCATTGTGAATTTTTAAATTAACAAGAAAATTTCTTTTTTTAACATCAGTGGATGTACACCCTTAAAATAAATTGTTAGCGTTATAATTGTTGAACTATGAATTTTTTACAGATACCTAAGACACTTTTAAAGCTTCTCTTAAAATCCCTGAGTGCTGGGTAGCCTTAAAAATGCATTGTGAATTTTTAAATTAACAAGAAAATCTCTTTTTTTAACATCAGTGGATGTACGCCCTTAAAATAAATTGTTAGCGTTATAATTGTTGAACTATGAATTTTTTACAGATACCTAAGACACTTTTAAAGCTTCTCTTAAAATCCCTGAGTGCTGGGTAGCCTTAAAAATGCATTGTGAATTTTTAAATTAACAAGAAAATCTCTTTTTTTAACATCAGTGGATGTACGCCCTTAAAATAAATTGTTAGCGTTATAATTGTTGAACTATGAATTTTCTACAGATACCTAGGACACCTTTAAAGCTTTTCTTAAAATCGTTGAGTGCTGGGTGGCCTTAAAAATGTATAGTGAATTTTTAAATTAACAAGAAAATTTCTTTTTTTAACATCAGTGGATGTACGCCCTTAAAATAAATTGTTAGCGTTATAATTGTTGAACTATGAATTTTTTACAGATACCTAAGACACTTTTAAAGCTTCTCTTAAAATCCCTGAGTGCTGGGTAGCCTTAAAAATGCATTGTGAATTTTTAAATTAACAAGAAAATCTCTTTTTTTAACATCAGTGGATGTACGCCCTTAAAATAAATTGTTAGCGTTATAATTGTTGAACTATGAATTTTTTACAGATACCTAAGAAACTCTTAAAGCTTTTCTTAAAATCCCTGAGTGCTGGGTAGCCTTAAAAATGCATTGTGAATTTTTAAATTAACAAGAAAATTTCTTTTTTTAACATCAGTGGATGTACGCCCTTAAAATAAATTGTTAGCGTTATAATTGTTGAACTATGAATTTTTTACAGATACCTAAGACACTTTTAAAGCTTCTCTTAAAATCCCTGAGTGCTGGGTAGCCTTAAAAATGCATTGTGAATTTTTAAATTAACAAGAAAATTTCTTTTTTTAACATCAGTGGATGTACGCCCTTAAAATAAATTGTTAGCGTTATAATTGTTGAACTATGAATTTTTTACATATACCTAAGACACTTTTAAAGCTTCTCTTAAAATCCCTGAGTGCTGGGTAGCCTTAAAAATGCATTGTGAATTTTTAAATTAACAAGAAAATCTCTTTTTTTAACATCAGTGGATGTACGCTCTTAAAATAAATTGTTAGCGTTATAATTGTTGAACTATGAATTTTTTACAGATACCTCAGACACTTTTAAAGCTTCTTTTAAAATCCCTGAGTGCTGGGTAGCCTTAAAAATGCATTGTGAATTTTTGAATTAACAAGAAAATTTCTTTTTTTAACATCAGTGGATGTACGCCCTTAAAATAAATTGTTAGCGTTATAATTGTTGAACTATGAATTTTTTACAGATACCTCAGACACTTTTAAAGCTTCTCCTAAAATCGCTGAGTGCTGGGTAGCCTTAAAAATGCATTGTGAATTTTTAAATTAACAAGAAAATCTCTTTATTTAACATCAGTGGATGTACGCCCTTAAAATAAATTGTTAGCGTTATAATTGTTGAACTATGAATTTTTTACAGATACCTAAGACACTTTTAAAGCTTCTCCTAAAATCCCTGAGTGCTGGGTAGCCTTAAAAATGCATTGTGAATTTTTAAATTAACAAGAAAATCTCTTTTTTAACATCAGTGGATGTACGCCCTTAAAATAAATTGTTAGCGTTATAATTGTTGAACTATGAATTTTTTACAGATACCTAAGACACTTTTAAAGCTTCTCTTAAAATCTCTGAGTGCTGGGTAGCCTTAAAAATGCATTGTGAATTTTTAAATTAACAAGAAAATTTCTTTTTTTAACATCAGTGGATGTACGCCCTTAAAATAAATTGTTAGCGTTATAATTGTTGAACTATGAATTTTTTACAGATACCTAAGACACTTTTAAAGCTTCTCTTAAAATCCCTGAGTGCTGGGTAGCCTTAAAAATGCATTGTGAATTTTTAAATTAACAAGAAAATCTCTTTTTTTAACATCAGTGGATGTACGCCCTTAAAATAAATTGTTAGCGTTATAATTGTTGAACTATGAATTTTTTACAGATACCTAAGACACTTTTAAAGCTTCTCTTAAAATCCCTGAGTGCTGGGTAGCCTGAAAAATGCATTGTGAATTTTTAAATTAACAAGAAAATTTCTTTTTTTAACATCAGTGGATGTACGCCCTTAAAATAAATTGTTAGCGTTATAATTGTTGAACTATGAATTTTTTACAGATACCTAAGACACTTTTAAAGCTTCTCTTAAAATCCCTGAGTGCTGGGTAGCCTTAAAAATGCATTGTGAATTTTTAAATTAACAAGAAAATCTCTTTTTTTAACATCAGTGGATGTACGCTCTTAAAATAAATTGTTAGCGTTATAATTGTTGAACTATGAATTTTTTACAGATACCTCAGACACTTTTAAAGCTTCTTTTAAAATCCCTGAGTGCTGGGTAGCCTTAAAAATGCATTGTGAATTTTTGAATTAACAAGAAAATTTCTTTTTTTAACATCAGTGGATGTACGCCCTTAAAATAAATTGTTAGCGTTATAATTGTTGAACTATGAATTTTTTACAGATACCTAAGACACTTTTAAAGCTTCTCTTAAAATCCCTGAGTGCTGGGTAGCCTTAAAAATGCATTGTGAATTTTTAAATTAACAAGAAAATCTCTTTTTTTAACATCAGTGGATGTACGCTCTTAAAATAAATTGTTAGCGTTATAATTGTTGAACTATGAATTTTTTACAGATACCTCAGACACTTTTAAAGCTTCTCCTAAAATCCCTGAGTGCTGGGTAGCCTTAAAAATGCATTGTGAATTTTTAAATTAACAAGAAAATCTCTTTTTTTAACATTAGTGGATGTACGCCCTTAAAATAAATTGTTAGCGTTATAATTGTTGAACTATGAATTTTTTACAGATACCTAAGACACTTTTAAAGCTTCTCCTAAAATCCCTGAGTGCTGGGTAGCCTTAAAAATGCATTGTGAATTTTTAAATTAACAAGAAAATCTCTTTTTTAACATCAGTGGATGTACGCCCTTAAAATAAATTGTTAGCGTTATAATTGTTGAACTATGAATTTTTTACAGATACCTAAGACACTTTTAAAGCTTCTCCTAAAATCCCTGAGTGCTGGGTAGCCTTAAAAATGCATTGTGAATTTTTAAATTAACAAGAAAATCTCTTTTTTAACATCAGTGGATGTACGCCCTTAAAATAAATTGTTAGCGTTATAATTGTTGAACTATGAATTTTTTACAGATACCTAAGACACTTTTAAAGCTTCTCTTAAAATCCCTGAGTGCTGGGTAGCCTTAAAAATGCATTGTGAATTTTTAAATTAACAAGAAAATCTCTTTTTTTAACATCAGTGGATGTACGCCCTTAAAATAAATTGTTAGCGTTATAATTGTTGAACTATGAATTTTTTACAGATACCTAAGACACTTTTAAAGCTTCTCTTAAAATCCCTGAGTGCTGGGTAGCCTTAAAAATGCATTGTGAATTTTTAAATTAACAAGAAAATTTCTTTTTTTAACATCAGTGGATGTACGCCCTTAAAATAAATTGTTAGCGTTATAATTGTTGAACTATGAATTTTTTACAGATACCTAAGACACTTTTAAAGCTTCTCTTAAAATCCCTGAGTGCTGGGTAGCCTTAAAAATGCATTGTGAATTTTTAAATTAACAAGAAAATCTCTTTTTTTAACATCAGTGGATGTACGCCCTTAAAATAAATTGTTAGCGTTATAATTGTTGAACTATGAATTTTTTACAGATACCTAAGACACTTTTAAAGCTTCTCTTAAAATCCCTGAGTGCTGGGTAGCCTTAAAAATGCATTGTGAATTTTTAAATTAACAAGAAAATCTCTTTTTTTAACATCAGTGGATGTACGCCCTTAAAATAAATTGTTAGCGTTATGATTGTTGAACTATAAATTTTTTAGATACCTAAGAAACTCTTAAAGCTTCTCTTAAAATCCCTGAGTGCTGGGTAGCCTTAAAAATGCATTGTGAATTTTTAAATTAAGAAGAAAATTTCTTTTTTTAACGACAGTGGGTGTACACTCTTAAAATAAGTTTTTAGCGTTTTAATTGTTGATCTATGAATTTTTGAAAGATACCTAAACAGTTTTAAAGCTTCTCTTAAAATCCCTGAGTGCTGGGTGGCCTTAAAAATGCATTGTGAATTTTTAAATTAACAAGAAAATTTCTTTTTTTAACGTCAGTGGATGTACACCCTTAAAATAAATTGTTAGCGTTATAATTGTTGAACTATGAATTTTTTACAGATACCTAAAACACTTTTAAAGCTTCTCTTAAAATCCCTGAGTGCAGGGTGGCCTTAAAAATGTATAGTGAATTTTTAAATTAACAAGAAAATTCCTTTTTTTAACGTCAGTGGATGTACACCCTTAAATTAAATTGTTAGCGTTATAATTGTTGAACTATGAATTTTTTACAGATACCTAGGACACCTTTAAAGCTTTTCTTAAAATCCCTGAGTGCAGGGTGGCCTTAAAAATGTATAGTGAATTTTTAAATTAACAAGAAAATTCCTTTTTTTAACGTCAGTGGATGTACACCCTTAAATTAAATTGTTAGCGTTATAATTGTTGAACTATGAATTTTTTACAGATACCTAGGACACCTTTAAAGCTTCTCTTAAAATCTCTGAGTGCAGGGTGGCCTTAAAAATGTATAGTGAATTTTTAAATTAACAAGAAAATTCCTTTTTTTAACGTCAGTGGATGTACACCCTTAAATTAAATTGTTAGCGTTATAATTGTTGAACTATGAATTTTTTACAGATACCTAGGACACCTTTAAAGCTTTTCTTAAAATCCCTGAGTGCAGGGTGGCCTTAAAAATGTATAGTGAATTTTTAAATTAACAAGAAAATTCCTTTTTTTAACGTCAGTGGATGTACACCCTTAAATTAAATTGTTAGCGTTATAATTGTTGAACTATGAATTTTTTACAGATACCTAGGACACCTTTAAAGCTTTTCTTAAAACCCCTGAGTGCTGGGTGGCCTTAAAAATGCATTGTGAATTTTTAAATTAACAAGAAAATTTCTTTTTTTTAACGTCAGTGGATGTATACCTTTAAAATAAATTGTTAGCGTTATAATTGTTGATCTATGAATTTATATATATATATATATATATATATATATATATATATATATATATATATATATATATATATTCTTTTTTTGTGCGCATAAAGCTACTTTCAGGATGAAAGATAAATATACCATAACTCTGAAGAAGCTCACTATGTAGAGCGAAACGTCAGACAAATTGTCGTCTTTTGATTTTCAAATGGAAAAATTTATACCCAAGAAAATATTACAGAAAAAAGGTTTAAGATACAAAAAAAAATAAATACAGAAATAATATACAGAGAAAGGGGGAACAACCCTTGAAGTTACAGATCACGTATCGGCCCTGCGAAAGCCTGATTAACATTTGATGGGCGGTAAATGTCAACTTAAGGGCGACGGAAAGGGTGTTTTGTTTATAGTGGAAGCCAGAATAATCTATATTAAACTGATATTTATTAGCATATTATAGGAAAGCAATTTTCACATTACTTTAAACTGCTAAAATATATTAATTTAAGTTTTTTTCATCCTCGCCCAAAAAGAACCTTCAGAGTCTTATAGAAATTGATTTTAGGATTTCTTGTTACAAAAAAAAAATAAATTAAACTTTTGTAGGGAAAAAATGTAACTAGCGATTTTTAGTGCTGAAAATGGTATATTTTGGCATCACTAAAAACATACTTCGATGGAAATTCATACGGTCCATGGCTTACAAAATGGCGACCAAAAAATTGCCATTTTTTTCAGTTTTTCCAGTTTATCTCGAAAAATAAGGGTTGTATGAAAAAATATTTCAAACAAAAGTTATAGATAATTAAAAAACCTATCGATTGATGTAATTAACGGTATAGGTGGCGCCACCAGTTATCGAAATATACTTTTTTCTCGCGGAAAATTCAATTTTTTTTATTTATAATTAAATAATATTTATTAATTAACAATCGCTTCAGAATTCTAGGTAATGATAGATATTTTTGATCCAAAAAAGTGTGTTTAATCCGAAATTTGTGAGTTGAATAGTTTCCGAGAAAATCGAGCTCAAAGTTGAATGTTGATTTGAACAGTTTCTACATGAATTTTCCGTTTCATTTTCTAAAAGCCATAAATGAGAGCTCTCAGCGAGTAGTGAGACGAACAGCACTTGAAAATGCCAAATGTGATTTTGGCGAAACGTCGTGAAAACGATTTTTTGAACGAACGGATTGAAACCCGGAATAACCAAACTATTCATATATATATATATATATATATATATATATATATATATATATATATATATATATATATATATATATATATATTTCACTTTTTGTTCAAACTGTATTTTTTTAATAAAATGATGGATTGCTAATAAAATTAGAAATAACTTTTAATTAATAACATAATCTAAATATTACAATTTTACCATATACTTTACTCCAAAATGTTACCAGTCGCGCAAAGCGATATGTGCGTGTAGTCCGTAGCTGAGCGGCACGCCTGCAGCATAGCAACCCGCTGACTAGCTGTATCCGCGCGATTTGACTACCGTCGGATGGATTCTGTGGGTAGTTTTCAGAGGTCCATAGATCTTACAGGGATGTTTTTCGTGAAACCGAAAAATTTCTCGATAAACTGCAAGTATTCAATAATGTCTTCTGTAAATTTCAGCCCTTAATATTTATAAACCGCGACATAGCGAAATTTTTTTTAAAAAAAGGTAAATCTTATCGTAAAATAATTTTTTTTTCCAGAAATCGGAAATGATATATCTAAATCTAATAGACGTATTAGAATAATCTTAAGTACACTGACAAAAAAGTTATTGCAATTTTTCGACTGAAAAAAACTGTTTTTCGCAATTTTCTCGACGGAAAATCAAACAAAAATTTTTTCGAAAATATATCTTGAAAATATACGTCGTTTCAAACAAATTGCTGTCAACCTGGTTACTGTATCTTTATTAGGAAGGATAATAACCGACATAGAATTTTCAAATTTGAGCTCGATTTTCTCGGAAACTATTCAACTCACAAATTTCGGATTAAACACACTTTTTTGGGTCAAAAATATCTATAATTTCCTAGAATTCTGAAGCGATAGGTAATTAATAAATATCATTTAATTATAAATAAAAAAAATTGAATTTTCCGAGAAAAAAACTTATATTTCGATAACTGGTGGCGCCACCTATAACTTTAATTACATCAAGCGATAGGTTTTTTTTAATTATCTATAACTTTAGTTTGAAACATTTTTTCATACAACCCTTATTTTTTCAAAAATTTTAGTTCGCCATATTAAATCCTCCACCTTTGAAATGACAGTTTTAAAATTACGACTACATTTTCATCTTGAACATACGAGTACGTCGAATATCTTCTACAAAAATTTGGATCTCGCTTTGAGATTGCTAACGACCTCACTTCAACCTTACTATTTTTGCAGAAGTCTACTAAGAATAAATTTTTTTCAGATGCTAAATCAGCTGGCCTACTAAGGTGTCTCTTTTTCTCAAGGATAATATTGGATTGTTGTACTAAATCAAGACTACCAAGGTGACGGCGTCATTACGGTTGTTACCTTCTTGATATTTTTCACATTTCCAGTGGTATAAAATTTTTAAATTAATTTACGCACGGCTTTTCGAGTAAAGTGGACATTTGGGTACTTCAGTCACATATCGATAAGATATATTTTCAATATCATAACATGTTTCTAGGTAAATTAATTTGTTATTTAATAACTATTTTTAGGCAAACTATAAATAATGTTTGTTATTTTGACATTGATAAAAAAATAATTTATTCTCGAATTAATCCACCTGTTCAAACACAAATGGGAATGTTTATTACAGTGCCATATCTCAAAAAGTTTATTTTTAATTTTTTTTATTAAATTACTTATTTAAGCTATGTTTCTATTTCGGAACAATTTAGTTAATTAAAATTTAAAAAAAAAATACAAATAACGGTATTTTATTTAAGACGAATTTTATATTTTTGAATATTTTGAGCACCCTGTACATGCTATTATGACTTTGATCACTCTTTTTGAAATCTGGAAGCAAGCTAAACTTTTTATTAAGAATGACTTTTCATGGAAAAAGCAAAACTATTTATATTAAATAGGGTTCGTTAACATGTATCCGTGGACACACTGTATTCTGTAAAATTTTATGTTGTCTTAGGCCGAGATAAAGTTTTTTTATGACTAATGTAAGAAAAGTCTTTATTTTAAATTGTATTTACTGATTTGCGGTGGGACTAAATAATTATCTTATTATATTTATATTTATATAATAATTTTATTAAAGTATATTTAGAATTCAAAGAAAAGCCGTATTAAAAGGCTAAGAATATTTTTCCTTTAATTAAATTATATCCTGGGGGGTCAAAAATCTTTTTCTTTTATTGAATATTTGAATAAAGACAAAAACACGCATTTTATTTAGATTTTACTGCTTTCATTAGGATAAACCTTCTAATTAGGCTAACAAGGAAACTACGCAGATAAACAAAGATTTTCTCGATGATAAAAAGTACTTTTTTACACAGACCTTTAAATATATATATCCAGAAAAATAAACAACTGCTTCAAGAAGAAATTAAAATTCAAATTGATTAAAGTCTTAATTTTAATAATGATAAATTCACAGTTATAAGTATAAATTAGCAGAATCAACAATAAATATATATATATATATATATATATATATATATATATATATATATATATATATATATATATATATATATATATCCGTTTGTTCGTTTGGTTTCCTGTAGAAGTTTGCAGACGTTTCACCAAAATCTCATTTGGCATCTTCTGTGCTTGATGGTTGATCTACAACCTTAATAACATTAAATAACTAAAATGCGAATATTAGGTGCTTATTTTCTTGTATTTCGTCTCCCTTTTCTCCGTAAAGTTTCTTGCATTGCTTTTCCTCCTATGTAATGCATCTTGATGTTCTCTGTGAAGTGGCTAATAGTAATCAACCCTCATATTGATATTCCATCGTCCCTGGTATAGTTTCTCCATATCTTTCATGTTCTGATGAAACCGTTCCCCTTGCTCTTCACTTACATCACCAAAGTTTCCAAGGAAAAACTCAATGGCTCATCAGACAGCTAAGATTTTTGAGTTGGTTTGAAGGTCATAGACAATGATGTTTCTTGCGAAGTAGTAGATATCTGTTGAACTTCCATTATCTTTATTTACTATTTTTTTTTGTTGAATATCACAGTGATATTCAACAAAAATAAAGACAATGGAAGTTCAATAGATATCTACTACTTCGCCATAAGATTTTTGAATTTGTCTATCGTATTAGCTACGATAAGTTCATAGTTAGGAGCTTTCACATTGCCCAAAAACTTAGTCAAAACTTTTTTAAATGATATCTAAGCTTCCTTTTTCTTTGTACTCATCGTTACTTCGAAGTTGGAATCGAACATCAGTTTACGAATATCAGGCCCAACGAAAATCCCTTGTTTCAGTTTAGCTTCTGATAAATGAGAAAATCTTCTACACAAAAATTTAAAACAATCATCATCTTTAGGTAAAACTTTTACAAATTGTTTCATTAAGCCCAACTTTATGTGTAGTGGTGATAAAATACTTTTTTTGGGGTCTATTTATGCAAAATATTCTTCTCGCAGGGTGTCACAGTTTATCTTAGATTCCTTGCTCTGCTGTTCCACTCACACATAGAACATGGAAATTTTGTAAATCCTTTTTGTTGACCAAGGAACATGGAGACAACTTTTAAATCTCCACACAATATCCGATCATGAGCTCTATAGTTAATTTTCTGTAAAATTATATTAAGATTTTCGTAAGTTTTCTTCATATGGACTGACTGAGCAACAATAAATGAAGCATAAGAATTTTTATTATGTAATTCCACACCTTGCAAAATGGTTTCTGATGAGTCTTTAAAAAATCTCCAATCTTCCTTCTTGTATTCAATGTCAAATTCATTCATTAGACTGTCAATATCATCGCAGTAAATCAAATCCTCTTTCTGCCTAAAAAATTGACCAAACTGTTCATTTCTTGTTCTATAATGGTAAATAGATGTTCTAGATTTCAATAAATGTTTTTCTTTAAGCCTGGAACCAAGCAATTCTGTTTTCCTCTTTTAAACCCAAATCTCTCACTAAATCATTTAACTCAGCTTGTGTAAACAACTGTGGTTTTAAATTTTCTGGAAAATATTGGAACTCATCATCACTCGGTTCACTTTCATTAAATTCAGAACTGGACTGCAAAATATGAACAATAGATTCAGGTGGTACAGGGATAGGAAGTTCCGGTCCATGTCCTACCGGCCGATCAGCTGAAGTAAGGTTAGGATAGACAATTACTTTTTTATTTTTAAAGTTAATTCTAGAAACATTTATGCTGCAAAAATAACAATCATTTGAATGATTTTTTTGCTCTCTCCATATCATGGGTATTGCAAATTTAAAAGTTTTTTTCTCTTTCTTATATCATTTCCTAAGATCCTTGCCACAAACATAACACACTTTATGAGGAACCCAACATTTGTCTTCATTATCGATTTTTACACCAAAATATGCAAAATATACTATTTTTACAAAGTCAGTACTGTTCTCTTGATGTTAAGAGAGTTTTTACAGCCACGATTAGCCATAATAAAGTGTGAATAAAAAACATATAACTTAAACACTGCAATGCGAGTATTAATTTGAAGAAAAGACAGCGGTGTAATTTATCAGAACTACAGATTTAATAACATTTGATTTTATTGCCAATCTTATAACACCAAAATGTATTGCCAACTTAATATTATTTAAATGAATAAAAATATTTTTATACGTTTTGAATAATAAAATTTATTTTTATTTAATATTAAAATGTGATAAATTGGTGGGTAATGTTGTAAATATTGCCGGCGATGTTACGACATAAATACAAACTAATTTTCGACCACTAAAAATTTTTATGGCGTGTTTCGTCCTGACATCGGTGGCGGACTCGTCAGCGGGTTCCATCGATGCTTCTCCCAGACACTCTTGTCTACGTGCTATTTATCTTTGAATGTTATATTTGAAGTCATTCCTTGACGGGATCTATAGGTAAGATGTTACACTATAGGCGGTTTGTTAATACAACAATATGACTTTTTTATTATTATATTAAGAATTAGCACACCAAATAAGACAGGAATTAGTTAAAATTATTGAAAAAGTTTTTTCATCGTTGGCCTGTGGTATCAGACTTAATTAAACACAGATCATGTTTCGTGGTGTGTAGGAGGATATGTAAATTAATATTTTAAAAACTCATTACTGCACTGTCGTCGTTTTTAGATTCAGACATGATGCAAGACTAATTTCGCCTCGGTGTCAATAAATTCACTTATCAACTATTCACCTTGGTATTGTTTAAAATGATTATTGACTTATATTATGTATTACTCATACTTAAGATGTATTGGCAAAGCAAGCAATGACTAATGAGACTACATCCCTACTTTTCTTAGATTTAACTCGTGCATGCATCGACTTGCATTGCATACCTTTGTTTGTTTGCAGTGCCAGCTCACTCGCTGTGTAAATAAGTCATTACAAGCTAGCTAGATTGTGTGAAACGCGTAATATTGTCAATACTTTCAAACCTGCAACAACTTTACTTTTACGACAACAATAAGACGAAAAATCTCAAAGTATGTTTATTAATTTCTTTAATACGTCAGTCGTCGCCTACCTTGATGACTTTAACGTCCCCCAATTGAACAAGCTGCCGCCCACTTCCATGGCTACTAGATCGATTTTAAATGTCAAACTTTTTGAATGAATCTGGCTATTTTCAACTTAGTTCGGTCTTAATGTTAGACCATGTTAGTAAATTAGAGGGTAACATTTTTACCAATGCATGTATAGAACAGAACGCTAGAGCACATTTCGTAACAGTTTTGTTGTATATGATTGAAACATGTAATTTTTATGCTGAGGGTTAACTGAAAAACGGAATTTGATTGAATTTTTGAATATTTCCTGTCTACACATATATATGTAATTAGTTAGAAGGCAGGTCGTCGCAAGTAATATAAATTATTGATAATTTTTAAATAAAATAATTAACAAAATGTAGGATGTGTTTTCATAAACGCGTTCTTTTTTAAACGAAAATTTATTTTTCTTCGCCATTTTGTCGAGAAACATATCTTACTCTATTTAGAATACTGGCGCGCAGATGGACACTCATCTTAATATTTCGAAATATGTACGAGGATGATTCGATGAGTTCTCCGCCTGATAAAGAAAACAAAAGATTTTTGAAAATGTTTTTATTTATATTTTTTAACATAGTTCCCTTGTACTTCAATACATTTAAACCAACGATGTTCTAACATTTTAATATGCGTAGTATAATGCGATTTGTCCAACTCTGCAAAATAAGCGGTTGTCGCTGCTCTGACCTCGTTATTTGAAGGGAATTTTCCTCTAGCGAGCTATTTTTTCAAGTTTGGGAAGAGAAAGTAATCGCTGGGAGCCAGATCCGGCGAATATGGCACATGTGGAAGCACTTCGAAATGTAGGTCATGGAGTTTTGCAGCAACAATCATAGATTTGTGTGCAGGCATGTTATCCTGATGTTTTTTTGGCAAGATGTGGACGTTTAGCGTTAATCACATGCTGCAAACAATCCAGTTGTGAAGCGTCATACTCCCGGTGATGGTCTTGCCTTGCTCTAAATAGTCTATAAACACTACGTCATGTGCATCCCAAAAACTTTTGCCATGACTTTTCCTGCAGACAGAACCGTTTTTGCTTTTTTTGAAGCACTTTCACCTGCCCCCACCCACTGTTTAGACTGCTGCTTTGTCTCTGGCATGTAACGGTGAATCCATGTTTCATCTACAGTTATAAAACGTCGAAGAAACTCATCAGGACTGCGTCTGAATAAGTCGAAATAAACACTCTTGTGAAGTGTTCATTTGAAGGCGTTTTTGGTCGACTGTTAACAAACGCGGCACCCATCGCGCAGAAAGCTGGTTCATGCCAAGAACATCATGCAAAATGTAGTGGACACCATCTACGAGATGTTTGCTATACCAGCAAGCTCTCGTACTTTCAGTCGGCGGTCCTGAAGTATGACATTGCCAATTTTTGTGTCAATTTCTTTAGTTGTAGCGGTTTTTGGGCGTCCCGAGTGCTCATTATCTTGAATTGATGTACGACCACGATTAAATTCAGCAGCCCATTCTTTTACTGTCGAAAACGAAGACACAGAATAATTTAAAGTAGAATCTAACTCATTTTTAATGTCCGTAAGAGTTAAGCCTTTTAAAAGAAAGTACTTTATAACCGCTGGAACTTCAATTTTATCCATCTTTCACAAAATATCGAACCTTATGTGTTCACTCGATCGCCACAAACAAGCAACTGAACGCAAACATCTGAAACTTTGCAGGGCGTCATTTCAAGGTAAATGCTTACAAAACATATTTATTTGATTCTACTAGCGCCCTCTCTGTTTCAGACCGAGAACTTATCAAACCATCCTCGTATATGAAAGTTTCGAAATTCAGATAATAAATTCTTAATTATTTATTGTTAAAAATAACTGAATATTCAAAATTGACTATTTAAAAACAATTTATATAATACTAGCGACCCGCCCCGGCTTCGCACGGGTGCAATGCTGATACTAAATACACTACAGAAAAATTGTGACTATTTATTTTATTTTTACAACAATTATTACATCGGCCTCCGACGCGCTATTTATAGGCACGCTGCCGCCGCCCCGGTCGGCCAGTACCGCCGCAAGCACTACTTCCCGCAATTTTAAATCTGTAATATTTTCGAAAATATTCATTTAAATCTTGTGCTGTAAAGGACCATATAGATCTATATTAAATCAACAATGTATTTAAGCTATTTAATTGGATAAGGATTAATGCTGTATTGGTTAAAATCGCTTCAAAATTTGCCATTATTTGTCGTAAAAAGTAAATGACAAAAAAATGTTATTGTGGGATATCCATGAGAGATAGACATATACCATCGCGGAGTTTTCTGTAGACCTTTTCAATGTGTACAAATAATTAGTACATTATTTTGATAAATCTCGTAGAGTTCAGCCTGCGTTTGCAATGTAAGCGGAAAAAAATATGATAATTAACGACATCACATTAGAAACCTCAAAAATAACAGTATTTCTCCACTATTTAATGGGTGTTATTATACATATAAACCTTCCTCTTGAATCACTCTATCTATTGAAAAAAACGACATCAAAATCCGGTGCGTAGTTTTAAAGATTTAAGCATACAAAGGGACATAGGGACAGAGAAAGCGACTTTGTTTTATACTATGTAGTGATATTCATAATAAATAATTTATGTTTCACACCATTTTTAAAATATCACCCTGATTGTAGTTAAAATTAAATAAGGTTTTGATTCCTCGGTAATTTTTAATAATCTGTTAAAACTCTTGTACACATTTTTTTTAAATAGCAGCGAAAATAAGCAAGATTTAGTAATTATTTTTTGAATAAAATTGGTCGTCGTTATTAAATTGGAATGATAAATTTTTATAGGGGTGACGGTTTTAATCTTCAGAGTGTTAATTAATTGTTTACTTACTGTATACTTAATGAAATATAATAAATATTATTTAAACGTTTTTAAATAGATTAATTATAATATTTTAATTAATGCCGTTGTTATTGGCAGATTGTCCTTTATAAATCCTTAAAATAAGTAAATCGATACGTATCTTCATAACAAATTCGTGGACTTCTAAACATAACCCTTGCTTCGGCCCCACTAAGCAAAAACTTTATTCAGTTGATGTTCGTTACTGAAAACACAATTAAAATTTTTTTGAGAATAAACATATCTCGTAAATGATTTTTCGAGTCTCGAGTCTGGCTGACTACAAGTCTATCTTTCAACAGCTGCAAACAATGCTTGTTTGCTGATGACTCGACTCTCCTTGACATCTCCCTTGTGTAATATAAATGTAATAGGCTTTTTAACCTATCTGAAGAGTTCTACAAGAACGAAACACTGAATACTGCCCTGGTTAACACTAGAACGTATTAGGTGCGAACGCCCGTGGCCCACCAAGAGGAGGTACAATTCCAAATGGGTACACAAGGCAATTAGGCAAATTAAATCGAGCAAAAATGCAAAAAGACTGTTCTCGTTGCATTTATTTTTTTCTCCAGTAGGAGGACCTTTTTTCAGCAATATGACATGTGAAAACAAAAAAAAAATAAATTTTTAAATTATTTTAGAAATGATGTAAATTATTAAGCAAATTGTGATATGTCCAAAACTTCATACGGACCAAAAAGAAAGATTAGGTTGGTTATTGTTCGGTTGTTATCGTAGCTTCTTAAATTATGTAACTTTTTTTCAATTTAACCAAATTCGTATCTATTACTATTACCGAGATTCCTATACTGTCTCTTCTTATTTAGGGTATTCTGTATATTTAGATTTTGTATTTAATAGAGTGGTTTAAGTAACCATTTTTTTAAATAATAAGCGCTTTAATTTTTTTTTTAATTAAGCTAATTTTAAAAATAAAAAATTAAAATGATGATAATCTAGCTCCTTGATTCCCGATGTGATCCCCCGAGGTCGACTGCGATCGACGTAACGGAAAAAAAAATACAGGAGATCTAATTCAAGATTAAAACTTGCAACGGTAACAAATTTAAAAAATATTTCCTCTTTAAGACTGAATACCAAGTTTAAGATATGTTTTCGACCTAATTGTCAATACTTTTAACATTTGATGAAAGTCGCCAATAGAAAAATATCAAATTCTTGAAAGTTTATGATAACTGTAACAGTAGAATCAATTTACTTGGGTACAAGAAAAAACGAAAAACTTACAGTTTGTCCGATATTCCCTTTTTCTCTTTGAAAAGACACTTTTCTCTTCTTTATTACACAGACACTTCCAATGATGGCAGTTTAGGTTATTGATGGTCAATAAATAATTTTATTCACAGTTTCTGAAGATAAAACGTCTTTTAGAAGGACTAATTGTAGGATCCAAATGTATAATCCGTTTCATAAGATCAACATTTGTAATCCAGACGTGGGTTCGAAATCTATAATCCAACTCGTAGGAATAAAATGTAGCATCGGGACGATGGTAGTTACACCGAAACCACCCCACCTTGAAATTGCTTTTAGCCGTGAGTAAATAAGAGTCACTGGTTCAACTTAAATATATACTGTATGTAACAAATCCACCATCTAACAAAACTTAACACTCTAATTCTGAAAATGCTGTGTAGTTCGTTTGACGAGAGAAAAGAATGCAAGGCTTCTTTTACACGTATCCTGATGTAAGTTAGTCCATCGTGACGAGAAATAAGATTACTTATTTAAATAATGAAATACTAGTAACTGTGCAGACAAGATATTTTGAGTAAATCGACAGGTTTAATGCTAATAGAGTTGGCTATGTGAAACCGTAAAGAGATGAGATATGGGAACTCAACGAACGAGGCATTAGAATATGATACCATTGAGAGAAATACGCGGCTTAACCCGACGGGAAATTGGGTTTATTTTTAACCCGTATTGAAAACTAACAACATACTGCTAAAGAGTTGTCAAGAAACTGGCTGTCTCGCACGGTAGGAGATGAGCAAGTTTAATTGGGTAGCGACCAAAAATGGCCGCCGCATCTTTCGTCATCTTGACCAATGATCGATGTGCGGTACTATGAATTAAAAGAGTGGAAGGGTTGCTTTGACTAATCCCGACAAAGGAGACTGTTACTATTTATAGATTTTATTGTTTACACTAAAAATGCGGAGAACTGAAAATACTTAGAAATATGAGGAAAATAAAATGTGTCTTTGAATTTCGGAACACTGTCTGAAATACCAAAATATTTTATGATAAAATTATAGATTTCAAGAAGTTCTTTAAATATATTGTATGAACGACCGCCTATAGGTGCAACATCTTACCTACAGGTGCCGTCAAGGAATGACGTTAAATATAACATCTATTGAAAATATAAAATAAACAAATATATTTACAATGTAATTAGAAATTTGTGCACTAGATCATATCTACAGAATGTTGAATCAGGACTAACGGATTGCTAGAAAAGAAGAAATTCGCGTAACAATATTGTATTCTCGGGAGGTTTCGCTAAGCTCTGAAAAATCTATATGCAGGTGTGGAAAATCCAAACCGGAAACTCTAAACAATGGGAATGTAACAGAAAGAAACGGACAACCCGGTTTAACCATGTTGAAGAAGTGAAATAAAGCATACTGTTGCATCGTAGCTTACTTTCTGGTTTCCAGCAAAGAGGGTTGGGGGGGGGGGGGTCAAAACAGTGGGTTTGAAAACAGGGATTTAATATTAAAAATAAAATTCGAAAAACGTCTAATGTGGTTCAACAGCTGTTAAATATGCAATGTGAAAACAAAATAACAAGAATAATTATATTTCCATGAATAAATATTGCGCTTGAGTCCAAGGTGCATTTTAAAAATAATACTATAATAATAAATACGTGGATATCGATAATCGTTAAAAAGGCAAAGTACTTTTTCCCCTATGCTTAGGACTTCTTACCAAATACCAAATAATTTGTAAGTAATATAATATTTATTGATTTACACAAATGAATAAATAATACGACTGTAATAAAAATAATAAAGAGAACTTTTTAATCATTATCTTCTTTGTTAACAGCTCTTTTCTTATTCTCCAATACATAAGAATTGTTGTCCGAATCCTTACGATGTCAAAAAACAGTGTAAGGATCCATTGACGCCAAAATTTTTGGAATACATCCTCCATATTTTTCTCGAGAAGATTTTAGGGCAAAGTCTAGGCGATAGTTTCTTATTAACTTGTCCGTTGATTTTTGTGCATCTTTCGATAGTTTACCTATCGGTAATATTGTAAATGCTATGTTGACATCGTTAGTGCTTCCTAACCCTTTCTTTGGAATGTCAACAAGAAGTCCTAATCTCTCTCCTTAAAGGCCTGTTGGATGGTAGCCTTTGTCTGTACTTTAACCTCTTTATATTTCTGCTTACGGGCTTGCCACTGCTGTGTGTCACGTTGATACGACAAATACAAGCAGCATTCGAAGAATCGAATACATGCGTGTAGAGTTAACAGTAGTAGCTTGAAATACTCTGTATTTACTGGGACACAGTGTCAATGTTGTTGAACTAAGATGTTGTTTGGTAGAGATAACAACGTTGGACCGATTTCGCTCCAGCCAAAGCATTCACCTAGCCGTCTATCATCGTCATAGATAAGTTGTACTGTACTGAAGCTCGGGTGCCAAAAAGAACTCTTTTATATGGTGCAAGTTGTCTGGTTCAAGTTCATAACTTTATATATTTTTTAAAGACTTTTGTTCGGTTTCCTTAATAAATTCAAATTTCAGAGGCCCGCAATTCATAGTAGAGGAGGGTTTGGAATTGTACAACACAATTTGTTCTTGTTGAGTTTGCGTGTTAATACCTGTTGAAATATTCGGATCAGTGAATTTCATTTTGTACTGGCTCTGACCTGACGTTCCATCGAAGCCCCATTTACAAATGAAACTCATATCTACAAATCCAAATTATCAATTTGTTCAAGGGTGTCTAATTGAAGCAATATAATTCGATCCACTGTGTGATCGAGTAAGCCTTGGAATTTAACCTCGGCTTTTGATTTAGTAAAAGTTAGATACTCGTCATGTGGATAACATGCTTTTTTTGTATTTTACACACCAGAGTACGGCGAAAATATATTACTGCCTTTTTGTTTAGCCCAATTTTGTAATCGTTGATATTTGTTTCTCGACAATCTAATGTCAAATAGAAGAGCGGCGCACAAATGTAACTGGGCGCGACGCAACCACAACATTGTTGCCTTTAACCTGAGACGAAACTTTAGAAAGAAAGGACTGGCCGTTCATTTTATCAAGGTTTAATAGAAACGTTACTTTAACCAACCTTCTATTTTAAATTTCTTAACTACAAATTATTTTGGCTCTTTTCTCAAATTCTGACCCACTAAGCCAGTCTAACTTCTTTCAGGTTAGTTCGGAACAGAAGATCGTAGGGAACGCCTACGCGCAACATTACTCCCGCTAAGTTCCGTGCGATACGAAGACGAGCAGTACCTTGAAACGAATGAGAGGGTGTATTTACTTTTCGTCTAAACTTATAACGTAATCGACGGAATTTGGAATATTTAATGACTATTTGATACATTGATTGTTTTAAATGCACTAAATAGTCAAAATACAAAAAAATTATTTTTTGTTGACCGTTGAACGTAAAGAAAATTGATATTTCTGTCACAAAATAAACATTTATTCTAATAAAAATACTAGTGAAACGCAACGGTAATTTCTAAGTAAATAAGTTAATAAACCACTTTAAAATTACAAATCATTCTCAAAAATAAACTTTGATTTTGGTAAAAAATAAAAGTAACACGTTCAGTAATTGCAAATAAATAAACAAATAATTAAATTCAATTTAAATCAACAAAAACACTTAAAAGTCTAGAAGAGATGTTCAAACAAGCCCGTACTTTGAGCGAGATAATAACCCAGTCTATTGTAAAATACGGTTCGCGTATTTGCCAAAACTTCAGGGGTTATATCCCTATTAGCCCTTTCCATCATGTTCTCACAAGACACCATACGTTTTTCCTGGTCTTCCGGAAAAATTTCTTGAGTTGTTCGCAATTTGTAACAGCGATATTTGTTCCGCTTTAAAATATTCTGAACTGTTCGAGCGTTCATATCAAGTTCTTCGGCAATTGCTGTACAATTTCAAGGAAAATTAATTTTTGGCTAAACTACAAACGTCAGTCTCCCGATTTGCTCGTTCTTCAGTAATTTGAGGAACCGGTTGGTCCTCATTATTATCGGGGCAATTTTTACAAATTTTTAGACAACCAGTTGTCTTAAATTTTTTTAATAATCTCCGAAATTCTAGATTTTGAAGGAACAGGATGATTTTCGCACGTAAATGCAAATCTGCCGATTATCTCATCCATACCCTTACCAAAATAGTACCGCTTAATAATCTGCACTTTTTGTTCCGTGGAATAAATTACCATTTTAGGTAAAAAAATTTGGCGCGAAACACGGAAATACCAATACTCGGTACTTACGCTTCAACAGCCTGAATGAAAGCAAATAACTTGGAGTCCTTTTGTTGTACTAGGGCGTGGCGTATGCTGCCGCCCACTCTCACCGCGTCAGCATTTTATTATCCCTCAACTTAGAGCCAAACTGGTAATTTATTAAATTTAAGCACGTATGTCGATGCTTACATTCTGTCTCATTTGGATTTGCCACACCTGTATATATATATATATATATATATATATATATATATATATATATATATATATATATATATATCCTCAAGAAACATCCAGTATAACATACCGACAATAAACAAGAAAAAAACGAAAAAACTTCTCAGTTCAAACAGCGTCGTTGCCAAGCATCTTTTGGATATAAAACCGACAAAGCGAGTTGCCATGTTGTGGTCAAAATTGCCACCGTCCATTCCGACCACAAGTGACGACAAGTGACTCTAACTGGGGCAATGGTGGTTTAACTACAATTTAATTGCATTTCCGTACTAATAAAGATCGAGTCGGAACTTTGTTTAATGTATGAGTGTGTACCAAGGCAGAGATTTTAGTTCTATCGTGCTTTTAAAATATTAATGCACCCCGATATTTTTAAAGTCTCTCTCATCCAATTTATTTTTGCTGTTTATTTTTGATATGAGGATTTCTGTATTAATTCAATTATTAGGTAAAAAATTAATATAGATTTAAAAAAAAATATTATTTTCAATATCGTTGTTTTTAGAAGTTATATTTAATAATCAGTTGCCAACTATATTAAGTCATAAATTGCTTACACAATCTTTTTGAAATCTGCATTAATTACGAAATAAAAATCATACCTTTCCCAAAAATGTTAAAATTGGGACCCTCCATAGTATTTTATTATTTGAAAAATTCCAAATTCAAACAAATAAGAATTTATTACAAACTAGCGACCCGCCCCGGCTTCGCACGGGTGCAATGCTGATACTAAAACACTACAGAAAAACTGTGACTATTTATTTTATTTTTACAACAATTATTACATCGGCCTCCGACGCGCTATTTATAGGCACGCTGCCGCCGCCCCGGTCGGCCAGTACCGCCGCAAGCGCTACTTCCCGCAATTTTAAATCTGTAATATCTTCGAAAATACTCATTTAAATCTTGTGCTGTAAAGGACCATATAGATCTATATTAAATCAACAATGTATTTAAGCTATTTAATTGGATAAGGATTAATGCTGTATTGGTTAGAATCGCTTCAAAATTTGCCATTATTTGTCGTAAAAAGTAAATGACAAAAAGTTATTGTGGGATATCCATGAGAGATAGACATATACCATCGCGGAGTTTTCTGTAGACCTTTTCAATGTGTACAAATAATTAGTACATTATTTTGATAAATCTCGTAGGGTTCAGCCTGCGTTTGCAATGTAAGCGGAAAAAAATATGATAATTAACGACATCACATTAGAAACCTCAAAAATAACAGTATTTCTCCACTATTTAATGGATGTTATTATACATATAAACCTTCCTCTTGAATCACTCTATCTATTGAAAAAAACCGCATCAAAATCCGGTGCGTAGTTTTAAAGATTTAAGCATACAAAGGGACATAGGGACAGAGAAAGCGACTTTGTTTTATACTATGTAGTGATGGCATAAAACTTCTGGAACAATTTTTGTATAATTGAATTATTATTTGTTTAGTTTATGTCGAAAATATTGCAACAAAGTAAGTTAGAATTCTTTTTATAAAATAAAAAACATATCATAACAAAGGACTAGGAGAGTTTTGATGCGTCTTTATAAAAATATTATTTTATTGCTTTCTTATAGAAATATTATGTCGATGAGTCTTCATTGTTTAGTCGTATTACTTGTAATTTCTAGACTTGTTTGTGATTTATTTGGACCCAGTGAACAAATATAAGATAGAGAAAATTGTAACAAGTTGGTGTCAGTAGTGAGGATTATCACCGAATTTCTAGAAAATTCTATTTGTAAACCGGGAGTGAAAAACGGACGTTAACAGTTGGATTTGGTAAGATAAGATTAATTTTCGATAAAGTTCTAGAGCGTTCTATTTTGAAACTAGAAGAGATAGCAAAAAATTGACTTCACCATCGGATTTGTTGTCAAGAAAAAAGCTTAGAACCGAATTTTCGACGAAGTACTAGAATATTCTATTAGGAAACTAGAAGAGATAGAGAAAAATTGACTGCACTATCGGATTTGTTATTAAGAAAGAAATTTAGGACCCAATTTTCGACAAAGTTCTAGAATATTCTATTTGGAAACTAGAATAAATAGCGAGGAATCTAATTAAAAATCAAGAAAGAAGTTTAGAATCTAATTTTCAACAATAATCTAGAAGTTTACATTATAAATACTAGACACCAAACAGGCGAAATGGAGCAAATAAATAAAACAATAGAAGTCATTTTTCAGCACCAAATATTTGACAACACTGCCTCACTTTTAATTCTTCATTGAGCAATTCTATAACTTAGGATTTACCATTTTTTACGTTGGAAATTACATTTTTTAAGATTTCGACAAATTGAGAATTATTATATTTAGGCTAAGAAATTTTATGCTTCTATTCTGCATAGGAGTGACATCTATTATAAACATTTTAAATCGTTGCGAATGACAGGTAAATCGGCAAAAATGGCGGAGTTAATGCACCCCTTCGATCATACTCTAGATTTAAACAACAATAGATTTGTTTGAAGGCTGTTTATGGTCGGTGGGGGAGACGCTTTTTTGATGTTTGACAGACATAAACATATTTATTTATCTTGTCTTTCAGTTTAATTATTTGTCGTGACTTTTTTCGGTGTTTTTAAGTGTTAAAAATTACTATAAATGCGAAGTTTACAATTAATATTAACAAAAAGAGGATTTAAAAACATTTTTATCGGTAAATATTGTTAGATATTGTTTACATATTGAAAATAACAATAATAAAAATTTAGGCAACCATATATTCATACTTTGTTTTCAGAATTGACGTACCCAGGGGTATGTTCGAAGGACGTATCGATGATACTCGTTTAAATAATGCAATTAGAAAAGGATAGCATAAAATCGGTATGTCTGTGCCAAGAAATTAAATATCTACTGTTTATCAACATTTTATCAAATATAAATAAAAATATTATTACGTTATTCAGCGTTCAAACAACCGGGCCCTAGTTCTGACGTTATGCTACTTCTACAGGGGTATGTTCGAAGATGCACCCTTAAGAAAGACAGGCAAAGTGCGACAATATATAAGAGAAATGCGACAAGAAAGTAGTTTTTTGTTATGAACTGTTATTCAGTACAGAAAATAAATTTTAATGACCCAATTTTGCTGTTTGATTTACTGTCCCTAATGATTATACAAGGAGTTCTCAAATTTATATTGGTTTTTAGAAGGCATTCGCGAGAAGAAAAAGGTTGGGAACCGCTGTTTTAATTGCGTTTTCACCTACCGCGTCATGGAAATTATCAAAATTTTTTCCATCAAGAGTATCATCCAACGATAATAATGCCATTTTGAGTTTCCACTTATTAAAAGAGGGCAGTTAAAAATATCTTTATTATACCTGTCATTTTGAAAAGCTCCTGGTGCTTAAATCTTGTGATTATGGTTTACGACTGTTAAGCTAAGTGAGAGTGAATGTATTAAAATTTATAATAAAAAATCTGACGCTTTGAACATTTTTGCGGTGACGTTTTATTTATGAAGATATTTGGGTCGGTTTCATTCATTTTTCCCACAGTATGTTTAAACAGCCCTAAATTTTCTCCACACACCATAATCCAAAAGGTCTTTTAGCTTGACCTTAGCCATAAATTCGGAAATTCCAGCCCGCTTGAACACGACAATTACGTCTCCATGGCTATTATGACGACTAATATGATGATTATCGCCGGGCGAGTCCATAAACGCGACCGTCTGTCACATTCGCTTGATTTGTTTCCCTTTGTAAAAGGGTGGATTGTGCCGAGATTCTCACTAAATACATTATTTATTTTATATTACGTATAGTAAGTGTAAACATTTTGAAATATAATTTGAAAAATTATTTTACCTTGTTTTGTTCAAGGATTCACTAATAAATGTAATTTCAGCACAAACATACTACCAAACCCTGGATACAAAACACAAATGTATCGTTTAAAATTTTTTTGATAGAGTTGAAAAGTTATTTTTCCAAATCCCACTTTTAGCCAAATCCCACTCTTTGGGGGGGGGGGGGCGGTGATATCACAAAAGTACAGGGTGAGTCAACGATTGGATGAAGTAGGTTTGTGCCTTTTCGGTGAAATTTACAAAGAAACTATATTTATTGTTTGATACAGTTTATTTTTACGCAGATTTTAAAAATATTTAGGACTCTACAGGGTGAGCCAAAAAATTAGGACAGCATAAAGTTGTATTTTTTTAAATAGAACACCCTATATACGAATCGTATTTTCGATTTAGCTTATAATTTTAAATCTTTTTTATTAAGGGTTTACTATAACAAAACTTTATAGTTTCTGAGATAATTAAGTTTAAAGAAAAAAAGTCACATTTTCAAGCATCAATTCAATCCTAAATAACGTTTTCAATTTTGTGACAAATATATTCAAATTTGGAATTTAGCAAGGCCAAGGACAAGTTAACATAATTTTTACCTAATATTTGCAATAAAAGCTACAGGATGTTGAACACATCGGCTCAAATTTGAACAAGTTTAAATGAATAAATATTTTTTTTAAATGGTACACCCTGTATATTTTCATGTTATTTAATAGAGTAATAAAAACCCTAAAAGTTTTGTTCAATATATCCTATACCTATTTATAATAGTTTTTGAGATATTTCAGTTTTTCTTATTTTCCATACTTTTTTACAGAAATAGTCTTCATTATCATAGTAGCCATGTAAAATAATAAAAAGAAACTACAGAAACAAACAGAATGTGGTTAAATATGATGAAATACATTATTCGTTATATTATAAGGCAATAGTTTAATTAAACATAATGTGAAAAAATTAACACAACAATAACGACAAGGCAAATACATATTTACTTTTATACTAAATTGAAAAAAAAAAATACCTATTAAATACTGAGATTAATTATTTCTTTTTAATAAGTGTTCGAATAAACGACCCTCTTGTGCAATGCACAAATTTAGTCTTTTTTGCAGATTTTCTCGGACCCTGGACAAAATTAGTGGCGTTATTGTTCTACAGGTATCCCTAATCCTGTTTCGCATATCTTCCACTGTTGTTGGTGGATTAACATACACCTTATTTTTAATATAACCCCATAGGAAGAAATCTAATGGGGTGATGTCGCAAGACCTTGGTGGCCACTCAATGAAACCCCCACGTCCAATCCATTTTTGCGGATATCGTTGGTCTAAAAACACACGAACTTCACGATGGTAATTCGGAGGCGCACCATCGTGCTGGAACCTCATACTGTTGAGCTCATCCCTATCGAGACCTTGAAGCAGTTGGGGTAGTTCTTCTTGTAGAAAGTTCAGGTAACTATGGCCATTTAGTGGTTCATTAAAAAAGTGGGGTCCAATAATTCGATTATGATGAATACCACACCAAACATTTAATGACCAGTGGTTTTGATGTTGCACCTCTCTAATCCAAAATGGGTTTTCTGTGGCATAATAATGCTTGTTGCGTCTATTTACGGCACCGTTACTTCTAAAAGTAGCTTCATCACTAAACATTACCTTGCATAATAAATTTGGATTTAATTGAATCTCCCTATTTATTGTACGACAAAAGTTTACACGACTTTCAAAATCCTGTCCATGTAATTCTTGGTGTAATTCCATGTGATATGGATGATACCTATATTTCTTGGTAGTACGATTAGCGGTGGATTGTAATGTTTCACATAATGCTGCTAACTGACGGCTACCAATATAAGGATTTTCCTGAACATTTAACAATACTTGTAGTTCTTTTTCTTCATTAGTTACTGGTTTGTTGACCACTTTACGTTTTGGATAATCAACAGTATCAGAAGAATCAAATCTTTGCATTAAGTTTTGAAAAATATGGGTATTAGGCTGGCGTCGATCAGGATACTTCATTTTGTAAATTCTTTGAGCAAGAAGGCAATTTTTTTGAGCCTCTCCTATTGTATAAATCATATCTGTTAACTCATTCTTTGGAAAATTCATTTTACAATATAAGATGAATGCAAAAAAAAACCACTACACTACATAAAAACCAAAAGAAGCGATTGCGGTTATAAATTTGACATACAGAAAAATGTTCTTTTACATTGTTTTTGCCATGGCTACTATGATAATGAAGACTATTTCTGTAAAAAAGTATGGAAAATAAGAAAAACTGAAATATCTCAAAAACTATTATAAATAGGTATAGGATATATTGAACAAAACTTTTAGGGTTTTTATTACTCTATTAAATAACATGAAAATATACAGGGTGTACCATTTAAAAAAAAAAGATATTTATCCATTTAAACTTGTTCAAATTTGAGCCGACGTGTTCAACACCCTGTAGCTTTTATTGCAAATATTAGGTAAAAATTATGTTAACTTGTCCTTGGCCTTGCTAAATTCCAAATTTGAATATATTTGTCACAAAATTGAAAACGTTATTTAGGATTGAATTGATGCTTGAAAATGTGACTTTTTTTCTTTAAACTTAATTATCTCAGAAACTATAAAGTTTTGTTATAGTAAACCCTTAATAAAAAATATTTAAAATTATAAACTAAATCGAAAATACGATTCGTATATAGGGTGTTCTATTTAAAAAAATACAACTTTATGCTGTCCTAGTTTTTTGGCTCACCCTGTAGAGTCCTAAATATTTTTAAAATCTGCATAAAAATAAACTGTATCAAACAATAAATATAGTTTCTTTGTTAATTTCACCGAAAAGGCACAAACCTACTTCATCCAATCGTTGACTCACCCTGTACATACATCTTATTATGAGAAGTAGATCCCAATCGTCGACAAAATTCTAACTAAAATCAATGAAGATCGGAATTTACCTGAAATTAAAAGAACTGAGCTTTGGAAATTGCTCAGAGAACTTAATTTTTATCAGGAAAAACCAGATAGGAAATTGGGTGGTCCCAATTTTTTCCAAAATTGATACGGTGGTACTTTCAGGGTCGCACATAACGAACCTGAATTATTTAAAAAAAAATCAATATGGCGAATCTAATATGACGGACG
Source organism: Diaprepes abbreviatus (assembly GCA_034092305.1). Lineage (NCBI taxonomy): Eukaryota > Metazoa > Arthropoda > Insecta > Coleoptera > Curculionidae > Diaprepes > Diaprepes abbreviatus. The sequence goes on from JASJET010000217.1 coordinate 1,094,761, forward strand.
AAAAAATCTGTTTTGTTGGATTTTCTCCAAAATTGGTATGGAGAAAATTAAATTTTTGAAGTTGGCGCCAAATTATTCCTAAATGAAATAAATAACTATTAATATATACAAATTATGGTAAGAAAGCAATTACAAATAAAGTATTTTTAATCTGTTTACGCGAATTTCATTTTGTCAGATATTGGTTTGGCGCCGACTTTAAAAATTTCAATTTCATATAAAAATTTATAGCTATTTTTCACTTTTTAGCGCACTTTTAGCGCATTTTTTTTTATAAAAATTTTATTACATGATATTGTAGCGGTTTGAATTCTTTTCCAAAAAGTAATAAGTTATTTTATAAAATCAAGCAATGAATCCAGAGTAGTTGAGTATTTGTTTATATGTCTTCAGGGCTTTCTTAAACGACTTATGCGATAATTATCACGATTTGGTCATTAAACAATCTACTTTTTTGGATGTTCTGCTAGTATACATTGACGCAAGTTGAAACTAATGAATACTCAAAATAAACATAACATATTCAGCTAAAAGCGCGCGTAAATGATAGAAACATTTGAAACAAAGCGATGACATGTAACTAATTTACTGGCAGTCTCTTCATTTCATTAAATTAAAATTGATTGTGTCAAAAGTTATATGCGATCAAAAATCGCAAAAAAGCATTTTTTAATTGCTTAACATTAATTATCTCAGAAACCAAGCGTCGTACGTTAAACTTTTTAAGGATCTTTTTTGCTTAAAATAACTCAGGAAATTCGACTCTATAGTTAGTTATGCGAAAATTGTATTTTTAAAGTTTGGACAATTATTTATTTATAACAATCTTATGACTACTCTGGCGGACTTCTACCTAAAAATTTCTTATTCAGGGGCTCAAAATACAAAAAAAAACTTGGGTAGGCCCATATAAACTAAAGGGGCGTCTGGGACCCCCTTGGCCCTTACACTGAAAACGAGCCGACAAGAAAGAGAGTTAATAATAAAATTTTTATAAAAAAAATTAAACCGATTTCTAAAAGTGCGCGAAAAAGTGAAAAATGATATAAATTTTTATATGAAATTGAAATTTTTGAAGTCGGTGCTAAACTAATACCTGACAAAACGTGATTCGCATAAACAGATTAAAAATACATTATTTTTAATTGCTTTCTTACCATAATTTGTACATATTAGTAGTTATTTATTTCGTTTAGAAATAATTTGGCGCCAACTTCAAAAATATCAATTTCATATAAAAATTTATAGTTATTTTTCACTTTTTAGCGCACTTTTAGAACTCGGTTCAATTTTTTTATAAAAATTTTATTTTTCGATTTTTAGTATTGAATTCATTATGATATCCATAAATTATTTGAACTAGTACTGTGTACCTCACAATGTCTCCAAGGTGACAAAAAAGTACCCATTTTATCCAAAGTTTGTAAATTACCCTAAAATGAATTACTAAAAATTCCTTGATTCTCCAAATACCAGTGAAATCGTGTCAAACAAATATTTAGTCTGTCATAGTAAATCCACTACCTTCAAATTAATTTTACATTGGTAATATAGGCCCCAAAACCTTCTAATATCGATATTTAAAGGACTTGAGACGTAAATTTCTTAGCCCGATATATTTTATACTGCATATTGAGTTTGTATACGTCCCAAAAACACGCAATATCAATTTTAGACAAACTTAAAAAAATAATTTTAACATCTTAATCTAATCTAAATCTAAACCCTTCAAAGCCCCTAACACCAATCTTGGATAAAATCTGGAAATTTAAAATACATATTGCATCTGACATATTAGATTTTCCTAAAATAATTTTATATTCGCTATTTATATCCTTAAAAACGATTCAGTCTCACCTTCGAATAAAATCAAAAAGTGTAAAATTTTTTGTCCGCAATATTGGTTTCGCCATATTAAATTCTGAAAAAATACTTTTACATTCATAATTTACACCCTCAAGAACCCCCTATATCAGTTTTGGAGAAAACTGAAAAATGTAAAATTTTTAGGACTCCATATTGAAACTGCCAGGTTGAGTTTTTCAAAAAATATTTTAAATTCGTCATTAACACTAACAAAAATCTCCCAATACTGATTTTAGGCAAAATCGAAACATGTAGAACCTTTAATCCGCCATCTTGGAAATTACAGACATATAAAATTATTACAGGAGATTCTGTTCATAACTCAATTGTATGAGCGTGCTATTTAAAAATGTTTTTCTGGGGCCAGTTCTGCTTATGGATTTAACATAAATACTTGTGTCCACAACAGCCGAATATCTTAGTTTTAAACAGTTAAGTCTAACATAATTCTTTTCACGACACAACTTATAATAAATTTGAGAAATAACAATTTGTAAGCTATCTGAAACTCTTATTTAAATAAGTAACAACTTTTATATTTAAATTATGTTAACTACAGCACTTAACTTAATTAGACTGTGTTAAACACTATACGATACTACAATTAAATAAATATTATGATTATAATTTATGGAGACATAAAAATATGAACCCTACAGACCAACGAATGAGGTCCTTCAGCATAAAAACCTTATTTATGGTACATAAAATAAAAAAAAATATATTAAAAGTTGAATGTGAGATCCGGCAGTATCTTTAATGGACGTTTTCTGTCTGGCCTTTGGTTTCGGTCCCTGATCATAAATAGTTTCACTATCATTGTTCAAGTTTCAGGTTTTCTTTCAAATTTACTTGTCAGGACAGGGCATCTCGCAGTAAGAGACAGGACACTTTGTGAATTCATACAATAACTGATTGGTTAGTTGCTGTAGTGGATTGGGAGGATGGCTTTTAGTCATACTACGTAGAGTTGTAATTTCCACCGTTTCAAGGTTTATTAGTGCTGACTTTCTGCAATTACTGTCAGTATATTACTTTGTATATATGATTGCTGCTTTTCTTGATATCCCTTTTTCTTTATACAGGGTGATTCAAAAATCGATCACGAAACTTAAGGGGGTGATTCTACTTGACAAAATAAGGGTAGAGCTTCATATAATTTTTTTTCAAAATGTCATTTGTTTTCGAGTTACAAGCCGTCCAAGTTCAAGTTTTTATTTTTTGTTTTTTGAATTACTCGCTTACAGGAAAACCGATTTGACTAATATTTGAAAGATAGGCTAAGTCTTCTGCGCTTCATCATTTTAGTAACAATTCACATTGATTGTTTGCCGCTAGAGGGCACTTTACCTACATTGAAAATTGTTTTTTTGTCATAATTTTTTAGTATTGACAGCTACAGTAGTTTTTGGCATAATTTCTGAAAGACTGATGCCAGGCCTTTAAAAAAGGTGCTTATTTACATCGCTAAACCCAACGGTTTAGACGTAAATCACCCTTAAAAATTAAGTGGTAAATTTACTTTTCTCATTTCATTACCACCAGCTACCAGGTAAATAGCTATCAAAGTATACTAGAGCTGTCAGTTTAACATCAAATAAATTCGCTTTTTAAACTATTTAATTTATAATCTTAAAATAACTAATAATGGCTAATCAGTAAATATTCATATTATGGATTATTGCGATATACATTTAATTGATAAAAATTAATGAAACAGTACTAAACAAACTAAAAAAGATTCTCAAAATGTCCCCCATTTTCTTCCATACATTTCCTAACACTCTTCAAAAAATGTCGCCTAACTCGATGAAAAATTCCTGGTGTTTCTTTAATAATTTGGCACTTTTCGATTATCCTGAAGCGAAGATCCTCGACGTTGATTACTGGAATATCGTACACCAATTGTTTCAAATGACCCCAAAAGAAAAAATCCATAGGATTAAGGTCTGGTGACCTCGCTGCCCATGCCAATGGTCCACTTCGTCCTATCCATCGCTCAGGATACGTTGCATTCAAATACTGTCGGACACGTATACTAAAGTGGGGCGGAGCTCCGTCTTGGAGGATCCACATGTTGGCCCTTACTTCCAATGGCACATCTTCCAGATACAATGGGAGACGATTTTGGATAAAATCTAAGTATACGTCACCAGTTAATGGGCCATCAAAGAAATGAGGACCAATAAGGTAATCTCCTATTATCCCTGCCCACACATTTAGTGAAAATCTACGCTGATGTTTCGTTTCTACCACATTGTTTGGGTTCTCGTAAGCATATGTGTGGATGTTGTGTAGATTTGTTATGCCATCACGAGTGAAACCAGCTTCGTCAGTGAATAATATGACGCCAATTAATCGATTATCGTGTTCATACTTAGCTAGGATCTGATTGCACATTTCCAACCGTCTCGGCCGATCATCGTCATAAAGAGCCTGCACCTTTTTTGAATGAAACGGGTAGAGTTGTTCTTCTCTTAGTATCCTCCATGAACTAACCTGACAGAGTCGCACTTCATTCCCAATTTTTCTAGTACTAATACCTGGATTATCTTCAATAATTTCAAGCACTCTTTCTTCTTGTTGCACGTTTCTAGCAGTTCTAGGTCTTCCCCTATTTCCATTATAACTTTTAAAGGAACCACATTCCGCAAGCCTCCTGTGCACACTGGAAAATGTTTGAGCATGAGGGATATTTCTTTCCGGATAACTCTCCATATAATATCTTCTTGCCAACTCTGCATTACCATTTGCTTTTCCATAACAAAAATGGATATCACAATATTCGATATTTGAATATTGGTGATTAGCCATTATTAGTTATTTTAAGATTATAAATTAAATAGTTTAAAAAGCGAATTTATTTGATGTTAAACTGACAGCTCTAGTATACTTTGATAGCTATTTACCTGGTAGCTGGTGGTAATGAAATGAGAAAAGTAAATTTACCACTTAATTTTTAAGGGTGATTTACGTCTAAACCGTTGGGTTTAGCGATGTAAATAAAGAGCACCTTTTTTAAAGGCCTGGCATCAGTCTTTCAGAAATTATGCCAAAAACTACTGTAGCTGTCAACACTAAAAAATTATGACAAAAAAACAATTTTCAATGTAGGTAAAGTGCCCTCTAGCGGCAAACAATCAATGTGAATTGTTACTAAAATGATGAAGCGCAGAAGACTTAGCCTATCTTTCAAATATTAGTCAAATCGGTTTTCCTGTAAGCGAGTAATTCAAAAAACAAAAAATAAAAACTTGAACTTGGACGGCTTGTAACTCGAAAACGAATGACATTTTGAAAAAAAATTATATGAAGCTCTACCCTTATTTTGTCAAGTAGAATCACCCCCTTAAGTTTCGTGATCGATTTTTGAATCACCCTGTATATTAGAATCTTCAAGTACTTGGCTCTTTGTATGCATGTTTGTTTAACAGTTCTAGAGTGTCAATTTAAGATAAATTTAATCCAGGCAAAGTACAAATATTGTAATGGCAATCAATAACTTCACAAAAATAACAACAGCATTATTTTTTTTTTTTTACTTTGGACGATTAATTTAAAGTACCAAAACTACTTTTTGCCTAAAATGTCAACAAAATATACTACGGACATTTTCGGTCTGACAGCCTTAATTCAATCTGTCATCCATTTTATTTTTTGAAATTCTCGGGTTATAGGCAACATTGGCATTTCAAGAATACGGCTCTTACTGTCAAAAAGTTCACATCGCCATTTCAATCGCCATTTACATCACCTCTCACATCACACTTTCGCGGATAGGGGCCTTGAACATACATAATGGACGAATTGAGAACCTCCTTTTGGAAGTCGGTTAATAATGTATAAAAATAACTATGCATTTCCAGTTTCATTTATATTTGTAGAATAGAATGTTGGTTTAGGAAAATTTTATTAACCAAAAATCCATTTTAAGTAAAACTAGCGACCCGCCCCGGCTTCGCACGGGTGCAATGCTGATACTAAATACACTACAGAAAAACTGTGACTATTTATTTTATTTTTACAACAATTATTACATCGGCCTCCGACGCGCTATTTATAGGCACGCTGCCGCCGCCCCGGTCGGCCAGTACCGCCGCAAGCGCTACTTCCCGCAATTTTAAATCTGTAATATCTTCGAAAATATTCATTTAAATCTTGTGCTGTAAAGGACCATATAGATCTATATTAAATCAACAATGTATTTAAGCTATTTAATTGGATAAGGATTAATGCTGTATTGGTTAAAATCGCTTCAAAATTTGCCATTATTTGTCGTAAAAAGTAAATGACAAAAAAATGTTATTGTGGGATATCCATGAGAGATAGACATATACCATCGCGGAGTTTTCTGTAGACCTTTTCAATGTGTACAAATAATTAGTACATTATTTTGATAAATCTCGTAGGGTTCAGCCTGCGTATGCAATGTAAGCGGAAAAAAATATGATAATTAACGACATCACATTAGAAACCTCAAAAATAACAGTATTTCTCCACTATTTAATGGATGTTATTATACATATAAACCTTCCTCTTGAATCACTCTATCTATTGAAAAAAACCGCATCAAAATCCGGTGCGTAGTTTTAAAGATTTAAGCATACAAAGGGACATAGGGACAGAGAAAGCGACTTTGTTTTATACTATGTAGTGATATAATTGCTGTTTCTCTTTTCTAGCACGTTTATGTATCTAGTTTATTCTCCAAACAATGCATTACAGGGCTTTAAAATAGAAATACGGGCACTATATCTTAAACACAATAAAAATCGCGTTCTATCATGGTGGCCTATAAATCAGAAAAATCCGAGCGCCAACAATAAATAACCTGTTTTTGACAAATAAGCCATGGACAAAAACTGAACTTCATCGAGTTGAAAACTATCCAATTCTCCCGATTTTCCAAACCATGCAATAGTCGATTACGCTTCAATTTGGTCAGTGGCGCTCGAATGTACGAACACTTATTGTTTTGTTTAAAACTGGGCAGAATTGATTTATTGAATATTTTATTAAATTCAAAAATATAATATTTCGCGGTACCTCAAATACAGGGTAGTCAAAGATTATTTATTATTTTTTATGTAGGTAACTTTAGGAAGCTAACGTTTTACGTTTAGGTCGTATAACAGCTACAAAATTCATAAAAGTCAATATTTTCTGAGAAAACTATTTCAAAATATCATTATCATCAATATTATTTTTCTTACCGTGTGTGTGTGCTTTAAGAAAATATTATTTTATGTGTACATATTTAAAAATTAAGTAGTAATTACTATCATTTCAAATATATTTATCTTGCACTGAAAGCAAAAACAAGTAAAATAATTTACCGAGATTTTAGTTGCTTAAATTTAACTCAAACATATTAAAATATTTTGGTAGCCTTTGAAATTGTTAAATGCTTCTCAAATTCTTAAAAGATTGCCTTACGAACTTCTTAACAAAATAAAATTTTTATAAAAAAAACTGAACCGACTTCTAAAAGTGTGCTAAAAAGTGAAAAATAACCATAAATTTTTATATGAAATTGAAATTTTTGAAGTCGGCGCCAAACTAATACCTAATAAAATGTGATTCGCATAAACAGATTAAAAATACTTTATTTCTAATTGCTTTCTTACCATAATTTGTGTATATTAGTAGTAATTTATTTCATTTAGAAATAATTTGGCGCCGACTTCAAAAATTTCCATTTCATATAAAAATTTTTAATTATTTTTCACTTTTTAGCGCACTTTTAGAAATCGGTTCAATTTTTTTATAAAAATTTTATTTTTCGATTTTTAGTTTTGAATTCATTATGATATCGATAAATTATTTGAACCATGTGCTAAACTAGATTAGTGTACCTCGCAATGACTCCAAGGTGGCAAAAAAGTACCCATTTTATCCAAAGTTGTTAATCACCCTAAAATAAACCTAAAATAAACCACTAAAAAGTCTCTCGTTCTAAGAGTTCTGCAAATACCAGTGAAATTGTATTAAACAAATATTTAGTCTGTCATATTAAATCCCCTATCTTAAATTTCAAATTAATTTTAGATTGGTAATATAGTCCCCAAAACTTTCCAATGTCGATATTTAAAAAACTTCAGACGTAAATTTCTTAGCCCGATATATTTTATACTGCATATTGAGTTTGTATACGCCCCAATAACCCCGCAATATCAATTTTAGACAAAATCGGAAAATGTAAAATTTTTAGTCCCCCATATTATATCTTATCAACCTAATAGCTGTAAAAAATTGACTTCATATTGGTAAGACGCGACCCCCAAAAACACCCTAATACCAAATCTGAAAAAAATGCGAATAAGGTAAAATTTTGAACCCACAATATTGAATCCGCCATATTGAAATTAATAAAAAAATTTAACGTCCTAATCGAATCTAAACCCTTCAAAGCCCCCTAGTACCAATTTTGGATAAAATCCGGAAATTTAAAATTTTTAGACCGTCATATTGCATCTGACATATCAGATTTTCTTAAAATAATTTTATAATTTCGATTTAAATTCTCAAAAACGGTTCAGACCCATCTTTGAACAAAATCGAAAAATGTAAAATTTTTTGTCCACTTTATTGGTTTCGCCATATGGAATCCTGAAAAAATACTTTTAAATTCATAATTTACACCCTCAAGAACCCTCTGTATCAGTTTTGGAGAAAATCAAAAGATTTAAAATTTTTAGGACGCCATATTGAATTCGTCAGATTGAGCTTTTCAAAAAATATTTTAAATTCGCAATTAACACTAACAAAAATCTCCGAATACTGATTTTAGACACTATCGAGAGGTGTAGAATCTTTAAACCGCCATTTTGGATCCGCCATATTTAATTTTTTTAAAAATAATTTCAGATTCGTAATCTGCGATCCCAAAAACTAACTCATATCAATTTTGAAAAAAATCGGATAAATTTAACATTTTATCCGCCATACTGAATATGCCAAGTTGAATTTTTTAAAAATAATTTCAGATTCGTTATGCGCAACCCCGAAAACTCCCCCATATCAAATTTGTAGAAAGTTGGACAAAATTTACTTTTTCGTCCGCCATATTGGATCCGCCATATTGAATCCGCCATATTGAATTTTTTCAAAATAATTTCAGATTTGTTATGTGCGACCCCGAAAACTCCCCCGTACCAATTTTGGAGAAAATAGGACTAAAATGATTTTTTTTTTGTCCGCCATGTTGGATTTTACTGCACTAATTTCGTCCAAAAAAATATGAGACCATTGCAGCAACTTCCTGAATATGACGGAAAAAATTTCATTCAAATCAGTGCCGCCGTTCCGGAGTATTCGGTGTACATACATAAAAAACATACATATTCGACAAATTGAGAATCTCCTTCTTTTAGAAGTCGGTTAAATTGCATATTTTATGCGTACGTATTTAAAAATTAAGTATTAAATCATTTGACGTTTCGTATTTTTGTTAAAAAATATATTTATCTTGTATTGAAAGCAACCTCAAGTAAAATAATATACCGAAATTTTAGGCACTATAGTGAGAATCAAGCCTAAGTGACAATGTTGAACCTTATTTTCAAATGAAAGTATTTATAACCTAGTGAAACCAGACATAAAAAATAAAAATCCCCAGCACTCAGTTATACTGGATGGAATTTCACCAACTTCTTTTCATTGCGTTTGTCATAGTGAGTTCTAAAATTTTTACCGCTATTTAAGCAGCCAAAGCCACGTGCCGCACCAAACGATCCCACCATGAGAGCATCGTTTAGCGTGTTTCAAAGCCAAACAAGTAAATAAATATGTAGATAAGTTTTTGTCCGTGTAATTTAAAATAAAATAGAATAAAATATTGGCGAAGCGGACGTGAAAATTTGTCAATCTACATGATTCTCGTATTAAAAAGTGGAGTTATTCCATACTTTGGAGTGCTCCGCACTTTTTAATACGAGAATCATGTAGATTGACAAATTTTCACGTCCGCTTCGCCAATATTTTATTCTATTTTATTTTAAATTACACGGACAAAAACTTATCTACATATATATATATATATATATATATATATATATATATATATATATATATATATATATATATATATATATATATCTAAAAACCTAATTGCACTCCAATTAGTTTTTGGATATTTTTTATATTGTGGTATTATTTCTAATGTCAGTAGAAGTATCTATGGTATTATTAAACTGTCTTTTAAATCAATTTCTATATACTCTAAAAAAGGCTTCATGATTTATGGTTGTGCATTATTTCGACTCAATATACCTATTGTCAATATACGCCTTCTTCTAAAGCTGGTTAGCCTTGTGGTTAATTAACAGCAGAAAAAATCCGAAGTTTAATTCTTTTGATAATTTATGTTTAGGTAAATAACGGTGGTAAATTTTTGACAAAATTTTTAAATTATATTGTATATTATATTACGTGAGCCAGTATTAACCTTAAATTACATTTTTTTAGTCTACCAAAAAACCTTCCTAAATTTATTCCTTGAAATAAAAAATCGAGTTTAAAAAGGGCGAATTAAAATTTTAACAAATTTATATTTACATGTGTGTAATATCAGTTGAGTACAAAAAACCCTTTGATCTCATGTATTAATAATTAAAAGCGTCAAGAAACTGTCAGTCCGTGTAAAGCTAGGGTGGGTAGGTTGGCATCAATATATTTTGGAAAACATGTATTTCCAATATACGTAACATAAAAACGAAATCAGCACTAATTTATATTGATTTGAATAATTTTGCTTTTCAAGTGTTTGACTTACAAATTCAGTGGCGATAGAAGTTTTTATGGATAGCTTTATTGACTGTAAGGAAATTTTAGCTGTTATTTTTTAAAAGAAGCAATAATAAACAATAAGACGGTAAAAATTAAATTTTGTCCACGAACTTTACGAGCTTCTTCAAGCCGCCGTTTTAGTTTTTTCACGTTATTCACTTCTCCAATATGATAAATTAAGCATTTTAAATTCCCCCAAACAAAAAAATCGCAAGGAGTAAGGTCCAAGGAGCGTGCAGGTCAAGAAACTGGTTAATTATGTCTATCCATCTCTTGGGAAACTCATTGTCTAAATGTTCGTGAATATCATCTAAAATGTGGTGGAGGAACCACATGGGCTGTTTCACATTTAACGGAATATCTTCTAATAACTCCGACCAATGATTCAGAAGAACATTTAAATTATTTTCGTTTATTATTCAAGATTAACCAGCTTAAATATTAATATAAAATCTGTATTGAAAACATTCATGATTATCTCAAGGAATCCCAATTTATTCCAATAAGATTCAACGCAGTACCCATAGAAAGAGTCATCAAATTTAAATATCTGGGCACATGGATATTCGAAGAATGGACTTCTGACAATGAAGTGAAATGTCGCATTGAACAGGCGCGACAGGCTTTTGTAAAACTCAGGCAAGTGTTTACGTGTTCGGATTTTGACTTGAAATTAAGACTGAGGTTCATAAAAGGTTACGTATGGTCAATACTTCTTTATGGTGTGGAGGGTTGGACATTAAAGACAAGCGCTATCAATAAATTAGAGGCTTTCGAGATGTGGATATACAGAAGAATCCTTAAGATATCATGGACAGCGAGAATGACCAATGAAGAAGTTCTATCACGTATTGGGAAAGAACGTGAACTACTCAACATAATCAAGAAAAGAAAGACGGCCTACCTTGGGCACATCATGCGAAATGAGAGATACCAATTCCTACAGTTGATGATTGAAGGCAAGATCGAGGGCAAGAGAGGAATTGGAAGAAAGAAGATGTCCTGGCTCCGTAATATCAGACAGTGGACGGGATTGGACGACATTCAGACACTGATATACACCGCGAGAAGTAGGGAAGAAACGGAAAATGTAATCGCAAACATCCAACAGTGTATAGATCTACTACTGTCCCAACAGGGTTGTTATAAAAATTGTTCACTCCATTCCTTATAAATGTGACTTAATCGGTAATCAAAATAAATCTAGTAAATTGGTCCTGTAAGTACGCACAGACATAAACATGTTTACTTATCTTTTCTTTCACTTTAATTGCTTGTTGTAATTCTTTTCAGCAAAGTAAAAGATGATTTAAAAATTTATTTTTATTGGTAAATATTGTTAGATATTGTTTACATATTGAAAATAATAATAATAATAATAATTTAGGCAACCATAAATTCATACTTTTATGTAGTCTAGAATTGACGTGTACCGATTATCATATGATACTCGTTTAAATAATACAATTAGAAAAGGATACCATGAAATCGGTATGTGTGTACCAAGAAATAAAATATCTACTGTTTATCAACACTTTTTCAAATATAAATAGTTCTGACGTTATACTAATTCTACAGGGTTATGTTTGAAGGGTAGCATTGACGTAGAATTCAATAGATTAGATTCTTATGGGATGATCTAATCGCTGTTATGCTTATATTTTTTGATAATGCTAAGAAAAAATTGCTCTTTCGTTATAATCTTCCATACTTTATTGTAAGCTACCCGAGCGCGAGTATCTATAGATCTAGTGCTCGTTGTTGCACCGTTTTCAAGAATTTTGAAAATTTTTTGAACAAGTATTCTTGCGTGATCTTCTCGCTTATGTTTTAAATGCGATTAGGTACGATCTTTTTTTAACCAAATTAACAGACATCCCCGATGTTGGGTGATTCCATAATAAGCCAATCAATCGAAATTTTTTCGTGACAATAACATTATCAGAATACTGACTGTGTCATTACACTAAAAACAATCCGTAGTTAGGTTTCGTTATGTTTTCGACTCTTAACTATGCTTCATTAATTTGTTATAAACAATGAAAGCCAAAAAAATTGCGTTTTCTTCTCGTTTTCTGCTTATATAATCTAAACTAATGAAGCAATCTCAATGATCTAAACAGGTGAATTGTAAAGAAAAAAAATATCAACAAAATGAGCCCCGGATTGACTCAAATCGAAATATTAGGAACGGAGTAAAATAGGAAAATTCAGCGCTACTTCAATAATTCATATCTCCGTCAGTTTTTAAGTTGTAGCGTTGGCCTCTCGCAAAATAATAGTTAATTGTATATATATTTTATATTTGCCAAAACTAGGTGCTGTCGTTTTATTGGTTTTGCGCAATTACCATTTAAATTGTTCACCGCGCCATTTACGCGCTGGATCATTTTCGGTCATGTTTGCAAGAATTTTTCAGCTATATCACAGACTTTTTAAGACAAAATGACGATATAGATTTGTGAAGTGATACTACCACTTTCAAAATCTTTTAACAAAATTATAATCTGACCATGCACGAGGCATCGAAACGCGCTGAAAAACAGTGCACGAAAAATTTCAAATGGTAATTGAACAGCGTCTGATTTTGTCACGCATACTATATATATATATATATATATATATATATATATATATATATATATATATATATAAGTTAATAATTCGCGAAGGACTAACACTAAAATTTACTGAAATAAGAATTTTTGAAAAAATGCCGAATTATCGTATTTTTTTTCTATTTTCTCTATTCCTAATAATCTGACTGAGTTGATGCAGAGCTTATTTTATTGGTATTTTTATTCCAAACTGTTGATCTGTTTACACCATTGAGAATGCTTCATTGGTTTAGATTTTCTAAGCAAAAAATGAAAAAAGACTGTTTCTGACAGCCGCAAATATAACAAAATATCACTACCGATTGTTTTTAGTGTCATGGCATGCATAGTTGGCATCTCTTGATTAGCCTATAGCGAAAACCTTTCTGCCTATAAGTAAAAATTTACAGCTGCATTTTGGCGGTATTCTCCGTATACTAAAATTATGTTCACAAGTTCACTGTTTTCAGACACATAAGATATCTTTAAAAAAACATCAAAGAAACACAATAAAATTTTTATAAAAAAAATTGAACCGACTTCTAAAAGTGCGCTAAAAAATGAAAAATAACTAGAAATTTTTATTTGAAATTGAAATTTTTGAAGTCGGCGCCAAACTAATACCTGACAAAATGTGATTCGCATAAATAGATTAAAAATACTTTATTTGTAATTGCTTTCTTACCATAATTTGAATATATTAGTAGTACTAATCAAGATTAGAGTACCTCGCAAGGACAAAGCACCCATTTTATCCAAAGTTGTAAATCACACCTCAAATAAACCACTAAAAATTCTTTGATTCTTGGAGTTCTCCCAATACCAGTGAAATTGTGTCAAACAAATATTTAGTCTGTCATAGTAAATTCACTATCTTAAATTTCAAATTAATTTTTGGTTGATAATATATTCGCTAAAGCCTTCTTATATCGATATTTAAAAAACCTGAGACGTAAATTTCTTAGCCCGATATACTTTATATTGCATATTGAGTTTGTATACGCTCCAGGAACCCCGCAATATCAATTTTAGACAAAATCGGAAAATGTAAAATTTTCAGTGACTCATATTGTATCTTATCAACCTAATAGTTCTAAAAAATTAACTTCATATTCGTAATACACGAGTCTGAAAACCCCCTAACACCAAATCAGAAAAAATACGAATAAGGTAAAATTTTTAACTCACCATATTGGAATCCCTATATTATATTTCAAAAAAATAATTTTAACATCTAAATCTAAACTCTTCAAAAACCCCTAGTACCAATTTGGGATGAAATCCGGAAATTTTAAATTTCAAGACTGCCATATTACATCCAATATATTAGAAATCTATTGAATTTACTAAGCCGGCTTTTATGTGCTTTATAGATCTCACTAAAGCCTTTGATAGGGTGAGACTGGATGATATTCTGCAAATAATGCGAATTAAAGGCATCCCAAACAATTTAATTAACATAGTTGAACAGCTAAACTCCAACACCACAACACAAATCTCAGTAAGCGGCAACCTAACTAAGGATGTACCGATAGTGTCGGTCATAAGACAGGGGGACTCTCTGAGTCCATTACTGTTTAACATAGTAATGGACCAAATAATTGAGAACGTCAAAAGAGCGGCACCAGGGTACAGAATGAATACCGGAGAAATAACAATAATATGTTACGCTGATGACGCCGTCATAGTCTCGGAAAATGAAGACGACCTTCAAAGACTTCTATTTGCGTTCCACACTATAAGCAAGCAATTCAACATGAAAATATTCATCGATAAAACTAAGTCAATTGTAATAAGCAAAGTACCCTTTAGATGCAAGCTAGTAGTGGATGACAAACCAATAGAACAACTCATGACCTTTAATTACTTAGGAGTTGCGATATCCGCAAACCAAGACAGAACAAGAGAAGTACGAAACCAAGTAAACAAGGCAAATAGAATCTCAGGAAGCCTGGCGGATATAATATGGCACAACACATACATGAGCAAGGACGCAAAAACAAAAATCTACAAGACCTGTATTCGAAAAGAAAGTACCAAGAAGAATATCGGGATACGCATTAAGAGATCACATACGCAATTCAACAATATGCGAGGAACATGGAATGCAGGATATAGTAAGATGGGGACGGAAGCGCAGAAGAGCCTGGAATGAGCACGTAGGAAGAATGGCGCAAAATAGGATAGCGAGAATCGCCCGAGATGAAACACCGGAAACCAGAAGACCAATAGGTAGACCACCTAAAAGATGTAGAGAGTCCTGGATTTCAACATCAAATGAGATGAATGATTGAGTTGGAAAAAACAGGCTGTAAGTCTATAATAATAATAATAATAAGAAGAAGATATTAGAGTTTCTTAAAATAATTTTATATTCGCTATTTACATCCTTAAAAACGATTCAGTCCCACTTTTAAACAAAATTGAAAAATATAAAAAAAAATTTTGTCCACCATATTGGATCCACCATATTGAATTTTTTTTAAAACAACTCCAGATTGGTTGTATACGACCCTAAAAATTTTCTCATACCGATTTTGAGGAAAATCGGACAAAATTATTTTTTTGGGCCACCATATTGTCAGCACCATCTTGGATTTTACTGCACCAATTTCGTTCAAAAAAATATGTGATCACAGCAGCAACTTCCTGAACATAACGTAAAAAATTTCATTCAAATCGGTGCTACCGTTCCGGAGTAATCGGTGTACATATATAAAAAAACACATAGTCGATGAATTGAGAATCTCCTTGTTTTAGAAGACGTTTAAAAATTATGTGAACACACGGGCTCCTTAAGCAGTCAGAACTGGCGATAGAACCGAAAATTTCTCGGATCTGTTAACGATATCGCACTTAAAATTATCAGCATTAAACATATTCAACAAGAAACATTATTATCGTATCCCAAAAACACATTGATTGTAAATAGTGAATTGTTTCCATACATTTTGGTTTCATATCACTACATAGTATAAAACAAAGTCGCTTTCTCTGTCCCTATGTCCCTTTGTACGCTTAAATCGTTAAAACTACGCACCGGATTTTGATGCGGTTTTTTTCAATAGATAGAGTGATTCAAGAGGAAGGTTTATATGTATAATAACATCCTTTAAATAGTGGAGAAATACTGTTATTTTTGAGGTTTCTAATGTGATGTCGTTAATTATCATATTTTTTTCCGCTTACATTGCAAACGCAGGCTGAACCCTACGAGATTTATCAAAATAATATACTAATTATTTGTACACATTGAAAAGGTCTACAGAAAACTCCGCGATGGTATATGTCTATCTCTCATGGATATCCCACAATAACATTTTTTTGTCATTTACTTTTTACGACAAATAATGGCAAATTTTGAAGCGATTTTAACCAATACAGCATTAATCCTTATCCAATTAAATAGCTTAAATACATTGTTGATTTAATATAGATCTATATGGTCCTTTACAGCACAAGATTTAAATGAATATTTTCGAAGATATTACAGATTTAAAATTGCCGGAAGTAGCGCTTGCGGCGGTACTGGCCGACCGGGGCGGTGGCAGCGTGCCTATAAATAGCGCGTCAGAGGCCGATGTAATAATTGTTGTAAAAATAAAATAAATAGTCACAGTTTTTCTGTAGTGTATTTAGTATCAGCATTGCACCCGTGCGAAGCCGGGGCGGGTCGCTAGTATTCAATAAGAAACATTATTATCGCATTCCAAAAAACACATCGACTGTAAATATTGAATTGTTTCCATACATTTCGGTTTCATATTTTTAATAATTCACAACTTGATTAGGCCAAGACCGAATTTAATTAAAAAAATTAAAATCTGTGTTATTTTGCAACTTTTATATAAACGTTAAAATAAAAGCCTCAGTTTTGGAAACACTCTGTGTAATAAAATAATAATGGATGTATATTTATGATGATTTGTTCTTGTTCCAGGCAGTAGAGGTTTCTTAGCTTTCTGAAACAGCCCGTATACCTTTTAAATTTGCTAATTCACCCCCTTGAAATTACTTTCTTAAAACAAAAAGCTGCCTTTAAAAGGGGCAAATGAAAATTTTTACAAATGAATAACATATTAGTCGAATTCAAAAAATCCCCTTTGATCTCATACATTCCTATATAGCGAAAAAAAGGTACCGGGTATAAATAATTAAAGACGGCAAAAAACTGTTAACACGGATACGCACTTCACGTACAAAATTGGGATAAAAATATAGGGATTCGGCATGCTTTAGTAGGTAGAAAATTAGAACGCTCGTTATTTATTCATCGTGCCAATTAGCGAGTACAAGCTTCGGTTTAGGCATATAAAATGATGGATTAATTCTTAATATAGCACATATCGGAAATATATATCTGACAGTTATGGAAATTAAACGAAATGTTTTTGTGACATTTATATACATATGCTGCAAGGGTATTGTTAATCGAGTTTAAATTGAAAAATATATCCTACTAAAAACGTAAATGTGTAAAAATATATAAGTATGCTTAGCAACGAAAATAATTGATATCGGTAATAGATAAGATTATATATATATATATATATATATATATATATATATATATATATATATATATATATATATATATAAACTGCATCTCACCGTCATTTCCCGCCACAATTTAAGTTCAAATATCAAAATCAAATATTATATAGTACAACATCAGGTGTCTGGGAAGGCAGGGGCAGATCCAGCCCCTCTCTTTGGGGGGGGGCGGTGATATCACAAAAGTACAGTATGTCAAGAAAGGCAAGTTGTCAACGGTGGGGGGGGGGGAGGGGGGAGTGCAAGCAGCATACTCATTCCTAATATAAAAGGCAGAATGGGATCTATTTTCCTGAACTCAAAGCTCTTGGGAGCGGGGGGGGGGGGGGGCGATCGCAAGTACACACATTCCTATACTCTATTCAAGAACTAGAGAGAGTAATAAAACTGTTACCGAAACCTCCAACGTACACCTGCTCCAGTGCCGCTGGTAACTGAAAACTGCCGTAAATCTAATTATATTTCATTATAGTACTGCAACATAAAAATTCTGATAGTTTAATTTAATTTCTGTCAGTGAGCAAAGTACACCTTATAGTTTGTTCTTAGTGATTTATCTTGTTTGCGTTGGTTTTTATATATTATATATCTAGATAATAATATTAAAAGCTCTATTGAGATGTGTTCCAACATGACAGGAGTTGGAAAATCTACTATGTACTGAATACTGAAAGAGAAAAAACGACTGGAATTGTTACTACTCCCAAGCCACATTCGATCACAAGCAGATGAACAACCTTGTTGGAAGAAGAAATGAAAATTGCAATTAAAGGGGTTGTATATATATTTTATTATGAGAAGCAGATCCCAACCGTCTACAAAATTCTAACTAAAATCAATGAAGATCGCGATTTATCTGAAATTAAAAGAACTGATCTCTGGAAATTGCTCAGAGAATTGAATTTTTGCTGGGAAAACCAGATAGAAAATCTGTTCCTATAGATAGTCCGGAAACTGTCCGTTGGAGAAGTAAATATCTCTCTCACTTAAAAGGCAGAATTGCTAGAAATAACACAATTAACAAAATTAGTAATTTAACTAAACTTTTGAAAGATTTTTTTGAATAAAGTTACTGCGGAAAATTGGAAAAAATCCATATAATAAAAGAATAAAACGAAATGTGAGAAGTCGATATCATGATCGGTGAGATAGAGGAACCAATTATAATTAATTTGAGCGAAGATAGTTTCACTGACTTTGATTAGGAATTATATACGTAATGTTAATTAGTGTAAACTCAATTTATTATTTAAATTTTTATTTTTGTTGTATTTTATTGTTTAATGTTGTTTATATGTTTTTTTTATATTTTTATTTTAGTATGACCGAATTGGTCAATTAATTTTATATATATTTAATTCCAATTAGCCATAAGTTTATTATTATTTTATTATTGTATTTGTGTCTTTTTCTTAAGCGTGTAGAATTAACATGTTTATCTTATTTTTTGGGGCTATCGTATTTCCATATAATAAAGTAAATTAAATTAAGATATCAGTACAATAGAAATAAAAATAAGAAGGTCTAATTTTAACTGTAACATATAAAAGCTAATTACATTTAAATCCCTTTTTAGTGTTTACTTGTAATACTGCAGATGGTTTAAGAAATAAATAAACTGAAACGTCAAATACCCTAAAAATGTTTTTAATTAATAATAAAATGACCGATAGCCTCAAAAATATTTTAATATTATATGGACGAATTTATTTTTTTATATATGTTTACCTTTTTGTATTTTTGACAATGAATATTTTGTAGGTATTTAAATTATAACTTCGAATTTTTTGAGAGAATAATCCTACGTTTTAGTCCATTATTATAGATCGGTATTTTTGATTATAAAATTTCTAACCCATTCCTATGAAAAATATATGTGTCTAACTGATTTTGCTAAAGACACTGGACTAAAGAACACAGGTAGTTTGCGAAGAGAAAAAGAATAAAAAATGATTTATTACTCTCTCTAGTTCTTAAATAAACTGTAGTATAAGAGGAAACATCGGATCCATTTTCCTAAACTCAAGGCTCTTGGGGGGGGGCGATCGCCCCCTCCCCCCCCCCC
The DNA here is from genome assembly GCA_034092305.1 of Diaprepes abbreviatus. Lineage (NCBI taxonomy): Eukaryota > Metazoa > Arthropoda > Insecta > Coleoptera > Curculionidae > Diaprepes > Diaprepes abbreviatus. Next base: position 1,114,630 of record JASJET010000217.1, read on the forward strand.
CCCCTTGGATCCGCGCCTGTGGGAAGGTGTCAGTCGAAACCCACTGAGGAGTCCTAAGGCTAGCACCGAAACGAAACACCCCAAAATTTTTACTTTACAGTTTGTTCGTATTTCTCGCTGGGTACAGGGACCTTAGCAGAATACGACATGGCATCCCTGGACATGGGAACGTGCCCTTGTGGCGTCAAGTAGCATGGGTGCTTAGCCGCACCGAATCCGCGACGGGGTGTTAGTCCCCGCAGTTCTCCGGCCCCAATGTAACAATCATACCTTCCTTGTAATCGGGATCCGGAGTGCAAATCTCCAATTCTCAAGGAAGGTTGATTGTCTAGAGGCGGGGGTGTTGTGTAAACTGCATCTCACCGTCAATTCCCGCCACAATTAAAGTTCAAATATCAAAATCAAATATTATATAGTACGACAACGGGTGTCTGGGAAGGTGTCAGTCAGAATACGACAATATATTTATGAAGTAAAATGCGAACAGTAAATGCAAACTTCGTTCCAACCATATCCTTTCCGTGTTAGAGGTTGCACAGTTTGAACAAATTGTTAAGAAACACAATTTATCCTATTCCACCACCATCGAGATGATGGCCTACCTGTACCACCACACCGAGAAGAAAGTAAAAACTTACCCTCCGTGCCATTGTGATACGGCAGAGGTACATGTTTCCTCTCTACTAGATTCATCAGGGTACCGACATGCACCTGCCTGTGCAAAGGACAGATCGGAAGGAAGCATGCAAATACTGAACGTGGCTTCGTCGACCTCCCGCCGGATGGCGTATACATGTTTATGCGGTTTTCACGGAGGAATATATATATATATATATATATATATATATATATATATATATATATATATATATATATTCCTCACCCTGTATATATATATATATATATATATATATATATATATATATATATATATATACAGGGTGATTATCCGGGAGCTTTATCGATCGATTGTGGGAAAACTATAATTAGAAAGAATTTGAAAAATTGACAGTGTACTAAAGTGCATGGGGGACAACCGGCTAAAATATTTTCAAGATGGCGGCACTTCTGGTTATACCTGAAATAGATGTCAACTTGCTTAATTTAAATAGAACCTCCTATATTATTGCATTTTTAGTTTTTACGTAAAATTCTAGACTAACCTGAACTTACCTGAACTATAAATTTTTCCTGTAGGAAAGTCTTTATTATCTAATTTGGGTTAGTTTTCTTGTAGACGAAGATCGACTTTAGTAGTATTTTATGATATTTTGAAAATTATTAATACAGAGTGGTCAAAAAAGACTAAAAATTATATTTAAAAAATCGTCAAAAGTCATTTTTTTTTTAAATAGAAAGCACCTATTTTTCAAAATATTGGCATTCAGCATTTTTCTACTGTAAAAATGCTATACGGCTTTTAAGTTTTATTCTTAGTTCGCCATGACTGCGAGCGTTGCGAAAATAAAACAATTGAACCCTACAGAATTGTCACTATTTCTTGCCATTTGGCATTCATTAATAATAATCATACCAGGGCGATTAAATTACACTCACAAAGATTATTTAAACTTATTTATTATTTATGAAGAATGTGATAGTTATTTCAGGTTAGTTCATTGCGATACATTCGCGATATGATATCTGAAGACACAGAAACCAACACTACAAACTATTAAAAAGATTATAAAAAAACTTCAATAACTTTGGATCTATAAAAGCTAAAAAAAATAGAAATAAATTAGTTGTTAATAACATAAAGTTACAAAAATTATTTGAGTAAATGTTCAAATTGACGCCCTTGAACTTCCAAACATTTTTCGCATCTAAGCAGGAGCTCTTCATGGGTGACTCTTCTTACTGACTGAGGATTAAGTTCTTCAAATGCTGTTCTGACGCACTGCATGCAATCTTCCATAGTGGTTAATGCGATGTTGTATACTTTATTTTTGATTGTCCCCTAAATAAAAAAATCAAGTACTGTTAGGTCGAGGGAGTGAGGTGGCCAAAGATGTAGCCCATTCTTGACTATCCATTGATCATAAAACAAGTTTTGCAGATGATTGTTAACTAAATGACTATTATGTGGAGATGTCCCATCATGGTGATAAAATAGATTTCTATGATCAGCCAGCGGCAAATTATCTAGATAGTTCACTTCCAAATTTATCAAGATGTCGAAGTAGCGCTCACCTATAAGTTAAAAACCTATTTTGTATCTAAAAGTCTTCAAAAATGGCTAACTTACCATTCAGATTATCTTGGTAGAATTCTAGGACGACGACACATTAAACTGCCAAGACTCCTGAAAATTTAATTGTCTAAATGGATGTACGTTTGAGTCGCTTCAATAGTGGGAATTGCGTCGGTTAAACAATCCATTGTTTGTGAATTTGAGTTCGTCCGACCAAATAATATTATCCAAAAAAACAGCATTTTCTTATGACTGAAGTTAAATAAATTGACATAACTCTACTCTTCGTGGAATATCAGTGCCTTTTAAATGTTATACTATGGAATATACATAGGGATAAAAATTTTGTTTCCATAAAATCTTTAAAATTGATTTTTGAGATAATCCAGACTCTAATGGTACTTGCATTGTAGATATTGTCGGATATGCTGCCAAATATCCTAAAATTGTAGTTTCAATATTTTCATTATTAACATCTCGTTTGTTTCTATTTCTTTTTGCTTTTATGAATGTAAAGTTCTTGAAGTTGTCTATAATCCTTTTAACAGTTGGTGGTGTTGGTTTCTGTTTCTGCGGATATCGGATCGCGAATGTATCACATGTACTTGAAACAACTCTATCACATTCTACATCAATAATAAATAAGTTTAATTAATCTACGTGCGTATAATTTAATTGCCCCGGCATTATTATTAACGAATGTCAAATGGCAAGAAATAGTGACACTTCTGGAGGTTTCGATTGTTTTATTTTCGCTTGGCCTCACCGTCACAGCCAACTAATAAAACTTATAAGCCGTATAGAATTTTTACAATAGAAAAATATTAAATTGCCAATATTTTGAAAACTACAAATTTTAAGAATAGACTACCTTATACAAAGTTATCCTTATTTTAATGCTTAATATGATATAATTGTAAAAATAGGTGCTTTCTATTTGAAAAAATTGGCTTTTGACGATTTTTTAAATATAATTTTTATTCTTCTTTTTTAATCACTCTGTACTAATAATTTTCAAAATATCATAAAAAGACTACTAAAGTCGATCTTCGCCTACAAGAAAACAAACCCAAATTAAATAATGAAGACTTTCTTATAAGAAAAATTTATAATTAAATTTTGGTCCGCAAACGTTATTTTTGACATAAAAATTTAAATATCTCCAAAACGGTGAGACTTAAATATACAATATTATACATAAAATATGTTTAGAGTTTTACGTACAAATCAAAAATGCAATAATATATAGGGTGATCCATTTAAAATAAGCAAGTTGACATCTACTTCCGGTATGACGAGGTGCTGCCATCTTGAAAATATTTGAGCCAGCTGTTCGCCATGCATATTAGAACACTATTAAATTTGCAGATTCTTGCTAACTATAGTTTTTCCGGAAAATCATATTGTAACAAATTTTTTTTTCAAAAGCTCCATTTTCGAAGTTGTTTTTTAAATAAAACCCATTTAGGCATAACATAAACCAAAAATAATATGTTAAAATGAATATTCATCATTAAAACATAAACAGCATCAATTTTGGCCTTTAAAACCAACAAATAAACCCCCTAATCTTTTTTAAAGCTTTTTTCGTTTTCCCCCATTTTTCTTTATTTTCCGACTTATCGCGTGCCCGACACTTATTAAACTGGAATTTTCATGTTTAGCAAATATATTTAAGGGAAATTAATTGTCCTAGATTTGCATCATGCTATCTTTACGTCTTACAAAGGATTAAAACGCCCATTTCTCGGTCTCGTGGTATTTGAAAGCAATTTTGCGAATAAATTTAACTTAGAAAATTCAATGAAAAAGATATAATGAATATTTATATTAATTACTTAAAAGCAGTAAAGACAAGATAAATTTAAAGTTACTTAACATTTAGCTCAAGAGCGTTAAAGTGATTAACGTAAATTGTAGCCTATTCAATACAAAAAAAAATGATTAGGTTGATGGGTTATTTTTTAAGATACTGAAGTTTAAAAATACCAATTTTTTACTATGCCCTTTTACATCGTTATAATGTTTGTGTTAAATAACGGTTTGCCATTGAAAGCTAGAACTGAAACGGTATTTTTAAGGATATTTTTGGCTATTTTAAATTCAAATTCTCAAAATTTGCACAATGTCCACCCTCTATACAGGCGCGGATCCAAGGGGGGGCGGTGAGGGCGATCGCCCCCCCCCCCCTCCAAGAGCTTTGGGTTTAGAAAAATGGACCCGACTTTTTCTCTTATACTACAGTTTATTTAAGAACTAGAGAGAGTAATAAATCATTTTTTACCCTTTTTCTCTCGCAAACTACCTATGTTGTTTAGTCCGGTGTTTTTAGCAAAATCTGTTAGACACATATATTTTTCATAGGAATGGGTTAGAAATTTTATAATCATAAATACCGGTCTATATTAATGGACTAAAACGTAGCCTTATTCTCTCAAAAAATTCGAAGTTATAATTTAAATACTTACAAAATATCCATTGTCAAAAATACAAAAAGTTAAACATATATAAAAAAATAAATTCCTCCATATAATATTAAAATATTTTTGGGGCTATCAGTCATTTTATTATTTATTAAAAACATTTTTAGGGTATTTGACGTTTCAGTTTGTTTATTTCTTAAACCATCTGCAGAATAAAATTTTTATGAAAAAATTGAACCGAGTTCTAAAAGTGCGCTAAAAAGTGAAAAATAACCATACATTTTTATATGAAATTGAACTTTTTGAAGTCGGCGCCAAATTATTTGTAAATGAAATAAATAACTACTAATATATACAAATTATGGTAAGAAAGCAATTACGAATAAAGTATTTTTAATCTGTTTATGCAAATCACATTTTGTCAGGTATTAGTTTGGCGCCGACTTCAAAAAGTTCAATTTCATATAGAAATTTATGGTTATTTTTCACTTTTTAGCGCACTTTTAGAAGTCGGATCAATTTTTTTATAAAAATTTTATATATTATATATTGATTATAAAATGTTTTCTAGTTTTTTTTTATTAAAAGTAAGAAAATAGATCGAAATAAAATGATTTTTTAACCATCCATTTCTAGTCAAAATTACCATTCTGATGTTTTATCTTACCTAAGCAATCACTCATTTCTAAACTAGCTCAAAGAATTTCACCGCGTTGTAACTTTTAATTAATTCGATCGCTATTTTGGAAGTAAATCACAAGTTGCGATGATGGATTGGAAAGGCAGTTTTATCTAGAATAAGGCGATGCAGTAATTACATAGGATTATATTTAATTTTTTTCTTTAAGTCTTATCATTATTGATTAACACAGACATTGAAGGATATTTTCAAGGGCGCTATAGGAACCGCACGTACGCGAAAATGGTTTATGTTGTTTTATTGCTCTAGAATAAAAGAAATCTTCTTTATTTAGATGAAAAAAATCTGTAGAAAGGGAAAAATAGGGTAAGTGACCATAGTTTTAGAAGGAGTTAAGTGGGTTATGTTAGCAAAGCAACTTCCATAAATGGGTTTGTAAACAAGACTACCCTTCCTTTATAACGCTTGAGTGGAGGGTAGTACCAAAGATTATTACAGCTAACGCTATAGCTATTATAATGTTTGGTAGTACTCAACAGATAGCACAATTTTTACTTTGTAAAGCATTATAAGTGTTTGCAATATAAAGGGTGTCCCATGCGAACATGGAGTAATAGCATATTCCCTAGGCAAAATATTGCTATTTAGTCATAGTTATCATAGTCCAAAAGTACAGGGTGAGTCAACGATTGGATGAAGTAGGTTTGTGCCTTTTCGGTGAAATTAACAAAGAAACTATATTTATTGTTTGATACAGTTTATTTTTACGCAGATTTTAAAAATATTTAGGACTCTACAGGGTGAGCCAAAAAACTAGGACAGCATAAAGTTGTATTTTTTTAAATAGAACACCCTATATACGAATCGTATTTTCGATTTAGCTTATAATTTTAAATCTTTTTTATTAAGGGTTTACTATAACAAAACTTTATAGTTTCTGAGATAATTAAGTTTAAAGAAAAAAAGGCACTTTTTCAAGCATCAATTCAATCCTAAATAACGTTTTCAATTTTGTGACAAATATATTCAAATTTGGAATTTAGCAAGGCCAAGGACAAGTTAACATAATTTTTACCTAATATTTGCAATAAAAGCTACAGGGTGTTGAACACATCGGCTCAAATTTGAACAAGTTTAAATGAATAAATATCTTTTTTTTTAAATGGTACACCCTGTATATTTTCATGTTATTTAATAGAGTAATAAAAACCCTAAAAGTTTTGTTCAATATATCCTATACCTAGTTATAATAGTTTTTGAGATATTTCAGTTTTTCTTATTTTCCATACTTTTTTACAGAAATAGTCTTCATTATCATAGTAGCCATGTAAAATAATAAAAAGAAACTACAGAAACAAACAGAATGTGGTTAAATATGATGAAATACATTATTCGTTATATTACAACGGCAATAGTTTAATTAAACATAATGTGAAAAAATTAACACAACAATAACGACAAGGCAAATACATATTTACTTTTATATTAAATTGAAACAAAAAAAATACCTATTAAATACTGAGATTAATTATTTCTTTTTAATAAGTGTTCGAATAAACGACCCTCTTGTGCAATGCACAAATTTAGTCTTTTTTGCAGATTTTCTCGGACCCTGGACAAAATTAGTGGCGTTATTGTTCTACAGGTATCCCTAATCCTGTTTCGCATATCTTCCACTGTTGTTGGTGGATTAACATACACCTTATTTTTAATATAACCCCATAGGAAGAAATCTAATGGGGTGATGTCGCAAGACCTTGGTGGCCACTCAATGAAACCCCCACGTCCAATCCATTTTTGCGGATATCGTTGGTCCAAAAACGCACGAACTTCACGATGATAATGCGGAGGCGCACCATCGTGCTGGAACCACATACTGTCGAGCTCATCTCTATCGAGACCTTGAAGCCGTTGGGGTAGTTCTTCTTGTAGAAAGTTCAGGTAACTATGGCCATTTAGTGGTTCATTAAAAAAGTGGGGTCCAATAATTCGATTATGATGAATACCACACCAAACATTTAATGACCAGTGGTTTTGATGTTGCACCTCTCTAATCCAAAATGGGTTTTCTGTGGCATAATAATGCATGTTGCGTCTATTTACGGCACCGTTACTTCTAAAAGTAGCTTCATCACTAAACATTACCTTGCATAATAAATTTGGATTAAAATGAATCTCCGCATGTATTGTACGACAAAAGTTTACACGACTTTCAAAATCCTGTCCAATCAATTCTTGGTGTAATTCCATGTGATATGGATGATACCTATATTTCTTGGTAGTACGATTAGCGGTGGACTGTGATGTTTCACATAATGCTGCTAACTGACGGCTACCAATATAAGGATTTTCCTGAACATTTAACAATACTTGTAGTTTTTTTCTTCATTAGTTACTGGTTTGTTGACCACTTTACGTTTTGGATAATCAACAGTACCAGAAGAATCAAATCTTTGCATTAAGTTTTGAAAAGCATGGGTATTAGGCTGGCGTCGATCAGGATACTTCATTTTGTAAATTCTTTGAGCAAGAAGGCAATTTTTTTGAGCCTCTCCTATTGTATAAATCATATCTATTAACTCATTCTTTGGAAAATTCATTTTACAATATAAGATGAATGCAAAAAAAACCAAACTACACTACATAAAAACCAAAAGAAGCGATTGCGGTTATAAATTTGACACACAGAAAAATGTTCTTTTACATTGTTTTTGCCATGGCTACTATGATAATGAAGACTATTTCTGTAAAAAAGTATGGAAAATAAGAAAAACTGAAATATCTCAAAAACTATTATAACTAGGTATAGGATATATTGAACAAAACTTTTAGGGTTTTTATTACTCTATTAAATAATATGAAAATATACAGGGTGTACCATTTAAAAAAAAAAGATATTTATTCATTTAAACTTGTTCAAATTTGAGCCGATGTGTTCAACACCCTGTAGTTTTTATTGCAAATATTAGGTAAAAATTATGTTAACTTGTCCTTGGCCTTGCTAAATTCCAAATTTGAATATATTTGTCACAAAATTGAAAACGTTATTTAGGATTGAATTGATGCTTGAAAATGTGCCTTTTTTTCTTTAAACTTAATTATATCAGAAACTATAAAGTTTTGTTATAGTAAACCCTTAATAAAAAAGATTTAAAATTATAAGCTAAATCGAAAATACGATTCGTATATAGGGTGTTCTATTTAAAAAAATACAACTTTATGCTGTCCTAGTTTTTTGGCTCACCCTGTAGAGTCCTAAATATTTTTAAAATCTGCGTAAAAATAAACTGTATCAAACAATAAATATAGTTTCTTTGTAAATTTCACCGAAAAGGCACAAACCTACTTCATCCAATCGTTGACTCACCCTGTACAGGATGTCAAAGTTAAAATTTTAATATTTTTTGATAAACTTTTAAAAAATATAAATATTTGAACAACACTTGGTAACGGAATGTTCCTTTGGAGGGGCAATTTAATTGTATTCACAATTTTGCTGTTAGTTATAGAAAAAGTGTTTTTTATCTTTTCTACACAAAAAGGAATACTTTATAAATAAATTTCCGCTAGAATCACTTTGAGGTGTTTCAGGATTATTACAATTCCTCGATGTAGGCATTGCTTTAAAAAAAAAGGCGATAAAACAAGATGTCGAAATTACTAATTATTGTTATTTACTTTTAAAATTGAAGTTATATTTAAGTAATTTATATTTTCCTAGATATACTTTCATTTATTTATAAATTAGTCCGTCCAAAAATTTCCCTATTCCGATTTTGAACAAAATCGAGACATGTAAAATGTTTAATCTGCCATGTTGGATCCGCCATATTTATTTTCTTTTTAAATAATTTCAGATTCGTTGTGTGCGATCCCAAAAACTCCCCCATAGCAATTTTGGAAAAAAACCGAAAAAACAATATTTATTTTGTTCATCAAATTGGATCTGTCATACTGAATTTTATAAAAAAAATCTCAGATTCGTAATGTGCTACCCCGAAAACTTCCTTATAACAATTTCAGAGAAAATCTAAAAAAGTTAATTTAATATTGGATCCGCTATAATGAACTTTTTTTAAATAATTTCTGATTTTTTTTGTGAGATCCTGAAAACTACCCATTACGAATTTTGGAGGGAAACGGAAAAAATTAATTTTTTGTCCGCCATATTAAATCCTAACATGGCGCTGGCTATATACCACTGCTATTTTTGGAGAAAATCGGACAAAATTATTTTTTTCTCGCCATATTGAATGTTTTTAAAATAATTTTAGATTCGTTACGTGTGACCCCGAACACTCCCCAATGTCAATTTTGGATAAAATTGGACGAAATCAATTTTTTTTGTCTACTATATTGGATGATCCGTAATGAATTTTTCAAAAATACTTTTAGATTCATTACGTGCGACCCCGAAAACTCCGCGATATCAATTTTGGAAAAAATCGGACAAAGTTAATTTTTTTATCCACAATAATATTTAATTTTAAGAAAATTATAGAAGGCCAATTAATTTACGTTTTGATATACTTCAGAGTTGATACAAAAAGAATTCTTTTTTTTTTTTTGATATTCATTAAAAAGTTTTAACTTTTAATTTTGATGGCACGTATCACTACATAGTATAAAACAAAGTCGCTTTCTCTGTCCCTATGTCCCTTTGTATGCTTAAATCTTTAAAACTACGCACCGGATTTTGATGCGGTTTTTTTCAATAGATAGAGTGATTCAAGAGGAAGGTTTATATGTATAATAACATCCATTAAATAGTGGAGAAATACTGTTATTTTTGAGGTTTCTAATGTGATGTCGTTATTTATCATATTTTTTTCCGCTTACATTGCAAACGCAGGCTGAACCCTACGAGATTTATCAAAATAATGTACTAATTATTTGTACACATTGAAAAGGTCTACAGAAAACTCCGCGATGGTATATGTCCATCTCTCATGGATATCCCACAATAACATTTTTTTGTCATTTACTTTTTACGACAAATAATGGCAAATTTTGAAGCGATTTTAACCAATACAGCATTAATCCTTATCCAATTAAATAGCTTAAATACATTGTTGATTTAATATAGATCTACATGGTCCTTTACAGCACAAGATTTAAATGAATATTTTCGAAGATATTACAGATTTAAAATTGCGGGAAGTAGCGCTTGCGGCGGTACTGGCCGACCGGGGCGGCGGCAGCGTGCCTATAAATAGCGCGTCGGAGGCCGATGTAATAATTGTTGTAAAAATAAAATAAATAGTCACAGTTTTTCTGTAGTGTATTTAGTATCAGCATTGCACCCGTGCGAAGCCGGGGCGGGTCGCTAGTTATATTATAGTTTTCAAGTTAAGAGTACTAACCACTAGCGTAACTAAGCGTATGTGCGCCCCTCCCCTCCCCCCACAGATTTTTGAATGCGTCCTATTATTTTGCAGTCGTTTTGATCCTTCGTATTTACAATTTGGTAAAAAATTGTTTCTTGGTTTTTTCGGAACAAACGTCAGTCTCCACTTAATTTATCATTTTCATTAAGAGACTTGAGGGCGCTCCTGAATTGGCTGCCCCCCCCCTCCGCACCGCAGGGTCTACGATATCGTTATTTACGCCATTGGTACTAACCTTTCAGTATGTCATTTTAATTTTTGAATATAACAATTTGTAACACTCATTGTTCATAAATTATTTATTGTTCTTTTTGACTTTTATCTTGCACACACACGGTTTCTTCCTAACTCTGTCTTTACTAAATTTAAATTGTGACGCCACTGAGCTCTACTATCAATAATTTGTAGGGGATGTAAATGTAAAAATAATGTTTTTCACACGATTCTAAACTTTATTGTGTAGTAATGAAGTTGGAATTAATAATCACAAGTTTGTCAAATTGTTAAAATTATAAAGTAAATGTAAGAGAATATAACAAATAGGACTTTAGTTCTGAAAACTGACGCTTGTCAAAATTATATGCCCATGAGTGCGGTGACGCGTCTGTTCCTGACTTTTTTGGTTATGTCAAAGGTTGTTTATGGCCTGGACTAGTGAGTTTTTTAACCGACTTCTAAAAGAAGAAGGTTCTCAATTCGTCGACTATGTATTTTTTTATGTATGTACCCCGATTATTCCGGAACGGCGGCACTGATTTGTACGAAATTTTTTACATTTTGTTCAGGAAATAGCTGCGATGGTACCATATTTTTTTGGACGAAATTGGTGCAGTAACATCCAAGATGGCGCTGACAATATGGTGGCCAAAAAAATTAATTTTATCCGATTTTCTCCAAAATTCGTATGTGGGAATTTTGAAGATCATACACAACGAAACTGAAATTATTTAAAAAAAAATTCAATATGGCGGATCCAATATGGCGAACAAAAAAATTTAATTTTGTCCGATTTTTTCAAAATTCTTGTGGGGGAGTGTTTGGGACTGTACTTAACGAATTCAAAATATTTTTTTTAAAATTCAATATGGCGGATCTAATATGGCGAACGGAAAAATAAATTTTGTCTGATTTTCTCCAAAATAAGTGGGAGAGTTTTCGAGGGTGCACATAACTTTAGTTTTAAAAAGTTCAATAGGGCTCTATTTTTTTTTTTAATAATATAGGGGAGTTTTTTGGATCGCACATTACGAATCTGAAATTATTTTTAAAAAATCAAATATGGCTTATCCAATATGACCGATAGAAAATCCAAGGGGGCGGATTAAAGATTCTACATCTCTCGATTTTGTCTAAAATCAGTATCGGGGGATTTTTGTCAGTATTAATTACGAATTAAAATATTTTTTGAAAAACTGAATCTGGCGGATTCAATATGGTGTCCCGAAAATTTTATATTTTTCAATTTTCTCTAAAACTGATATAATAGATTCTTGAGGGTGTAAATTATGAATTAAAAAATGTATTTTTCATGATATAATATGGCGAATCCAATATAGCACACTAAAAATTCAATATGCAGTATAAAATATATCGAACTAAGAGATTTACGTCTCAAGTTCTTTAGACATCGATATTGGAAGGTTTTAAGGCCTATATTACTATATTTTTGCAATCTTGAAGTCATTGCGAGGTACACTAATCTCGATTAGTACTTGGTTTAAACAATTTATAGATATCATAATGAATTCAAAATTAAAAATCGAAAAATAAAATTAAAAAAAAAAAGAAAATTGAACCGACTTCTAAAAGTGTATTAAAAAGTTAAAAACCACTATAAATTTTTATATGAAATTGAAATTTTTGAAGTCGGCGCCAAGTTATTTTTGAATAAAATAAATAACTACTAATATATACAAATTATGTGAAGATAGCAATTACAAATAAAGTATTTTTAATCTGTTTAGACGAATCACATTTGGTTAGATATTACTTTGGTGCCGACTTCAAAAATTTCAATTTCATATAAAAATGTATAGTTATTTTTCACTTTTTAACTTACTTTTGAAGTCAGTTAAATTTGTTTTTATAAAAATTTTATATTAGTTATACAACATCCCAAAATTATATATATAGGTTTGCTGAAAAGTTACAGCCCGAAAGGTAACTGATTGGGTATCTCTTTTTGGCTCAAAATCTTCGTTATGGGGCATCCTAAGAAAAAAAGTACATGAAGCACCAAGGTTATCTTGACGTTACCTGTATGTACAGGGTGAGTCAACGATTGGATGAAGTAGGTTTGTGCATTTTCGGTGAAATTAACAAAGAAACTATATTTATTATTTGATACAGTTTATTTTTATGTAGATTTTAAAAATATTTAGGACTCTACAGGATGAGCCAAAAAACTAGGACAGCATAAAGTTGTATTTTTTTAAATAGAACACCCTATATACGAATCGTATTTTCGATTTAGCTTATAATTTTAAATCTTTTTTATTAAGGGTTTACTATAACAAAACTTTATAGTTTCTGAGATAATTAAGTTTAAAGAAAAAATGTCACATTTTCAAGCATCAATTCAATCCTAAATAACGTTTTCAATTTTGTGACAAATATATTCAAATCTGGAATTTAGCAAGGCCAAGGACAAGTTAACATAATTTTTACCTAATATTTGCAATAAAAGCTACAGGGTGTTGAACACATCGGCTCAAATTTGAACAAGTTTAAATGAATAAATATCTTTTTTTTTTTAAATAGTACACCCTGTATATTTTCATTTTATTTAATAGAGTAATAAAAACCCTAAAAGTTTTGTTCAATATATCCTATACCTATTTATAATAGTTTTTGAGATATTTCAATTTTTCTTATTTTCCATACTTTTTTACAGAAATAGTCTTCATTATCATAGTAGCCATCTAAAATAATAAAAAGAAACTACAGAAACAAACAGAATGTGGTTAAATATGATGAAATACATTATTCGTTATATTACAACGGCAATAGTTTAATTAAACATAATGTGAAAGAATTAACACAACAATAACGACAAGGCAAATACATATTTACTTTTATACTAAATTGAAACAAAAAAATTACCTATTAAATACTGAGATTAATTATTTCTTTTTAATAAGTGTTCGAATAAACGACCCTCTTGTGCAATGCACAAATTTAGTCTTTTTTGTAGATTTTCTCGGACCCTGGACAAAATTAGTGGCGTTATTGTTCTACAGGTATCCCTAATCCTGTTTCGCATATCTTCCACTGTTGTTGGTGGATTAACATACACCTTATTTTTAATATAACTCCATAGGAAGAAATCTAATGGGGTGATGTCGCAAGACCTTGGTGGCCACTCAATGAAACCCCCACGTCCAATCCATTTTTGCGGTTATCGTTGGTTCAAAAACGCACGAACTTCACGATGGTAATGCGGAGGCGCACCATCGTGCTGGAACCACATACTGTCGAGCTCATCCCTATCGAGACCTTGAAGCAGTTGGGGTAGTTCTTCTTGTAGAAAGTTCAGGTAACTATGACCATTTAGTGGTTCATTAAAAAAGTGGGGTCCAATAATTCGATTATGATGAATACCACACCAAACATTTAATGACCAGTGGTTTTGATGTTGCACCTCTCTAATCCAAAATGGGTTTTTTGTGGCATAATAATACATGTTGCGTCTATTTACGGCACCGTTACTTCTAAAAGTAGCTTCATCACTAAACATTACCTTGCAAAATAAATTTGGATTTAATTGAATCTCCGCATATATTGTACGACAAAAGTTTACACGACCTTCAAAATCCTGTCCATGCAATTCTTGGTGTAATTCCATGTGATATGGATGATACCTATATTTCTTGGTAGAACGATTAGCGGTGGATTGTGATGTTTTACATAATGCTGCTAACTGACGGCTACCAATATAAGGATTTTCCTGAACATTTAACAAAACTTGTAGTTCTTTTTCTTCATTAGTTACTGGTTTGTTGACCACTTTACGTTTTGGATAATCAACAGTACCAGAAGAATCAAATCTTTGCATTAAGTTTTGAAAAGTACGGGTATTAGGCTGGCGTCGATCAGGATACTTCATTTTGTAAATTCTTTGAGCAAGAAGGCAATTTTTTTGAGCCTCTCCTATTGTATAAATCATATCCATTAACTCATTCTTTGGAAAATTCATTTTACAATATAAGATGAATGCAAAAAAAAAAAACAAACTACACTACATAAAAACCAAAAGAAGCGATTGCGGTTATAAATTTGACACACAGAAAAATGTTCTTTTACATTGTTTTTGCCATGGCTACTATGATAATGAAGACTATTTCTGTAAAAAAGTATGGAAAAATATAAAAACAGAAATATCTCAAAAACTATTATAAATAGGTATAGGATATATTGAACAAAACTTTTAGGGTTTTTATTACTCTATTAAATAACATGAAAATATACAGGGTGTACTATTTAAAAAAAAAAAGATATTTATTCATTTAAACTTGTTCAAATTTGAGCCGATGTGTTCAACACCCTCTAGCTTTTATTGCAAATATTAGGTAAAAATTATGTTAACTTGTTCTTGGCCTTGCTAAATTCCAAATTTGAATATATTTGTCACAAAATTGAAAACGTTATTTAGGATTGAATTGATGCTTGAAAATGTGACTTTTTTTCTTTAAACTTAATTATCTCAGAAATTATAAAGTTTTGTTATAGTAAACCCTTAATAAAAAAGATTTAAAATTATAAGCTAAATCGAAAATACGATTCGTATATAGGGTGTTCTATTTAAAAAATACAACTTTATGCTGTCCTAGTTTTTTGGCTCACCCTGTAGAGTCCTAAATATTTTTAAAATCTGCGTAAAAATAAACTGTATCAAACAATAAATATAGTTTCTCTGTAAATTTCACCGAAAAGGCACAAACTTACTTCATTCAATCGTTGACTCACCCTGTATACTGCCCACAGTTTAAGATATACCTACTGGATACCCTGTAATATTGCAGTATTTCATTTTATGTTTTATTTTACGGATTACATGCATTTTTCAGCATCTATGACTTCAATATATGTTTTTGGAAAGGTGCGGTTTTGAGTATATGCGGCATCGGAACACCGTACTATTTGATAGCGTAAATTATTTAGGTTGTGTACATTTCAGCAACATGTATATCATTATAAAATGTTGCTAATGTTTAGTGTTCTCTTGAACAAAGGATAATTTCGATCCCTGCAATAATTTGTCTAGTTAGTAAATTAAATACAACAGAAACACGACTGAAATTGGAGGGTAAGACGAGTTAGCTCTGGGCTTTGTTTAGAGCGGCTTCTTTGCCTTTGAATCCATATTCAATTAAGTCCTTTGTTCCAATAACAAGTTATGGTGCTTCAAATATTCCGTTTCCGTTTAGCCAAAACGGATGGATCTGTTTGAGAAGTAATGAGAAATTTTACCTCTCTTTGTAATAGAGTAGGTAGACTGAATTATATTGAGTAAAAAATTACGCTTCAGTATGAGATAAAACAATACCATGTTCAAATTGTGCGGTTACAGATTAATTTGAAACCATTGGCTAGCGTAATTTTTTATACAATAAGGACGTAAACTATGGAATAAATTCAGTGTTTAAAAAACGCTGGGTCTTTTGAAAAATCGCTCAGACTTTGTTTTATTTTTGTACGATTTTTTTTCGATATATAAATTACTAGCGACCCGCCCCGGCTTCGCACGGGTGCAATGCTGATACTAAATACACTACAGAAAAACTGTGACTATTTATTTTATTTTTACAACAATTATTACATCGGCCTCCGACGCGCTATTTATAGGCACGCTGCCGCCGCCCCGGTAGGCCAGTACCGCCGCAAGCGCTACTTCCCGCAATTTTAAATCTGTAATATCTTCGAAAATATTCATTTAAATCTTGTGCTGTAAAGGACCATATAGATCTATATTAAATCAACAATGTATTTAAGCTATTTAATTGGATAAGGATTAATGCTGTATTGGTTAAAATCGCTTCAAAATTTGCCATTATTTGTCGTAAAAAGTAAATGACAAAAAAATGTTATTGTGGGATATCCATGAGAGATAGACATATACCATCGCGGAGTTTTCTGTAGACCTTTTCAATGTGTACAAATAATTAGTACATTATTTTGATAAATCTCGTAGGGTTCAGCCTGCGTTTGCAATGTAAGCGGAAAAAAATATGATAATTAACGACATCACATTAGAAACCTCAAAAATAACAGTATTTCTCCACTATTTAATGGATGTTATTATACATATAAACCTTCCTCTTGAATCACTCTATCTATTGAAAAAAACCGCATCAAAATCTGGTGCGTAGTTTTAAAGATTTAAGCATACAAAGGGACATAGGGACAGAGAAAGCGACTTTGTTTTATACTATGTAGTGATAAGCGAGAACATGAAAACTACACAGCATATTGAATTTTAACAGAAGTAACTGAAAATAGGATATAAATTACATCATATTAAGAATTGAATACGTTTGATCAGGAATACTTAACAATAAAAATTGTGCAGGGCTCTTTACCTATAGAATTCGTGAATTAGATATATGGATACGTTAGTAGGTAGGGACTTTCATTCATCTTCTGAATAAAACAACGAACAGTTGCTGTTAACAAAACTTTTATTATTGTAATGATCGATATATGAATAAACAAAATAAAAATTGACATAATAACGATTTATTTATATTGAAACAACTAACCAATATTTCGAAAAACAAACAGGTACATATTGTAGTTACTTTACAAGTACCAAACAAGACTGAAGCAGAACAAAAGTTAAACTTATACAGAAGGAGTCATGCTATAATGAAATTATTTAAAATAAAATTTTTTCTTTAAATTTACATATTTATTGTATATTATATATAAGAAAGTGGCTCACAAATACTTATAACTAAAAATTTATTTATAACAAAAAAAACTTAGCAGCTCACATTAATAATAACAGATACATTGAGACATAATTTTTTAAGCATAGAGTGGGGATAAATTCAATGGATAATCAGAGACCCAATAGTCTTCGTATCTTTTTTATTTGTCACTCATGTACTTTGCAGATTTTATGATTAGTAGATTTTTACTAGCTTTTAAAATGTATTAAAGACTAAAGCGTTGTTAACTAAGCACTTCGTGTAACGCTCCTTATTATTTACTTTTAGGAATCGAGTACTTGGTCAAAAAGTTTAGTTACTTCCCCCATGGCTACAACGTTTTCTTGACATTTTAGAAGTAACATTATAGTAAAAATAAAGTACTATAGTGTAAATTTTTTTATACAATAAGGACATAAAGTATGGAATAAATTCAGTATTTAAAAAACCTTTTTTTTTTTTGAAAAATCGCTCTGACACGTCGACTTTGTTTTTTTTTGTACGAATTTCTTTCGATATATTAAATCATACAGGGTCACTCGAAAGAAGCTGTGCTATAGTCAACTTTGATTTTTTAAAAGTGATATCCTGCTTTTTGTATATTTTTAGACTCCCTGCAAAATTCTGAACACTTTTCTATAACACGTCAATGTAACTGAACTGATTTACTGACCATTAAAAATCGAAATGAGGTAGTGTAGCGCCTGCTTTTCTACGGTCTTTTTACACTTACCGTATTTTCGACTAGTAGTTATCTCTAACCATTTTCAAGTGAAACAGTTTCACACTTCGATGGTGGTGGAATAGGATACATTGTATTCTGTAGCAATATATCCAGATTGTGCAACGTCTAACACGGAAAGGATATGATGGAACGAAGTTTGCATTTACTGTTCGCATTTTACTTCATTCATACACGTAGCTGCATATAGTTGTATGCCACAGAGGAATTCGTGAAAGCTGCATATATATATATATATATATATATATATATATATATATATATATATATATATATATATATATATATATATGTACGATAATGGTAGCAGACTGTATTTTGGGCGCTGGTAAAGAATTTAATTTTAGTTAAAATATACGACGAAAGTATGACAATCTCGAAAAATTAAAAATGGCCTACCTTGTAGCTGCTCACTGATGTGGAGACCGTTGATACTTTCCTGGAGTTGAGTCCTTTGGTTTTGGCACTGTTATAGGGGTTGAATAAATAATTCTTTTTAAGGTTTTAGCGGATTTAGCCTGCATATAGAGGTTTTAACACTCGCGTGGTATATTAGTGTTCGAAACACGTGTTTTCCGCTGAAGGTTCAAGTACAAGATGATAGTGTTTTCTTCCATGTACCGTTGAGGTGCCTGCGACACTTCTTGGGGTGGGATTGTCATATATAGCACGAAACAATACATGGCGCGAAAAAGGGAACAAAATAAAATTATCTTCAGTTTGCTTAAATATAAATGTAAACGTAGAAATATGTTAATTTTAGCCAGAAAAATATAACGTAAAAATTAATAATTCAGAAAGACGGAACAATATATATATATATATATATATATATATATATATATATATATATATATATATATATATATATATATACAGTGCCTTCATTTCAAAACGAACCAACCTTAATAACTTTGTTAAATAGAAAAATTAAAAAAAAAAGAAAAAACACGTCAATTTAGATATACAGGGGGAAGTTTAATTTTGCATTTGTTAAAAGTCTGTCAATCACCTCCTCACCTCCAGCTAACCTCACTTTGATATGTCAAATGGGAACCCCCACCTTGTGACACATCATTGTAAGCAGCATAAAATTGTCTATCCAACCGTATAAAAAAAATTAAATCGGTTGACGTACAAGCGAATAGTGTGCAAAAATGTCTTGTAATAATGCATAATATATCGGCCTCGAACTTTGGTATGTCAAATGATTACCCTATAGTGTGATACATCATTTTAAAGGACGTACGATCTGCTATCCAACGATGTCAAAAAAAAATTAAGTTAATAGACGTTATAGGCAATTAGGATGCAAAAATGTGTGTTAAATATAAGCAGTTTATTCAGTTTTATTCAGTTGAAGAAAATTATTTTATTAAATGTTCAAAATGTGCGCCGTTATTAGCGAGACAATAAAAAAGCCTATTTTGAAATTCCCCACGAACATTGGCAAGGGTTTCTCTGCTAATTCCTCTACATTCCCGAACAATTCGATCTTTTAAATCGTCAATATTTTCAGGTGGGGTTTTATAAACCTTGCTTTTTAAATACCCCCAAAGAAAAAAGTCTAGAGGGGTTAGGTCTGGAGACCGTGCTGGCCATTCAATTGCACCACGTCTGCCAATCCACGTCCCTGGAAAATGTTCATCAAGCCACTCTCGAATTGCCAAAGCGTAGTGCGGGGGAGCTCCATCTTGCTGGAAATGCAAATTATTTTCATTTAGTACCATAACAGCATTTTCATCCACTTGATTTTCTAAAGATTGCACAATGGCAGGGTATATTGTGTTTTCTAAAAGGTTTAAATAAATTTGCCCAGTTAAATTATCTTCCAAAAAAAATGGCCCGATGATTTCATTGCCATAAATTCCTGCCCACACGTTAATTTTTTCGGGATATTGAGTATGCCCTTCTCGGAAAAGGTGCGGATTTTCATTATCCCAGTATCTGCAGTTATGTCTGTTAACCAGTCCATTTAGAAAAAAAGTTGATTCATCACTAAAGCAGATATTCTTAGGTAAATGGGGGTCCTCGTCAATTCGTTGGCACATTAATTCGCAAAATTGAATTTTCCTATCAAAATCGTCTTCTCCGAGTTCTTGAAGAATTTGAATTCTGTAGGGAAAAAACTTATTTTGTTTTAAAACTTTATGCACAGAGCCAGCAGAAATGTTGGTTAAATCTGCGACCTTTGAGATGGATAAAGTTGGATCTATTGCAAACTGTCCTAGTACCTCGATTTGGCATGCTTCATCTACAACCCTTTTCTCAATAGATTTTTTATTACAAACGGATCCCGTTTCTTCAAACTTTCGTACCAATTCGAGTACATATTTATGGCCCACGTTTTTGTCTTGATGCCTCTCGTTAAATGCTCTGGCGGTTCTACGAGCGCACCGATCTTCAGCTCCATAGAGAAAAATTATTTCTATTCTTTCGGCTAGCGTATACACCATTTATATTCACGTTTCAACTAGGCGTCACAATGACAATTTTAACAATAATAAACAACTGGTGTTTAAAGATCTTAAAAATTTTATTTATTGCAGTGATTTCTTGTACCTATCAGATACCGCAAAAAATATCATTGAAATAAATACACTAGATTGATTAGACTGCAATGAATTTTGCGATGAATTTTAAAACAGGCTTAGTTTTTTTCTCGCAAATATTTTAACTGTTTATTATTTTAAAAAAATATTTATTTTAAATTTAAAATAATATTTTACTCTATGAAGTAGCCATTTGACATAATAAAGTTTAATGTGATAAGGTGTCTATTATTACCACACATCTTTTCTTACTATTCGCTTGTACATCAACAGATTTTGTATTTTTTTATTGGCTAAATAGGAGATAGTATGCCCTTTAAAATGATGTATCACACTATAGGGTAATCATTTGACATACTAAAGTTCGAGGCCGATATATTATGCATTATTACAAGACATTTTTGCACACTGTTCGCTTGTAGGTCAACCGATTTAATTTTTTTTATACGGTTGGATAGACAATTTTATGCTGCTTACAATGATGTGTCACAAGGTGGGGGTTCCCATTTGACATATCAAAGTGAGGTTAGCTGGAGGTGAGGAGGTGATTGACAGACTTTTAACAAATGCAAAATTAAACTTCCCCCTGTATATCTAAATTGACGTGTTTTTTCTTTTTTTTAATTTTTTTTATTTAACAAAGTTATTAAGGATGGTTCGTTTTGAAATGAAGGCACTGTATATATATACTAGCGACCCGCCCCGGCTTCGCACGGGTGCAATGCTGATACTAAATACACTACAGAAAAACTGTGACTATTTATTTTATTTTTACAACAATTATTACATGGGCCTCCGACGCGCTATTTATAGGCACGCTGCCGCCGCCCCGGTCGGCCAGTACCGCCGCAAGCGCTACTTCCCGCAATTTTAAATCTGTAATATCTTCGAAAATATTCATTTAAATCTTGTGCTGTAAAGGACCATATAGATCTATATTAAATCAACAATGTATTTAAGCTATTTAATTGGATAAGGATTAATGCTGTATTGGTTAAAATCGCTTCAAAATTTGCCATTATTTGTCGTAAAAAGTAAATGACAAAAAAATGTTATTGTGGGATATCCATGAGAGATAGACATATACCATCGCGGAGTTTTCTGTAGATCTTTTCAATGTGTACAAATAATTAGTACATTATTTTGATAAATCTCGTAGGGTTCAGCCTGCGTTTGCAATGTAAGCGGAAAAAAGTATGATAATTAACGACATCACATTAGAAACCTCAAAAATAACAGTATTTCTCCACTATTTAATGGATGTTATTATACATATAAACCTTCCTCTTGAATCACTCTATCTATTGAAAAAAAACGCATCAAAATCCGGTGCGTAGTTTTAAAGACTTAAGCATACAAAGGGACATAGGGACAGAGAAAGCGACTTTGTTTTATACTATGTAGTGATATATATATATATATATATATATATATATATATATATATATATATATATAAACTTCACAGTTCATATTATATTAAAGTAACGCTCTACCAATTTTAGCAAATGCCTACTTAACCCTAAAAACTAAATATGAAAGTAATTTCTCAATATTTAAAAAAAATTAAGTAGCAGAATATCGAAAAAGACATTTTCCAAGGAAACACCTATTCCTAAATAAGCTTAATATATTTTGCAGGAAACGATACTAGACGGAATTTAGACGCGATCGATGGGTTGTTAAAAGTGTCATAACGATGAAAGTTATTAAAAGTTGGGACTGGAGTAGCTCGAACTCCAATTAAGTGTTAGATGTGAAACAGACATGTAGGCTCATCAATCTTGATGGTGAAGAATATCGTGACGTGGATGAATTTTTTGATAATAAGATAATAAGAAATAAATGGTACGATATTCCACGCAGACTTCGTTTTCCTCATAACTTTTAAATTATTAAACTTTACAGGATGAAAAAATACTAATATGTACAAACTTCATTCATACCTATATATATATATATATATATATATATATATATATATATATATAAATATGTAGATAAGTTTTTGTCCGTGTAATTTAAAATAAAATAGAATAAAAGATTGGCGAAGCGGACGTGATATATATATATATATATATATATATATATATATATATATATATATATATATATATATATATATATATATATATATATATATATATATATATATATATATATATATATATATAAAGAAAAAACACGTCAATTTAGATATACAGGGGGAAGTTTAATTTTGCATTTGTTAAAAGTCTGTCAATCACCTCCTCACCTCCAGCTAACCTCACTTTGATATGTCAAATGGGAACCCCCACCTTGTGACACATCATTGTAAGCAGCATAAAATTGTCTATCCAACCGTATAAAAAAAATTAAATCGGTTGACGTACAAGCGAACAGTGTGCAAAAATGTCTTGTAATAATGCATAATATATCGGCCTCGAACTTTGGTATGTCAAATGATTACCCTATAGTGTGATACATCATTTTAAAGGACGTACGATCTGCTATCCAATGATGTCAAAAAAAATTAAGTTAATAGACGTTATAGGCAATTAGGATGCAAAAATGTGTGTTAAATATAAGCAGTTTATTCAGTTTTATTCAGTTGAAGAAAATTATTTTATTAAATGTTCAAAATGTGCGCCGTTATTAGCGAGACAATAAAAAAGCCTATTTTGAAATTCCCCACGCACATTGGCAAGGGTTTCTCTGCTAATTCCTCTACATTCCCGAACAATTCGATCTTTTAAATCGTCAATATTTTCAGGTGGGGTTTTATAAACCTTGCTTTTTAAATACCCCCAAAGAAAAAAGTCTAGAGGGGTTAGGTCTGGAGACCGTGCTGGCCATTCAATTGCACCACGTCTGCCAATCCACGTCCCTGGAAAATGTTCATCAAGCCACTCTCGAATTGCCAAAGCGTAGTGCGGGGGAGCTCCATCTTGCTGGAAATGCAAATTATTTTCATTGCACAATGGCAGGGTATATTGTGTTTTCTAAAAGGTTTAAATAAATTTGCCCAGTTAAATTATCTTCCAAAAAAAATGGCCCGATGATTTCATTGCCATAAATTCCTGCCCACACGTTAATTTTTTCGGGATATTTAGTATGCCCTTCTCGGAAAAGGTGCGGATTTTCATTATCCCAGTATCTGCAGTTATGTCTGTTAACCAGTCCATTTAGAAAAAAAGTTGATTCATCACTAAAGCAGATATTCTTAGGTAAATGGGGGTCCTCGTCAATTCGTCGGCACATTAATTCGCAAAATTGAATTCTCCTATCAAAATCGTCTTCTCCGAGTTCTTGAAGAATTTGAATTTTGTAGGGAAAAAACTTATTTTGTTTTAAAACTTTATGCACAGAGCCAGCAAAAATGTTGGTTAAATCTGCGACCTTTGAGATGGATAAAGTTGGATCTATTGCAAACTGTCCTAGTACCTCGATTTGGCATGCTTCATCTACAACCCTTTTCTCAATATATTTTTTATTACAAACGGATCCCGTTTCTTCAAACTTTCGTACCAATTCGAGTACATATTTATGGCCCACGTTTTTGTCTTGATGCCTCTCGTTAAATGCTCTGGCGGTTCTACGAGCGCACCGATCTTCAGCTCCATAGAGAAAAATTATTTCTATTCTTTCGGCTAGCGTATACACCATTTATATTCACGTTTCAACTAGGCGTCACAATGACAATTTTAACAATAATAAACAACTGGTGTTTAAAGATCTTAAAAATTTTATTTATTGCAGTGATTTCTTGTACCTATCAGGTACCGCAAAAAATATCATTGAAATAAATACACTAGATTGATTAGACTGCAATGAATTTTGCGATGAATTTTAAAACAGGCTTAGTTTTTTTCTCGCAAATATTTTAACTGTTTATTATTTTAAAAAAATATTTATTTTAAATTTAAAATAATATTTTACTCTATGAAGTAGCCATTTGACATAATAAAGTTTAATATGATAAGGTGTCTATTATTACCACACATCTTTTCTTACTATTCGCTTGTACATCAACAGATTTTGTTTTTTTTATTGGCTAAATAGGAGATAGTATGCCCTTTAAAATGATGTATCACACTATAGGGTAATCATTTGACATACTAAAGTTCGAGGCCGATATATTATGCATTATTACAAGACATTTTTGCACACTATTCGCTTGTACGTCAACCGATTTAATTTTTTTTATACGGTTGGATAGACAATTTTATGCTGCTTACAATGATGTGTCACAAGGTGGGGGTTCCCATTTGACATATCAAAGTGAGGTTAGCTGGAGGTGAGGAGGTGATTGACAGACTTTTAACAAATGCAAAATTAAACTTCCCCCTGTATATCTAAATTGACGTGTTTTTTCTTTTTTTAAAATTTTTCTATTTAACAAAGTTATTAAGGATGGTTCGTTTTGAAATGAAGGCACTGTATATATATATATATATATATATATATATATATATATATATATATATATATACAGGGTGTCCCACTTAAGATGGATACAAGCCAATATCTTGATTGTTTGTTAAGCGATGTTTTTCATTTTTGGTAGGAGGCTGTATGGTTATAAGGCGCACATTTTGCCCAGGGTAAGAAACGCGATACCTCATAGACGTACGTTTTAATGGGGTTTGATTTTTTTTTATTCAAGAGTAAACTACCTTTAGGACAGTATTTATTTCAAATCTAATAAATTATATTGAATCCTCCTCATCCAAGATACTTTAGTTCTAATTTTGATAAAGATTGATACAGGGTGTGTCATTAAAAATATGACATTTTTAATTTTTTTTATTATTTTTTTTAAGTGAATACTTACGACGCCACTGGATAAACAACTGGTTTATGTCAACATTATAATAATCGATTTCTTCTTCGATATATTAGAAATCGATGTAATATACTCGGATGCCGTTAGTCTACTAATTAATGCAATATAATCTGGAATCGTGCTGTTTAAATGCAACAGTCAGGAACAGACTAGAAAGATTTAAAAACTAAGATGGCCATGGAAACAAAATAATATGATTTTTAAGTCACACGTCAAAATTCTTGATATGTCCCTGTTACATTGTTAAAATTAATAACATTTTTGCAGAATAACTAAATATGCGTTTGAGTTTAGCAGAAAAAGTAGAAATAGTGAGATTAGTAGGAGATGGTGCGCGAAACTGTCGAGAGGCCGCACAAGAATTCAATCAGAGGCATCCTGATCACTTAATATCGTACACCACGGTTTCTAAAGTGAATCGAATGTTTAATCAACGGGGTTCTGTGGTACAGGAGAAAGTAAGACGGCAAAGAAATCATCAACAGGATGCAAGAATTGTAAATCATTTCCGGGTGAACCCAAAATCCAGTTTAAGAAGCTTTGATAGTAGGCGGAAGAGTACTGTTTCAAGATGTTTGAAAAGAAATGGTATTAAACCGTTTAAACCAAGATTTTTGCACACGTTACAACCAGGTGATGATCAGAGAAGAATGGAGTACTGTTTAACCATGCAGGCAAAATTTTACGAAGACCACAATCTATTTGGTAAAATATTATTTACTGATGAGGCGACATTTTCTACCAACGGGACAGTATCATCTCAGAATATTAGATATTGGAGTAATGAGAATCCTCACTGGGTAATTAATTGCAAAAATCAATATTCTGAGAAAGTAAATGTGTGGTGTGGTATTTTAAAAGACCGTATTATTGGACCCTTCTTTTTCAATACTACTTTAAACGGTGCGAGATTTTTAGTTTTCTTGCAAAATGAATTTTGGGATGCTGTTCATGATTTGCCATTAACTTATAGAGAGAATTTGTATATTCAGCTAGATGGCGCTCCGATCCATAATGCTGCACCTATAAGAAGATGGCTCAATGAAAATTTTCAAGATAAATGGATTGGTCGCAATAGTCCTTTTGTAGCATGGCCTCCTAGGTCTCCAGACCTCACACCTCTAGATTTCTTTCTATGGGGTGCTATCAAAAATAAAGTTTATAAGACCCGTCCACGAACATTAGAAGAATTAAAAACTCGAATACGCCAAGTATGTGAAGAAATATCTCGACAAGAATTACGTAAAGTTTGCATAAGAATTAGGAAAATTTATGAAAAATGCATTAGAAATTATGGTGGTTTGGTCGAAGATGTTGACTTTTAGTTCATTATAGTTTTCTAAATCTTAGTTTAAAGCATATTTTTCAAAGTTAATAGTGATTGTTTTAAATAATTGTTTGGATTTTTTTCATTAATCCTCAATAAAATGAATAAAAATCATATTTCAGTTTTCGTTGAGAGCTGGGTTTATAGATTCTTTTGTAACGGATTTTATTCAGTGGTATTAGCAGAATTAAAAATATCGGTTTTATAAATTAAACAAAATTAAAGATCTTAATTATTATGGTAGCTATCTGAAAACTTAAATCGATTATTATAATGTTGACATAAACCAGTTTTTTATCCAGTGGCGTCGTAAGTCGTTAAGTTTTCACTTAAAAAAAAAATAATAAAAAAAATTAAAAATGTCATATTTTTAATGACACACCCTGTATCAATCTTTATCAAAATTAGAACTAAAGTATCTTGGATGAGGAGGATTCAATATAATTTATTAGATTTGAAATAAATACTGTCCTAAAGGTAGTTTACTCTTGAATAAAAAAAAATCAAACCCCATTAAAACGTACGTCTATGAGGTATCGCGTTTCTTACCCTGGGCAAAATGTGCGCCTTATAACCATACAGCCTCCTACCAAAAATGAAAAACATCGCTTAACAAACAATCAAGATATTGGCTTGTATCCATCTTAAGTGGGACACCCTGTATATATATATATATATATATATATATATATATATATATATATTGCTGCATTTCTAGGTTTCCAGGTTTAATACTTACTCAAAATAATTAAAAATAAAGACTATATAAGAAAATTTTCTATAATACCTAAAAGATAATTTTCAAGATAACTAATAAAGCAACTAAAGATTATCAATACTTTTTAATAAAATGCCTATACAGGTATGAACGAAGTTTGTACATATTAGCATATTAGTATTTTTACATCCTGTAAAGTTTAATAATTTAAAAGTTATCAGGAAAACGAAGTCCAAGCGGAATATCGTACCATTTATTTCTTATTGTCTTATTATCAAAAAATTCATCCACGTCACTATATTCTATATATATATATATATATATATATATATATATATATATATATATATATAAATATATATATATATATATATATATATATCACTATCACTACATAGTATAAAACAAAGTCGCTTTCTCTGTCCCTATGTCCCTTTGTATGCTTAAATCTTTAAAACTACGCACCGGATTTTGATGCGGTTTTTTTCAATAGATAGAGTGATTCAAGAGGAAGGTTTATATGTATAATAACATCCATTAAATAGTGGAGAAATACTGTTATTTTTGAGGTTTCTAATGTGATGTCGTTAATTATCATATTTTTTTCCGCTTACATTGCAAACGCAGGCTGAACCCTACGAGATTTATCAAAATAATGTACTAATTATTTGTACACATTGAAAAGGTCTACAGAAAACTCCGCGATGGTATATGTCTATCTCTCATGGATATCCCACAATAACATTTTTTTGTCATTTATTTTTTACGACAAATAATGGCAAATTTTGAAGCGATTTTAACCAATACAGCATTAATCCTTATCCAATTAAATAGCTTAAATACATTGTTGATTTAATATAGATCTATATGGTCCTTTACAGCACAAGATTTAAATGAATATTTTCGAAGATATTACAGATTTAAAATTGCGGGAAGTAGCGCTTGCGGCGGTACTGGCTGACCGGGGCGGCGGCAGCGTGCCTATAAAAAGCGCGTCGGAGGCCGATGTAATAATTGTTGTAAAAATAAAATAAATAGTCACAGTTTTTCTGTCGTGTATTTAGTATCAGCATTGCACCCGTGCGAAGCCGGGGCGGGTCGCTAGTATATATATATATATATATATATATATATATATATATATATATATATATATATATATATATAGGGTGCGGCATTTATCTTAAGACAACGGAATATTTCGGTGGGATCGGATTTTTTTGAATGTTTTATACAAAAATTATAGGGTGGCAGAAGAGCTAACTAGTCGTGACCTTGAAAATGATCTGGATCGTGCTCTTCAAAGTCATTTTTTAGGTCAGAATTTTAAATGGGATTTCCCAATTTCGACACCGGAAATGGAAAGGGCGGAAAATTCTACCATCGGATGTGACCTTGACCTCAAAGTAAAGATCAAATATCGCGGTAATTTCAAGGTCAAAGCAATAAGATTTCAATATTTCGTGAAATGTTTCGTACAAAAGTCGTTGGGTGGTATGAGGGATAAGTAATAGTGGCGTTGAAAATAACTCTGACTTTACTCTTCAAGGTCATTGGAAGCTCAATTTAAAAATTTGAAAAGGAAATCCTCAATTCGACTCCCGGAAGTGAAAAGACTGATCATTGATTCAAATTATCTTCAAAAAACTATAGACTCACAAGCAGAGGCGGATCCAGCCTCTCTCTTTGGGGGGGGCGGTGATATCACAAAAGTACAGTATGGTAAGAAAAACAAGTTGTCAACGGGGGGGGGGGGCAGTGTAAGCATCATACTCATTCCTAATATAAAAGGCAAAATGGGTTCTATTTTCCTGAACTCAAAGCTTTTGGGAGGGGGGGGGGTGATCACAAGCATACAGACTCCTATACTCTATTCAAGAACTAGAGAGAGTAATAAAACTGTTACCGAAACCTCTAACCTACCTGCTCCAGTGCCGCAGTAACTGAGACCTGCCGTAAATCTAATTATATTTCATTATATTTAAATATATTTTATAAATTTACTGCAACATAGAATTTCTGATAGTTTAATTTAATTTCTGTCAGTGAGCAAAGTACAACTTACAGTTTTTTCTTAGTGATTTTTCTTGTTTGCGCTTCTTTTTAAATATTATTTGAGATTAGTGAGATACCCAAAAGATATGGCTTTCACCTCTATATTTATTCCAAAATCGTTAAACCAGAGATATCAATATCTAGATAATAATGTTAAAAGCTCTGTTGAGATATGTTCCAACATCACAGGAGTTGGAAAATCTACTATGTACCGAATACTAAAGGAGAAAAAACGACTGGAATTGTTAGTACTCCCAAGCCACATTCGATCACAGGCAAACGAAAAACCTCGTTGGAAGAAGAGATGAAAACTGCAATTAGAGGGATTGTATATACATTTTATTATGAGAAGCAGATCCCAACCATCTACAAAATTCTAACTAAAATCATTGAAGATCGCGATTTACCTGAAATTAAAAGAACTGATCTCTGGAAATTGCTCAGAGAACTTAATTTTTGCTGAAAAAACCAGATAGAAAATCTGTTCTTATAAATCGTCCGGAAACTGTCCGTTGGAGACGTAAATATCTCTCTCGAGTAAAAGGTAGAGTTGCTAGAAATAACACAATTAATAAAATTAGTAATTTAACTAAACTTTTGAAAGATTTTTTTGAATAAAGTTACTGCGGAAAATTGGAAAAAATCCAGATAATAAAAGGATAAAACAAAATGTGAGAACTCGATCTCATAATCGGTGAGATAGAGGAACCAGTTATAATTAATTTTAGCGAAGATAGTTTCACTGACTTTGATTAGGAATTAGATACGCAATGTTTACTAGTGTAAACACAATTTATTATTTAAATTTTTGTTTTTGTTGTATTTTATTGTTTAATGTTGTTTATATGTTTTTTTTACTTTTTTATATATTTTTATTTTAGTGTGGCCCACTCTTTAATTTTATATATATTTAATTCTAATTAGCCGTAAGTTTTTTATTATTTTATTATTGTGTTTGTGTCTTTTTCTTAAGTGTGTAGAATTAACATGTTTATCTTATTTTTTTGGGGCTATCGTATTTCCATATATAAAAGTAAATTAAATTAAGATATCAGTTCAATAGAAATAAAAATAAGTAGGTCTAATTTTAATTACAACATAAAAAAAAGTAATTACATTAGAATCCCTTTTTAGTGTTTAATTGTAATTCTGCAGATGGTTTAAGAAATAAATAAACTGAAACGTCAAATACCCTAAAAATGTTTTTAATTAATAATAAAATGACCGATAGCCCCAAAAATATTTTATTATTATATGGACGAATTTATTTTTTTATATATGTTTAACTTTTTGTATTTTTGACAATGGATATTTTGTAAGTATTTAAATTATAACTTTGAATTTTTTGAGAAAATAATTCTACGTTTTAGTCTATTATTATAGACCGCTATTTTTGATTATAAAACTTCTAACCCATTCCTATGAAAAATATATGTGTCTAACAAATTTTGCTAAAAATACCGGACTAAAGAACACAGGTAGTTTGCAAAGAGAAAAAGGGTAAAAAATGATTTATTACTCTCTCTAGTTCTTGAATAAACTATAGTATAAGAGGAAAAATCGGGTCCATTTTTCTAAACTCAAAGCTCTTGGGGGGGGCGATCGCCCCCACCGCCCTTCCTTGGATCCGCGCCTGCTCACAAGCTTGTTATCAACTTTTCTACACCAAATGACCTTAAAGGTCAAGCTTAAGGTTATTTTCAAGGTCAATATTACTTAGCCCCTGTGCCACTCAAAAATTTGTTACGATATATTTCACGAAATATTGCAATCTTTTTGTTTTGAATATGAAATGGCCTTGATATTTGACTTTCATCTTAAGGTCAAGCTTATATCAGATGGTAAAATTTCCCGCACTTTTCATTCCCGGGGTCGAAATGGGGGGTCCAATTCAAAATTCTGGAGCTGACTTTTAAACAATCTTTGTATAAAACATTTTTCGAAAAAATGTGATCCAACCGAAATATTCTATTGTTTCAAGATAAATGCCGCACCCTTTATATATATATATATATATATATATATATATATATATATATATATATATATATATATATTATATATGTATATATATATATATATATATATATATATATGTATATATATATATATATATATATATATATATATATATATATATATATATATATATATATATAAATATGTAGATAAGTTTTTGTCCGTGTAATTTAAAATAAAATAGAATAAAATATTGGCGAAGCGGACGTGAAAATTTGTCAATCTACATGATTCTCATATTAAAAAGTGCGGAGCACTCCAAAGTATGGAATAACTCCGGGTCCGACAGATGGCGACAGCGCTGTTTCGTCCTAATATGGGACTCGACCACCATTGAATTGATTTTGTGTGTCGATGGTGATATATATATATATATATATATATATATATATATATATATATATATATATATATATATATATATATATATATATATATATATATTGACCGCTGCGCCACCATATGACCGTTTCTATAACATTGTCAGTGGCTGTTGCTCTCGGGAATACTAAGTGATCCGTCGGAATGGCGCTGTCGTGTTCTTTCTGTCTTATTTTTTGCTTTGAATACAGTAAACGGGGTGCCGCTACGTTAAGATGTTTTTAATGCATCTATACTACCAGTTATGACGTACGTCATGGAGAAATTTCAGCACGTAAAGTAAGAGGCGCGAACAGATTACGAACAACACAAGGGGTTATCGAAAGGGTAATATCAAGACTATTCTTAATGCCTTTTCTCGTTAATAGGTGCCCACCTCGGGTCCCTGGTTTTACCAGTGACCATAGAAGAAAAAGTATACCAGTTGATTTCAAGGTTTTTTTACTAGGGTTTTAATTTCAAGTAATTTTTTATTTTGTACTTTTGATATTAATATGAGCGAGGTTAATTACGAGATCAGGCCATACAAAACAAAAAATTACTAGAAATTAAAAAGTGAAAAATCCCCGAAATCAGCTGATGGGTCACAGCATATACGAGGTATACTTCTTCTTCTATGGCACCCATAAATAAGAAAAAGCCTTTAAGGAATCCTGTAAACAATGAGGAGATCACAAGGGAGAACAAAGCAATAAAAGATGGAGGAAACGCATACTACAGTGACGATCAAGACAACACAAGGGGAGTGTAAGTCTATAGAAACATTGGTTAGATAATATCAGAGAAAGAGCAGGGAAGAAACTAGCACCAATAGGTACAGAACGGAAAAAAATGGAAACGGCAAGGGAAGGTCTATAACCAGTAGTATATGCAGAAAAGATACTGAAGATAATTAAATCTACTCGTAGAAAATAATCCGAAAATACTGAGTGAGGAGTTGTTTATTAAAATTCATTTCAGAATGGCGGCCACGTAAGAGTTTTTCTAAATATTTCAAATTTCAGCAGGATAGTGGCGAAAATCCTAATTTTTGCATTGAATTTGAATATTATTGGGTAAATAATTTTAATAATCATTTCACGCTGGGTAACGAAAATTCAGGTTTTTTGAAATATTATATAAAACAAAAAGCTTGGAGATATTTTCGTATTTCTCTGTAAGAATAAAAATTAGAAATCTTGAACTGGAAAATGTTTTCTTCATAATTAAATATTTTTTAAAGGAATATTTAATTTTAGTAAAGTTAAAAAGCGGAAAATAAATTTAATTAATGAAAATTATTTTGCCTTTGATATTTTTATTTATTTAAAATCCAGATTTTTAGAAATTTTGCGACTTGCTCTCATTCTAAATTTAAATATCACATTTATTAGGTTATTCACATAAAAATCTAATTTTTACTTAGGTTGAGCTCGTATATGTACATATATCACGTCTAAGCTTTTTATATGGCGAAATGAAAATCCGAACCACGCTAAAAAAGCAGTATTACCAAATCTGACCTATGTACATAAAATCCTAATTGTACTCGAAATCCCATCGTCAATGTAACAAGGCCATTCCGTCATCCCGTACATAATAGAAACTGACGGATGACGGGGAACTCCGAGTCAGGAGATAAATTAGCAAAATCTAATTAACAGGCTCATTGTGTTCGGAATCGCAAGATTCGCAAATCGCAGAGCATGTTCGCGACGTCGAGAGCCACGGAAATTAGATATGAAAGGGGGGTCAAGTACGTACAGAAAGACCTACTTAAAAATTTATTTTCCATACTTAATTAGCCTCAATATTTAACTTTTTGACTGACCAATGATACTAAATCAGCCGTATAAAAATATTTGTAATAAAATTTTTATAAAAAAATTGAACTGACTTCTAAAAGTGCGCTAAAAAGTGAAAAATAACTATAAATTTTTATATAAAATTGAAATTTTTGAAGTCGGCGCCCAACTAATACCTGACAAAATGCGATTCGCATAAACAGATTAAAAATACTTTATTTGTAATTGCTTTCTTGCCATAATTTGAATATATTAGTAGTTATTTGTTTCATTTAGAAATAATTTGGCGCCGACTTCAAAAATTTTAATTTCATATAAAAATTAATAGTTATTTTTTACTTTTTAGCGCACTTTTAGAAGTCGGTTCAATTCAAAATTTTATTTTTCGATTTTTAGTTTGGATTTAATTTTGATATCCATAAATTATTTGAACTAAATACTACACAGAATGAATACCGGGGAAATAACAATAATATGTTACGCTGATGACGCCGTCATAGTCTCGGAAAATGAAGACGACCTCCAAAGACTTCTATTTGCTTTCCACACCATAAGCAAGCAATTCAACATGAAAATATCCATGGATAAAACTAAGTCAATTGTAATAAGCAAAGTGCCCTTAAGATGCAAACTAGTAGTGGATGACAAACCAATAGAACAACTCATGACCTTTAATTACTTAGGAGTTGAGATATCCGCAAACCAAGACAGAACAAGAGAAGTAAGAAACCAAGTAAATAAGGCAAATAGAATCTCAGGAAGCCTGGCGGATATAATATGGCACAACACATACATGAGCAAGGACGTAAAAACAAAAATCTACAAGACCTGTATTCGACCGATAATGACGTACGCAATTGAGACGAGAGCTGACAACACAAAAACAAAATCAATCCTAAGAACTGCCGAAATGAAAGTACTAAGAAGAATATCGGGATACACATTAAGAGATCACATACGCAATTCAACAATACGCGAGGAACATGGAATGCAAGATATAGTAAGATGAGGACGGAAGCGCAGAAGAGCCTGGAATGAGCACGTAGGAAGAATGGCGCAAAATAGGATAGCGGGAATCCCCGAGATGGAACACCGGAAACCAGAAGACCAATAGGTAGACCACCTAAAAGATGAAGAGAGTCCTGGATTTCAACATCAAATGAGATGAATGATTGAGTTGGAAAAAACAGGCTGTAAGCCTATAACAAGAGGAAGAAGAAGAAGAGGAAGATAAATACAAATTGATATTAGTGTAACTCGAAATGACTCCAAAGTGGAAAAAAGGATCCATTTTATCCAAAATTGTAAATCACCCTAAAATGAGCCACTAAAAATTATTTAATTCTTAGAGAAGAATAGTTTTAAATTCATTATTTACACCCTCAAGAACCTCCTATATCAGTTTTGGAGAAAATCAAAAAATGTAAAATTTTTAGGACGCCATATTGAATCCGCCAGATTAGGGATGCGCGATACTCTTAAAAATATTGATATTTGGTATCGATCCGTATCGAAAGAAGTGGTATCGATACAGGAAAAGATCGATACCTAGAATATCGATATCTTTACGATACGGATATTTGCAAAAAAATCTTAGAAATCGCGTTTGAATTTAGAGAACTACTATTATAATGAATGAATACCGAGTTTCTAGATCAAATACATATAAAATACACACCGAAAGCGAGAAATACAATAATTACTTAAGATAAAGTAGCACAGTAACATTACTATCTATCGGCATGGATCTTAGAATAGGATTTTTTCTAAATACGCCCTCTGCTGTCTATGCTCAAACTGTGATATAATTCAATGGTATTTCGGTAGATCAGGTTAGTGAAATGAAAATTGGTAGATGTACAGAAAAATCGGTAGAGGTGGTAACACAGGTTCAAATGTTCTGACAATTTCAGGATTTCTAGTGAATCGGGATTCCCTGCCTCCCCTTAGCACACGAACACGTTAAAATGCAAGGACCTAATCTGCCAGTTAAGTTACACCAACCTGTAAACTTATGAAGGCAATTTGTCCTAGTAATAATTAGATACCGTCACTTTTTCAAACCCGAATCGCATGTTTCGATATCAAACGCAATGTATCGATACCAATAATGTATCGCAAAAGAAATATCGATACAAAGTATCGGGTACCGAAAGCAAAAGTATCGATACTCTAAAATATCGTATCGTATCGCCCATCCCTACGACCCCCGTATCAATTTTCGAAAAAATTTAGACAAAATTGATTTTTTCATTCGCCATATTGGATCCGCCACACTGAATTTTTAATAATAATTTTAGATTCATTATGTGCGATCAAAAAACAATTTTGGAGAAAATCGGACAAAATTGGTCTTTTGTCCGTCATATTGAATTTTTTAAAAATTTTTTTTAGATTCGTTATGTGCGATCCCGAAAACTCCCCCATACCAATTTTGGAGATAATCGGATAAAATTAAATTTTTTTGTCCGCCATATTGGATTCGCCATATTGAATTTTTTAAAAATAATTTCAATTTCGTTGTGTACAACCCCGAAAATTTCACCACACCAATTTGCGAGAAAATCGGACAAAAATAATTTTTTTGGCCGCCATATTGTCAGCGCCATCTTGGATTTTACTGCACCAATTTCGTCCAAAAAAATAAAGGACCACCGCAGCAACTTCCTTTAAATAACGTAAAGAATTTCATTGAAATCGATGCAGCCGTTCCGGAATAATCGGTGTACATACATAAAAAAAAATACATAGTCGACGAATTGAGAACCTCCTTTTTTTAGAAATCGGTTAAAAATGTCTTTTATTTCTATTAAGTTTGTACAATTTAAGATAATTTTAAAACGAGATAAGCTTAACTTGTATAAGTTGTATAACATACCAAATGATTGTTTCTGATTACGAAGATAATGTTAAAATGAATTTAGAGTTGCTGCAGTAGTTAATAATAAATAACGTTAGCGCAGAGAGAAATTTTTTTTTCTATGTTTTAAAATAATAGTGTTCTTGAAGTATAAATTATATACAAAATGCCTAAATGAAACATTTTCTTAAAAACATTAATCATCTCTAGTTCAAGACCCTTAAATAGTTTATATTTCAGTCAACATAAAAGAACAAAAAGTTTATAATTAGAGTATGTTCAATTAGTTTATGTTAAAGTATAGTAAAATTGAAATAAAGTAATACTGCTGGAAAACTTAATTGATCTGTATATTTTAGTAGCAATATAATTTTGAAGAAAAGCTATATTTAACTTTATAAATTTGTGAACATTTTTCTTTCATTAACTGATTTCATTTAGTGCTATACTAGTTTATCTCGCAAGCGCAACATTTTATTATAGACACATCAGACAGACATATGAAATACCATAATATTGTATATCATTGGAATTTCATGCACATGCAAAATTTCAGATCAATTTGACGCGTGGAAGTGTATTTACTAAATTTCACTCAGAGAGACTGAAGTATCTTATTATTATATTGTCATCGATACTACATACACATGCATAATTTCAGCTCAATCGGACATGTAGAAGTGTAAACCTGTGTTACAAATTTTTGTTACATACAATTAAGTTACATAATTATAGCATTAAATTAAGATTGATTTTTCGTTATTTTCTATATAACAGAATATCACTACATAGTATAAAACAAAGTCGCTTTCTCAGTCCCTATGTCCCTTTGTATGCTTAAATCTTTAAAACTACGCACCGGATTTTGATGCGGTTTTTTTCAATAGATAGAGTGATTCAAGAGGAAGGTTTATATGTATAATAACATCCATTAAATAGTGGAGAAATACTGTTATTGTTGAGGTTTCTAATGTGATGTCGTTAATTATCATATTTTTTTCCGCTTACATTGCAAACGCAGGCTGAACCCTACGAGATTTATCAAAATAATGTACTAATTATTTGTACACATTGAAAAGGTCTACAGAAAACTCCGCGATGGTATATGTCTATCTCTCATGGATATCCCACAATAACATTTTTTTGTCATTTACTTTTTACGACAAATAATGGCAAATTTTGAAGCGATTTAAACCAATACAGCATTAATCCTTATCCAATTAAATAGCTTAAATACATTGTTGATTTAATATAGATCTATATGGTCCTTTACAGCACAAGATTTAAATGAATATTTTCGAAGATATTACAGATTTAAAATTGCGGGAAGTAGCGCTTGTGGCGGTACTGGCCGACCGGGGCGGTGGCAGCGTGCCTATAAATAGCGCGTCGGAGGCCGATGTAATAATTGTTGTAAAAATAAAATAAATAGTCACAGTTTTTCTGTAGTGTATTTAGTATCAGCATTGCACCCGTGCGAAGCCGGGGCGGGTCGCTAGTAACCTATAAACACTAA
The DNA here is from genome assembly GCA_034092305.1 of Diaprepes abbreviatus. Taxonomy (NCBI): domain Eukaryota; kingdom Metazoa; phylum Arthropoda; class Insecta; order Coleoptera; family Curculionidae; genus Diaprepes; species Diaprepes abbreviatus. Next base: position 1,152,981 of record JASJET010000217.1, read on the forward strand.
CTTTGGGCAGCCATTTTAAGCTGTTACTCTATGGGTTGAATTCTGCACAAAAAAAAATTACTAGGAGTGGGTGCAGAAAATGTGTATATTTATATTTGAAGAATATTTTGCCCGGCTACCTTATCGGCTCCTAAGAAATGACAATGGAAAAAATGCAGCGTCACCTTTCATAATGATTAAATAATACATATAATTTCCAAATCAAACCAAAATATCCAAAATACCCACTGACCCATATACTTTCACTTATTTTGTTACTGATGCAAATAAATTATCTATCATTATTTTTAGAATATTCAAATGAACCCCTTTCGTATTTACTTCCCTTAAAACACCTCGTGGCTGATTAACTCCTGCGGGATTGAATGCTCGCCATTTTCCTTCTAACACGTTAAGAGGATTTAGGAACGCCCATGGGAACTTCCTTCACTAGATTTATGTCACAATCGCAAAGACAGCACGTCATGAACCGAGTAAATCCGGCAGGGTAGCCGATTTTATTAACATACTAACAAACCTTAAACAATGTTTTCGGTTATCGAACGTAGTAAAAGCGTAATGTAAGTGTATCTTTTTATTAGTGCTGTTCTGTGATCGAAACATTCGATTAAATATTTTAATTTAAATTAAGAAAATGTATTAAGAAATGAAGTAATTATTTTATGTATTCATTATGCAAAATAATTTTTTTTCGAAAGCATACAATTATGTAAGAGAAACGTAACTCTCAACCAACTGAAAAAACCTTGTACTATAAGGACAAACGTTCTCTGTTCTAACACAGTTAGAGACAAAGCACTATCTCAGATTGCAAGAATACCAGCACGCAAACTCCGTAATAGTACAGAAAAGAAATTTCTTTGCTATTTCTTTCTATTATGGAAAATCATTCAAAACTTACTCTATAAGCACATTCGGCAACGGTCGGGTATGTCCGAACAAGCAATCGTGCTATTGAAATAGAAACAGTCTTTGGCTTGTTGCTGTTCTTCTATCTCTCTCAAAGCAATTTAAATGCTGCATAAGTCTGTCTCATTTTTTTCCTGATTTACGTGTGTTTGAATTTGTGGTTATGGTCAATGTGAGATATATTTGTTTCTAAGAATGAAATGAAGTTCATAAATATGTTTTTATATTTTATTTGGCCAATAGTTTAGATTTGCAAGTTATATAAGAAAAATATATCAAAATAGCAATAATTATTTTAATTTCTGTTTATTTCTTAACGTTAAGAATCAGAACAATAATAAATTACTAGAGCTGAATTAAGAAAAAATAAATAAATATATACATATTATATATCCAATTGAAAAAGTCTTTAATTCCGTTTTACTGAGCTGCACAAACTTTTAATAGGTAACTTATTATTAAAAAAAAAAGTTAAATACTTTAAAATATAATATTGGAGATTTGACAATTAAAATTTTTGACCAATTAACCTAAAAAATTACAAAGTAAATATGTTTAGTATTTTTTTCTTTTAATTATAAAGTCCCTAGAAAAGATAAATGTTTTTAGAGATGGTAGTTTGTAATTATTTCTATGCGAACTAGCCCGAAGTTTTAAGGAAAATATCCTAGAGAGTAGGTTCCGTTGATAGAAAGAAATTTTCTTTCTTCTTTATCCCTTTTCTGTTTCCATTTCTATCGTGTTACGGAGTTCGCGTGCAGGAAAGGGTGGAAGCTTTTCTTATAGCAGTGCGCCGCCATCTGCAGACCGGTTTCGAACTTGTTAGTTCTCGTCAGTACAAAATATGCCAGCGCACTTCGGCATCGGAAAAGTAAATCCTTTAAGCAATTAGACAAAATATGAAATTTAATACAAGAGGCGCCATCTACCGGCATTCCATATATATATATATATATATATATATATATATATATATATATATATATATATATATATATATATATATATATATAAACCAAAAGTGGATAATGTACTTGCAGTTGGGTGTATAAAAATACAATTATATAAGGACAAACGTGTTTTATTCTAACACAGCTAGAGACAAAGCACTATCTCAGATTGCAAGAATACCAGGAAAGGGTGAAAGGCTTCCACCCCACTCTACCTCGTAGATATACGGCCATCAGTAGAGCGTGCTGGATCGCCCTTCGCCCCTTGATGACTGGACTCATCAGACTGGTGCAGCGGTGTTTTGTAAACTATTTGTAAGAAGCGAGTCCTTATCTTAAGTCGAACTAGCATCGTTATCTGATCTTGCCGGATGGTGTTCGGTGATATTTTATCTCCGAAACGTCTCTACCTTAGTCCGTGCTGGATATTCAAGGATATGGTTAGCAGTTTCTTCCTTTTCTAGGTATATTATGCATATTAGATCATCCATCATACCAATCTTACGAAAATAGCCTCGCAAGTGACAATATCCTGTCAGTAATATCATTACGACTGGTAGTTCCTTTCATTTCAGAGGGAGAAGATCTTTAGGTATGTGCATTCTTTTTAAAAGATGGTTTTATTCTTCTAATTTATGTGTACGCTTTATTTTTTTTTAACCCTAAAAACAGACTCGGTGTTTTTAGTTTTACAAAACTAAGTGGTGTCTTCTGTATAAAAAAAATAGTCCCAATTATTAATAGGCGAAGGGAGAACTGAAATACAATAAAACCAAATGAAGTTACAAGGCTTATTTATTGCTTAATATTTACTTAAACTAATCATTCTTATGTTCTCATAATCAACTTAGATAAATTTTCAAAAAGAAAATCAAATTTCAACAAAAAAAACCTCTGGTGTCCGAGATTACCCCACAGCTTGGGGGGTAATTACGGATGGTGTATGGGGTAATCACGGACATAGTCTAATTAGCACAGAAATCACAGATAAATCCCCTTGATGTGCTTGCACCACTCGCCCACAATTTACATTTGATGCACATTATCCAATCTTCTATGATGGGTTCTTCATACTTTTCATTACAAATAAGACAATAATACCGTTCATCAACCTTTGTAGCACTTTTGTTGACTTTATTTTTCTTGCGCTGTACGTTTCCATCTTTAGCCTTCATATCATCTTCAAATGCTTTAAGATTCTTCATACCTTTCTTTCTTTCAGTGGTTCGTACAGACTTATCATTTTCTTTTGCCTCTTCTTTATTTGTCTTCCTTTGTTCCTTTTCTTCTAAAGCGTCTTTCATAGGGGTACTAGTGATTATAATTGAATGTTTCTTTTTGGAACATTGCCTACTTTTCTGTTGTGGCAGTTGGAGAACATTAACAACATCTTGAAGTGGAATTGATTTGTCCAACACAGGTAAAGGTGTTACTGATCTCTGATGCACAACTGACAATGGAACTACTTGTGCATTAGGTGACGCTGCTCTCTGTATAGATAGTGTCGGTGCAATCTGGGTATCAGGTGTTACTACTCGTTGCACAGATGGTGTCCGTGCTATCTGGGCATCAGGTGTTACTGCTCTTTGCATATTTGATGTCGATGCTGTCTGCACATCAGGTGATGTCGAATCAAAGAAATGTTCGTCAAATTTTGTTGTATCTAATGGCCAAATACCAGCTGCCCAAAAACTATTTGCAGCTTTTTATATATTGCTGATTCGATTGAAAGCTTTAGTAAAAAGCTCGACAACTTCATACTGTGTAATTTTTCGGCCTATATTTGAAGCTATGTATAAGTCACATTCTCTGTTGTATGCAGTTTTGAGCGGTCCAAAATATGTTAAGTCCTGCGGTTACATACGATATGACGTATGTGGTGGAAGAGATAACAGTATTATTCCATTCAGGCGACAAAGCAGGTAGCAAGCCAGGCTAATATGACTTTAATGGCTGTCTAAAATAAGAAGAATAGGTTCTTCAACAGTTGGTTTAGCGTAAGAGATAAAATGATGTAACCAATCTATGAATAGGTTTTCATTAATCCAACCCGAATCGCTCACGGCTGCAACCATATCAGCATTGCCTCCATGCAATAGATGAGCATTCATTCGCTTCCTCTTGAAAATAAAAACTGGAGGGACATACTTTCCTGAAGCACTGAATGCGCAAACAATTGTTGTTGTTGCGCCTCTTTCACTACTTGTAGCCATGCCGACTTTCTGGCCTTTCGGAGCTAGAATTCTAGAATTTTTCTGGACGTTAGAAATGCCGGTCTCATCAACATTGTAAATGCGATTGGCATCAAACTGATATTTCCTTTGTAAGGCTTCCAAGTTTTCGAAAAAGATTCTCACTTCTGTTCCATTAAACGCTGTAATTCTATTAATAGAAGTGGATTCAGGTTTGCGGAGAGTAATATTGGGATGCCTTTTTCGAAATCCATAAAACCAGTCCTTTCCCGCCATTTGTGATGTTGTGTCAAAATTATGCTTTAACTGATTTACTTCAGCAAATTTGAAAGCTATTTTCCTCAGCATCTCTATAGTTAAGCCATAAAATAGCTTACTGCATTTTAAAATGTATTCTTCTAATTCTTTTTCTTGGTCTTCAGAAAATATAGCCTTTCTTCCACTTTTTGGGGTCTTTATAATTTCTTTATTAAGATGGTCGTGTATAGTGCTTTTTGGTATAGAGTAAACGATAGCTGCTTTTCCTAATGAAAGTTTTTTGTTCTTGACGTCCTGAATAGCTTCTTGTAAATCTTCTAATTTGTATTTGGTCTCCGTCTTTCTTTGGTAATTTCGAGGCATCTGAAATATAAAAAGGTTTAGGTAGGTTTATAAAAAATTATTTGAGTAGGTTTATAAAAAGTCTATATAACTGGGTATTCGGCCTAAAATAACCCATATAGGGGTAATTACGGATGTCTGTAATTACCCCACACAAATCGTCCGCCATTACCCGACTCACAACAAAACGAAAAACTATATATTTATTTGAGGTTAGAATATCGTAATGCACTTGGCGATTACTAACAAACGTTGCTTAATTAGACGTTAGTTTACTTAAAAAATAACTATGTTTAGCTTGAAATAATATACACGTATTCAATTTTACTAAAAAATAAGATGAAAATGTTGCAAAATAATCGACTTAACTTACCTTGTACGGCGAACGCGACCTCACCTCACCATTCACTGTTCGGCACTGCATTCGGGCGCGACTCGCGATTGTGGCGGTTAAAATATCTGCTATCTTTTTCTAACATAGCTATATTGGCGTGTCCGCAATTACCCGCCGTCCCGGGTTCCCCCACTCTCCCCTACTAGGATTATTCTCCACAACATGATGAGCTGCTAAGTGTTGTAAGGGTTGCATCAATCTTTAAAAAGTGCCAACTAAAATAATATAACAAGTCCGATTTTATTTCTTCTTCCAACATTGAAATATCTCAAAAACCAGCATCATTTCTCTATAAACATCAACTTGTAATAACTTACATCGTTATGACACTTTTAACAAGTTTTCGTTTTATTTGGTAGAACGAGCGCTTTCACAAAATTTATTAAAACATTCTTTCGTTGGTTTACAGAGACATTTTCTGCGGTCAAAAATTAAAGTTTAAAGGTGAAAAGCTGCATTTTACTTTGAAAAGCATGCTTATACTATTATAAGCTTAATTATAAATTAATTAAATTCCTAAAAAATATGTCAAATTATTAAAATCATGCTGTGCTGGAAGTTTATTTTTAATATTAAATTGGAAAAAATATCCGTTTTTTCGGATAAAAATGATTCATTCATTCCTGGAGTTTTAAGATATTACGATCGTCTGTCTGTAGCAGACGATCGTCAATAGTTAAATTTGAAGTGAAGTTTTATTAAACAACTTGGTTAAGCGGCAGTACAGGGTGAGTCAACGATTGGATGAAGTAGGTTTGTGCCTTTTCGGTGAAATTAACAAAGAAACTATATTCATTGTTTGATACAGTTTATTTTTACGCAGATTTTAAAAATATTTAGGACTCTACAGGGTGAGCCAAAAAATTAGGACAGCATAAAGTTGTATTTTTTTAAATAGAACACCCTATATACGAATCATATTTTCGATTTAGCTTATAATTTTAAATCTTTTTTATTAAGGGTTTACTATAACAAAACTTTATAGTTTCTGAGATAATTAAGTTTAAAGAAGAAAAAGTCACATTTTCAAGCATCAATTCAATCCTAAATAACGTTTTCAATTTTGTGAGAAATATATTCAAATTTGGAATTTAGCAAGGCCAAGGACAAGTTAACATAATTTTTACCTAATATTTGCAATAAAAGCTACAGGGTGTTGAACACATCGGCTCAAATTTGAACAAGTTTAAATGAATAAATATCTTTTTTTTTAAGTGGTACACCCTGTATATTTTCATGTTATTTAGTAGAGTAATAAAAACCTTAAAAGTTTTGTTCAATATATCCTATACCTATCTATAATAGTTTTTGAGATATTTCAGTTTTTCTTATTTTCCATACTTTTTTACAGAAATAGTCTTCATTATCATAGTAGCCATGGCAAAGACAATGTAAAAGAACATTTTTCTGTGTGTCAAATTTACAACCGCAATCGCTTCTTTTGGTTTTTATGTAGTGTAGTTTGGTTTTTTTTTTTGGATTCATCTTATATTGTAAAATGAATTTTCCAAAGAATGAGTTAATAGATATGATTTATACAATAGGAGAGGCTCAAAAAAATTGCCTTCTTGCTCAAAGAATTTACAAAATGAAGTATCCTGATCGACGTCAGCCTAATACCCATACTTTTCAAAATTTAATGCAAAGATTTGATTCTTCTGGTACTGTTGATTATCGAAAACGTAAAGTGGTCAACAAACCGGTAACTAATGAAGAAAAAGAACTACAAGTTTTGTTAAATGTTCAGGAAAATCCTTACATTGGTAGCCGTCAGTTAGCAGCATTATGTGAAACATTACAATCCACCGCTAATCGTACTACCAAGAAATATAGCTTTCATCCATATCACATGGAATTACACCAAGAATTGCATGGACAGGATTTTGAAAGTCGTGTAAACTTTTTTCGTACAATAAATGCGGAGAATCAATTAAATCCAAATTTATTATGCAAGGTAATGTTTAGTGATGAAGCTACTTTTAGAAGTAACGGTGCCGTAAATAGACGCAACATGCATTATTATGCCACAGAAAACCCATTTTGGATTAGAGAGGTGCAACATCAAAACCACTGGTCATTAAATGTTTGGTGTGGTATTCATCATAATCGAATTATTGGACCCCACTTTTTTAATGAACCATTAAATGGCCATAGTTACCTGAACTTTCTACAAGAAGAACTACCCCAACTGCTTCAAGGTCTCGATAGGGATGAGCTCGACAGTATGTGGTTCCAGCACGATGGTGGGCCTCCGCATTACCATCCTGAAGTTCGTGCGTTTTTGGACCAACGATATCCGCAAAAATGGATTGGACGTGGGGGTTTCATTGAGTGGCCACCAAGGTCTTGCGACATCACCCCGTTAGATTTCTTCCTATGGGGTTATATTAAAAATAAGGTACATGTTAATCCACCAACAACAGTGGAAGATATGCGAAACAGGATTAGGGATACCTGTAGAACAATAACGCCACTAATTTTGTCCAGGGTCCGAGAAAATCTGCAAAAAAGACTAAATTTGTGCATTGCACAAGAGGGTCGTTTATTCGAACACTTATTAAAAATAAATAATTAATCTCAGTATTTAATAGGTAATTTTTTTGTTTCAATTTAGTATAAAAGTAAATATGTATTTGCCTTGTCGTTATTGTTGTGTTAATTTTTTCACATTATGTTTAATTAAATTATTGCCGTTGTAATATAACGAATAATGTATTTCATCATATTTAACCACATTCTGTTTCTTTCTGTAGTTTCTTTTTATTATTTTACATGGCTACTATGATAATGAAGACTATTTCTGTAAAAAAGTATGGAAAATAAGAAAAACTGAAATATCTCAAAAACTATTATAAATAGGTATAGAATATATTGAACAAAACTTTTAGGGTTTTTATTACTCTATTAAATAACATAAAAATATACAGGGTGTACCATTTAAAAAAAAATATATTTATTCATTTAAACTTGTTCAAATTTGAGCCGATGTGTTCAACACCCTGTAGCTTTTATTGCAAATATTAGGTAAAAATTATGTTAACTTGTCCTTGGCCTTGCTAAATTCTAAATTTGAATATATTTGTCACAAAATTGAAAACGTTATTTAGGATTGAATTGATGCTTGAAAATGTGACTTTTTTTTTAAACTTAATTATCTCAGAAACTATAAAGTTTTGTTGTAGTAAACCCTTAATAAAAAAGATTTAAAATTATAAGCTAAATCGAAAATACGATTCGTATATAGGGTGTTCTATTTAAAAAAATACAACTTTATGCTGTCCTAGTTTTTTGGCTCACCCTGTAGAGTCCTAAATATTTTTAAAATCTGCATAAAAATAAACTGTATCAAACAATAAATATAGTTTCTTTGTTAATTTCACCGAAAAGGCACAAACCTACTTCATCCAATCGTTGACTCACCCTGTACATGTAAACGGTTTTTGTTGTATTGCTAAAGGTCAGTATAGATCGTTAACAACTCTGTTAACCGTTCGCTTGGTCTCAACAACTTTTTTAATAAGGACTAAGCGCTGAGACGAAATTTCTTGATGATGTCATTGCCACGAAACCATGTCCATTCACATAGATTTCCTCTAGTTTGTAATAACCTCGATAAAACGGTCTTTCAACAAATACCAGTAATATAATATGTCGTTGCAGCGACGTTATGAAACTATTCCAAATTTATAAGAATGGAAGAATTTCTCTTAACGTATTTATTACTACGTTAAAGTGACCAATAACGCATGTCTAACAACTACAGCAGTATTTTCATGAGACTATTGTTCACACTGATTTTTGTTATGAATCGCTAAAAATTAATGTCTTAGGAGAGTAGGACAACATTGACGCCAGAAAACAATATGTTGTCCTTTTTTATTACATTTTGAAGTACAATAAGAAAATTAATAATTATTTTATGGTCAAGCGAAATGATAAACTGGATTTGGCAACGTTGCGTTATATCCACACTTCCTTGTATTCGCCGATGTCGGTTTGATATGTGTTATTAAAATTGGGCTTATTTTCTTTAAATTTGGAAGTTTTGTATCCATCTAATTTGGAAAAATAAAATGTAAAATTGGTTTTGAAAATTTGTAACCCTTTTGTTATTGAGGGCTTACAAGATTTTGACAAAGATATCCCTTATCGTCACTATGACAAACAGGTTTGTACCGAAGACTGTCCTATTGAAATTGCTGAAAAACTAATAAATACTTGTATTAAGGTAGTTCACTCGTGAAACGGCTTTTCTTAGGAATGTGATTGAATTTGAATATATAGTTTACAAAAGTGTCTTTTATTTAATTAATAAAAAAACGAAATTTTTTTAATCGTCTGTGAGACGAAATATTAACAATCAAAATATGCATAATTAACATGTTGGAGGTCACAACATATAAGAAAATGCCAAAATATTTTGAAAATTTTCAAAAACGATTTTTACCATATTTTTTAAAAACTAATGCAACGTAGATCCACAAATTATGTTTTTTTTAGAAAAAACCCGGAATTTCTTGATCGTTTTGTTTAGAAAATACAGATTTTTTTTTAATAAAAATAATTTGAAAACATCTGACACGTAGTGGGGCACAGTGATCACAACTTGGCAACGCGCGATAATTCAAACCTAAGTGAGTCAGTGGATGTACACCCTTAAATTAAATTGTTAGCGTTATAGTTGTCGATCTATGAATTTTTTACAAATACCTAAAACCATTTTAAAGCTTCTCTTAAAATCCTTGAGTGCTAGGTGGCCTTAAAATGCATAGTGAGTTTTGAAATTAACAAGAAAATTTCTATTTTTAACGTCAGTGGATGTACACTTTTAAATTAAATTGTTAGCGTTATAATTGTTGATCTATGAATTTTTTTCAGATACCTAAAATACTTTTAAAGCTTCTCTTAAAATCCCAGAGTGCTGGGTGCGATTAAAAATGCGTAGTGAATTTTAAAATAACAAGAAAATTTCTTTTTTTAACGTCAGTGGATGTACACCTTTAAAATAAATTGTTAGCGTTTTAATTGTTGAACTATGAATTTTTTGCAGATACCTAAAACACTTTTAAAGATTCTCTTAAAATCCCTGAGTGCTTGGTAGCCTTGAAAATGTATAGTGAATTTTTAAATTAACAAGAAAATTTCTATTTTTAACATAAGTGGATGTACACCTTTAAAATAAATTGTTAGCGTTTTAATTGTTGAACTATGAATTTTTTGCAGATACCTAAAACACTTTTAAAGATTCTCTTAAAATCCCTGAGTGCTGGGTAGCCTTGAAAATGTATAGTGAATTTTTAAATTAACAAGAAAATTTCTATTTTTAACATAAGTGGATGTACACCCTTAGATTAAATTGTTAGCATTATAATTGTAGATTTATGAATTTTTTACAAATACCTTAAACCCTTTTGAAGCTTCTCTTAAAATCCCTGAGTGCTGGGTGGCCTTAAAAAAGCATAGTGAATATTAAAATAACAGAAAATTTCTTTTTTTAACGTCAGTGGATGCACACCCTTAAAATAAATTGTTAGCGTTTTAATTGTTGAACTATGAATTTTTTACAGATACCTGAGACACATTTAAATCTTATCTTAAAATCTCTGAGTGCTGGGTGCGATTAAAAATGCGTAGTGAATTTTAAAATAACAAGAAAATTTCTTTTTTTAACGTCAGTGGATGTACACCTTTAAAATAAATTGTTAGCGTTATAATTGTTGAACTATGAATTTTTTACAGATACCTAAGACACATTTAAATCTTATCTTAAAATCTCTGAGTGCTGGGTGCGATTAAAAATGCGTAGTGAATTTTAAAATAACAAGAAAATTTCTTTTTTTAACGTCAGTGGATGTACACCTTTAAAATAAATTGTTAGCGTTTTAATTGTTGAACTATGAATTTTTTGCAGATACCTAAAACACTTTTAAAGATTCTCTTAAAATCCCTGAGTGCTGGGTAGCCTTGAAAATGTATAGTGAATTTTTAAATTAACAAGAAAATTTCTATTTTTAACATAAGTGGATGTACACCCTTAGATTAAATTGTTAGCATTATAATTGTAGATTTATGAATTTTTTACAAATACCTTAAACCCTTTTGAAGCTTCTCTTAAAATCCCTGAGTGCTGGGTGGCCTTAAAAAAGCATAGTGAATATTAAAATAACAGAAAATTTCTTTTTCTAACGTCAGTGGATGCACACCCTTAAAATAAATTGTTAGCGTTATAATTGTTGAACTATGAATTTTTACAGATACCTAAGACACATTTAAATCTTATCTTAAAATCTCTGAGTGCTGGGTGCGATTAAAAATGCGTAGTGAATTTTAAAATAACAAGAAAATTTCTTTTTTTAACGTCAGTGGATGCACACCCTTAAAATAAATTGTTAGCGTTATAATTGTTGAACTATGAATTTTTTACAGATACCTAAGACACATTTAAATCTTATCTTAAAATCTCTGAGTGCTGGGTGCGATTAAAAATGCGTAGTGAATTTTAAAATAACAAGAAAATTTCTTTTTTTAACGTCAGTGGATGTACATCTTTAAAATAAATTGTTAGCGTTTTAATTGTTGAACTATGAATTTTTTGCAGATACCTAAAACACTTTTAAAGATTCTCTTAAAATCCCTGAGTGCTGGGTAGCCTTGAAAATGTATAGTGAATTTTTAAATTAACAAGAAAATTTCTATTTTTAACATAAGTGGATGTACACCCTTAGATTAAATTGTTAGCATTATAATTGTAGATTTATGAATTTTTTACAAATACCTTAAACCCTTTTGAAGCTTCTCTTAAAATCCCTGAGTGCTGGGTGGCCTTAAAAAAGCATAGTGAATATAAAAATAACAGAAAATTTCTTTTTTTACCGTCAGTGGATGCACACCCTTAAAATAAATTGTTAGCGTTATAATTGTTGAACTATGAATTTTTTACAGATACCTAAGACACATTTAAATCTTATCTTAAAATCTCTGAGTGCTGGGTGCGATTAAAAATGCGTAGTGAATTTTAAAATAACAAGAAAATTTCTTTTTTTAACGTCAGTGGATGCACACCCTTAAAATAAATTGTTAGCGTTATAATTGTTGAACTATGAATTTTTTACAGATACTTAAGACACATTTAAATCTTATCTTAAAATCTCTGAGTGCTGGGTGCGATTAAAAATGCGTAGTGAATTTTAAAATAACAAGAAAATTTCTTTTTTTAACGTCAGTGGATGCACACCCTTAAAATAAATTGTTAGCGTTTTAATTGTTGAACTATGAATTTTTTACAGATACCTAAGACACATTTAAATCTTATCTTAAAATCTCTGAGTGCTGGGTGCGATTAAAAATGCGTAGTGAATTTTAAAATAACAAGAAAATTTATTTTTTTAACGTCAGTGGATGTACACCTTTAAAATAAATTGTTAGCGTTATAATTGTTGAACTATGAATTTTTTACAGATACCTAAGACACATTTAAATCTTATCTTAAAATCTCTGAGTGCTGGGTGCGATTAAAAATGCGTAGTGAATTTTAAAATAACAAGAAAATTTCTTTTTTTAACGTCAGTGGTTGTACACCTTTAACATAAATTGTTAGCGTTTTAATTGTTGAACTATGAATTTTTTGCAGATACCTAAAACACTTTTAAAGATTCTCTTAAAATCTCTGAGTGCTGGGTAGCCTTGAAAATGTATAGTGAATTTTTAAATTAACAAGAAAATTTCTATTTTTAACATAAGTGGATGTACACCCTTAGATTAAATTGTTAGCATTATGATTGTAGATCTATGAATTTTTTACAAATACCTTAAACCCTTTTGAAGCTTCTCTTAAAATCCCTGAGTGCTGGGTGGCCTTAAAAAAACATAGTGAATTTTAAAATAACAAGAAAATTTCTTTTTTTAACTTCAGTGGATGCACACCCTTAAAATAAATTGTTAGCGTTATAATTGTTGATCTATGAATTTTTTACAGATACCTAAGACACATTTAAATCTTATCTTAAAATCTCTGAGTGCTGGGTGCGATTAAAAATGCGTAGTGAATTTTAAAATAACAAGAAAATTTATTTTTTTAACGTCAGTGGATGTACACCTTTAAAATAAATTGTTAGCGTTTTAATTGTTGAACTATGAATTTTTTGCAGATACCTAAAACACTTTTAAAGATTCTCTTAAAATCCCTGAGTGCTGGGTAGCCTTGAAAATGTATAGTGAATTTTTAAATTAACAAGAAAATTTCTATTTTTAACATAAGTTGATGTACACCCTTAGATTAAATTGTTAGCATTATAATTGTAGATTTATGAATTTTTTACAAATACCTTAAACCCTTTTGAAGCTTCTCTTAAAATCCCTGAGTGCTGGGTGGCCTTAAAAAAGCATAGTGAATATTAAAATAACAGAAAATTTCTTTTTTTAACGTCAGTGGATGCACACCCTTAAAATAAATTGTTAGCGTTATAATTGTTGAACTATGAATTTTTACAGATACCTAAGACACATTTAAATCTTATCTTAAAATCTCTGAGTGCTGGGTGCGATTAAAAATGCGAAGTGAATTTTAAAATAACAAGAAAATTTCTTTTTTTAACGTCAGTGGATGCACACCCTTAAAATAAATTGTTAGCATTATGATTGTAGATCTATGAATTTTTTACAAATACCTAAAACCCTTTTGAAGCTTCTCTTAAAATCCCTGAGTGCTGGGTGGCCTTAAAAAAGCATAGTGAATATTAAAATAACAGAAAATTTCTTTTTTTAACGTCAGTGGATGCACACCCTTAAAATAAATTGTTAGCGTTATAATTGTTGAACTATGAATTTTTTACAGATACCTAAGACACATTTAAATCTTATCTTAAAATCTCTGAGTGCTGGGTGCGATTAAAAATGCGTAGTGAATTTTAAAATAACAAGAAAATTTCTTTTTTTAACGCCAGTGGATGTACACCCTTAAAATAAATTGTTAGCGGTATAATTGTTGAAATATGAATTTTTTATAGATACCTAAGACACCTTTAAATCTTATCTTAAAATCCCAGAGTGCTGGGTGCGATAAAAAATGCGTAGTGAATTTTAAAATAACAAGAAAATTTCTTTTTTTAACATCAGTGGATGTACACTCTTAAAATAAATTGTTAGCGTTATAATTGTTGAACCATGAATTTTTTACAGAAACCTAAGACACCTTTAAATCTTATCTTAAAATCTCTGAGTGCTGGGTGCGATTGAAAATGTGTAGTGAATTTTAAAATAACAAGAAAATTTCTTTTTTTAACGTCAGTGGTTTTCCCCCCTAAAATAAATTGTTAGCGTTATAATTGTTGAACTATGAATTTTTTACAGATACCTAAGACACATTTAAATCTTATTTTAAAATCTCTGAGTGCTGGGTGCCCTTAAAAATGCGTAGTGAATTTTAAAATAACAAGAAATTTCTTTTTTTAACATCAGTGGATGTACACTCTTAAAATAAATTGTTAGCGTTATAATTGTTGAACTATGAATTTTTTACAGATACCTAAGACACTTTTAAATCTTATCTTAAAATCCCTGAGTGCTGAGTGCGATTAAAAATGCGTAGTGAATTTTAAAATAACAAGAAAATTTCTTTTTTTTTAACGTCAGTGGATGTACACCCTTAAAATAAATTGTTAGCGTTATAATTGTTGAACTATGAATTTTTTACAGATATCTAAGACGCCTTTAAATCTTATCTTAAAATCTCTGAGTGCTGGGTGCGATTAAAAATGCGTAGTGAATTTTAAAATAACAAGAAAATTTCTTTTTTTAACGCCAGTGGATGTACACCCTTAAAATAAATTGTTAGCGTTATAATTGTTGAACTAAGAATTTTTTACAGATACCTAAGATACCTTTAAATTTAATCTTAAAATCCTTGAGTGCTGGGTGCGATAAAAAATGCGTAGTGAATTTTAAAATAACAAGAAAATTTCTTTTTTTAACGTCAGTGGATGCACACCCTTAAAATAAATTGTTAGCGTTATAATTGTTGAACTATGAATTTTTTACAGATACCTAAGACACATTTAAATCTTATCTTAAAATCTCTGAGTGCTGGGTGCGATTAAAAATGCGTAGTGAATTTTAAAATAACAAGAAAATTTCTTCTTTTAACGCCAGTGGATGTACACCCTTAAAATAAATTGTTAGCGTTATAATTGTTGAACTATGAATTTTTTATAGATACCTAAAACCCGTTTAAAGCTTCTCTTAAAATCCCTAAGTCCTGGGTGGCTTTAAAAATGCATAGTGAATTTTAAAATAACAAAAAAATTTATTTTTTTTAACTTCAGTGGATGTACACCCTTAAAATAAATTGTTAGCGTTATAATTGTTGAACTATGAATTTTTTACAGATACCTAAGACACTTTTAAATCTTATCTTAAAATCCCTGAGTGCTGAGTGCGATTAAAAATGCGTAGTGAATTTTAAAATAACAAGAAAATTTCTTTTTTTTTTAACGTCAGTGGATGTACACCCTTAAAATAAATTGTTAGCGTTATAATTGTTGAACTATGAATTTTTTACAGATATCTAAGACGCCTTTAAATCTTATCTTAAAATCTCTGAGTGCTGGGTGCGATTAAAAATGCGTAGTGAATTTTAAAATAACAAGAAAATTTCTTTTTTTAACGCCAGTGGATGTACACCCTTAAAATAAATTGTTAGCGTTATAATTGTTGAACTAAGAATTTTTTACAGATACCTAAGATACCTTTAAATTTTATCTTAAAATCCTTGAGTGCTGGGTGCGATAAAAAATGCGTAGTGAATTTTAAAATAACAAGAAAATTTCTTTTTTTAACGTAAGTGGATGCACACCCTTAAAATAAATTGTTAGCGTTATAATTGTTGAACTATGAATTTTTTACAGATACCTAAGACACATTTAAATCTTATCTTAAAATCTCTGAGTGCTGGGTGCGATTAAAAATGCGTAGCGAATTTTAAAATAACAAGAAAATTTCTTTTTTTAACGCCAGTGGATGTACACCCTTAAAATAAATTGTTAGCGTTATAATTGTTGAACTATGAATTTTTTATAGATACCTAAGACACCTTTAAATCTTATCTTAAAATCTCTGAGTGCTGGGTGCGATTAAAAATGCGTAGTGAATTTTAAAATAACAAGAAAATTTCTTTTTTTAACATCAGTGGATGTACGCTCTTAAAATAAATTGTTAGCGTTATAATTGTTGAACCATGAATTTTTTACAGAAACCTAAGACACCTTTAAATCTTATCTTAAAATCTCTGAGTGCTGGGTGCGTATAAAAATGTGTAGTGAATTTTAAAATAACAAGAAAATTTCTTTTTTAACGTCAGTGGTTTCCCCCCCTAAAATAAATTGTTAGCGTTATAATTGTTGAACTATGAATTTTTTACAGATACCTAAGACACATTTAAATCTTATTTTAAAATCTCTGAGTGCTGGGTGCCCTTAAAAATGCGTAGTGAATTTTAAAATAACAAGAAATTTCTTTTTTTTAACATCAGTGGATGTACACTCTTAAAATAAATTGTTAGCGTTATAATTGTTGAACTATGAATTTTTTACAAATACCTAAGACACCTTTAAATCTTATCTTAAAATCTCTGAGTGCTGGGTGCCCTTAAAAATGCGTAGTGAATTTTAAAATAACAAGAAATTTCTTTTTTTAACATCAGTGGATGTACACTCTTGAAATAAATTGTTAGCGTTATAATTGTTAAACTATGATTTTTTTACAGAAACCTAAAACCCGTTTAAAGCTTCTCTTAAAATCCCTAAGTCCTGGGTGGCTTTAAAAATGCATAGTGAATTTTAAAATAACAAAAAAATTTATTTTTTTTAACTTCAGTGGATGTACACCCTTAAAATAAATTGTTAGCGTTATAATTGTTGAACTATGAATTTTTTACAGATACCTAAGACACTTTTAAATCTTATCTTAAAATCCCTGAGTGCTGAGTGCGATTAAAAATGCGTAGTGAATTTTAAAATAACAAGAAAATTTCTTTTTTTTTTAACGTCAGTGGATGTACACCCTTAAAATAAATTGTTAGCGTTATAATTGTTGAACTATGAATTTTTTACAGATATCTAAGACGCCTTTAAATCTTATCTTAAAATCTCTGAGTGCTGGGTGCGATTAAAAATGCGTAGTGAATTTTAAAATAACAAGAAAATTTCTTTTTTTAACGCCAGTAGATGTACACCCTTAAAATAAATTGTTAGCGTTATAATTGTTGAACTAAGAATTTTTTACAGATACCTAAGATACCTTTAAATTTTATCTTAAAATCCTTGAGTGCTGGGTGCGATAAAAAATGCGTAGTGAATTTTAAAATAACAAGAAAATTTCTTTTTTTAACGTAAGTGGATGCACACCCTTAAAATAAATTGTTAGCGTTATAATTGTTGAACTATGAATTTTTTACAGATACCTAAGACACATTTAAATCTTATCTTAAAATCTCTGAGTGCTGGGTGCGATTAAAAATGCGTAGCGAATTTTAAAATAACAAGAAAATTTCTTTTTTTAACGCCAGTGGATGTACACCCTTAAAATAAATTGTTAGCGTTATAATTGTTGAACTATGAATTTTTTATAGATACCTAAGACACCTTTAAATCTTATCTTAAAATCTCTGAGTGCTGGGTGCGATTAAAAATGCGTAGTGAATTTTAAAATAACAAGAAAATTTCTTTTTTTAACATCAGTGGATGTACACTCTTAAAATAAATTGTTAGCGTTATAATTGTTGAACCATGAATTTTTTACAGAAACCTAAGACACCTTTAAATCTTATCTTAAAATCTCTGAGTGCTGGGTGCGATTAAAAATGTGTAGTGAATTTTAAAATAACAAGAAAATTTCTTTTTTTAACGTCAGTGGTTTCCCCCCCTAAAATAAATTGTTAGCGTTATAATTGTTGAACTATGAATTTTTTACAGATACCTAAGACACATTTAAATCTTATTTTAAAATCTCTGAGTGCTGGGTGCCCTTAAAAATGCGTAGTGAATTTTAAAATAACAAGAAATTTCTTTTTTTTAACATCAGTGGATGTACACTCTTAAAATAAATTGTTAGCGTTATAATTGTTGAACTATGAATTTTTTACAAATACCTAAGACCCATTTAAATCTTATCTTAAAATCTCTGAGTGCTGGGTGCCCTTAAAAATGCGTAGTGAATTTTAAAATAACAAGAAATTTCTTTTTTTAACATCAGTGGATGTACACTCTTGAAATAAATTGTTAGTGTTATAATTGTTAAACTATGATTTTTTTACAGAAACCTAAAACCCGTTTAAAGCTTCTCTTAAAATCCCTAAGTCCTGGGTGGCTTTAAAAATGCATAGTGAATTTTAAAATAACAAAAAAATTTATTTTTTTTAACTTCAGTGGATGTACACCCTTAAAATAAATTGTTAGCGTTATAATTGTTGAACTATGAATTTTTTACAGATACCTAAGACACTTTTAAATCTTATCTTAAAATCCCTGAGTGCTGAGTGCGATTAAAGATGCGTAGTGAATTTTAAAATAACAAGAAAATTTCTTTTTTTTTAACGTCAGTGGATGTACACCCTTAAAATAAATTGTTAGCGTTATAATTGTTGAACTATGAATTTTTTACAGATATCTAAGACGCCTTTAAATCTTATCTTAAAATCTCTGAGTGCTGGGTGCGATTAAAAATGCGTAGTGAATTTTAAAATAACAAGAAAATTTCTTTTTTTAACGCCAGTGGATGTACACCCTTAAAATAAATTGTTAGCGTTATAATTGTTGAACTAAGAATTTTTTACAGATACCTAAGATACCTTTAAATTTTATCTTAAAATCCTTGAGTGCTGGGTGCGATAAAAAATGCGTAGTGAATTTTAAAATAACAAGAAAATTTCTTTTTTTAACGTCAGTTGATGTACACCCTTAAAATAAATTGTTAGAGTTATAATTGTTGAACTAAGAATTTTTTACAGATACCTAAGACACCTTTAAATCTTATCTTAAAATCCCTGAGTGCTGGGTGCGATTAAAAATGCGTAGTGAATTTTAAAACAACAAGAAAATTTCTATTTTTAACGTCAGTGGATGTACACCCTTAAAATAAATTGTTAGCGTTATAATTGTTAAACTATGATTTTTTTACAGATACCTAAAACCCGTTTAAAGCTTTTCTTAAAATCCCTGAATCCTGGGTGGCTTTAAAAATGCATAGTGAATTTTAAAATAACAAGAAAATTTATTTTTTTAACGTCAGTGGATGTACACTCTTAAAATAAATTGTTAGCGTTATAATTGTTGAACTTAGAATTTTTTACAGATACCTAAGACACCTTTAAATCTTATCTTAAAATCCTTGAGTGCTGGGTGCGATTAAAAATGCGTAGTGAATTTTAAAATAACAAGAAATTTCTTTTTTTAACATCAGTGGATGTACACCCTTAAAATAAATTGTTAGCGTTATAATTGTTAAACTATGATTTTTTTACAGATACCTAAAACCCGTTTAAAACTTCTCTTAAAATCCCTGAGTGCTGGGTGCTTTAAAATTGCATAGTGAATTTTAAAATATCAAGAAAATTTATTTGTTTAACGTCAGTGGATGTACACCCTTAAAATAAATTGTTAGCGTTATAATTGTTAAACTATGATTTTATTACAGATACCTAAAACCCGTTTAAAGCTTCTCTTAAAGTCCCTGAGTGCTGGGTGGCTTTAAAAATGCATAGTGAATTTTGAAATAACAAGAAAATTTATTTTTTTAACGTCAGTGGATGTACACCCTTAAAATAAATTGTTAGCGTTATAATCCTTAAACTATGAATTTTTTGCAGATACCTAAGGCACCTTTAAAGCTTTTCTTAAAATCCCTGAGTGCTGGGTGGCCTTAAAATGCATAGTGAATTTTAAAATAACAATTAAAACCTAAGTTAGTTAGGTTGGTTCTTCAGAATGTGACATTTTTAAAAATATATTTCTCGATATTTTTATTTACTTTCTCAATGTGTTGGGATGTCAACATAACAAACTGTATAGGTTTAAGACTCACACTATATGAACGTTACTATACTCACGTTTACTCTACAGACCATTCAATATAGACATGTGCGGCGCTGCCAGATGTATTATATTTAAAGTTATTACTGTTTAAGAACGTGTCTGTATATTGAAAGTTAACGTGTGTTGGGTACGGTTTCGTACAAAAACAAAATTCTTTAGGCCTGAGAATCTTTAACTTTTGGTGCTTACTTAAAGGCTATACTTTTGTCTACGACTATCGCGAGTGAACTACTTCAAAGAACATTGTATGTTATCACTCATTTGTGGGAATATTGCAGCTTCAAAACATACGAAAGACAAAAAATAAAGACAATGGAAGTCCAACAGATATCTACTACTTCATACGAAAGTATGTCATTTATTCTAAATGCAACAAGCTATGATATGTATAAGTGGCAAATATGAAGTGTCTTAAAAGTTATAGAACCATTACGAGGGCTTAAGGGTGGATTTACGAAGTATTGCTGTTTTCTTTGTCTTTGAAACAGAAGAGCAATACAGAGCCATTACCAAGTAAAAGAATGGCTTTCGAAAGATTAATATATGTCAGGTGATACCAAAAAATTTTCGTTGTTGAATTCGCAATCTGGATGATTTAAACTCCTACAGACAGACATTATAACATCAGTCGCAATTTTTCTTCTGCATTTATTGACTAGTGTTTTTGGCCTTCAACTGGACCTACACATATTAATATCACTGTCACTAAGACCAATACGGAGCACCAAAACCATTATCATTTGAACCAAATCGAGCGATTTAACAGCGTCAGCGCGGAATTAATGGTTGTCTAGCAAAAGAATTACCCAATGTACAAAATCCTGCTCGGCATTGGCCAATAATTTGTCTTTCCATACCATATAAGATAATCAGGTCCTGTCTGACACAACGTGTTCATGCATACTGCGAGTAAAACTACATCGTTACAATTTAGCAGAAAGAATATGCTAGAAGCACAATGGACTGTAAAGATCGATTTTGTTGTTTATCATTAGATTTACACCTACTAAAAAACCTTTTTGGTAGCTCACAGCTGTATTGGAATGTAACGGGACGAAATTCATTTTGATTCGTTTTTGCAGCAAATAATATCAACCTAAAGAATTCAACTGCAGATACGGAGACCTGGATGTATAAATACGCAGGCAATGAGAAATGAATAGCCGCATAAGATGAGTATAACCGCAATATTACCAAAGCAGTTATTATGGTTGATATAGCAAGACGTACTCTCATTAGCCCGTTAATCTTGAATTCTGAAGATCAGCCTCAAGGGTGTCCATAATTTTACCTTTAACGTTATTCAGTAGGGGGGGGGGAGGGGTAACAATTTTTCGCACCTTTTAAATCATGGAAACAATTTTCTACATGCATGGGTGATGAATATACATTGGCCTGAAGTTTTCCAAATTGCAGATTACTAGGAAGATACTAAAAAAAATAAGTATATATATTGTTATCAAACGACTTTATTACCCAGCTAGAATTTTATTTTTACTAGTTTATTTGTCAAACGGTCTTAAAAAATTGACTTCACAAAATTTCTTTTCTATTAGTATTTAAAAAACATTGGAAGTATTATAGGCTTAACGATGGTATGAATTACAATATCCAAGATATCAAGAGTTCTAAAATAGATGTCTATTTTGTTTCACCCACAAGTTATTTGTTAAGTTGGCTTCCATAACTTCGAACAAAACATTAGCTTTATTCTACCGTGAAACATTAAATTAATTTTACCGTTATCCAAAATAAGTATATGCTTCACTCCAAACGCTGTCCAACAGTGTCCGGTGAACATCCAGGCCTGTTATTTAAATAATTATCCGGAGTTGCCCTGTGTTTCAGAGACGAAACACCGAGAGCGCAAATATATGGTAATGACGGCCCAATCTCAATGATTGATGCTTGTTGTTGTTTGATAAAACCGCCTAGTGTTGTGTTTTGTAACACTCGCCGGCTAACAAAGATTTATTAACCCTTTCCCACCCGCTTGTTGCTATTTAAACGAATTTATCGCAAGTTTTGTTTTCAGCTAATTGAGTTTTTGAAATATAAAAGCTCTGATAAAGGTATACGAAAAATCCTGTTTAACAAACCTTTCAGTCACTGTATATTTGTATTATCACACCAGTAATTTAGTAACGACGGTGTTGATTTTTATAAATGAGGCGACAATTTCTATTAGAGTACAGCATTTTATCAGCAGATAATTTTAATATTCCAGGGAGGTAGCGCCGAAATATTTTTACGAATTATTACATTATTTATTTTGATCTTTATGTTATCTGTAATTCATTCTTAATCGTCAACAGCAATCTAATATATCTGGAATTTTCTATACTTTTGGATAAAAAATAATATTTTGTAAATGATTCTCAATAAATAAATATTACCTAATGATGAACAAGAAAAATCTTGAGAAAAAATAGATAATAAAAAGGACTAAGAGAGAAAATATTTGACTACAAATTTGTTCATATTTTGATAACACCCACACACAGATAAATTATCCCAAGTAGCATAATAGTATTCCAGACCATACTCATTTGTGCATATCTTTTGTATCAAATATATCTTTTATGTCGAACAGATACGTCTTTCTAATTTCATATTAATAAAACTATTATTTTAAATTCGTAATTTTTTGTCTTTTTGGTTTGTTAAGATATTTTTTGCAAATAAAATGGGTGTTCCCGTGAGAATAATTTATGTTGCAATGTTGTGCAATCTTACGTAACAATTTTCAGATTCTTTAAGCATCTGTTTACACTGTTCACAAGCAATTTTAGGTATATAATTATAACTACCATACATAATATTGTTAAATATAAAGCTTGTGCACAAATGAATTATGACAGATTATCGGAAATACTTGAACCATCTCAGATTTGCTGATGACATAATCTTAATAGCAAGTAATCTCCAAGAATTGAACGAAATGCTACAACAGCTAAATGACGGTATCCGCATCTGTAGGCCTTAAAATGAACTACAACAAAACATAAATAATGAGCCACGAACAGGCAAACATAACAATACAGAACCAGAGGATAGAAAACGTCGAACACTATGTATACTTGGATCATGAAATCAAAATAGGGAAATCAAACCAGGATGCTGAAATAAAAATAAGAACACAGCTGACATGGGTCGCCTTCGGTAAACTTGGATACATTCTGAAAAATAATTCAATTCCCATAAATCTAAAAAGAAAAGTATACGACACATGCATATTACCGGTGTGTACGTATGGATCAGGGACCATGTCCCTCACCAAAAAGTCCGCTAAAAAATTAGAAACAGTCTAAAGAGCGATGGAAAGAAACATGCTTGGAATATTATTGAGAGACAGGATTAGAAACACCGAGATAAGACGCAAAACGAAAGTCAAGGACATCGTGAAGGAGGTTGCAAAGATGAAGTGGCGATGGGTTACTCACATAGCCCGATATGAGGACAATAGATGGACACGAAGAATCCTGGAATGGAGATCGAGGGAGACAACAAGAAGCACGGGAAGACCTCAAAAAAGATGGGTAGACGACATAAGGACAGTGGCGGGCAAACAGTGGATGAGATTGGCGAAGAATAGAGAAAGATGGAAACAATTGAGAGAGACCTAGATCCAGGAGTGGATGGACAGAGGCTGACAAAGAGAAGAGAGAGACAGATCAGAAATTGAACTTAAAATCGATATAAGATAAATATCCCTTGCTCGACATATCGGATATCCTCGATAAACTGGGAAAAGATCAATATTTTTTAACGCTACTCGCAACAGATATTCTTATTCTTCTTCCTCTTGTTATAGGCTTACAGCCTGTTTTTTCCAACTCAATCATTCATCTAATTTGATGTTGAAATCCAGGACTCTCTCCATCTTTTAGGTGGTTTACCTATTGGTCTTCTGGTTCCGGTGTTCCATCTCGGGCGATTCTCGCTATCCTATTTTGCGCCATTCTTCCTACGTGCTCATTCCAGGCTCTTCTGCGCTTCCATCCCCATCTTACTATATCCTGCATTCCATGTTCCTCGCGTATTGTTGAATTGCGTATGTAATCTCTTAATGTGTATCCCGATATTCTTTTTAGTACTTTCATTTCGGCAGTTCATAGAATTGATTTTGTTTTTGTGTTGTCAGCTCTCGTCTCTATTGCGTACGTCATTATCGGTCGAATACAGGTCTTGTAGATTTTTGTTTTTGCGTCCTTGCTCATGTATGTGTTGTGCCATATTATATCCGCCAGGCTTCCTGAGATTCTATTTGCCTTGTTTACTTGGTTTCTTACTTCTCTTGTTCTGTCTTGGTTTGCGGATATCTCAACTCCTAAGTAATTAAACGTCATGAGTTGTTCTATTGGTTTGTCATCCACTACTAGTTTGCATCTTAAGGGCACTTTGCTTAGTTTATCGATGGATATTTTAATGTTGAATTGCTTGCTTATGGTGTGGAATGCAAATAGGCGTCATTGGAGATCGTCTTCATTTTCCGAGACTATGACGGCGTCATCAGCGTAACATATTATTGTTATTTCCCCGGTATTCATTCTGTACCCTGGTGCCGCTCTTTTGACGTTCTCAATTATTTGGTCCATCACTATGTTAAACAGTAATGGACTCAGAGAGTCTCCCTGTCGTATGCCCGACGCTATCGGTACATCCTTAGTTAGGTTGCCGCTTACTGAGATTTGTGTTGTGGTGTTGGAGTTTAGCTGTTCAACTATGTTAATTAAATTGTTTGGGATGTCTTTAATTCGCGTTATTTGCAGAATATCATCCAGTCTCACCCTATCAAAGACTTTAGTGAGATCTATAAAGCACATACAAGCCGGCTTAGTAAATTCAATAGATTTCTCTACTATCTGTCTTACGATGAATATGATATCTACTGTAGATCTGTTTTTGCGGAAACCTTGCTGTTCTTCTGATATTCTGCAATAGTCAGTTATTATACCTTCAAGGATTTTGGTGAATAATTTCATTATTGAATTTAATAAAGTTATTCCTCTATAGTTTTCTGTGATTTTCTTATCACCCTTCTTGAAAATAGGTACTGTTATAATTTTCTTCCATTCTCGGGGTATCTCTTGGTCTTTAATTATTTTGTTAAAGAGTTTTATTAGTTCTTCGTGTAATGCATTTCCACCATATTTAATTAGTTCGTTGGGGCTTTTCTCGTTTTTAATTTGGCTATCGTGTCTTTCGCCATTTGGAGGCTTACTTCCTTGGTGTATTCGTCATATTCAGATGCATTTTCGGGTGGGTAGTTGTTCTGTTGTGATTGATCTGTATTGCTATATAGTGTTTTAAAGTGTTCTTCCCATTCGTGCTCAGAAATTTTTTGGGATTGTGTATATTCGTTTATATGTTTATATCCTGTTTCCTTCTTCTGATCATGTTCCATACCTTCTTTTGTGCCCCGTACAAGTCATGTTCCATATCTACTGTGAACTTTCGCCAATATTCGTTTTTGATTTGTCTTATGTCGGCATTTACAGATATTCACCACATTGAAATAGAACTGCACAAACCAAATCTACCCACTGGACTGTCATTCAAAAGATAAACATTGCCTCTTTAATTTTCATAATTAAAAGTTTTCCAAAGGACTTATAATATTGATATTAGAACTTTCACTTGTCAGAGAAAAATATTTATCAATATTTGAAACTATGCCCATGATAGATTCCTAATAACAAATCATTTTACTTCAACATCCCGTATAAAGCACACCTAGCCCTTAGCACCAAAAAATGCTCATAAATGGACCAAAGTTATTCCGAAATTCAATCAGGAAGTTATCTCTGCAAATAAGTCTAAAATTATTAGTTACTTCTTTAAACAATAATTTCAAAAATGGCATTATCAATTACTAATTGTATAAACAAAATTACCAATCACTTTATTAGTTGATAATTTTAAGAAGCAAATTACTTCATGATAATATTATTTTCATCAGTTGATGAAATAATTGATATATCTATTTGGTGAATTAATGATTATTCATTAATTGATATTCCTATTTTTAAATTCTTTATTTTTATAGTCTTCGTAATAGGAATAGTCTTAAGTGAGTCTTTCTGTACATATGTAGCCTTAAAAACATTAACTCTTACATATGAAATGTATTTCTAATAATTGTGGATTTTAATCGTTTTTAATTTTTTAAGATTGTGTGAATAAGTACAAGAGCCGTTTGATTTTTTTTTATTTTTAAATCTTTATTGCTAACTACTTACTGCTTTTTAATAGAAAAACGAGCAAATTTAAAGTGCAGTTTTGAAATCTATGCCATCATAGTAACAACCGATAAAACTTACACAAACCAGAACCACACACGCCTGTTACTAATGAGATATGTCGTTGCCACCATTTTGTAAGTTAATTTGGTATTTTGACTTTACCACATGAAAGCTGATCGTAACTTAAATTCCTAGACCATAAACTCCTTATAGGTCTGCAAATATGATGTTTATAGACGTTTCTCTGGTTCATATTTCGAAATATTTGTTTATTCGTATATTTTAAGAAATAAATAATTTATGAATGTATAAAAAAAGTTTTTCAGAAATAAATAAATTATATTTTTTACCGTCCCATTAATTTATTGTGGTTTTCATCGGCCAGTAACAGTTCTGAATAATTTTAGCCCTGTAACCATTTTCAAAATGTCTTCGTTCTCTACTTTAATACCTCAAGTCTCTAGAATACTTTAGTTCTTTGTATTTTCTTCTCAACACACGTTCAATAGGAAGTTTGACACTTCAGTCGCTAGATGTGATGTGTATAAACATTTTAATAAGCACAGCACAGTTGTTCCCTTACTTTCTGATTTAAATACCTCTTTATTTGGATATTTTATTATACAAAAATATTTATATATTTTTTTTTTATTGCTTTTCAAGAAATTATAGACGTTAATATTCATGCTTCTTAAAAATGAATAGTTTTTTCTCAGAGGTAAACAAAGTTGCTATAATTCAACAGGTGTATTAAGGAAATTAGAGTAAGGCTCTGTTCAGTACTTTGGAATTTATAATGTATAAAAGAAAGAAATTAAAGTATCTCAATATTTCTTCTCTTGATTCTATTGAACGCAATCTGAAACAAAAAAAAATATGAAAAATGCACTTTATATTTATAAAAACCACAGTTAGCAAAGTACATATTTCACTTATATTGTTGGTAAGAACAAGCCGAGTTAAAGCCATGTTCTCGACCATATAGACACCACACTAAACTAGGTTTACCATATATCTGGGTTTCGTCCGGCAAAACGGATTGTGAGATTCCGTCCGAGTTTCTGTGCAGAAATATCTGGTTTTAATGAAATTTTAATACTGAAACTTAAAAAAATGGGTTTATTTAGTTGAAATTTTACTTTCTTTTTGTAACATGTTTACGCATGTGAATATGTTTTTATATTTACGAACTTCTACGACGAAAAATTAGTAATGTAAAATGAATAATTCCCGAAAAGAAAATGCGAATTCTCTGATAAATTACAATGAATTCACCTTCTAAAAAACGATAAAATGTGTAATTGGTAGTTACCATAATTGTTACTTATTCCCACAGAAAATTCTTCTTCTTCGGCATTATCCGTTCCGGATATTGGCTATCATCATGGCTATACGCGCTTGATTGGTTGCAGCGGGGAACATTGCAATGGAAGTCATGCTAAACCACTTTCATAAGTTGGCAAGCCAGGAGATTCTCCTTCCACCCGGTCCCGTCCTTCCTTGCACTGTACCTTGCAACAGGCGTAGATGACAGGCTTTCTCATGATATGGCCAAGTACTTCATTTTTCGTTGCGTTGACCTGATCAACCAAGGAAATAAGCAACAAAAAAAGAATCCTTTTGTTTGTTGCTTCAGACATCGTCCAAGCTTCAACACCATAGAGTAATATTGAAAAAATATAGCATTCTATCACCCTCCTTTTGAGGGACATGCTGAGATTTCGACAGCAAAGAAAGTGCTTCATTTGTGTAAACATTGCTCTGCCTTTTCTATTATACACTTCATTTCTTCGGAGTGGTCCTACGAATCGTTGATATTACAACCCAGGTAAGTAAAACTGCTTACTCTCTCGATAGCTTCATTTTTACAGTATAGTATACCGTGTTGATCAGAGGACTTACTTATAACCATATATTTCGTATTATTAATATTTAGTTCCAACTCGTACTGTTTATTTGTGTGTGTAATTCTGTTAACAAGTTCTTGTAGCGCTCTTAGCTGTTAGTCAGTAAGATAGTGTCGTCCGCATATCTGATGTTTATTAGCTCACATTCAGTAATAAGGGCGATAATATGCACCCCTGCCGGATTCCATGTTTGATCTCCAAGGGGCCCGACTCGTGTAGAATTGTTACCATTGTTTCTTGTTGACAGCGGTCGAAAGCCTTAGCATAGTCTATAAAAAACAGTTCATACCCCTACAGCGCAATATAAGGACTTGCATGGCAAATAAAGCCTCTAGAGTACCGATGCCGCTGCGAAACCTGAACTGCGATTCACCCATGTGTTCTTCGCATTTCTCATATAGGCAAATATGAATTATCTTCAGAAATATTTTTAAAACGTGTGACATAAGACCAATGGTGCGGTAACCACCACAAGATTTGGGGTTGGATTTTTTCGGTATAGTCAAGCCAGTCATCTGGAACCGTGCCACTAGCATATATATTATTAAATAGTGATGTCAGGGTGGTAATACAATGCTGATCGATAATCTTAAGCAGTTCTGCTGCTATATGGTCAGGATCAGCAATTTCAATGTCATGTTTAACATCAACCACTGATATAATTAGCCCTTCCATTTTGTTTGTTTGGTTTACGTTTTTCGGGACGATTATCATCTTTGAAGAGTTTATGTATGTATTTCTGCCATATCTTTAGTTTTTCATTCATTTCGTAGACAAGCTTGCTTTGTTCGTACATAATGACTTCTGTTGTTCTTTTTTTGTGTCTACCTGTGACTTCTTTGATATTTTTGTACATATTGAACGCATTATGCTTACGATCTGGTTCTTAAATTTCTTGATCCATCTTTCCTTCGCTTCTCTTATTTTTTGTTTGATGACGCTATGAAACTGTCGGTAAGTTTTGGGGTCGGCAGTTTCTACTTTTCTTCTTTCATCCATCATCTCTAAGATTTCGTCGGCCATGCACTGCTTCTTCTTTTGCTGAAGTTTAAAAGGAATTAAAAACTGATTACAAGCTTGGGTCATTGAGCCCTTGAAAGCCGTCCACATGTCTTCTACTGGAGTCTTTCCTAGTTCTTTACTTTTTAAATTTTAACTGTTGTGCTATTTGCTAATTACTTACTTGTAAAGGTGTATGTTACCATGTAATAATAATGGTAGACAGTCAAAAGGAATCAGAGTTTCTGACACTTGTTTTGAATAACATTTCGAAAGTTTCAACGTATAGCTTGATTTTAAATCTTTCAATATCGAACGTAATTAATTTTATCACTTGGGAAAATGGTTAAAAATAAAACTCAAAATTACAATGGAGGACATATATTTATAGATATCAACTACAAGACAAGATTATAACTTAATTTAAAATTAAATAACAGTATGGTCGATAGCGATATTCAAAACAAAAATATATTTGTAAAGCTCTATTAAGATTTATAAAAAGCAAACTTTTAAATTTAACAATTCATACACGCATTATATATTACATGATTGTTATTTTTTAGAGAGCGTTTGGTCATTCATTCATATTATACTACAAAGTATCAATAGGGTTATCAAAAATGCGACATTGCATCTAATTAACAATTTTGTAAATTAACGTAACTCTTATACAACAACAGGGTAGAAGTTTTGCCATTCCTCGATTTGAGTGAATAAATATTCATAAAATCCTAGAAGATATTGTTACATTTAAATTATCTCTGATACTAAAAGTCGGATTGTGCTGAGAAACTTATATAATTTTTTTTATTGTCAATTGAATTTATGGCCGTTATTAAAATAAAAATAAAATGATTTCACGGCCAATACATTTGAAAAAGTAGCTTTTTCTCCTTAATGCCATTTAAGGGGAGGACAGAGAGTTTGTTTTGTGCAAATTCCAGTTATTTATATCTTACTGCTTCGGGTATATTATAAGTCATTTTAATTCTTATAATTTACACTCTGGCGGTGTAACATCCGTGTGACATTACGTAGTGGGTATTTTAAATACGCAAATATTTTCAGTGAAATTTGCTCTTGGTTCATTGTAGAGCCACTGACGAGACAATTAGGTGGTTGATATGTATACGGGGAGAAAACCAGAGTACAAACTGTCTGTCCTTAACTGAACTGCATTAAGATAAAAAAAAAGTTACTTTCTCTAATTTGTTTTTGGAGTAAAGGATTATATAGTTGTTATCGCAACTAAATTATAATATAGGTTTAGGAAATATAGAAAAATGGATAAGTTTAGACACTTAAATTGGATCCGGCAAGACTGCTAGACTTGTAAAAGAATATGATATTTAACGCAGCTGGAAAATTTTACTCAAGCTCTTATTTTAACACTGTGGTGACTCTAAACCGTAAAACTTATTACAAATTTATTAAAGTCGTCTTCGACAATCCCCTATAGATCCCTTCAGCAAGTATTTTCAAACTTGTGGTTACTGCAAACTGGCAAAATAATTTCCAAAAAAAAATTTCAGGTAGACTTTAGGGTTTTTGAAGATGCTCTTAACAAATTTATGGTTACTCTTACAGTTTACAGCCCTTGCAGGATTAAGAGTGAAATGTTTAAGTTGGTCTTAAAAGTTATATTTTTCAACATGGGCAGACTTCTAGCTGCCCAAAGGAATCCACTATTTTCAATATGATCATCCTGAAACAGGATTTTGGTTTATTTGCTACATTGGATCAGCACTTTAAGGTTTCGAAAAGAGAGTTTAATAATCAGAAAACATTGCCATTAGATGCATATTTTGAAATCTGGACTTGTCTTCTTATTTGCATTTTTAAAGACTTTTTAAGTTTTGAATATAACAGTAGTAGATGTTGGGGAAGTTGTGAGTGGGAAAAAACTCAAGGTCGTGGGAAAATTCTAATTGTCATCATCACCTAATCAGATTAGGTAATGATGACAATAAAAATTTTCCCACAACCTTGAGTTTGTTCCCACCCACTCCCCCAACATCTACTTATAACAAATACAACTGATAATACTTGATTCTCATTACGTTGAAAGGAAAATCTTCATATCTTTTGTTTAAATATCAAGTTATAAGTTTGTATTCAGATTTTCAAGAGCTGTTAGAAAATGTAATAAAAACTCATGGGCCATTTCAGGATCCTTTAAAAAGGAAAAAAAGAAGTAATGGGAGAATAAATTTACTTTGCATTATGTTTTTCGTGTTTTATTATAAGTATCTCGAAAAATCATCGAAATAAAAAATTTCTTCATAGTATATTAGCAAGCACAATTAGGCAACTTAACTTTAAATACTTTCTGATCTTTGAAGTTTAAAACGTTTTATTTTACTAAATGCCGTTCTAGATTAAATGTTTTGTAAGTATCAGGTGTGAGAGACTGAGGTGTTTTTATTTTACCCTATCTACACTACAATTTTACAAATATACCATTAATATTCAAGTATTTTCTTTCTGTTTTTGTTCAATTTATCCTTTTTGGATAATTTTTATTTATATTTTGATTTAAAGTCGAGGTTAAGAATTGAAATTATCATTAACCCCGACTTAACTGAAATTATAACATTTGCATTTGAATTAAGTATCTTCTTCTTCAGGTCCCCTGACTTTGGCAATTACATTGGAAAGTCTTTCACGGTCCTGCGCCAGCTGGAACAGTTCCCCCGCGCTACGTATACCTGTCCATTCACGAATATTCCTCAACTAGGAAGCCTATCTCTTTCCTACCCCTCTACGTCCCTCTACTTTACCCATCATGATTAGCTGAAGGATTCTATATCGCTCTCCTCTGAATATATGTCCAAGATATGAGATTTTTCTACACTTCACAGTGTTTAATAGTAGACGAGTTGTGTCGGCCCTATTGAGTACCATTTCGTTGGTCTGCCTAGCTGTCCAAGGTATTCTCAACATTCGCCGGTGTAACCACATTTCGAAAGCCTCCAACCGATTAATCGTGCCAGCCTTAATTGTCCAGATCTCTGCCCCATATAGTAACACTGGCCATACGTATGATCTTATCATTCTCTGTCGTAGTTTTAGGTTGAGGTTATCATTGCAGAAAAGTGGTTTCATTTTTTGAAAAGTTGCTCTAGCAGTCTCTATTCTACACCTTATCTCTTTATCTGGGTCTAGATTTTCGGTGATATAACATCCAAGATATTTAAAATGAGTCACCCTGTCTATACTTTTTCCTTCTATTTGTATTGAAGCGTTAAAATGAGGTTGTCTACTAAAGACCATAAATTCTGTCTTTTTGATATTTATGTTGAGCCCCATTTCTTGACCCTCAGTGTTAACACAGTTTAATAGATGTTGCAGGTCTTGTAGTTTGTCGCTTAGGATAACAGTGTCGTCAGCATATCGTATTGTATTTATATATTCTCCATTGATTTGTACTCCCATTCGTTGTCTTTGAGTAGCCCGTTTAAAGAATTTATCTGAATATATATTAAAAA
Organism: Diaprepes abbreviatus; assembly: GCA_034092305.1. Lineage (NCBI taxonomy): Eukaryota > Metazoa > Arthropoda > Insecta > Coleoptera > Curculionidae > Diaprepes > Diaprepes abbreviatus. The sequence goes on from JASJET010000217.1 coordinate 1,185,751, forward strand.
GCAGTGGAGATAGTATGCAGCCCTGTCTGACGCCTCGCAGAATTTTACTTTCTTCTGTGAGTTTTCCATTTAGCCTTAATGTTGCTTTCTGCCGCCAATATAGATTTTTAATAATTCTTACGTCTCTGCTGTCTACCCCTACGTTATTTAAAATGTCTATGAGTTTTCTGTGCTGTTCTCTGTCGAAGGCCTTCTCGTAATCGACAAAACATACGAATACATCCTTGTGTTGGTCCCGGCATTTTTGCAGAAGTATATTTAGAGCGAATAAAGCCTCTCTAGTACCTAGGGCGTTTCTAAATCCGAAATCTGCTTCGCATTTAGATCTTATCCTGCTGTGGATGATTCTGAGAAAGACCTTCAAAGTGTGGCTCATTAGACTTATTAGTCTGTACTCACTGCATCGCTTTACTCGCTGTTTTTTTGGGATTGGGACGAATAAAGACCTCAGCCAATCTTCCGGTATATCTCCAGTCATGTAAACGGTATTAAACAGTTTGACCAAGATTCCTATATTTTCCTTGTGGATCATTTTTAACAGCTCGGTTGGGACATTATCAGGCCCGATGCCTTTCCTGGTTTTTGCAGATCTTATGGCAGATAGAACTTCACTGTTTAGGATTTCCGGTCCCATGTCTATATTAGCGAGATCATCGGAGTTGTGTTCATTCGGTCTGTCATCATCAAATAATTCTTGCACATATTTAACCCATGTTTCAAAAATTTATTTTTCTTCCAAGATACTTTTACCATTAGGGTTCACAAGGGTATTAGTGGTATTCTTATTAAATAGACCTGCTATTTCTCTGACCTTTTTGTACATGTTGAATGTGTCATGTTTCCTTTCTAGTTAAGTATAACTTAATAGAAAGTTAATATTTTAGGCGAAGAACAAGGAATATCCAAATTTAAAATATAAAATAGCCTCCCAAATTTTATAATGACATATTTTTATGTCAAATCAATTTATTTTCAAGTGAATATGTAATTTATTAATTGTTGGTTCCAGTTGTACAAGAGTTTTTTTAATTTAATATTTTTTTCTGTGTTATGCTATATTGTGCCTAGATAATTTTTTTAGTTGCTTATGAAATCTTGGGTATAAATTTTATTTCTTTATTTGCTCTCGAAGGATTTAGATTGGTATATTGTTATATAACAATACTATTTTTGACAACCCTGCAATACGTTTTTAATAGGCCTATAACTAAATACAACAAATAGGCAAGTTTAATAACAATTTCTAAAAGAAGACACACGATTTAGTTTAGAAATATATATACAAAATTTTTGCTTTATATAATTTAAAGAAATATATATGATTACAGTTTAAAACGTTATAAAGTTGTAAAACCTAGAAATAGAAATATATACAGGGTAAACCATTAATAACTTTTAATTTAGAGACAAGAAAAAAATAAAGTAATTTTTTAATTTCTATTTATTATTTTACTAAAAAATTGTCTTTTCTTAACAGAGCTTTTGTAATAAAAATTTTTATTGTTTACCCCGTACAGACTTTTAACAAAGATTGTTGGTCTCCTCATTCTATATTTTTTTCTAAGTTATAGATATATCATTTTATATGTTACGATGATTTGTTGTAACATGTAAACTTAACGACATTTTTTACACTCTTTGACACTAAAGATTTTATTTTTAGAAATTCTACTTGAAGTTACAATGATTTACCGCTAAATATGGTTTATTTTTTAAAAAGTTATGATATGTACTTTTGTTATCATGTATACAGGCTATTTACATTTTTCTTAGTTATCGCACTAAAATTAAAAATATTTAATTTAGGAGTATTTTAAAGCAATTGCAATTGATAATAATTCTTAATAGTAGTTTTTAAGTATTTTGTACTAATAATTTTTAAATTCATTTTTTTTGAGGTTGAATATTTATAACGCATAATAATTTCATATTGCTTGATATCTTGATCTGAATTTTGATAAAATGTAACTCAAAATTTGACTTGTCTTGAAAACTGAAGATCCAAAATAATTTGAAAATAGTTTTTTTGATGTATCCAAAGGAAAAATTTGTTTTAAAATACTCTTAAATTATGTAGTCCTATATACGGGGTGTCCGATAAATACATCCTAATTTCTCGAGAGCACATAGGAGAGATCAAAATCACCCTACTTTGTCATAGAAAAAAATCCTAAAGTGTCCCTTAAAGGAGATACAGATCCCTAAAGGTGTACTCAGCATTTTTCCTTATCGGTCTAAGTTTTGAATCGACTTGTATAATTTAATGAAATTTTACTATTTTATAGAGACCATAAAGACTCATTAAACCATATTACAGTGGATGTTTTATATTATCAGAGAAGTCAGCAACGGACTTGCAGCCTCACTTGTTGGGCATATTTTTTGACAGGTGTCAGTTTTCAGAGCTGAAAATCGATTTTGTAAATACTTTGGTCATTTCTCTTCAAAAAACGTACTCTTAATTTATTTCGATAAAACAGGCGGTTTTCGAGATAAATCGGTTTTTATGGGAAAAAATCATAAGTTACTGATGCTAAACATAAACAGGTAAAAATAAAATACGCAGGGTGTGTTAATGTGCTTTAATTTATGGGAAAACGCTGTCTCACTCTTCGAAGACAAGAAGACTTTATGCTGAAATTTTTCCAGTTCGAACATTGCCAGTCCAAAAACCTTTTAAAGGGTTAATGGAAGCCTAAAGGAAACAGGTAAAAGATGATCAGAAAATAAGAAATTCATTTTTTGCATGTTTTATTCGGGTCATTTTTGTCGCGATATGGCGGTGAGAGACCTCCCAGGGGAGCACAAGACCCTCACGTAGAGGAGCAAATTTTGCAAGATATTGCTGATAAACTTTCAAACACCTAAAGAAAGCTCGCGACATAAAACAATGTTACAAAATGGATTGTACAGGAAACTCTAACAAAACAGTTACGTCACCCGTCCATGTTGAAAAAGTACACACTATATTTCCGGATAATAATCCCGTAAGACTTCAGTACTCCAATTGTTTTATACAGCAAGTTAACCTAAGTCGGTTTTACAAGAGAGAGTATAATAAACTCACATAATTTAAATTTTTGGGCTCATGAAAACCCGCAAGCTATAATTCAAAACAAACACCAACAAAGGTTTATTATAAATGTGTGGGCTGGTATCATCGAAAACAACCTTATAGGGCCATTTGTTTTGGAAGGAAGACTCACAGCATTCTAAGGAAGTCGGTAATAATGTCGGAATATTATTCGCAATGCACCGGGAAAATATTCGAGGAATACGAAAATGTATTGAAGTACGTGGAGCCCATATTGAACATTTGCCAAAATAAAATTTCAATGTTGTCACTATTTTTTGAATTTTAATAACTTTGTAAATTAATTGAGACCCGATCAATCCTTTGAAAGGTTTCTGGACTTGACAATTCATGAGCTGGAAATCTTTCAGCATAATATTTTCTTGCCCTCGAAGAGTGAGACAGTGCTTCCTCAAAAAATAAAGCACATCAGCACACCCTGCATATTCTATTTTTACTGTTTGTGTTTAGCATTACTAACTTTGTTTGAGTCTTTCGTATAAAATCTAACTTATCTCGAAAACCGCCAGGTTTATCGAAATAAATTAAGAGTACCTTTTTCGAAGAAGAATGACCAAAGTATTTGAAAAACCAGTTTCCAGCTGTATAAAATGACACCGGTCAAAAATTAGGCTCAACGAGTGTGCCTGCAAGTCCGTTCCTGATCGCTCTGATGATCTAAAACATCTATATAGTATGGTTTAATGAGTGTTTATGCCCTCTATAAAAAATTAAAATTTAATTAAATTATACAAGTCGGTTCATAACTTAAAGCCGATAAGGTAAATCGTTGGGTACCCCTTTAGGGCTCTGTATGTCCGTACAAGAGCACTTTAGGAATATTTTATCTATGATAAAGTAGGGTTATTTTGACCTCCCCTATATGTTCCCCAGAAATTAGGAGGTATTTACCGAAGATCCTGTATAGGGTGGCAGTGAAAATGCTGTATGTATATGCCATCATGATCTTCTTGCTTTTTTTAAGACGCGAATTTGAATTTCGGATGTTTTCAGTAACTTTAAAGAACGTTGGTACTTATTTTTAGGTAACTTATTACTGAACTGATCAAAAGTGATGGTAATTTTGTTGTTTTGATTGGAACTTTATATAGTCATTTTACACCAAATTGTCATTTTAATCGTTTGTAGCAAAATTACATTTGATAGTGGAAATAATATATTTAACACTTTATCAGAATTAGCAGAATAGTGGGGAACATAAGATTTAGAACTTTGCATTTAAGAAACTACCAGGTATATAGGATGCTGCGAAGATCCATGCGGATCCTTAAAGGGAGGTGCAAGGGATCAAAATAAAATATTTTAACTGTGCATATATTTAAACGAAGTCTCACTGTTTTATAGATATCCTCAAGTTTTCTATTTTAGAGGTCCTGATTCATTTGGAGCACATAAGAAAAATTATTTAACTGTGTATTTTGTTGCATTTCTAAATGTATAGCTATCTTGCTACAGCTTAATGTTCATATAAAATTAATCCAACATTACTAATTTAACAATACAGATTAGCAAACCATCTTACATTTTTTGTAATGAGTAACTTTTAACATAAGATACAAAAACTACTTTTATTTGAAAAAATAAACAAATCAGTTAAAAACTACCAAAGAAAAGGAGATACTATACTGCAAATACTTAGCATAAAGAAAAAAAAGTGAACACCATAATGTAAAAGAAAATTTCGCAATCACATTATTTACCTGGAACCACTGACTAAATAAACACAAGACTGTTATTCCAATACTATAATTTTGATGCTCATAAAATTAACACAACGATAGGACACAACTCATTCATCATTACAATGTTGCGAATGACTGAATATTAGTAATAAAATGTTATATACATGCCTTTGTAACAAGTAAAAAAGAATTTAAATGTTGGATTTCTGTTGCAAAACGTGGCAATGTTGCATATCCCTTCTTACCGACTAAAGAGGATAAAGTCCTCCTTGTTATTGCACGGTTGCCATTTCCTAGCGAAGGACTTGTCTCCAGGGTCTCTGAATAAGAAACAAGTGATATGTTCCTAGGATTTAAATAATGAAAATTTTATAGATCCATAAATTAAAAAATTCTTTTATTCTGAGAGTTCTTTAAAATCCCCCAATATCGATTTTGAAAAAAACTTGAGATATGTAGATTTTTAGTCTGACATATTTCATTCAGCCTACTGAGTTTGAAAAACGTACTTTTACATCGGTAATGTTCGCCCCGCCCCCCAATTTTTGAAAGAATCCGAAAAATATAATTTTAAAGCTATAATCTACGCTCCCAAAAACACTCATTATCAATTTTGAACAAAATTAGAAAAATATAAAATTTTTAGACTTACATATTGAATTAAAAGAAAATTATTTGAAAGTCTTAATCTACACGCTCAAAAACCACCGAGTACCGATGTTGTGCAAAATCGAGGGATGTTCAATTTTTAGTCCGCCATATTAAATTTTTCAAAAATAATTTTATATTTGTACTTTATACCCTCAGAAATCACCCAGTACCAGTTTTGGACAAAATTGAGAAATATAAAATATTTAGTCCGCCATTTTGAATTTAAAAAAAATTAATTCGGCATGTGCGAGCCCGAAAACTCCACCATACAAGTTCTGGAGAAAATTGGACAAAGTAAATTGTTTGTGCGCCACTTGGATTTTAATGAACCAATTTTGATCAAAATAATACGGGACTACTGCAGAAACATCCTTAATAAAAAGCAAAAAATTTCATTTAAATCGGTACAGCTGTTCCAATTATATATATATATATATATATATATATATATATATATATATATATATATATATATACAGTTCAAATTTACAAACTCTTTTTTATGTTTTACATTTCCAAAAACTCAAGTATATCCCGTTAAATCCAAATGAATGATATATAATACTGTTTCATATCCATAAAAACTTATCAATATAAATGTAAAATGGTCGTCTGATTCATGGTAATATTTTCTTTGTAAATTTAAATCAATTATAAACGGAGGGATTAAAAACTTATACCTGTATTTTAGATTTACTATCCAACACGGCAACACTGCATCGTCTCATGTCTTGCTTTTTTACTACTATTTACTATAACAAAATTTATTGAATGAGTTGAATTTAATACTTTGAAATTTCTTATCTTGCGCTCTCGCCAAAAATAGAAAAAAAATAGTTGCCAAGGCGTCCATAAGCGGTGAAACTCTCGAGTTTATTTAGTCAATGGTGGAACTAAGCGTTAAACCATATTCAGAGATGCTGCATTTTGTTTAAAAGTTTTTGTAATCTCAAAACTTAAAGAAACTGGACACACCATTATAAAGACCACTCAATATATACTAGCAGTGGCGGATCCAGCATCTCTCTTTGGGGGGGACGGTGACATCACAAAAACACAGTATGGCAAGCAAGTTGTCGACGAGCGGACACACATACAAGCAGTCCTAAATTTGAAGCTCTAGGAGAGAGATTGCAAGCGAAAGTGAGTTGTCGACGGGGGGGGGGGGGGGGGGGCAAAACAGCATTTAATATCCTAGTGTAAGAGGCAGAGCGGGACCTTTTTTCCTAAATTTTAAGCTTTTTGGGGGGATCCCCCCCCCAATCAGTCACTGTATACGACTAGCTTTTAAAATAACTTGATTTTTTCGAATAATAATAGTTTTTTTAGCACATTAAAATGTGAGATGATCTTACTCGTTTTAACTGTTTAAATTGTAACTTTTAGCTTATTTTGTATAAAAACAAAGCTGCCGTTACATGTTTATAGACGCGGAGATATAACTAATTACAAAGTAAAACATTACTCCTATGTTTTTAGTGCATTCCAAACGAATCGGGAGTTCTTGTTTACACAAATTAGAAAAATGGAGAATATCACTAAAAAAGTTGAAAATTCGTAGAGTAGTTAAAAATATTAACCTGAATGCCCTGCAGCTCCTCCTTAAGGACAATGATGATAAATATAGATGATAAAATAACAATAAAGATTAAAAATACTCTTTGGTATATACTGTATCAAGGAACGATAAATTCGGCTGACCAGAAATGATGTAAATTAAACCAAGATCAAAATTTGTATCATTCTGAGTTAATAAAAATGAGGACTCCAAATTCGCGACCTAAACAATGAAACAGGGGATGCATGCATAATTCCACTGTCACCCATCATTTGTATATATGATTAAGCTATTTTGTCGGAAACTAAAATAAGATTTATTATCTACAATATACACATTTAAACTAATCCAAAAAGCTACCTAATGGTCTTGTACCGGACAAAGAGCAACAAGAGAAACGAAAAATAAAACCAAAGCTATACAAAATAATTGCTTGTTCCTGATAATATCTCCAATATAATTTAAAATTTATATTTCATACTTTTATCTTGTTTTAAATTTATAGTTTTAATTAATAGGTAAAATAACGGGGAAACATTTTAATTACAGATATGCAAACATTTTGGTCTAGAATTTTATTTTTATGCGCTTTTTACTTTTACAATAACATTTATAATTTTTAGCATTTAGAGTTAGTAACAAAGCATACAAATTTAATTATTTAGTAATACTAGTTCGTATGTTAAAAATTATGAAGCGAAACGAAATACAATATACACTTACGTGCAAAGAAATTGGTCCACTGCACGCTCTTGAATTCAAATGCATTTTTTTGAGAAACATTTGGCTAAATCAAAACAAAACTTACATAATTTGAAAGATGATTTAATATGCTTTGACAAGGATATACATTTATCAAGAGTGCTTGTTGTTTATGATGTGAGGCAACGGAAAACAAACGAAACGTATATTACGTTGAGGTTATCATGAGTACGAGGATGGTTCGATAAGTTCTCGGCCTGAAACAGAGAGGGCGCTAGTAGGATCAAATAACTATAATATTTTGTAAACATTAACCCTGAGATGACGCCCTGCAAAGTTTCTCATGTTTGCGTTCATTTGCTTGTTTGTGGCGATCGAGTGAATACATAAGGTTCGATATTTTGTGAAAGATGGATAAAATTGAAGTTCGAGCGGTTATTTTTTAAAGGGCTTAACTCCTACGGACATTAACAATGAATTAAATTCTATTTTAAAGGATTCTTCTCTTTCGTTTCCGACAGTAAAAAAATGGGCACTCGGGACGCCCAAAAACCGCTACAACTGAAGAAATTGTCACAAAAATTGACAATGTCAAACTTCAGAACCGCCGACTGAAAGTACGAGAGCTTGCTGGTATAGCAAACATCTCGTAGATGGTGTTCACTACATTTTACATGATGTTCTTGGCATGAAAAAGCTTTCTGCGCGATAGGTGCCGCGTTTGTTAATAATCGACCAAAAACGCCTTCGAATGAGAGTGTTTAGACTTATTCAGACGCAATCCTGCCGAGTTTATTTGACGTTTTATACTGTAGATGAAACATGGATTCACCATTACACGCCAGAGACAAAGCAGCAGCCTCAACAGTGAGTGGAGGCAGGTGAAAGTGCGCCAAAAAAAGCAAAACCGGTTTCGTCTGCAGGAAAAGTCATGGCAACAGTTTTTTGGGATTCACATGGCGTGGTGCTTATAGACTATTTAGAACAAGGCAAGACCATCACATTACTCTTCATTACTGGACCGTTTACAGCATGTGATTAAGGCTAAACGTCCACATTTTGCCAAAAAAGTGCTCTTTTTATCAGGATAACGCGCCTGCACACAAATCTAAGGTTGCTGCTGCAAAACTTCATGACCTACGTTTCGAAGTGCTTTCACATACGCCATATTCGCCGGATCTGGCTTCCAGCGATTACTTTCTCTTCCCAAATTTGAAAAAATGGCTCGCTGGAGGAAAATTCCCTTCAAATAACGAGGTCAGAGCAGCGACAACCGCTTATTTTGCAGAATTGGATAAATCGTATTATACTATGGGTATTAAAATGTTAGAACATCGTTGGTCTAAATGTATTGAAGTACAAGGGGACTATGTTGAAAAATAAATAAAAACATTTTCAATAATCTTTTGTTTTCTCTATCAGGCCGAGAACTTATCGAATCATACTCGTATATACAAACTCTGAGAGATTTAAATTATTGTCTCTGGAATAGTTTGAAGTTAATTTAGTTTTTATAATTTTATTATTTTTAAAAGCCGTGAAAATAGCAAGATTTGTTGTGCGACGACTGAATATGACACGTGCAACGGTTCCAAAGGTCTGCAAAAATTATAAGGAGACTGGATCCTTTCATCGACGCCACGGAAAAGGCAATAAACGATGTACAATGAAACTTGATGACCGCTTTATTGTGTCAAAGTCATTAAGGACCGCCGACTTAATGCAGTTCAAGTACAACAAGAGCTCCGTGAGGTCCAAGGAGTAAATATTAGTCAGTGGATGTAAGACGAAGCCTGCAGGAAAGAAACCTGACCATTAAATGTCCTGCAACTGGTCCAAAACTTACTACAGCCCACTGTCAAACACGTCTGCATTTCGTAAGAGATCATGTGAATTGGATATTGGAGCAATGGGGTTCTGTTCTGTTCTCCGATGAGACAAGGAAATGTCTCTATGGAAGCGATCGAAGAAAAAAAGTTTACCGGAGATCAGGAGAGCGATTTGCAAAGTGTTGCATTGAAGAAGAAATTGGCTTTAGCGGCGATTCGTGCATGATCTGCGGTGCAATTTCTATGACAGCATGAACAGACCTTGTTTTCATCGCTAGACCTGCCCATGATCGAGGGAGAGAAGGATTAACAGGCGTTCGGTATATTGAAGAAATTCTAACAGTACATGTGGTACCGTACATCGATTATATTGGTGACAATTTTACTTTTATGCATGACTGCTACAAGTGCCCCGGATTACATTAGAGAAGTCGATTTTTGGGTTAAGGAGTAGCCGGCGCAAAGTCCCGTTCTAAACTCGATTGAAGATTAGGCATGATGACTGATTTTGGAAAAATACTCCACAATGTTTTTACGGAGCCACTTTAAACAATATAAATCTTATTTCCGCAAAAAATTAATGTTTTGAAGGAAAAATTGACCTTTTTAAAATACAATTTAAATTTCGCACCAAAACGCTAGAATAGTAATGGCGTCCGTCTGTGACGTCACCCTTTCGTAAACATTTGACAAGTTGCATCTTATTGCTTGTTTCGATTCATATTTTCTATGATAATCATGAATTCTAACGTGGATTGATGGTGTGCAGTTCCTCGATGTAATAATACATTGAAAAAAACTGGCGAAGCTCGTGAACAAAATATATGTAAGGTAAATATTTGTCAATAACATTGTCAATCCCGTTTGAGGTTAGGTTTCATTTCTTTATTACTGTATTATATTTAGAGTTCCTAACTAAAACCATTTTCTTTTTCCAGTTACCAAATGATATGGAAAATTATATACAGTACCATGTAATGGGTTCAGTTTTACAAGTGCGCATGAAGTCAGGGTGTATATCCACAAGATTTGAATGCTAACCAGGTGGAAGCAAACGAACTTCTGACACCGCTGAGCGCCCCTAGGCTCTTAAAGAACAAAGAATGAGAAAGATGTAGCACAAACAAAATCACCTACAGAACATTTAGAACTCGCAGGCACTTCATCAGAAAGTTCAGGTACGTACCCATTGCTTTTTTATACCGGTAATCTGTTTTAGTGAATTCAAGTGTATATCTTTTCTGTTTATCGGTTTTATTATAACATTATAGGTAGTTATGATTTCAAACAACCTACCACCTTTCCAAAATCAGGTGATAAATCAGTATATATATTATACAAATTCAGAAGTAAAGCAGTCCAGACTGAAGTTAAAACAGTGCACCAGCTAATCTCGCTCCCAGCATCAAGATGTCGATTCTTGGCAAATTTGAGCTATTAACCTTGATAAATCCTTGTTCCATGACGTTGTTGTACTTTTGGTACCACGAAACTGACACACTTGGTAGTTTTATCCACAAAATATCTAATTAACGATGCAAATAAAGACAAATTCAAACGATAAAAGCGATAAACAATGACTGATGCGATGTTTACGAAAGCGTGATGTCACGCCATTCTGGTTGGTGTTCGATCTTGTTTGTGGTAAGAACATCCCACCGTTGTTCTCCGGCAAATTTGACTTAAGTAGGAGTTCTAAGTTGTGGAAAGCATGACAAGGATGTCTGGGAAATGCATCGGTGGATCCCACTAATGAGTCCACCACCGATGCCTGGACGAAATATCCTAACATTTTGACGGTGGTCTAAATAGTTCGTTAGTTATATGCCCTCAACATCAGGGGCATTACTACGGCTTTGATTAAGCCCGACCTGATACTTGGAAGACCACCTAAGATGTCCGTTCCACATTTCTCTTATCAGGCCTGTGCTTCGTGTCAAAGTCGGCCAAGCAAATGCTTTAGGGGAAGCATAGCAAAATAAATATAATCTCGCTTGTAATCTGTCTATCCTATATAATTACTTCAAGGCATAATTTCAGTGATTCCTCGTTACAGTCATCATGCCTGTTATGGAATGAGCTGAAACGAAGAATCCGAGCTTAGATCTAGGGGCCCATCGTCGATTCCAAGGCTCATCATTGCAGTAGAAGAAGAGTGGCATCATATTCCATAAGAAATCATATCAAACTATGTCTAATAGTATGTGAGTTGTAATTAGAGCAAGAGGAGGTCATACCCATTATTAATGATTCAATATTGACAATGTTATCATCTTAGTTGATTGTCAAGATATTTTTTTTTGTAGTAATTAAATGATAATTTGTTTCATTCATTTCATTTTACAATTTTTAGTCTAACAATTAAGGAATTTCAATAAATTTATACCTCTGTAATAATAAATCACCTTTCAAATTGTATTAGAATTTAATTCAGTCTGACGTATAGTTTCTAGAAAAATACAGTCATAAGTGTGAGGTGTGCCAATTTTTATACGCGTAAGTGTATTTACTGCAAAATTTCAGTATATTTGTCAGTTTTAGGACAATCATGTACCAAAATCTTGTTAACGTATCAGAGTAGAATAGGTTTCTTTCAAAAATCGACTTTCCTCGATAAGTTAAAGTTGTTGATACGTAGTTGTTTATAGTTATAAGAAGTTTTTAAATAAAAATCTGCAGAATAATTAAGAATTGTAGCGATAAATAGCACAAGGTAAAAAGGAAATAATGATACTCCAACACCCTTTATGATTACCAATTATTAAGTTTACGGAAGGTTTGGTATTCTAATTTTGATACTTAAAACTAAAGAGTTTCAAAAATCTCTCAATCTTAAGAGGTTTTTATATTTTAATTTCCATGAAAAGTAAAAGGAAGAAATTATTGGATGAATAATTTTAAAATTAAATGAATTTTTATAGAAAACTGTTCTATTAGATTTACTAAAACCTATTTTAATTTAATCTAATTAAAGGTAGAAATTAAATTAAAAATAAATTGATGCGGGTTGCTTTTCCATCTTTGAAAATAACGACTATAAATTACTCTAGATAGGTAGACGTGAAAAGTTTTTTTGGAAAGAGAAGTCTAGTGCAGTCGAGGTCTACATTTTTGAGATTTTATCAGCTACGTAAGAGATAAGATGGCAACGGCCATCTTAGTGGGTGCCTTTTGGGAAACTCCAAAAACTACCGGTTTGAAAAAATTATACATTATTTATTAACAAAGACAAAGAAGAAATTAGTTGTTTGCGCATTTGGTATGATATCTCCAAATTTCAGTTTAGCTATGGTTTTGATGTGAAAAACTCAAAAATAATCTCAGATACATAGGATTTTAACGCCCACAAAATTATTTTCAAATTTTTTATACATTTATACAGGGTGTCTGTGAAAATGCGGGAAAGCTCCCCGATATGAAAAACATGTGAAAAAAATACTAATTCATATATACTCCATGAAAATTAGATCAAAAAAGAGTTGTTTTGTTAACAAAAATGAAACATTGTTTTTTTTTTGATGGAATGTGTTCATTTCGGCATCCTATAAAACATATCTCGATGATAACTAAAAAAAAATGGCGGACAGAAAATGGTCACGATTTTCGGTTTTTTGAGTTTATTTCGAAAAGTAAAAGTTGTATCGAAAAATGTTTCAAACAAAAGTTGTAGAGAATTAAAAAACCTATCGATTCATATAATATGAATTATAGGTGGCGCCACTAGTTATCGAGATATTTTTTTTCGATAAAATTTACAGTTTTTGTTTTTTATTAACAAATTATCGATTTACCGGATGGATGGATTTAGATGTATCATTTCCGATCTCAAAAAAAAAAAATTAATTTTGGATGGAAAAAACTTTTTTTTTCAAAAATTCATAATGGCGTGCAAATGAATATTAAGGGCTCAAATTTGCAAAAGATACTTTTTAATACTTGTACTTTACCTGTGAATTTTCGCTATAATTTTTTGTAAAAATTTTGTTAATAAATTGTTAGATAATAATAATATAAAGGAAAAAACAGTAGAATATGTATTATATAATTTAATATTTGTATGATTTTCTCTATAATTTTTTGTAAAAATTTTGTTAATAAACAAATTAATAATTAATATGACTAAACAAATTGTTACTATCATATAAATTAATAAAACAACGTCAATATTATAAATACTACTTTTGATGCATAAGTATCCTTGAAGCGCCAATGAATAAAACGCGTGAACTGTGGCAACCCGCCGACAGCGGCCTGCAGCAGCTATTTTCGTTTAGATTCGGCCCAATTTTCGAAGGTTCACAGATCGTATGGAGGCGTTTTTCTTGAATCCAAAAAATCCACAGGTAAAGTACTAGTATTAAAAAGCATCTTTTGCAAATTTGAGCTCTTAATATTCATTTGCCACGCCATTATGAATTTTTGAAAAAAAAAGTTTTTTTTCATCCAAAATTAATTTTTTTTTGAGCTCGGGAATGATACATCTAAATCCAATGCACGCATTAAAAATTTTTTATCCCCATCCGGTGAAAAGTTATCGCAATTTTTTTAGTGCAAAAATTGGTTTTTGCAAAATTTCTCGGCCCACGATTTTTTTAAAAAAATAAATCCTCAAAATATAAAACAATACAAACAATTTCCATTAAAATTGAGCATTGTTTCTTAACGAGGAACGCAGAAAACTGAGGTCGAATTTTCAACTTTGACATCGAATTTCTCGGAAAATAAAAAACTTACAAATTCCGGGTTTGACATACTTTTTTAGAATGATAATACCTATATTTATGTTAAATTTCAAATCGGTAATTTGTTATAAATGTATTTTTTCTTAAAAACAACAAAAACCGTAAATTTTGTCGAAAAAAAATATATCTCGATAACTAGTGGCGCCACCTATAACTTATATTATATGAATCGATAGGTTTTTTAATTCTCTACAACTTTTGTTTTAAACATTTTTCGATACAACTTTTACTTTTCGAGATAAACTCAAAAAACCGAACATCGTGATCATTTTTGGTCTTTCAGAGTTACTATTGAGATATGTTTTATAGGATGCCAAAATGAACATATTCCAGCAAAAAAAACAATGTTACATTTTTGTTACTGACAAAAGCCTATTTTCCATGGAGTAATAGCCTTCCTCTTTGGAAATATGGGCTCCTAAAGAGCTGCAATGAAATCAAGTTTTTAACACACAATTATTGAACCACCAGGTATATTTCATTTTTTTTTTAATATGATGCATACCACGTAAAACTCTTCAGATTACTATCCAAGAAAGTGTTGTGAATTATTATCATCTGCAGGGACGGTCTAGCTGTGACACTCATGAACCCTATTTTCTCTTATATCAAATTTGTCAACTTTGATTCTATCACTGATCCGAGGTTAAAGTATCGCCAACAGAAGGACGTAATTTAAGTGATTATGATAAAAATGAAATTTAAAACCTTGAAGTAAAAATAACAAAAACAATTGTATTAATACAAATATGCAATAATATATAGGGTGTTCCATTTAAAATAAGCAAGTTGACATCTATTTCAGATATAACCAGAAGTGCCGCCATCTTGAAAACATTTTAACCGACTGTCCCCCATGCACGTTAGTATACTGTTAAATTTTCAAATTCTTCCTAATTATAGTTTTCCCACAATTGATCGATAAATTTCCCGGAGAGTCACGCTGTATTATTATACTAACTTGTTAACATTGTGCTGCAGCTCTAATTCTTAATTATTCGATTTTCGCAAAAAATAAAAGCAAACGTGTTGTACTAAAATTTGGCTTTAATTAGCCTTTATGTTAAATTATTTAATAATTTGGTAAATGATTAATTTATATATAATAAAATTTAAAAAACAATTTTGACTCTAATTAAAATCTATATTTTTTCTAGGTTAACTATTTTCAATGATTTAAGCTTACTGCCCTAATACGTTTCTCTTTGAATTTTAGGAGTAAGGCTCGTGTGTGGCTTCCATGGTTCTCCGTTTTCTGTATGTGGCGCTACTGCAGCTAGTGGTGGAGGTGACGAGCCAGGTTGCGATGTAGGTGCGCTTACAATGCTTAACGCGTGCATTATGGTTTTTGCAGCTGCGGCCTGTAAAATAAACAAGAGTTATAAACTAGTTATTACATTTTTTATATTCACTTTTCAATATATTAATAAATCAAGGAAGCACTCCTTCGTGTGGCAACATTATAAAGTCGTTATGAAGTAATTTTTATATCAGCTAAAATGATGAAATGATTCTAGCATTGACTAAATAAACACAAGACTTTTACCGCTTATGGACGCCTTGGCAACTATATTTGCTATTTTTGGCGAGAGCGCAAGATGAGAAATTTCCAAGCATTAGATCCAACTCATTCAATACATTTTGTTATAGTAAATAGTAGTAAAAAAGCAAGACATGAGACGATGCATTGTTGCTGTGTAGGATAGTAAATCTAAAATACAGGTATAAGTTTTTAATCCCTCCGTTAATAATTCATTTAAATTTATAAAGCAAATATTGCCATGAATCAGACGATCATTTTATATTTATATTGATGAGTTTTTATACATATGAAACAGTACTATATATTATCCATTTTTTTAGATTTGACGGGTGATATACTTGAATTTTTGGAAATGTAAAATATGAAAAGGAGTTTCTAAATTCGAACGGTATATATATATATATATATATATATATATATATATATATATATATATATATATATATTTATTTATTTGTTTTTCCTGGGATTATGATCAGTTAAAAAATGGAATTAAAATGTAATGGTGGTGTTGTATTTTCTATATATTACATTTTTTTTAATACATTAACGTTTCGGTAATTTTTTTTTACCTTCGTCAGAATGTTTGTAGCTTGAACAATGATTCAGGAACAACACTGCACTTACATGTATACATTCATTTAAAAATTTTGTTCTATTGAAAATTTAATTTTCGCGAGATTCACAGAGTTCAAGATGACCACGTGTGTCATCTTGAAGTTAAGATGGTACTGAGCTCTCGGTACTTAGATTTTAAAACAGTCTTAAAGTTTAAAATTTTAAAACAATACAACAGGTTAAAATAGTGAAAATTATAAAATAGTACATACCTTGAAAGTAGTTTTGTGTGTATGTTAAAAATAAAATTCAGTTGTGATACATATATATATATATATATATATATATATATATATATATATATATATATATATATATATATATATATATATATATATATATATATATATATATATATATATATGAAATAAAATGCGAAACAGTGAATGCAAACTTCGCTCTATTATATCATTTCTGTGTTAGAAGTTGCACAGTTAGAATAAATTGTAATAAAACACAATTCATCCTATTCCACCACCATCGAGATGGTGGCCCACCTGTACCACCACACCGAAAAGAAAGTCAAAGCTTACCCTCTCCGCCACAGTGATACGGCAGAGATACATGTTTCGTCTCTCACTAGACTCATCAGGGTACCGTATCACTGTGGCGGGGAGGGTAAGCTTTGACTTTCTTTTCGGTGTGGTGGTACAGGTGGGCCACCATCTCGATGGTGGTGGAATAGGATGAATTGTGTTTTATTACAATTTATTCTAACTGTGCAACTTCTAACACAGAAATGATATAATGGAGCGAAGTTTGCATTCACTGTTTCGCATTTTATTTCACTTACATACGGAGTTGCATATAGTTGTACGTTTGCTGAATGTGATTTCAGCACTACAACAGCATAATGTGGATATAACCACTGCTAATGCATCTCACATGGAGGAATCCGTAAAAGCCGTATAAACATATATAAGCCATCCGACGAGAGGTCGGCGAAGCCGCGTTCAGTGTTGCATGCTTCCTTCCGATCTGTCCTTTGCACAGCCAGGTGCATGTCGGTACCCTGATGAGTCTAGTGAGAGACGAAACATGTATCTCTGCCGTATCACTGTGGCGGGGAGGGTAAGCTTTGACTTTCTTTTCGGTGTGGTGGTACAGGTGGGCCACCATCTCGATGGTGGTGGAATAGGATGAATTGTGTTTTATTACAATTTATTCTAACTGTGCAACTTCTAACACAGAAATGATATAATGGAGCGAAGTTTGCATTCACTGTTTCGCATTTTATTTCACTTACATACGGAGTTGCATATAGTTGTACGTTTGCTGAATGTGATTTCAGCACTACAACAGCATAATGTGGATATAACCACTGCTAATGCATCTCACACGGAGGAATCCGTAAAAGCCGTATAAACATATATATATATATATATATATATATATATATATATATATATATATATATATATATATATATATATATATATATTATGAGCATCAAAATTATAGTACTAAAGTAACAATCTTGTGTTTATTTAGTCAATGATTCTAGTTAATTTAGACGTTTTAAGAATTATTTGACTTATTTCTTTATTTTAAGACAAATATGATCTAACTTTCTTTATTTTTACTCTATAAGGTATATTGTAAAATATTTGTCCATCGTACACTTTGAAATATCTATATGTAGCTTATTTTTTTTGAATGCCTTCTTTACATGTTGTTCATTAGTTGATTCTTATCTCAACTTAATCTGATCTATAAATGGTTAATTAGTGTTTAGTGTTTTTAAGGTGTTCATATTCTGCTGTAATAAAAATTCCATAATGTCTTTGATTAAAAACTAAGATTAGTTTAATATAACGTATTTGAAGAACTTTCATTTTCTTACTTTTTAAGTTTACAACTTAAAAAACGTATACCTTGCTATTTCATTTCAATTAGAAATTGAAAATATGTTGAATATATAGTGGATATATCCGATTATCTTACTATGATGGAACTTATAAGTTGATTTCAGATTTCTTAAAAATTTTACAGCTCTATTTAAAAAGCACATTTTTTATAGAAAAATTTTGATTTGGTCTAAATTTACAATCTTTTTATGAATTAATGAACCACAGTTTTACCTGGTGATGTTCGACTTCCATAAGTTCTTCCAATTCCTTATCATTGCGCGAATTGGCGGAGTCCGGAGTACCAGTTAAGCCATCCCTACCATTTTCTAAAAAGTCGTTATCACCAGTTTCATCATTGTCATCATCTAGAGCATTCGTTGATTTGGAATCCTGAAATGAAAAAAAAAACAAGTTAATAGTTATTTCGCATGAATATCCATTATTAGGTAGTTTACTTCGTAATTAGTCAAGTCGGGTATAATCAGGTTTTTAATTAAATAAATTTGAGGATTTGTTAGGCCATGGTCAAAACTGAATGGGTAATGATTAAATAAAACTATTTTGCTGATAAAATGAAAGCCAATTCAAGTGTTCACCATCATCATCTTAAAGAATGGGGATGTTTTTTTATATATACAGTAAGAATTTTTCATTATCCGGGTTGAGCTAAATAGCTTCGCAAATTAAGTGAAGCAGCTATTTTAAATCGCCCAAGGATATTCACGATTTGAGAGCTCTTCATATTGTCACAAGTAAAAACTGACATAAATTGCTTTTATTAAATTCAATATTAATTGTCCATCATCTTGCATAATAATTAACAGTATAGTTTGTACTCTGTCAATACAAAATTATACAAGAGAACTGATTCAAGGATAATCGAGCCTAGTTTTAACCCTCAATGGCGTCTTAATTTTATTCAGTATCTGCTCAAATGAAAAAGCTGCACCCGATAACAATGAATGTAAATCTCTCTTAATTAACATTTTTTATTGTTCATTTTAGCAAATCCGACAACTTTACAAAAATTTTTGTATATGTATTGGTGTCTCGAAAGCATAATTACAATAAATTCAATAACTCGGTATTGCCAATTGTTAATTTAACATTTGGTTTGTATAGTTAACAAAATACTTGATAAACAATAATTCTGTAGGAAATGTTTTTAAACAATAATCTTGTTAAAGAAATTTGGCGCAACCAACTGTTCCTATCAAATATACATTTTACGCAATTATTACTTTATTTTACATTTTAGACCTGATATAAGAAAGAAGTCTAATATCTGTTTGAAGGAAATATATTTTCCACCTTTCAAACAAAAAAACGCATCGTAAAAAAATACAATGAGAGAAATAAAACCAAATTGAGTTTATAATAGCAATATAGAATATATAAGAACATTGACCACCCGGCCGGATTAGAAACTCCGACCGCCTCACCATATCAAAACTATTTTCTTCAAGGTCGTTGAGATTAGACATTTTGAAGATTAATTAATTTGAACAGAATTTGTCTTTGAGAAAAAAAAATTCTTCAAATTAAGGGGCCAAGGAGGGTCGGTATTTAAAATATCAAAACAGTAATTGAAAATAAAAATCTAAACAAAATACACTCCAAAATCTCATAAATTACAAATCAAAATCCAAATAGAATTATTAATTCAACAATACCTTTTAAATATATTTAAAACCCGTTTTTCGTAGATTTATTCCATTCGTTAAAATTCCTGAGCAGTATCTTTAGCCACTCCCGGAATTAAATTTTTTAATTATAAGATCAAAAATTTTTTATTAAAATTTCTTTTAGAAATTATGAATTTAAATATATTCGAAATCAAATAATCTATATCTACTTAGAGGGTAGTAAATATATTTAAGGAAAATCAAATCGAACTTTTTAAACAATAAAAATTATATCCAAAATTTACCAACGTGAATTTATAAGAAAAATATAATTTTTTAAATGCGTAAAAATTAATAGAATTTAGTCTAATGACCAGTTCTTCAATGTTTTTCTCAAAAAGAAAAAATCCAGGTCTTTTTAGTCAATAAAAATGTTCCAAAACTTGCTCACTCTCACTTTCTGATTATATTTAAAATAATAAAATTAACTTATATAGAATAGTTATTACTTTTCCTCATAGAACTTATATGAATAATAATAATAATAATAAATACCAAAACGATAAGTATAAACAAGCACGGACGATTTTTTTTCCATTAATTTTATTTTATTAAATAAAATTTTCTTTCTAAATATAGTTCAGTTTTCCATAAAATCCACTACTATTTATATTTTACCCAGTTTAAATGTGCTAATAATAATTAATAATTGAAACCCGAATAGCTACCGGGTGTTTCCAAAATAATTCCACTTTTAAACTCGAAAAAGTTTTAAAGTTAAAAATTTTTTAATTACACAAAAGTAATTATTTAGTCTGTTAATCAAGAAAAATGTTTTCTAGTCCATAAATATGTAGATCACTACAAAGGGATTACTTTTCCTTACTGTGGTGGCGAAATTATATTTACTATTTAAATATTTGAATCTGACCTTTTTGCAACTCAATGGCAGCAACTATTCTCTTTTAAATGCTATCTCAGACTGAGGATTTGCTTAAAAGTACCGCTTAGATGTCGCTAAGGTTCCTCAATAAGCTCCTCCTATTGGTTTCTAGTCATTTCTATGCTTGACATTATGAACCATAATATGTACCAATACAACAATCTGCACTGGACATATATCGAGCTACTGTTGCTCCCTGTAAATTTGGTTTGCAATCTGTAAAATTTCCACAGCCAGGATATTTTTTATAAATACCTTTTGTACGATATAATTTATTAAGCAACTCACAATAAAAGTTCAGAATTTTATCTAATTCTTTTAGCAAATATCATTGCAGAGTCGCGGAATCTAAATCTGTTTAAACAGAAAATATCTGAACGCTACTGGTTATTTACAAGCTCATCTTCCTAATAATTATTAGCGCTTATGCGAGTGCAAGATATAGTATGAGTGCAATTACGTCTTTGTTTAAGCAACGTTCGTTAAATGATGCAAATTGCGGTTCTGAAATTACCATCCGCAAACCTTTTACTTATGAAGATGGAAAACAGTGGCACACAGAACCTAAAGCATTATTTATTATATTTAGAAACAAATATTATTTCATATAAATGAGGCAGCTAACAAAGTTTTAGATATATTTTATTAATTATATTAACATAAGATCTGATTACAGTTTCAATGTGCATTGCAGAGGACGCCACCAGCAGCACTTTGTCTATACTTGGTAGGCACGAACTCGAGATATAAAACTGGACTGCTCGTGTTCCATATCTCCCTTATAAAAAAAATGACCCCACCGTGCTCCGTGCCATTTAGTGCAAATAATTGCTTTGGCAACAATGAATTCCCTAAGTTTTTATGATATTGGTGAAAGTGTATTTTTGACATTTACTGAATACTTTTCATTTTACAGGGAAAAAACCGTCTGCTCATCTCTTTTTCCCTTCACGGTTGTTAAACTAAGAAAACTAATATATATAGCTCTCTACCTAACACATGAACTTGAGATATAAAACTGGACTGCTCGTGTTCCATATCTCCCTTATAAAAAAAATGACCCCACCGTGCTCCGTGCCATTTAGTGCAAATAATTGCTTTGGCAACAATGAATTCCCTAAGTTTTTATGATATTGGTGAAAGTGTATTTTTGACATTGACTGAATACTTTTCATCAAAGTAGTGAGAAGCTGCGATTGATTACCATTTGAAAAATTCAACTCTAGGAAAGGTCAATTCCAGATCCTTAAACAGTTAAGTAAATTGAAAGTTTGAGCTAGTGTAAAAATTAAAAGTTGCTAGTAAATCTTTATGTATATATTTAGATTAAAAATGATTGTATTAATGTAAGAATTCTCTTGTACTTACAAGCTTCTTTATATTTAAAGTGTCTTAATAAATATTGTTTTGTTTACAATGAAATAAAAACTGCTTTAACACTATCCCCTTTAGAGTTTAATTTTTTTTTTATAAAAATGGTTTAGTACATAATGTTACTTTACGTGATTTAAATTAAAGCTCCGTTTTTATGAAGGAAATGTCAACATTATTATGAATGTTATTAACCCTATATAAATACCTAACATATCAGTTCCCTAAAAGCATCGAGCAGAAAATAATTTTAACAAAGACCTAATCGAAGCTATTTTTAAATGATAAAACTATCTTACTTTAACCAATATACTATAATAATTCATGATATTAAATTTTTAAAAATAAATGCCTTAATACTTTTTTTCGTTAACTTCTTATACTCTACGTCCAAATAAGGATGTTTCCAAAACATATTTCAAAAAAAAAAAAATAGTCTCGATTTGTTTTTGGCGCATATTTCACATTTTAGCCATTTTGCTAAATAACAGTTTTATTGTAAAAAATAAAATATGTAAACAGTCATAGAAAAAGCACACTGACATTTCATGCTTGTTATCTAAAAATAATAAAATTGTTACATATTTACGCTGTTCCAGAGAAGTTATAAAAATTTGCTTTAAACAGAAAAATTATAATTTTGAGGAAACTAAAAGTAGAAATTCAAGTTAAATATTGTTTTACAGAAACAATTATCCTGGGCTGCGATTCTATAAGAGTAAAGGGAAAGAGAATGTCATAATAAGGATCTTCTATCTTTGTTCAGTCTGTATTAACACATAAGTATATCACTGTCCTAAAAGAGATAAGGAAAGAGAATGTCAAAAAATATGCTTACAGAATCGGAGCCTGGTGTTTTTTATTGAATATACTCGATTAACCTGTCAAGTAAAACAAGGAAGAGCGATTTATTGTTTTAGATATAGTATAGGAAGAGATAGTTATTGTCTAAACCTGTTAGTTAGAATAATAGAATTGACATTCATACATGACACATTCACGCCAATGTAAGAAACTAGCAGGGAATTCAACGTTGCCATATATACAAATCATTACACCGAATGGCGACCAATAAGGGGGGGGGGGTCAAAAGTTATTTTCATGAGCAGTCCAGTTTTATATCTCAAGTTCGTGTTGGCAGGTATCAATTAGAGGAGCTGTTTCCGAGATAATAGAATTTAACAGCCAAATTCACTAAGAAGATTTAAGACTTAAATCCAATCTAGTTGCCATGAAATTTAAATCTTATAGGAGACCAATTTTGTTTTGCTTATGATCCTGTCATAATTTATATTACATATGTCAAAAAATAAATGCTTATATATAGGATATTTAGGATGAGAACCTGGCGATAAAGCCCTTTATTCAACTTTAAACTCTAAGTAAATCTTCAGAAAAATCGTCATTCTCAAAAGATTCTCTTTTTTTATTTTGTTTTTCGCTATAAAGTTCAATATCCGATTGTAAACTATCAATTTTTTTCAAAGTTGTTCTATTTTAGCCAACCGTGTTTCAAGATTAATATAATTTGTGGAAATTTTTTATAATACAGATGCTTCTATTAGTGTGCACTTTTTCTTATCAGAAAAATCAAGAAAATGATAAAAAAAATCCAAAAAAACAAAACCAAAATGGTACCCACCTAGATTTACTTTAATCCGAATTATTACCATAATTTTTAATAGTACTTATTTCAAAATCGTTTAAAAAATTTATAAATCAATCGCCGCATTCGACAGTTAAAAATTTTAAATCTTCCTATGAAATCTGCATTTTAAATATATGCTAGTATGCTAAATTTCTCGTGCTTTTACCAAAAATATAGTTAATCTTATGTATATATATTTTTTAAAATAATTTAAATCGTGATAATTTAAAGTAGGAATATGGAAAAAAGGAATGTTCTTACTTGTATTTTGTTTTGTTTCGTAACTTGATATCACCAGATTTCAGTGTAACCAATCAAAATTCATATAAGACACTCTAACTTGACCTTTGACAGAATTGGCTGGCTTCAACCCGTTTTTTAGCAATAAGGTCCAAATTAGCATAAATTTAGCACTAGTGAGTCCAAAAATCGCTACTTTTGGCAACAAATTCACTTTTTTTTACAAAAATTCTCGTTTTCTCGCTTTAAGGCACAGAGTCCTTCAATTTGAGCAGTATCACTCTTTTGTTTTTGGCTTATAAAATTCTCTTGTAATGTATCCATTGCAGAGAATGTCAATATCGATACCAAAGTACCATTTATCCGGTTTTCGAAGGACAACTTGTATGTCGTAGTTTCAACGGTGTTTTTTGGGACAGTTCTGAATCTCCACAATTCTTCTGGGCATGCGACTAATTTTACTGCCCGCTTAGATACATAAAAAGTGAAAAGCACAGGATGACAACCACCTTATAAGACCTCTAGAGACCAACTTTTCCTTCGCGAAACTTCGGCGCGCACTTTCGGCTTGTACCGAGCGCAGCGTCAATATAACTTCACAGCGATTTGACATAGGCGTAACAGTGGGGCAACAATATTTATAATAAAAGTTTCGACAGAATGTGATGTATATGTATGTAAAATAACTATGTTCAAATAAGTTGTAGAAATAGTTTTTCTACAAAATTTGTATTTTACGTTCACGCCAGCCTAAAGGTTACGCGTTACGATGAAAAATGGGCAAATAGCCTTGATATTTTTGTCTGCTAGACAGTATTTGAAAAAAGTTTGGAAGTTTTATTGAAAATATTTTGTGTTAAGTTCAGAATTAAATAAAATTCCCTTAATTTAATCATGTTTTGTAAGTACCTAACTGTCTAAAAACACAAAAGCTCTATTACCTCTATTCTAAAGTTGCTGAAAATGACTCTATCCCTGTTCTGCCCGTAGATACTATTATTGAAATTAGAATATGATGTTTTGTAATATAATAATTGGCACTTACGAAGGTCCAAATGTATGACTATGACAAACCGTATAATGGCTATAAAATTCTCAGTTACAAACAAATATTTAAAATTGGCTTGCTATAATAAGGAAAATAAATTTTGTATATAATATGCTAAGCAAACAAAGTTCCATCGTCTTGTGTACGCCCTGATTTAACCCGTAAATTTATAGAAAACAGTGCCTGCCGCCCGAAATTTGCCAACGACATAACTACGAAACGCGTCTGCTAATTGTCAGCGCGAAAACCACCTTAGGCACAACATTGTCAGGCGGTTACATTGGCTTGCTTTAAAAGGGTTATACAGCTTAATAAACAGGGTAATGTGCCTAAAGGTTAATAAAGGTACATGGATTGCCTGTAGAATCATTCGGAAATTTGGAAAAGCAAAGTGTGCTAAAAAGACGTGATTGCTTCAATTAGGTGGTAATTTGGTATTGTATATATATTTTGTGCAATGGAAATAATAAACAACAGTCTGACAGAATTAACAATGCAACTTGAACAATTATTAAGAAAATTGTGCATTTTTCAGTTGAGTTGCGAGTGAAAAATATCTATCTTAGAATTAGAATTCGAGCAGCCATCGAGGAAGCATCACTTGAAAATGCCAGCTGAGATGTTGGCGAAACTTCGTGAAGATATTTCTATTGACGAACGGATTGACAACCGGAAAAACATCAATACACATTCCACCATCCGTGAAAACCTACGATTCAACATATATAAATATATATATATATGGAGGTATAAGTTAATGATGAAAATCATGGTTCTTGGGTTTGGACCGTTTCGCCTACGATTACACGAAGCATCTTCAGGGATCTTTACTCCACGAGATTAGAACACTGAATGATTCAGTGGAAAACAGAAACTAGCCTGAACTAACCAGTGAGGTTACCGGGGCTGGAATATATGGATTACAACCAAGGAAATAAATAACTCTTTCCTTGGGAAAATCCCCAACAGGATTTCTGGCAGAAATATATGCACTCCCACAATGTGTAGATGAGATAAAAAGGAGAGCTCACAAAGGGAAGCAAATCTACATTTATTCTGACAGCCAAGCAGTCTTGAACGCTCTTTAGGTCCAAAAAGTATCATCTAGATTGGTCTGGGAATGTTAGAGTAAACAACTGTGGAAAAGGACAACAGATTTATGTGAAAGTGGGTACCAGGACACCAAAGCATACATGGAAATGAAAAAGCCGAAGAGCTAGCGAAAATTGGCTCATCATCTCAATATATTGGTCCAGAACCGGCTTTTGGGGTGCTGTGGTGTGCAGCCCTGGAAGCAGTCGAACAATGGATCAAAAAGAGCACAAGAACCACTGGATAGCCAGACAGGGATTGAATCACCTGACCCGAAAGTAGCAAAGAAACTACTCCAAATGAGCAGGAATCAATTAAGGGCTATTATAGGTATATTGACGAGAAACATGATCGTCAGAGTACATTTGAATAAAATGAACCTGTATAACGGAGACATCGGCTGCAGACTATGTGGTCAAGCCGAGGAAACGGTAAAGAATATCATGAGATTGTGAATCACTAGAGAGAAGGCGACAACAAAGCTTCGGATCAACAGACTTGGAACCGAGGGAAGTACACACTCACTTCGTAGTAGACCTGTACAAATTAATCTAGGAGGGTATGTTAGCAGAGTGGTTGTGAATCTAGGGCAAGCATAATATATCTACTCTAGCCGCAGTGCATCCGGCTTCAGGACAAAACGGGAAGAAAATAAACCTGAACCAATCTAAATTGAGCTAGATTTATTCTGTCGTGGTATAAGTTATAAAATTTATGCATTACAATTAACAACATAGTTTAATGTTTATAATGTATAAAAAAGGGTATAATTAATCTTAATTACTCAAAATTTTTGGTTAGTTCAGGTTTAGCTTGGTTTTGGTTAGTCTGAAAAACTGAAACTCACCTGAACTAACCTATTAATTAAAAAATGTTATTGTCCAGCAGAGGCCATGTGGAGGCGGGACAATCTCAGCCAGAAAACGATATTGGGAAGGTTAGTTTCAATTTTTCAAACTAACCAAAACTTAGCTAAACCTTTATTAACCAGAATTAACCAAAAATTTTGGGTGGTTAAAATTAATTTTACCCTTTTTTATACATTACAAACATTAGACTATATTGTAAGAAAAGAAAATATGTGACTGTCAAATGAATTTCAAAGAAATCGTATTTGTAATCTGGCAATAGCGTCTATAGGAACAAACACGCCCCCTTTATCTGAATTATGTAGGCTATTATTTAATGGCGGAGCCGTTTTGTTTTTATTTGTTTCTTGCTAATTTTCCTGATTTAACCGATAAAAGAAGTGCATATTTTGGAATTTTTATATAATACAGAGATTTTTATCAGTGTGGAATTTGTGGTTGTACCAAAAGTTTAACGACTTCAACCTAAAGTAAAAGTGATTTTCCCTGTTTTCCGCAAAATTTTAGAAAAATTATGAAAAAACGAGGTCTAAATCGTGTTTTTCCAGATTTCACTCAAAGCCAATTGTTACCTTATTCGGTAAAACAAAAAATATCTTTATATCTTTAAACTAAAATATTCAATCAGTGTGTCCCTTCGTTGTTTAACTATGGCTCACAAAATTGGACTCTAACTGGGATAAATATGGATAAAGTAACAAAAGCCTAAGGAAGAATGGAGAGATAAATGCTAAATATAAAATTTTCAGACAGATAACGGCATTAGTGGATCCGAGACGTAACAACAGTAAAAACTGTAGCAGAACAAATAGTGACTAAAATGTGATTATCGGACTTGCATTGTCTTCATTTTTATTTATTTTTACGACGTTTTGATTGGGTTGTATCTCTAATCGTTATCAAGTATAAACTGAATGTTTTGTCTTAAGACTACGAGCTTATATAGGGACTGTGTCCATTGAAGGGCAATGTTTCGCTTCACACTGCAAACGTCAATGATTTGATGCTACAAAGTAGTGGTTGCTAAAGGTTAGGTATTTCAACACTCGGTTTACTAAAGATTCCATTATTGTTTTTAATGTAAGCTGCTTCTATAAATTTTCTTTTTTTCATGTTGGGTTCCATGTATATTGTCGCAGCCTCAAACCATTTTATATGGTGTTGTTTATCCCAGGCGTGTTCTGTAATACCTAATCTCGACGTTTCCCCTTTTTGTGTGTCAGTTTTATCTTCTTTAATTCTAACTTCTAGTGGTCGTTTGGTTTCTAAAACATACATTTCACCACACTCGCATGACACTTTGTATTCACATTTTTTCTTATCAGTACTTTTTGGTCTGGTTTTTGTTAAATGAGCTCTAAGTGTATTTCCCGATTTAAAGGCTGTTTTTACATTATAACTACTGGTAATTCGTCTTATTTTCTCCGAAGTTCCCTTAATGTTCAACATGATATAAATAAGGATTCAGGGTCATTCTGGCCACATATAAAAAATAACAGAAGTTCACCAAACATTCCTGCTAAAGTGTTTTTAAATGATGATGAGTATGCTGATGGCGAGGGTATAGCAAATGCATTTGCATCTTATTTTAGATCTGTATATGTTGAGGGTGACCTGCGCCATGTTGAGCATACTCAGCTTTATGAAACTACTGAGATTTTTTCTTTCCATCATATTGATTACAGTGATGTGTGCGAGGCCGTCAAAAACCTTAAAATCAATAAAGCTGTGGGACCTGATAATATACCATCTTATATAATAAAGGGTATGACAGGATTTTTTGCAGAACCACTGAGAATATTATTTAATATATCTTTGAATACTAAAACTTTTCCAAAAAAATGGAAAGAAGTCAAGATTTGTCCAGTGTTTAAAAAAGGTGATTCAGCCAATATCCACAATTATAGACCAATAGCTATTTTATCATGTCCAGCAAAAATTTTTGAGTCAATTATCTACAAGCACATTTATGCTTATGTTCGTAACAAAATAACTGATAGACAACATGGATTTCTTAAAAATAAATCAACTTCAACAAATTTATGTAATATTACTCAATATATAGCGGATAATCTGGATAAGAAATTCCAAATAGATGTTGTATACACAGATTTTACAAAGGCTTTTGACAAGATCCCACACAGTATTCTTTTGGATCAGTTGGATATAGAATTTGGCTTTGACAGTAATTTACTTCAGTTTTTTCAATCTTATTTAAAGCATAGACAGCAAAAAATTTTTGTTAGAGGATATAGGTCAAATTATTTTATTGCAACATCAGGTGTCCCGCAAGGATCCAATCTGGGACCACTACTGTTTCTTTTATTTATCAATAATCTAACTAGAGAGATTAATAATTCAAATTCTTTATTGTTTGCTGATGACTTAAAGTTATACAAAAAAACTGAAAATATACAAGACTGTGAAAACCTTCAGGATGATTTGAACAGAATTTATCGTTGGCCACTAAAATATGGTCTACACTTTAATATTAACAAATGTAATGTACTCAGCTTCACAAGAAAAAAAAGTAAAATTGATTATGATTATAGAATTAATGGAGAAGTTCTGTCTCGAGTTGGTGAGATGCGGGATCTTGGTGTTGTTTTTGATTCACAACTTGATTTTAAAACGCATATCAGTGAAATTGTTAACAAAGCATATAAAATGTATGGAACTGCAAGAACTTTAATAATTTAAAATGTATTTCAACGCTTTATGTTTCCTATGTTAGAACCACCCTAGAATATTGTTCTATTATATGGAACCCCTATTGCTCTAATCATAAACATGCCATAGAAAAAGTTCAAAATAAACTATTGAGATACATGTATTACAAGCAAACTGGCACTTATCAGCTACACATTACAAAATTCGATATTATGAAAACATACAACTTAAAGACATTAGAAAGTCGCCAAACTATGGCATGTTTATTATTCTTGCATCAAATTATTAATGGTAATATTGACGACCCTGATTTGCTAGCTTTGATAAATTTTCATGTACCGGCTTACCCAAGAAGATATCCTGTGGTTTTGTATGTGGATGGAGCACGTACTAACTATTATTTAAATTCTCCTATTATAAATATGTGTAAATTGTATAATGAAATAAGGCAACAGTGTGATATATTCAGTATAAGTCTCAATAGTTTTAAAAATTTGCTCAAAGAAATATTGTAATTTTTCTTTATTTTTCCTGTAATTTGTAGTTGTTATATACTTGTATTAAGTGATTTTGTAAACCTTCCTACTCTGTAACTGGACATATGTCTGTAGAGTTTGTGAATACATAAATAAATAATATAATAAATGTACGGAATTGTGAAGAAAGAATGTGTTTCTTGCTGTCCAGTGTTCGTTGTTCTAAAGTTATTTATGACATCGTCAATTAGTTTTAACGGATAACATTCTGTTTCCAATGAATTGGCATTATTGCATATAGATATAGCGCGATTATAGAGGTTGCGTATAATTCCCCGTTTTGTTACAACCACTGATCTCTACTATGGATCCCTAGTCTTGTCGGCTGCTAAAGCCAAAAAATGGCAAACCATGGGCGAAAAAATGCATTTCTGCACATCGGGCGGCAGTCATATTTTTGGATGCTGGCCAGATGAGGGCATGCGCATAAGCGACTTCCTGTTATCGATCGGTTGTTTCGTAGTGTCATCCGTAAACAGCACAGTATCGGCTTAACGCCATTTTTGTGTTTATTTTTGCTTTGCAAGTTACGTGCGATTTAAACGGATTTATAGCGTTTTAAGTGATTTATTTTTTTTGTTCTTGTGTTTTTATTTAATATAATGGAATGTGTACCTATTTTAGTTGATTTATTTTCCTTTTTCTCTATAGGGTAAAAAATAGTGTTGCTTTACAACGTTTTTGGATTTACGTTGTTTTTGTATAACATTAAATTTCCAAAACATGTAGTATGATATATTTCTGGCACTTTCCAAATGATTACCAACAGATAAACTGAATTTTTAAACAGTCAAATCTTAAAAAAAATCTAAATTCGCACCAAACCATAGAATAGTTTATTCTATCATATGAAAAAAGTGCATTGATCAATATGTCAAGAAATGGTATAATTTTTCCATCTATTACATTACTTACATAAATAAAAACTAACGATTCATTTCGAAATATATTTATTTGGCAATGCAAGTAAGTATAATTATGAATAAAAACATACTTCCTCATAATGAAGTTGGAATATTTTAAAACATACATATATAACTTACAATAATTATAATGTATTATTATTTGGTTATATACATAAAATACTTGAGTACAAGGTTTATATTGTAGCCATAATCGGCTATTGGCTCTATAATTTCTAAGCTCTGTTTGAATTATTTTTCCAAATTGCCAACGAATTTTTTCCAGTAACTAATTTGCACAATGGCCATATTCTTGCATAACTTCACCTACCTTATATTTAATCGATGTTTCCAACCAGCTCAAATGTTTTTTTTTTTGTTCTGCAGCCAATCTGATTTATAATTTTGTATGTTTGAAGATTGTGGACATGACGTTAAAAAGCGTCGTTCATTATTAATACTGGTTTTGGAAGTAAATTCAGATTAGTTATGTCCGTACTCATTTTATAAAATTGTCATGAATCATGTTGTCATGGAAATCCTCACTTTCAAATCGTCAAATAAAAAATTCATTAATATGTTAACAGAAGCAAAATATTACGAAATAAGTTAGACAAATATGAATTTCTTTTGTTGGTATATTTTTTTTATTCACCCCCAGCAATGACCTTGTTCACTTATTTTATTTGAAATAACATTTTTATCATTTTGTCGAAAAAATTAATGCGATAAGAAAATATATGCTCCGTTCACCATTACGGCAGAAAAATATTAGTATATAAAATTATTTTCAAGTCCTGCATATCCGTTAAAAACCCATTTCGTATCAATATTTTCTTAAAAAATTAAAAAAAAAAACAAGGAAAAGATGGTAATTATTTTTTCATAATTAGAGAATAAATTGCCGAACTTTAAAAATGTTAATTATTCACTCCCACCCCACAACAAGAAAGTTAACGTACACAGACGGAAACAATAGATTAGAGAAATAGTAAGATACATTTTTTTCACAATTTTACTTTCACAGTATAAGAAATAACTAAACTAACTCCCATCGGTACACTGATCGGATTATTCCCTTCTGCTTCAGATATTATTTGTGCCCATGTAACTCCCAGAACATGAAAGTTACATGAGACCGACTTCTTTACTAAAGATTGCAACTTTGATAACTTGCTTCATTTAGACACCATTTATGACTAATTGAACTAACTAAATAGATTTTCGAAGTTCGGTCCTGTCGATGGTCACCTGATCAATTTGTAGTGGGCATGCCGACATCTGGTCTAGGATGTTATTGTGAATATAACAAAGAGTTTTATATTCCCAATGCTACAGGATGATTCTGCAAACTCGTCCCTACCGATTCCAGAAAAAATCTCGCCAATCGAGCGAGTAAAACCTCTGGAATTCGAAAAACAAAATTTCCCATAAGAAAAGCATTGAGAAATTTCACAGCAATTTCGGCTAAACGCTGATTGGTTATTCTGAACACTAGGAAAAAAGAGGAGGAGCTTACTAACGAAGTTAGCAAATCTATAAAAGGAGGGCAAAATCGAGTCAGAGTTCAGTATTCGACTTGGCTAGAAAGAAGACAATTAGGAAGAAGAACCAGAAGACTGAAGACATCAGTTGTGAAGAAAGAAGAAAGAAACGTGGAAATTCGCATTAAAAGCTGCTGTTTTTACGGCAGAACACTTTTTCTGCGATTTCCTATCAAGATTTCCGAAAATTCTGCTGGATTTAGGACAATTCCTCGCAGATTCTGCACAGAATTTTCAAGACCAGACCATCCCCGCAACCGCGACGATCTTTTCGAAGGCAGCATTAGAACTTCCAGACCTTCGTAGAAGAATCAATAAACTTAAAATATTATATACGGAATTTTTGGGCGTTTAGTAGCTATCACGTGCACAAAGATAGTGAAAAGCCAAAAATTCAAGAAGCCTTAAAGCGAAAGCAAATTTCCGGAGTAAATGCGGTGTCTGAGGTTTCCCTAGGTATAAACTAGAGTGAAATAAGGACAGGTAGTATCTGCTTACGAACACCTGAGGTAAGTTTCGAAACTACCAGGCCCTCAGACACTACAGTTCGAAAGTCGGGTGTTATTCGTAATTGTATACACGAACTGGGGTTGCAATTACGGATCACCGACATAAATTCCGCGAAATCGTTTCTAATTTGATTGGAGTTTTCCCATTACTCCCAGGTATTAATCTAGAGGCTTTTGGAAAGCCTTGAAAAAAGAAAAATCGACCACAGTCCTATATAAAAAATTCTTTTTCTAGGACGGGTCACGCTCGATTTTTCTTCCAAATTAAGAAATAGAAAACATCGTTTTTTGGCTTTCAAAAACGTGAGAAAAATAAACATTTCCCCCCAAAAGACATTTCCCCGTCCCTCTCTCACGGCAACAAAAATCCGCGAAACGGAAAAGACAAAAATTTCGGAAACGTATCGAAAACGATTACCAAATTTGCGTCTCTTTTCTGATCCACAAGATACCGACAAATCGACAATTTTTGATAGACTTTCGGATACACTGCCCGACAAAAAAATCTCAAAAAATTTTCGAAAAGTTGCAACAAAAAAAGCTAATTAAATTTCCATTGATAATTAGCAACCCCCATTTCTTTTTGATACAAAGACACGTTGAGCATCTCAGCTCATCTCCTAACGCGTCCTTTGTTTTAAATTGTCCCAATTTTAATTTTGGCAAAACAAACAATTTCATCTTTTTTCTAAATTTAAGAGCATGTCTCAAAACCAAGTGCCCTTATTAAACAGCAAGAAAGGTGAGGCGGCTTGGCCTTCAGCCGGGTCGGGTGGTTATGGTGGGTCCTCTCCGGCACCACCTGCTGGTGCCCCAATTGCTTCTTCACAAATGAATGAAACCGATTTGATGAATCTAAATGAGCCAAATCGCATCTTCTTCAGTTACCCTGCGACACATGACGTTCGGTCCAGCAGCAGACCAAACGTAGACTTCGTCGAAATCGAAAACGCGCCACGTTACGACGTTTCGACCACGATTCTTCCCGTGTTTTCTTCAATGCCTAACATCCCAACAGCGACAATCCCTGGTTCACGACCTTTGGACCAAGAGATTCGACGCGATGCGCCTACAGGACGTTTTAACCCCGAAAATATTCCATTGTACCTGCATTCCACACCGAGTTCGGATGACTCTCAGCCTAACACGCCTTCTGAGTTCCATTACAGAACACTAAGCGAGACAGGTTATTTTGGCCCAGAACAATTCGTCAATAGCCATGGCAGTATTGCAAATGTGCTAAACCAGGACGAATTAGTCGAGACCGAAATAAGAGGGCCGTCCCGTGCCCGATATGGCATCCCTGCCGAGGATTCGAACCTCGACCCAGCATTTTCATCGACATTCGAAAAATGTGGCAATATTGAAAGTGATAAATATGCAGAACGCAATTTGACTTTCAAACATATGGATAGCGATAACTTCCATGAACCTTATCGCACCCACAACGTTTCGATTTTTGAAACAAAAAACCATCTTCAATGCGGGAGCCCGGAGCGGAGCGCAGCACATGGAACGACACCTAGAGGCATGAGAGTGCCTCAAAACTCAAACAATTTGCCGGCTCAAGATTTGGCATACCTTGCCCAGCTTGAGACCGCCAAAGCCTTAACTGCTTTAACGCAACAATTAGCGAGGCAATCCCAAAGCTCTTCAAAGTCGATACTCAGAGCCAACTTTTCTGGACTGGATTATGAAGATCCAGAGGAATTTCTTCACGAAATGAATTGTTGGTTTGCAGAGAATAACGTCTCAGAACGAGACCGAATTTTCTACGTAATTGAGCGATTAAACGGCATCGCCAAAAAATGGTTTGAGCCGTATAAACCCTATGTAAAGCATTACGATGACTTTACATCCAAGTTCCTGGAAAGATTTCAAAATGTTGAAAATCTAGCAACACTACAAGCAGATTTATACGGAACGTCGCAAAAAGTGACGGAATCTGTGGAAACTTTTATTTTGAGAAAACATGCACTGTTTACCAGGATCAATCCAGCAGGCATGATTCAACAGTTTGTTCCTGTTCTGATAACTCAGTTGAGACCTGAGATTAGGTCGAGACTACGAGGTATCCCTTTGACTAGCTTAGAACGGTTAACTACGTTAGCTAGGACAGTGGAAAGGGACATCATTGACGAGGATAGATCAAGACAGGAGCGATATTTAACAAATAAAATTGTTGTAGATTCGGTACCACCGAACAAAAACTACAACATGGCATCCCTGAACCAACCCACAAGAAACAATCCAATGGCCGATTCCAGGTCCGGATTCCGTACTGGTAATGATCAGCGACCATTAAACCAGCCATTCAATACTAATCAAAGGCAATCGAATGTTACTTTGAACAGCAGATTTCCTTTGAACAACAATCAGAAACCTGTAAACTACAACAGAAGAAGAAACGACGATCTCCCGCCGTGTCGATTATGCAGCGGCAGACACTGGGATAAAGATTGTCCAACGCAACAGCGAAATCAACAAAGAGAGCATCCGAACGAGAAGCAAACTGCGAAGATAAACGTAGTATGTCAACACCAGACCAACGCGACTCCGAATGCGCCCAAATCATCATCGTCAACGATCTCCGAACTGGAGCCACCGACGAGACCACCGCGCCATAAGCGCAAGAAACCTGCAAGACCGGACTCGGAAAACTTTCGAGGGGCCGGCACCAGCAACGACAAGACGCCGAAGTAAGTGTCGGCCCCGACACCTTACTGGAGCGGTCTTTTCAAGCAAAATCAAACATAGCCGCTACGCAAACAATCAGTTTCGATCTAATATCCATCGATTCTGATATTGAAGACGTTTGTACAGATACAACGTCGCAAACAACAACGATGCAAGAACTGCAACACGCAGTATCCTGTGATCTTATATCACTTATTGATGCACCATTAGACAACGGCGTGTTGATAGACTTGGAGGAACCGTTGAAACCAGAAGAAATCGACCCTCGTTACGTTATGGACCTTATAAATTGCGACGACTTACCCGGTAACTACCGATCAACCTCTGACTCGCATCACGTTACGCATGATAGTTCACAAGATGGGTACGGCCATGGCGCCATGGACCAGAATACCCGAACCGCACGTGCTGATAACGACAAAGATGGAGCAGAAACCTGGTCAATGCATCTCCGGCCTGAGCAAAACGCGTTATTTGGAACAAATGATGTAACCAGCAGCTTCGAATCTCTGCTTGACGACGAAGTACCCAAAGATATCACACAACAATGCCTGTCTCCTTCTACTTTGCTAAGACCGATCACGAGTGTGATTGAGAGTGAAGAACAAAAATTAAGCCAAGACTTAATTACTGCAGCCGATACCACAAATGAGCAAGAGACTCATGGATCACCTGCACCAATTCAAGATTCAATAAATGAGCAACAGACTCAAGAATCTACAACTAGCATCAACGAGAGATATATAGAACAACCAACAGTGATAAAACTGAATTCTACGGGTTCAGCGAATAATCCTGTGGTTACGATCACGACGAAAGGTCATACTATGCGTGCCTTATTCGATTCCGGAGCTGAATTTAATTTAGTCTCGGATCGAATACCCATCGACAACATTAACACTGCATCGGTGTTACAAGTGCAATTAGCCTGTAATGACAGCATTGCACAAGTCATAGGAACCACTACAATGAAGATAGCGTTAGGTCAATTCGAGTATGAGGTAGACTTTCTCATAATAGAAGGCCTCGACTCCGACATGATCCTTGGAAGTCCATTCCTGGAGAACGAACGAGTTGTCCTGGACTACGCTCGAAAGAGCATATCAGTAGGACAGGAAAAAAGGCAGACTTTATACTGGAATACGATCCAAAACGTCTTGAATCATGACGTAGAACTTCCTGAAATAACAGCGGATAATGCAGAGTTACGAGATCTTGTAAACGAGTACCAAGATGTCTTTCAAGTAGGACTGGTACAACCGACAACAAGAACGACGATGCATAAAATCACTCTTAGAGAGAATAAGGTGATTAACAAACGCTGTTATCCCATGAATCCTAGAAAAAAGGAAATTTTTTATAATCAGCTGGATGAAATGCTTGCCAAAGGAGTCATAGAACCCACGACATCCGCATATTCATCACCCCCAGTGATTATAGAAAGAGCAGACAAAGAGCCGAGATTCTGTGTTGATTATCGTTTGATCAACGAAATCAGCACAGATGAGTCATCGAGTTTACCGAGGGTAACAGATGCACTCAAAGATATCTCGACGTCTCAGTTCTTTTCAGTCTTAGATTTGAAAAAAGGGTACTGGCAAATACCGATGGACCATATGAGTAAGCAATATACCGCTTTCAATACTCCTGACGGTGCCATGTACCAGTTTAACGTTATGCCGTTTGGGCTGAAGAACGCACCAAGTACGTTCCAAAAACTAATGACGACTGAAGTATTGATAGGATACATTCAGAAGTTCGTCATAGTTTACCTCGACGACATTATTATATACAGCAAGACTGTAGATGAACACCTTCATCATTTAAGACTAGTTTTTGAAAGGCTAGCACAGCACAACCTAAAAGTCAGTGGCAAGAAATGTCAAATACTCAGGACTGAGTTAGACTATTTAGGTCATCGTATCCGAGGAGGAGAAGTACACCCTCTAGAGATACATAAAATCAAAATCGACAAGCATACTGTGCCGAAAAATAGAAGAGACATTCAGTCATTCTTAGGCCTATGCAATTGGCTACGTGAGTACGTGCCAAATTTAGCTTTCTTGACAGCACCCCTATCAGATCTACTCTGTCAAGATAAGAAGTTCAAATGGACAATCCGAGAACAGACAGCGTTCGACGATACTAAAGCAGCATTAGTAAATTGCCAACCGTTGCACAGGCCGAATTATGAACTTCCGTTCATACTTCAAACTGACGCAAGCGGTATTGGCATGGCAGCCGTTCTGTATCAAGAAGATGGAGAACGAAAACTGATAATTTCCCATGCGAGCGCTAAATTCAATAGTGCAGCGAGGAATTATCACATCAACGAGCAAGAATGTTTAGCCGTTATGTGGGCAATTAAGCTCTTTAACGGTTACTTGGAAGGAAGAAACTTTATTCTTCGCACCGACAGTAAGGCTCTAACTTGGCTGAACAAGTTCAAAGACTCAAAGGCCAAACTTACTCGTTGGGCGATGTTACTGCAAGAGTTTAACTTCGAGGTTCAGCATGTTTCAGGCAGAGAAAACGCCTTGTGTGATTACATGAGCAGAGAACCTGCTGACCAAATTGCTCACGAAGATCAGCCGGATATCAACAGACTGGTTGTTCCTACAACAAGTGATACAGCTGTACTTCGGATCAATCAAATAACGGAGCTAACGAAAGCTACCATTCACGACAAAATTGTCGCTTCTCATCGTACCGTACCGTACATACAACGTACTATGGGAGTAGTACGTGCACTGGAAACTATTCTACCAGAGACGGTAGGACAACGAAAAATGAAACGAGACTTCACAGTCAAAAATGGACTCTTGTACCGAAAACGTCAAGAAGGCGATAAACTAGTAGTGCCACGCAAGTTGGTAGAACGAGTGTGCTATGTGTACCACGATACCAACGAAGCGGCTCATCCCGGCGCACTAGAAACGTACAGAGCCATCAGTAAACAGTATTTCTGGGGAAGACAGCAGGAATACATAAGCAAGTATGTACGTAATTGTATTACCTGTAGCCTCTGTAAAACTCAGCAAAGGCAGGAAAAGGCTCCTTTACGGGCTCACTTTCCTAAATTTGCATTCCAGATGCTCTCAATTGACATCCTAGGACCGTTAGACGTTCCTGCACGAGGCACTGGGAGAAAGTATATTGTCATTTGCGAGGACTTATTTTCGAAATGGGTCGAAGCAAAGGCAATCGACAGAGCTACCTCTCAAGAGGTAATCAATTTTCTAGAAGACGAGGTATTCAGCAGATATGGGTACCCCGAAACAATCATCTCAGATATGGGATCGGTTTTTACAGCTGATAGATACAGAAGCATGTGCGAAAAACATCACATAGAAACTATCTATTCCAGTTTAGCCCATCAACAAGCGAATCCTGTTGAACGAAAAATACAAGAGTTCAAAAAGGTTCTAAAAATCTTGATGATACATAGAGCCGCGAATTCTTGGGAAGAAATGATTCCAAAAACACTTCAAGTACTCCGAAGTAGATCTTGTCGAGCTACAGGAGTAACACCAGCATCCATAGTTCTTGGTCATGAGCTTTCAGCACCAGGAGAATTCCTACGGAAATGGCCAACAGAACGTCGTAATCAGACAAAACAAGAGCGAGATAGGAAACTGAAAGACGTTAGGAGACGTCTCAATCAGTACCTACTCCGCGACATCCATGATGAGTCAGAACCGAAAGTAAGCTTCAAAATCGGCGACTTAGTAAATACTAGAGTTCGTCAGAGAGCAGCTCATCACTTGAGCCCTTACTGGTCTGGCCCTCATGAAGTAGTAAAAATCAATGGAGATACGACCTACGATGTACTCGTAGATGGAAAACAGGTCAATCTACACGTAGATGACATACGACCTGCACCAAGTGGCAATAGAGTGACGTTTGAGTCAGATGATGACGAAGTCACTTCGGAATCTGATATCTCGGAATATGAATTTCCACAGAGAGAAGCTCTCGACACAGATTCAGATTCGGAGAACGACGAACCACCACCTGTTGAAACATCTCAACAAGTTGCTTTGCCACAACTCCATGTTACGGCGATGGATCAGATCCCAGCCGAACAACGAAGATTGTTAGACGAGTTAGAAGAGCTCGACAACAATCGCAACCGCCAATAGCCAATGACAGCAAACGCCAAATACCCTCAGTTTCTAAATCTGGAAAGACCAATTTAGGAATGGAGCCCGTTCTAGGTGGGGGGGTATTGTGAATATAACAAAGAGTTTTATATTCCCAATGCTACAGGATGATTCTGCAAACTCGTCCCTACCGATTCCAGAAAAAATCTCGCCAATCGAGCGAGTAAAACCTCTGGAATTCGAAAAACAAAATTTCCCATAAGAAAAGCATTGAGAAATTTCACAGCAATTTCGGCTAAACGCTGATTGGTTATTCTGAACACTAGGAAAAAAGAGGAGGAGCTTACTAACGAAGTTAGCAAATCTATAAAAGGAGGGCAAAATCGAGTCAGAGTTCAGTATTCGACTTGGCTAGAAAGAAGACAATTAGGAAGAAGAACCAGAAGACTGAAGACATCAGTTGTGAAGAAAGAAGAAAGAAACGTGGAAATTCGCATTAAAAGCTGCTGTTTTTACGGCAGAACACTTTTTCTGCGATTTCCTATCAAGATTTCCGAAAATTCTGCTGGATTTAGGACAATTCCTCGCAGATTCTGCACAGAATTTTCAAGACCAGACCATCCCCGCAACCGCGACGATCTTTTCGAAGGCAGCATTAGAACTTCCAGACCTTCGTAGAAGAATCAATAAACTTAAAATATTATATACGGAATTTTTGGGCGTTTAGTAGCTATCACGTGCACAAAGATAGTGAAAAGCCAAAAATTCAAGAAGCCTTAAAGCGAAAGCAAATTTCCGGAGTAAATGCGGTGTCTGAGGTTTCCCTAGGTATAAACTAGAGTGAAATAAGGACAGGTAGTATCTGCTTACGAACACCTGAGGTAAGTTTCGAAACTACCAGGCCCTCAGACACTACAGTTCGAAAGTCGGGTGTTATTCGTAATTGTATACACGAACTGGGGTTGCAATTACGGATCACCGACATAAATTCCGCGAAATCGTTTCTAATTTGATTGGAGTTTTCCCATTACTCCCAGGTATTAATCTAGAGGCTTTTGGAAAGCCTTGAAAAAAGAAAAATCGACCACAGTCCTATATAAAAAATTCTTTTTCTAGGACGGGTCACGCTCGATTTTTCTTCCAAATTAAGAAATAGAAAACATCGTTTTTTGGCTTTCAAAAACGTGAGAAAAATAAACATTTCCCCCCAAAAGACATTTCCCCGTCCCTCTCTCACGGCAACAAAAATCCGCGAAACGGAAAAGACAAAAATTTCGGAAACGTATCGAAAACGATTACCAAATTTGCGTCTCTTTTCTGATCCACAAGATACCGACAAATCGACAATTTTTGATAGACTTTCGGATACACTGCCCGACAAAAAAATCTCAAAAAATTTTCGAAAAGTTGCAACAAAAAAAGCTAATTAAATTTCCATTGATAATTAGCAACCCCCATTTCTTTTTGATACAAAGACACGTTGAGCATCTCAGCTCATCTCCTAACGCGTCCTTTGTTTTAAATTGTCCCAATTTTAATTTTGGCAAAACAAACAATTTCATCTTTTTTCTAAATTTAAGAGCATGTCTCAAAACCAAGTGCCCTTATTAAACAGCAAGAAAGGTGAGGCGGCTTGGCCTTCAGCCGGGTCGGGTGGTTATGGTGGGTCCTCTCCGGCACCACCTGCTGGTGCCCCAATTGCTTCTTCACAAATGAATGAAACCGATTTGATGAATCTAAATGAGCCAAATCGCATCTTCTTCAGTTACCCTGCGACACATGACGTTCGGTCCAGCAGCAGACCAAACGTAGACTTCGTCGAAATCGAAAACGCGCCACGTTACGACGTTTCGACCACGATTCTTCCCGTGTTTTCTTCAATGCCTAACATCCCAACAGCGACAATCCCTGGTTCACGACCTTTGGACCAAGAGATTCGACGCGATGCGCCTACAGGACGTTTTAACCCCGAAAATATTCCATTGTACCTGCATTCCACACCGAGTTCGGATGACTCTCAGCCTAACACGCCTTCTGAGTTCCATTACAGAACACTAAGCGAGACAGGTTATTTTGGCCCAGAACAATTCGTCAATAGCCATGGCAGTATTGCAAATGTGCTAAACCAGGACGAATTAGTCGAGACCGAAATAAGAGGGCCGTCCCGTGCCCGATAATGTTTACATTTTATTGTCGTAAATTTGCCGTTTTTGGGATTAAGCTTTGCGGATCTATAAATATTTTATCTATGGTTACAACAGAATGATTAGAACTATGATTAAGATATTGTCCTGTATGTGTTGGCTTTCTGTATACTGAAGTTTTAATAGTTGCGTTTGAACGGTTCACCATGACATCTAGGAATATCTAGAACATATAGTATCTATAAAACGGAAGTTTGAAGGACATAATGCCCTATAGAAGAATGATGACCATGAGAATAAGAGAGAAAACAGAAGAGACTACAAATGAGATGGCATAACGATATAACAAAACACGTCGGTCTAAAATGGTTGCAAAGAGTTGCAAGAAAAAATGTTTCTTAGAAGTGCTGTTTCCCAACGAAATTAATTAAGTATAACACAAATTCAAAGTCCTAAATTAACACAAAACCCCACTATATTCTCTTCTAACGTACTAACTGGACCATAATTCAAATATATTTCGACAAATATGCCTTTATGCCTACACAACCCACCCTTGATTTTTACCTTAGGGTTGCCATAATACTATACCGAGTTAATTTTAAACCGGTTGTTATGTAAATTTTACC
The DNA here is from genome assembly GCA_034092305.1 of Diaprepes abbreviatus. Lineage (NCBI taxonomy): Eukaryota > Metazoa > Arthropoda > Insecta > Coleoptera > Curculionidae > Diaprepes > Diaprepes abbreviatus. Next base: position 1,228,590 of record JASJET010000217.1, read on the forward strand.
TACAAATAACTAAAATTAATTTACATAGTAATTTTCCGAGCCAAAAGATAAATTATTAAAATTTTGTAAACAGTTTATTGAATGTTTGTTCCCCATGTTGTGAAAACAGGCTACTATTTTCATCGTATACAGGTAATAGTTAAGTAAATATTAAAATGAAATTTATAAACTGCCTACTTGATAATGTAGTAACGCGTTTGGAAGGTAAAAGGCTCTTTTATATTAATTAGGAAGCACATGAAGGAGAAGAACGAGATGGATGGAATAATTACATGAATATTTTGAAATGAAAGAAATTTTTGTTTGTCTAAAGCAGCGTTTCTCAAGCGGTGGTTCGTACACCCCCAGGGGCTCGCCAGCTTTATAAAGGGGGTTTGCGAAAAAAATATTGTAATATCGGAAATTTAAATAAACTGAACTGTTATTCAATATGAAAAACAAATTTGAATAACCCAATTTTACTTTTTCATTCACTCTTCCTAGTGGCTTCTATTGTGGGAAGAACATCCCACCATTGTTCTCCGACAAATTTGATTTAAGTAGGCGTGCCACGTTGTGAACAGCATGACAAGGATGTCTGAGAAAGGCATCGGTGGATCTCTCTGATGAGTCCACCACCGATGCCGAGGGACGAAACATTCTGACATTTTGACGGTGGGCGAAATAGTTCGTTGGTTAGATGCCCTTAACATCAGGGGCATTACTACGACAAGGCGCCCGAGTAGGGACAGCGGAAGACAAGGGTCTAAACCGCCGTTGGCTTTGATTAAAGCTGACCCAATACTTGGAAGACCACCTAGGATATCTGTTCCACATTTCTCTTATCAGGCCTGTGCTTCTACAGCTTGGACTTTCTACGATAGTCAAAGTCGGATAAGTAAATGCCTTAGGTGGGGCATGTTGTGGCAAGAACATCCCACCGTTGTTCTCCGACAAATTTGGTTTAAGTAGGAGTTCCAAGTTGTGGAAAGCATAATAAGGATGTCTCGGAGAGGCATCGGTGAATCCCACTGATGAGTCCACCACCAATGCCGGGACGAAACATTCTGACATTTTGACGGTGGTCGAAATAGTTTGTTAGTTATATGACCTTCACATCAGGGGCATTATTACGATACTACATAGGGAGTTCGCCAATTTATTAAAGTTTTTACAAGGAGTTCGCAAGAAGAAAAAGGTTGGGAACCGCTGATCTAAAGTATAAACAACAAAAACAATTTTTATAATTGAAAATGTATGGAACACACAATAATATTTTTTTAGTGTCTACAGAACTTCTATTTGGAGATATTCTTCATACGTAAAGCTACACAACTTTTTTCTAATTTAGATGCTCGTTTTTTTTAATAATACCTAACTTGTACAGAGAAAATTAAATTGGGTTTTTATGTGCATGTTTTATTGAGATAAAATAATTGTGTTTTGATGTAAGAATGTGGATTACAAGTGTCTACATATTTTAGTGTTTTATGATATATTATTAAATGAATTTGTACAAAGATACGATAACAAGAAGTTAGTTTTTAATAGATCTATTCAAATGAAAAGCTTAAATTTTTCCGTGTCAAATTTTAGGGAATACTACTTGTGGTTCTCTTGTGGATTTAGTGTGTAGGATTTTATTTTATTATATGCGATCTGGTTGAACATATATTGACCTATTTATATATATATATATATATATATATATATATATATATATATAAAAGGGGAAAATAGTCGCGACTAATAAGTCAAGAAACAATATTCTAAACTAGGGTTGTTGGGGATGCAGTCTGTTTAAATTTGTAGGCCTTGGTAAGGAGAAAAACCCTTTTTTGATTCTGTCAAACGTTAGAAAATTTATTTATCTCTTTTCAGAACATCTCTACAATTATTAATTAAACAGTTAGAGTGGTAACCTAACTTAACTCACCAATATGGTTTAAATATGAAACAAGTACATGTTTGAAAAACAGGGGAAAAAAACCAGCATTAGCACTTTTTATCTATAGAGATATATTTTGATAGAATTGTAAAAATTCGTTGAAATTCTAGAAAATTCGAAAACACCCAAACATCTTTCATGACTATTCCACCATTTTGTAGTGACACCTGTCATGTGTCAACCGGAAAGTGTCGTGGGTGGTATAAGTAGTGGGGGAAAATACGGACTAGTAAACAGTGACGTAGTCAAGCATGAGATTTAGCAAAATTAGAATATAAAGTTAAGAAATTCATTGTTTGATGTTTTTTACGTGATATAATATAATTTAATGGAAAAAAAAACTATTCTTCTGGAGATGGACTGTCCAGGAGGCTTAAATACTTTTCTTTTTCCAACTTCAAAATATAACTGTATGGGGCACTCAGACTCCCGGTGTCACTTTTTTTATCCATGGTGTTACTTTCTTGGTTAATGTGCATCATTTCAAGGATGAGCGTTTTCTAATATGCAGGAACTCTTTCCAGAATGTCAGTGCCATCCCAGTTAATATTGTGATCTTGATCAAAAACATGTTTAGCCAGAGTACAAGAAGACTCTATTAATAACACTACGATGGCTAGAAAACAATTATTCCCTTTAAAATTTATTCTAAAACCAAAACGCCGTTACAGCTGAATGAGATGTCCCGCATAGTTCATAAGGTTCCTTGTTCCAACTGTCAATTAGTTTATATAAGCCAGACTTCCAGAAGCTTCAAAGGCAGACTCACTTACTATGCAATTTTTTACATAAAAGAAATTTTCGAGCTCGTAATGAAAATAATAAGTAAATATTATGTTAATCTATAGATAACTGATCGTTGGTCTGCCAGATGTCACTACCCTCTTTAATATTAGAATGAATCAAGTTGGTAATGTTAATCAAATGGTTGAAATGAAACTATCTATTAAAAAACACTTTTGAATTTTAAAAATATAGGAATAAAAATAAGTTGTACATTTATATTAGAGAAACTATTTAATTTCTCAACCAACTGGAAAAAGCTTATACTATATCGATAAACGTACTCTGTTCTAACACGGTTAGAGACAAAGTATTATCTCAGATTGCAACGAAATACCAGGAAAAGATGGAAGCCTCTTCTATGGTAGTGCACCGCCACCTGCAGACCGATTTCGAATTCATTGATTCTCATCAGTACTGGGTAGGGAAGCGCACCTAAATATATAAAAAACGAATCCTTTAAGCAACTTATTTGAGACAAATAGTGAAGTCCAATACAAGCAGCGCCATCCCCCAGCATTCCACGCAATCTAAGTATTATTCTCTAAACACTATATACCGACGACCATAAAATATACTTCCAGTTGTATATATAAATACATTGATATTGGATAAACTATTTCATTTCTCAACCAACTGGAAAAAGCTTATACTATAAGGACAGACGTACTCTCTTCCAACACGGTTAGAGACAAAGTACTATCTCAAATTGAAACGAAATACCAGGAAAAGATGAAAGTCTCTTCCAAGATAGTGCACCGCCACCTACAGATCGGTTTCAAACGCATTGGTGCTCGTCAGTACTGGGTAGGGAAGCGCACCTAAATATATAAAAAACGAATCCTTTAAGCAACTTACTTGAGACAAATAGTGAAGTCTAATACAAGCAGCGCCATCTCCCAGCATTCCACGCAATATATATATATATATATATATATATATATATATATATATATATATATATATATATATATATATATATATATATATAGTGCCTCTAGTATAAATGTATTTATACACCCAACTGCAAATATATTGTATTCACTGAGTTTTTTCAGTTTCGGCATTTCAAGAAGCGTCAAATTAACTCTAGTGTCTGATCTAATTTTTTTCCTAAGTTGCCCCATAACTGAGATATAGATCCAAAATGGTTACCCAATAATTATCTTTTCGAGATATAGCTTTTGAGCAGACTTGTACATTATATTGAAATATTGTATAACCGATAAAAACTCATGAATCCAGGCCATAAACTATCTACTTATCATATTATCAAGGAAATCAGGAATGAACACGCTATTAAACTCGTAGTCCCAAATATTAGACAGATGTTAGTTCTCAGACTTAATTAAATCTTGGTTTTTTGATTACTTTACACAGGGATCTAAAGGAAAGGGACTCGTTTATTTCAAATAAATCAACCCTTTTCGAGAAAAATCAGTTCGTTGGCGTCTCAAAAGAGAAAGAAATCCTGAGTTAGAAGAACACATAAGATTAAAGCTGTCAAAAGATTATAAGAAAGCTTCATGAATATGTTTTAAATAAACTTCTACGATGCGATATCCAAGAAAACGGAGAATTTACTAGTAAGAGGGGAGCTATAATCATAAATTAGACCTTTAAAATTAAGTTTAGTAGTAATTCAGAATCATTAGAAAAGTTTATTTTGTCAGTTACCCCATTTTGATAAAAATGATCCTTCACAAAAATTATTTTTAAAAATGTATTGGAAGCAGGCGCGGATCCAAGGGGGGGCGGTGGGGGCGATCGCCCCCCCCCCCCCCAAGAGGTTTCAGTTCAGGAAAATATACCCGATTTTACATCTTATACTATAGTTTTTCAAGAACTAGAGAGTGTAATAAATCATTTGTGACCCTTTTTTTCTTCGTAAATGACCTGTGTTTTTTAGTCCGGTGTGGAAAAATCGGTTAAATACATATATTTTTCATGGGAATGGATTAGAAATTTTATATTCAAAAATACCGATCTATAATAATGGACTATTTGGGTTGGATAACAATAGATATTTGGAAGTGTAAAGCGTTGAAAAGGATTTTAATCTTTGTCATAGGCGTCTGAAGAGGTTTATTTTATCACTAAGTATTTATGGCATAGAATATTATTTCGGTAATAAATTTAAAATAAAAAAAATTTATTATTTTATTTCTTATGATTTCTTAATAATTCACATACATTACAAAATATAGATAATTTTGACATATTTAACACAAATCACAACTGTATTTTTATTATTTTTAATGTTAGCATAGAAACCGTTTTAGGCACATTCAGACTAAAAAGTAGTCTTATTCTCTCAAAAAATTCTAAGTTATAATTTAAATACTTACAAAATACCTATTGTCGAAAATGTTACAGTTAAAATTAGATCTACTTATTTTTATTTCTATTGCACTGACATCTTAATTTAATTTACTTTATTATATGGAAATCCGATAGCCCCAAAAAAATAAAAAAACTTGTTAATTTTACACACAAAAAAGACACAAATACAATAATAAAATAATAAAAAAATTATGGTTAATTGGAATTAAATATATATAAAATTAAAGAGTGGGACACACTAAAATAAAAATAAATAAAAAAATATATAAACAAACATTAAACAATAAAATACAACAAAAACCAAGAATTTAAATAATAAATTGTGTTTACACTGGTAAACATTAAGTATCTAATTCGTAAAGTCAGTGAAGCTATCTTCGCTCAAATTAATTATAATTGGTTCCTCTATTTCACTGATCTTGAGATCGAGTTTCCACATTTTGATTTATTCTTTTATTATATGGATTTTTCCCAATTTTTCGCAGTAACGTTATTCAAAAAAAAAATTACTAATTTTGTAAGTTGTGTTATTTCTAGCAACTCTACCTTTTACTTGAGAGAGATATTTCCTTCTCCAAGGGTCAGTTTCCGGACGATCTATAAGAACAGATTTCCTATCTGGTTTTTCCCAACAAAAATTAAGTTCTCTGAGCAATTTCCGAAGCTCAGTTTTTTAATTTCAGGTAAATCCCGATCTTCATTGATTTAGTCAGAATTTTGTCGACGGTTGGGATCTGATTCTCATAATAAAATGTATGTACAACTCCTGTTATTGCCGTTTACATCTCTTCTTCCAACGAGGTTTTTCGTCTGCCTGTGATTGATTGTGGCTTGGGAGTACTAACAATATCAGTCGTTTTTTCCTCCTTCAGTATTCGGTACATAGTAGATGTTCCAACTCCTGTCATGTTGGAACACATCTCAACATTATTATCTAGATATTGATATCTTAAGGCATCATAAACATTCATCGTAATTAGTTTTTCGTTGAGGAAAAATGCCTTGGTTTAACGATTTGGGAGTAAATATAGAGGTGGAAACCATATCTTTTGGGTATCTTACTAATCTTAAATAATATATAAAAACCAGCGCAAACAAGATAAATCACTAAGGACACACAGTAGGGTGTACTTTGCTCACTGACAAAAATTAAATTGAACTATCAGAAATTTTATTGTTGGAGTAAATTTATGAAAGCATATAATATTTAAATATAATTAAATATAATTAGATTTACGGCAGTTCTCAGTTACCTTCGGCACTGGTACAGGTACGTTGGAGGTTTCGGTAACAGTTTTATTTTACTCTCTTTAGTTCTTGAATAGAGTATGGGAATGTGTATGCTTGCAATCGCTCCCCCCCCCCCTCCCAAGAGCTCAGAGGTAAGATTCTGCCTTTTATATTAGAAATGTGTATGTTGCTGGCACCCCACCCCTCTTCAAGAGCTTCAAATTCAGAAAAATAGACCCGACCCTACATTTTCCACTAGAAATGGGAATGTTTTCGGTGTCGCCCCCCCCCCCCCTTGACAACTTGCTTTCGCTTGCTATAGTGTACTTTTGTGAAATCACCGCCCCCCCCCCCAAAGAGGGAGGCTGGATCCGTCCCTGGTTGGAAGTGGATTTAATTTTTTTCAAGTAAAATTAAAAAAGTGTTTACTGTAACATATTTTTGAAAGTCTATAGACTAGTTAATGAATACCTTGTTAAAGATATAATAAAAAATATATTGATATCATTTTAAAGAAATTTAGAGTAATCGACTGTGAAAGTAATAAGGATATTTATATAGTGTTGTAAATATTCGGATGATTATGATATTCGAATAATACAGATGCGGATGAATGTAATATTCGGATTGTTTAACAATACGAATTGCGGAATGTTGACGAAACATTACGAATTAATACGAATCGAACTCCTCGCGGCTCTAGATAGATAATTGGACAACAGTGGTTTAGTAAAAATTTAGACATAGGCGCCGCCTCAAATTTTAGGTTTTATATCATGGCTCCCGCACAAAAATCAATCGTTTTTTTTGTCAATTCATTAAATAGTAAATTTTCCCTATGTCGGTTGTGTAATCGAAAATTAAAATATTTTAATACTATTGGTAATTTAAAAAAATATATATTTCTGAAATACGTCCACTTCTGTACCATGAAGAAATGAATAAAAATAATGTTACCGATGAGACTCAAGTTCATATTTCAGGTTTTGTTAAACTCCAAGCAGTGAAAAATATCCCTGAAGTTTTTTTTACCAAGATGAGATTCCATGTATAAGCCAATCCACAGAATTAAAAAATAATCCTGGCTCTTTAATTCTTTTAACTATGAACGGAAGTCAGCAGCAAAAAATTTTGCGAAAACGACGCACCACTTCTACCTAAGTTCAAAATTATTGTTTTGTTTATATATTTTACATATTATTTTCAAAGAAAACATCTTGGATTATTTTTTATTTATGTTCAAATTAAATATTACTAGAATGTATATTTTCCTTGATTTATTAAAAACAATTTAAGATATGTTTTTGTAACTAACGTTAAATTTATATGTTTTTATGATATATATTTTGTTTTAATTTCTTTAATAAAACTTTTTTTTGGATATATATATATATATATATATATATATATATATATATATATATATATATATATATATATATATATATATATATATATATATATATATATATATATATATATATATATGTGAATTTTTATTTTATAACTTTAAAATATATTTTTATGCTCTGCGTCATCAAAAGTACTTGCACCTAAAATAATAGAATAATAATCATCTCCAGCACTGGTGGACGAACAAGTGTATTCGATGCCGCAGCGTCCGTGACATCCGTTTCCATCGGGCATCGTTCGTTATATAAAAAAATCATCGGTATCATCACATTCCGTATGCCAGGAAAGTGTCTAAATTAATACGTATTAATTTACTATTCGAATATTGCTCGGTTATTTCAATACGTATTCCCACATCACCCGAAACAGTACGAACTAATACGAATGAAACGAGCACCGCCCGTAGCAATCAATCTTCGTTTTCTTGTCGCTCCGAAGACCAAGACATACTTATGCGTTACTACAAACGAAACAAGGATGAAATTATTCTTATTCTGACACTATGTTTCCATTTATTTCAATAGAACCGAAGCACATCACATTCCGAATTCCTCATTCCGGATGCCAAAGAACTATTCGGTTTAATCCGATTAAGTTACTATTCGAATTGTTCGGTTATTTTAATATGTATTCTCACATCACTATATTTATAACTCATAATATTCTAAAAAAGCAAAGCAAAATAGGTTAAGTATCCTTAATTCAACAAATGGGTCTGCAACAAAGAAGAATGTGTTTCCCCTACGAAATTTACTTTCGAGTTTACCGCGTATTAGAGTAATAAATTCTCATAAGAAGTTACCTTGGGTTATTTGTCTTAATTTTCCTTCCTAAAAGTAAAAGTGCAAAGTTAAGAATTGTAGAAAGATCTAACGTTTTTTCGGCTTCTCCGGAAGTTTTCTTATAACTGTTCTTTTAGAGGCATGAAATAATTCCTAACGAGAAATTAAGAATGTAACTGAAACAAAGTAATATAAAATCATTCATACAACCAAAAGCACATATCTTATAATTTTTTATCCCCTTAATAACATGAATATATTATATGGCGTCTTTAATTAGACTTAACGTATTGTTGCTTGGAAACCATGGAAGTAGTTAATATCAAGCAAAGTTGATTAATTTGGTGCTAACAAATTTTTTCAGCATTAGATAAAAATGTTGGGACCTCCCAAGATCCATTACCAAATAAATTTTGCATTTCCATTACTTTTTTAACCGACTTCTAAAAGAAGGTGGTTCTCAATTCGTCGAGTAAGTTGCTGCGGTGGTCCCATATTTTTTTCGACGAAATTGGTGCAGGAATATCCAAGACGGCGCTGACAATATGGCGACCAGAAAATAATTCTGTCTGAGATTCTCCAAAATTGGTATAGGGGAATTTTTGGGATCGTACACAACGAATCTGTGGAGTCGCACATTATGGATCCAAAATATTTTCTGCAAAATTAGTACGAGGGAATTTTCAGGATCATACATACCTAATCTTAAATTATTTTTAAAAAATTCAATATAGCGGATCCAATATGGAAGACGAAAAAATTAATTTTGTCCGATTTTCCTCAAAATTGGTACGGGGGAGTTTTCGGGGTCGCACATAACGAATCTGAAATTATTTTTAAAAAATTCAATATGACGGATCCAAGATGGTGGATTAAAGATTCTACATCTCTCAATTTTGTCTAAAATCAGTATCGGGGTATTTTTGTTAGTGTTAATTATAAATTTACAATATTTCTTAAAAAACTCAATCCGGCAGATTCAATATGGTGTCCTAAAAATTTTTTTAGTGTTCGATTTTCTCCCAAACTGATATATGAGGTTCTTGAGGGTGTAAATTATGAATTTAAAAGTATTTTTTCAGGATTGAATATGGCAAATCCAGGATAGCGGACTAAAGATTTTACATTTTTGGATTTTGTTCAAACCTGGGACTGAATCGTTTTTTAGGACGTAAATAGCGAATATAAGTCTGAAAATTTTAAATTTCCCGATTTCATCCAAAATTGGTGCTAGGGGGCTTTAAAGGGTTTAGATTTAGATTAGATTAAGACTTAAAATAATTTTTTTGAAATTCAATATAGCGGATGCAATATGGTGGGTTGAAAATTTTACCATATTCGCATTTTTTCAGATTTGGTGTTGGAGAGTTTTCGGGGTCGTGTATTACAAATATGAAGTTAATTTTTTATAACTATTAGGTTGATAAGATACAATATGAGGGACAGAAAATTTTACATATTCCGATTTTGTCTAAAATTGATATTGTGGGGTTTTTGAGGCGTATACAAACTCAATATGCAGTATAGAATATATTGAGCTAAGAAATGTACATCTCAGGTTCTTTAAACATCGATATTGGAAGGTTTTGGGGCTTATATTACCAATTTGAAATGAATTTGAAATTTAAGATAGTGGATTTACTATGATAGACTAAATATTTGTTTGACACAATTTTACTGGTATTTGGAAAACTCTCAGAACCAAAGAATTTTTAGTGGTTCATTTTAGAGTGATTTGCAACTTTGAATAAAAAACTAAAAATAAAAAAATGAAATTTTTATAAAAAAAATTGAACCGACTTCTAAAGATGCACTAGAAAGTGAAAAATAAGTAGAAATTTTTATATGAAATTGAACTTTTTGCCAAATTATTTGTAAATGAAATAAATAACTATTAATATATACAAATTATGGTAAGAAAGTATTTTTAACCTGTTTAAGCAAATCACATTTTGTCAGATATTAGTTTGGCGCTGACTTCAAAAATTTCAATTTCATATAAAAATTTATAGTTATTTTTCACTTTTTAGCGCACTTTTAGAACTCGGTTCAATTTTTTTATAAAAATTTTATTTGTAATTGTTTTCTCAGGCAATTTTTGTGGGCAGGACAAAGCTATTAATTGAACGTTTACCCTCTTCCTGTTGACCGATTGATCTGAAATTTGGTACACACCTTTAGTTCTGATGATAATACAATTATGCGTATTCAGTATCATTGTAAATCCAAGATGGTCGCCGCCACAAAATGGCGTATTACATATTTTTTTACAACCCTCTCAGTACCGGTATCAAATGAAAGGGCTTGATTAGTAGAATACAGTACATCATGAAAAAATTTTAAATCCAAGATGGCCGACACCACAAAATGGCGAATTATTTTTTTTTTCAATTCCCTCAATATGGGCATCAAATGAAAGGATTTGACAAGTAGAACATAGTACAAAAAAGTTCCTAATACAAAATGGCGTCCGAAACAAAATGGTGGATCATAGAGTATAAACATTTGATATTCGTAAATATACTAAGTTAACTGAAATTAATAATAAATTTTTGATTTTTACACCATGTTCTATTATATATTTTAATTGGCAAGTACTCTTTTAGGTCATTTGTTTTATTAATAATGAAATTGCAAAGCGCGCTCTTTAATGGCAATGTCAGATAGCACAAGCTTCGTATTTCTAAATAAAAACTAACGTAAACTGTTTATGGCTAATTTTATATTTTATATTGTCGGTTTATATGGCAATTTTACGATGTAGTTTGCTTTAATTAGAAGAAAAGTTTCCTAAAACGGTTTATGGTTTACCACCCTCCTAAGAATGTCCAGTTGTAAAAGAATAAGATTTCAGCAATAAAACTTTATTAAAAGGATCAAAAGGTAATTAATTTTTAGATAATTGGAGGAAAGAGAGAACGCTTGACGATTATATTTATCCGTTAAGGAATCTAATTAGGCAACATTTATTATACATCTTGTCTTATGTAAAAACAATTATTTCCCAATTCACTAGTATAATAAAAGTTTAAATCTGGTCTTAGTTAACAGTAAAAATTGTAAACCTTGATTTAGTTTTAAGGAAAGTACAGATAATAAATACGAGTAATAATGCGCATTTCAGTGTGTTTAAGTTTTTCTTTATTAGAAAACTAAAACAACAGGAAGGTCTTTACGTAAAAGAAGTAAATATATCCAAAAAACTATTTTCTTTATCTTAATATCTAGAATCCATCTACTCGCATTAGTAGTGTAATGTTGAAGTGTTGCTAACAAAGTATTTAAAAGACAAGTACGAAGTTAAACAAAAGTTTAATTATACATCAAATGAAAAATTTATTAAACATCTTGTCTTATGTAAAAACAATTATTTCCCAATTCACTAGTATAATAAAAGTTTAAATCTGGTCTTAGTTAACAGTAAAAATTGTAAACCTTGATTTAGTTTTAAGGAAAGTACAGATAATAAATACGAGTAATAATGCGCATTTCAGTGTGTTTAAGTTTTTCTTTATTAGAAAACTAAAACAACAGGAAGGTCTTTACGTAAAAGAAGTAAATATATCCAAAAAACTATTTTCTTTATCTTAATATCTAGAATCCATCTACTCGCATTAGTAGTGTAATGTTGAAGTGTTGCTAACAAAGTATTTAAAAGACAAGTACGAAGTTAAACAAAAGTTTAATTATACATCAAATGAAAAATTTATTATACATCTTGTCTTATGTAAAAACAATTATTTCCCAATTCACTAGTATAATAAAAGTTTAAATCTGGTCTTAGTTAACAGTAAAAATTGTAAACCTTGATTTAGTTTTAAGGAAAGTACAGATAATAAATACGAGTAATAATGCGCATTTCAGTGTGTTTAAGTTTTCCTTTATTATATAAACTAAAACAACAGGAAGGTCTTTACATAAAAGAAGTAAATAAATCCAAAAAACTATTTTCTTTATCTTAATATCTAGAATCCTTCTACCCGCATTACTAGTGTAATGTTGAAGTGTTGCTAAAAAAGTATTTAAAAGACGAGTACCAAGTTAAACAAAAGTTTTATTATACATCAAATGAAAAATGTATTATACATCTTGTCTTATGTAAAAACAATTATTTCCTAATTCACTAATATAATAAAAGTTTAAAACTGGTCTAAGTTAACGGTAAAAATTGTAAACCTTGATTTATTTTTAAGGAAAGTACAGATAATAAATACAAGTAATAATGCGCATTTCAGTGTGTTTAAGTTTTCCTTTATTATATAAACTAAAACAACAGGAAGGTCTTTACATAAAAGAAGTAAATAAATCCAAAAAACTATTTTCTTTATCTTAATATCTAGAATCCTTCTACCCGCATTACTAGTGTAATGTTGAAGTGTTGCTAAAAAAGTATTTAAAAGACGAGTACCAAGTTAAACAAAAGTTTTATTATACATCAAATGAAAAATGTATTATACATCTTGTCTTATGTAAAAACAATTATTTCCTAATTCACTAATATAATAAAAGTTTAAAACTGGTCTAAGTTAACGGTAAAAATTGTAAACCTTGATTTATTTTTAAGGAAAGTACAGATAATAAATACAAGTAATAATGCGCATTTCAGTGTGTTTAAGTTTTCCTTTATTATATAAACTAAAACAACAGGAAGGTCTTTACATAAAAGAAGTAAATATATCCAAAAAACTATTTTCTTTATCTTAATATCTAGAATCCATCTACCCGCATTAGTAGTGAAATGTTGAAGTGTTGCTAACAAAGTATTTAAAAGACGAGTATAAAGTTAAACAAAAGTTTTATTATACATCAAATGAAAAATTTATTATACATCTTGTCTTATGTAAAAACAATTATTTCCTAATTTACTAATATAATAAAAGTTTAAAACTGCCCTAAGTTAACAATAAAAATTGTAAACCTTGATTTATTTTTAAGGAAATTACAAATAATAAATATAAGTAATAATGTGCGTTTAAGCGTGTTTAAGTTTTCCTTCATTATACAAACTGAAACAACAGGAAGATTATTACGTAAAAGAAGTAAATATATCCAAAAAACTATTTTTTATATTAAAATCTGGAGTCCATTTACGCGCATTAGCAATTTAATGTTGAAGTGTTGCTAACAAAGTATTTAAAAGACAATTACCATTAAACTAAAAACTGAATCTTGTTTGAAAAAGTGCTATTTTGTTATACTGAAATGGTCTCTAAAAGCGGTTTTTATTTGCTCTTAAGATACACTGTACCGCTGCATTTAACCTCATTGTTTTAAAGGTTGCTTAAAGTTATTAAGGGTTTACTGTAGAAAATTAAATGAACTATGCTGAACTTTAGAAAGGTTAATGTGTATCTGAGAACTTGGATGAATACCAAATTACTGTAAGAAGTTTTTAATTAAACTACTCCATAGATGAATCATGATGATTTACTTACTTCATACCATCACTTTTTTCTGGGACGGAAAAGGAAGGTTCGATATATATATATATATATATATATATATATATATATATATATATATATATATATATATATATATATATATATATATATATATGAAGTAAAATGCGAACAGTAAATTCAAACTTGTCTTCATTATATCCTTTCTGTGTTAGAGGTTGCACAGTTAGAATAAATTGTTATAAAACGCAATTTATCCTATTCCACCACCATCGAGATGATGGCCCACCTGCACCACCATACCGAGAAGAAAGTCAAAACTCACCCTCCCCGCCGCAGTGCGGTTCGTCTCGTTACTCGCTGAGAACTGATCAGTATTTGAAACTCATATTTTTATGATGAGACGTAAAATTTAATGATCATTTTTATTTGGAGTATTGACTTGTTACGCACTTCAGACAATACAATTTAATAAATTGGAAAAACACTTTTTAACTGAAACTTAAAAAATGTAGATCTTCTCAGGAGAGTTAAATATTAATAATTAAATGAGAAAATTGAAGATGTTAACCAGTATATAACCATTTTGACACAATTAGAAAATTTTCCTTGTAAACCAAACAAGTCAATACTCCAAATAAAAATGGTCATTAAATTTTACGTCTCATCATAAAAATATGAGTTTCAAATACTAATCAGTTCTCAGCGAGTAATGAGACGAACCGCACTGCGGCGGGGAGGGTGAGTTTTGACTTTCTTCTCGGTATGGTGGTGCAGGTGGGCCATCATCTCGATGGTGGTGGAATAGGATAAATTGCGTTTTATAACAATTTATTCTAACTGTGCAACCTCTAACACAGAAAGGATATAATGGAGACAAGTTTGCATTTACTGTTCGCATTTTACTTCATTCATACGCGGAGCTGCATATGGTTGTACGTTTGCTGAATGTGATTTCAGCACTACAGCGGCGTAATGTGGATGTATCCACTGCTATTGCATCTCACACGGAGGAATCCATGAAATCCGCATAAACATATATATATATATATATATATATATATATATATATATATATATATATATATATATATATATATATATATATATACATATTTATACCGAGTGACCATTTAGTACGGAGATGAATTGATTGCGGTTATATTATTATATATTAATGGGGTTATAACGGGTGCATTTTAAAAATAGTCTTCCTAATACAGAGTGTCCCAAAAAAAGGTGGCCCATAATTTTCAATTTTTTATTTAAATATAGTGACCAATATTTTTTTATTGACGTTGTAGTCTCATCGAGCTCTTTTTTTTAACCCTAATTATTTTGCTTTAAAATGCGATATTAACTAATAATTAATTTTTTTGATATCTTTTGACTGAAATCAGTATTTCACTTAAATATTAATAACCACGCCAAGGTTCTTTAGTTTCTTCTAAAAATATGTGAAAAATCTTAGCTAGAATCATTTTATCTCACAATAATCCGATATTTAGTTTTTTTCATACAGGGTGTTCAAAATTATTATTTAAATATTGAAATATGCAATTCCTTTTTATCATTTTTTTAAATAGAATACCCTATATCTAGTGACATGTGTTGATAGAGTACTTTTAATTGATACCGTTTGCCGTTATTTGCAACAGTTTTTCAAAAATTGCTATTAAAACAAAAAATAACAGACTCTTACGAAGATAAAATCTAATTATGGTGTTTTATATGAATTATAAACATAATGGGAGTTCTATCACCCTACATAATTCTCTTTTGTAAATTTTTCAGTAAAAAAATCAATATTGATGATATAGGGTGTCCATTTAATATTTTAGTATTGGATTGCAGCTATATGGTAATATCAATAAAAAAATATAGTTGGAATGTTAATGTAGTTACAGGAAGTATATTTTGAACATAGTTTAGCTTATACAGGGTATCCCAAAAATGGGTGTTTTTTTTTTAAATGTTACGACCTATTTTTTAGCTAAGTTAGTTTCTTTGAATCCTTCCTTTAATCCTTTTTTTTTTGCTTTAGCATAGGACGTTGTCAAATTATTAAATTTTCAAAGTTTTGGCAGGGATCGTTTAATCTCACAATTATACCATATTTAGCTTTTTTTTCACACAGGGTGTCCAAAACTGTTGTTTAAATTTTAATATTTCTAATTCTGTTTTAGGCCATTTTTAAAAATGAATCACCCTGTTATTGCATAATTATTAAACATCAGAACAAACAAAATCTTGGTCACAGACATTTTTTGATTTTTAAATGAAGTAAGTATTAGGTATAAATGGTACTGTTTATTCTTATTAACATTAATAATTTTTTTTTGTATTCAAAAATTTATAAAAGAGAATTCGTTTCTATTCTCTTAAAAGTCGTAATGCATAGATAAAAATGGGCCACTTTTAATTTAATAGTAATTTTTAAGAAAATTATTAGAGATAGAGTCAAACATGTTAGTATAAATTTGAAGATAAATAAAAACTCTATCGACACATGGCACTATACAGGGTGATTCAAAAATCGATCACGAAACTTAAGGGGGTGATTCTACTTGACAAAATAAGGGTAGAGCTTCATATAATTTTTTTTCAAAATGTCATTCGTTTTCGAGTTACAGTTTTTATTTTTTGTTTTTTGAATTACTCGCTTACAGGAAAACCGATTTGACTAATATTTGAAAGATAGGCTAAGTCTTCTGCGCTTCATCATTTTAGTAACAATTCACATTGATTGTTTGCCGCTAGAGGGCACTTTACCTACATTGAAAATTGTTTTTTTGTCATAATTTTTTAGTGTTGACAGCTACAGTAGTTTTTGGCATAATTTCTGAAAGACTGATGCCAGGCCTTTAAAAAAGGTGCTCTTTATTTACATCGCTAAACCCAACGGTTTAGACGTAAATCACCCTTAAAAATTAAGTGGTAAATTTACTTTTCTCATTTCATTACCACCAGCTACCAGGTAAATAGCTATCAAAGAATACTAGAGCTTTCAGTTTAACATCAAATAAATTCGCTTTTTAAACTATTTAATTTATAATCTTAAAATAACTAATAATGGCTAATCACCAATATTCAAATATCGAATATTGTGATATCCATTTTTGTTATGGAAAAGCAAATGGTAATGCAGAGTTGGCAAGAAGATATTATATGGAGAGTTATCCGGAAAGAAATATCCCTCATGCTCAAACATTTTCCAGTGTGCACAGGAGGCTTGCGGAATGTGGTTCCTTTAAAAGTTATAATGGAAATAGGGGAAGACCTAGAACTGCTAGAAACGTGCAACAAGAAGAAAGAGTGCTTGAAATTATTGAAGATAATCCAGGTATTAGTACTAGAAAAATTGGGAATGAAGTGCGGCTCTGTCAGGCTAGTTCATGGAGGATACTAAGAGAAGAACAACTCTACCCGTTTCATTCAAAAAAGGTGCAGGCTCTTTATGACGATGATCGGCCGAGACGGTTGGAAATGTGCAATCAGATCCTAGCTAAGTATGAACACGATAATCGATTAATTGGCGTCATATTATTCACTCACTGACGAAGCTGGTTTCACTCGTGATGGCATAACAAATCTACACAACATCCACACATATGCTTACGAGAACCCAAACAATGTGGTAGAAACGAAACATCAGCGTAGATTTTCACTAAATGTGTGGGCAGGGATAATAGGAGATTACCTTATTGGTCCTCATTTCTTTGATGGCCCATTAACTGGTGACGTATACTTAGATTTTATCCAAAATCGTCTCCCATTGTATCTGGAAGATGTGCCATTGGAAGTAAGGGCCAACATGTGGATCCTCCAAGACGGAGCTCCGCCCCACTTTAGTATACGTGTCCGACAGTATTTGAATGCAACGTATCCTGAGCGATGGATAGGACGAAGTGGACCATTGGCATGGGCAGCGAGGTCACCAGACCTTAATCCTATGGATTTTTTCTTTTGGGGTCATTTGAAACAATTGGTGTACGATATTCCAGTAATCAACGTCGAGGATCTTCGCTTCAGGATAATCGAAAAGTGCCAAATTATTAAAGAAACACCAGGAATTTTTCATCGAGTTAGGCGACATTTTTTGAAGAGTGTTAGGAAATGTATTGAAGAAAATGGGGGACATTTTGAGAATCTTTTTTAGTTTGTTTAGTACTGTTTCATTAATTTTTATCAATTAAATGTATATCGCAATAATCCATAATATGAATATTTACTGATTAGCCATTATTAGTTATTTTAAGATTATAAATTAAATAGTTTAAAAAGCGAATTTATTTGATGTTAAACTGACAGCTCTAGTATACTTTGATAGCTATTTACCTGGTAGCTGGTGGTAATGAAATGAGAAAAGTAAATTTACCACTTAATTTTTAAGGGTGATTTACGTCTAAACCGTTGGGTTTAGCGATGTAAATAAAGAGCACCTTTTTTAAAGGCCTGGCATCAGTCTTTCAGAAATTATGCCAAAAACTACTGTAGCTGTCAACACTAAAAAATTATGACAAAAAAACAATTTTCAATGTAGGTAAAGTGCCCTCTAGCGGCAAACAATCAATGTGAATTGTGTGTGAAGCGCAGAAGACTTAGCCTATCTTTCAAATATTAGTCAAATCGGTTTTCCTGTAAGCGAGTAATTCAAAAAACAAAAAATAAAAACTTGAACTTGGACGGCTTGTAACTCGAAAACGAATGACATTTTGAAAAAAAATTATATGAAGCTCTACCCTTATTTTGTCAAGTAGAATCACCCCCTTAAGTTTCGTGATCGATTTTTGAATCACCCTGTATACAAAGGTGTTCTATTAAAAAAATATTTCAATAACAACATTGGACACCCTGCATACAAAATAAATATTGTAGTATTATGAGATAAAATGATTTCAGTTAAGACCTCACTCAAATTTTTAGAAAAAATATAGAACCATGCTGTTGGGTATTAAACTTTAAGGGAAATACTTATTTTGACAAGAAATATTTAAAAATGTAATAATTTGGCAACGTCGGATTTTAAGGCAAAACAATTTTATGTTTGAAGAGAGAATTCAATCGTACTCCAAATTCAATAAAGAAAATGTAGATTGTTACTATAAGCCACGCTTTTTAGGGATACCCTATTAAGCTAAACTATTTTTAAAATATACCCCTTTTAACTCCATTAACATTCTACGTGTAAAATTGTTTTTGTGATTTAGTGACATAACAGCAATCGAATATCGGCGTGTTAAATGAATACCATGTATAGGGTAAATCATGTAGGATTTGGAATTGTATGGATTATTGCGTGAATATTGTTGACCACATTTAAGCTAGGATAATGGTACAAATCAGCAGTATTGCCAACCTTACGGTTTTGACGGTAGATTTACCGTTCTTCAATGAAAGCTATTGTTCTACCCGTTTTCATAAGTGATCTGTTGTTTCTTTAATAACCGGGTTAAAATTTATTACATATTTATTAATCTTTTATTAAATATTGCATGATATTATCATTATATTGATTATGAATCAGATATGCTACGGAATCTAAACGATTTCATGCTTAAAGGCCCACGAATTTTCTTCATTTCACTAGGTGGCGCTACGTATTCTATCGTTGTTTACCAGTGCATAATAAAAAAAGAAAGTCTTGAAAATTAGACTGGCATTATATCTAGTGTCGTGTCTCGATTACTGGCTTGCAGTGTTGCCAATCCTACCTTTTTAACGGATTTATATAACAAACCTATGCACAGTGTAATCTTCAGTGGGAATATGTTATTTAGTAGTAATTTTTTACCTAATTTTTAAAACTATATAATTGCATTCCAATAAATAAATAAGTTTTGAATTTTGAAAATTGCAAAAGTAAAGAAGAGTTAACTAAAAATGCAGGTGAAATTTTATATTTTAGTTTTTTTATTATTATAACTATTCGATTTTTTGTGTATATTATGGTTTGCTGCCTTCGTTTTTGACTATATTTTTACAATTTGTTTCTTGTACATGCATAAAGGTAATAATGTTACGGCATTTCTACGCTGTAACGGAAACGCTTCGAGCGTATTTATATTAAAATGCTAACTTGGAATTAGTTAAGGAATTACCACTAAAGTTTGGTTATGCCCTAGTTAATACTATATGTATATCAGTAAATGCAACTTTGATATATTCTGTCTTTTTTGCTATCCACAAGAATCAGGCTAATTAAACGACGAAACCGAAAGCCATACATTTTTTATCGGATTATTAAGTCAGAAGTTTCTAATCAACTAATTTAACTCATTTTCCCGAAAGTAATTTCCGATATCTTTATGTTCTTTTCTATCTTTCAATCTGGCCGAAATCGTGCCAGACTCGCCCCTATAACTCTACTAATTGCTGGAATCGCGATATTTCCCATTTCCCCTGCCATTTTATTGCGCCCGTCCATCTGATCCGATGATTATTTATTTATAGAAGGTGGAAGAATCACGCAAACGAAATAAATGAATAAGCACGAGGGGGATATTTGTTTAAAGACGTAATTTTATTTTAAGATCTAGGGGAAAGTGATTTAGAATCGTTATAATTGGGCTTTTTATTAGTTGTTGTCGATATAACACAGCGAGACAAAATTAAAAAAAAAATTATTAAGGATAGATATAAAGATAAAAATGGAGTCAAGAACGTTGATGATGATAATTATACCGCAAAATTTAAAGGCTTTATTTAATTTCGTCTCAACTTTTATCTTTCGTCTTATTATATATTCGAATGGAACGAAAAAATATATTTAATAAAGGGTACAAATAGTTTTTAAGAAAAAAAATTCCTTACATAAACGGTATTTAAAAATGACTGTACCTATATGTCATAAGGATATATAAGATTATTTAGGAACTGTTGGGCTTATCTCAAAATTCTGGTAGCACCCCATCAAAATTTTTTGATCGAACTAAATGTCTTATAGCTTTTTATGAAAATATAATGTAAACACTCTGAATAACCATTGTTTATCAATTTTCAGGCATAATTACTACTTTAGAAAGTTATCCAGTGTCACTATTCCATAATAAATATACTTCTATACAGGGTACTACCAATGAATATAGAATCCATATAGAAGTGCTGAAGTCTCGTCATCATATATTTATTTGTTGCAAAACACTCTTTAACCTACTTCTAAAAGATGGAGGTTCTCAATTCGTCAACTATGTATTTTTTTATGTATGTACACCGATTACCCCGGAACGGCGGCACCGATTTGAATGAAATTTTTTTACGTTACGTTCAGGAAGCTGCTGCGGTGGTCCCATATTTTTTTGGACGAAATTGCTGCAGTAAAATCCAAGATGTCGCTGACAATATAAGTTTTTTATAATCCTTTTAACAATTGGTGGTGTTGGATTCTGTTTCTGCGGATATAGGATCGCGAATATATCGCATGTTCTTGAAATAACTCTACCACATTCTCCAAAAATAATAAATAAGTTTAAATAATCTTCGTGGGTACAATTTAATCGCCACGGCATGATTATTATTAATGAATGTCAAATGCCAAGAAATAGCAACAATTCTGTAGGGTTTGATTGATTGAACTTAAAAACTGTATAGCATTTTTAAAACAGAAAAATGTTGAATTGCCAATATTTTGAGAACTACAAATTTTTGGAATAGACAACCTTATACAAAGTTACCTTTATTTTTAATGCTTAATATGATAAAATTATAAAAATAGGTACTTTATATGTAAAAAATTGACCTTTGGCGATTTTTTAAATATAATTTATATTCTTCTTTTTTGACCAGTCTGTACTAATAATTTTAAAATATCAAAAAGACTGCTAAAGTCGATCTTTGTCTACAAGAAAACTAACCCAAATTAAATAAAAAAGATTTTCTTATTAGGCTAGGAAACGAAGCGATTTTTGGGAAGTAAAAATACATTGTTTTTTTTAACAAATAGGTCGAAAAATGATTTTTTTCCGGTTTTTTCGATTTTACGGAAAATCCAAAGGATTTAGAGAAAAATATTCCAGAGACGAATTGTACGTCTTGAAAATATCTATAAATAAGTTTTGTTTGTCCAAATCGGTCTGTAAACAAAAAAGTTATTGCAAATTAAACATTAAAAATGGCTTGTTTTTCAATTGTTAATAACTTTCTTAATATTTATTGAATTTATTTCAACTTTTACCAGAATGGGAGTTTTAAAGTGTTTAAAAAGTGTACGGAAGTTGAACGCTGTCGGTCCAATAGTTTTTGTAATATTACAATTGTTTATAAGAAAAACGAAAGAAAGTGACTATTTTTGATTGGCTGTACGGTCGTCTAGGAAACTGCTACAGAGTTCTGGATTATTGTATAACTTTTAATACAACCTTATTTTATACCAATAACATTATTCAAGAAATGTTATTTTAATACAATAATAAGAAAATTCAAATTTTAGCTCGATATTATTATTTCTAGTTCATACATATGAAATGAACAGCGATATAACCTCCTCCAATTAATTCTGCAAGGGAAGGTGTACGGCAAGAGGGGGCCAGGACGAAGACGAATCTCTTGGCTCCAAAACTTAAGAAAATGGTTCAACATGAGCACGACTGGACTGTTCCGCGCAGCTGCCAACAAAGTAAGAATAGCCATGCTAGTCGCCAACATTCGGACCGAATAGGCACCGCAAGAAGAAGATACATATGTAATAAAAGCAAAAAATGCGAAATATTGAAAAAAATTATTTTTTTTTGTGGGGGGGTATAATTGTTCATAAAAGTAAATATATATATATATATATATATATATATATATATATATATATATATATATATATGGTAAAGTATGTAATCGGTTTCAATGAAAAAACATGTAAAACGAGTAAAAAAAAAATTTGAATATAAAAAAATCAATTTTCGGGGGGGGGGGGGTTCTAGAAGGTTGAACATGTGCCCAATATTATTTTTTCGATAAGCTACCATAAAAAAATCAAAGAATGAAAGCTCTACATTATTTAGAAGCGGATATCTTGCTAATTTTTCATGCGCGCGCCGATTTGAAGACGCGCTCTCACTTTGTGCTCGGTGAAATTCGGTTACCCCCTCCAACTTACCTTATCTGGCGTCCAACACGTATCCTCAGTTTAGCGATCTCCTGAAGGGTTGATTGTGTATAAATTAACCTCAATTGAATGATTTCATATACTTTAGGCTCTTATTAATGAACTGTCAAAATTCAGCTCTAAATATAAATAAACAATTGCTCTGTGATTTTTTGAACAAAAATTGCTAACTCGGCTCTTATCGGTCGTAGAGCCTTTTTTTTTTAAATTCGTGTTTTTTTATCAGCTTTCCAATGATATGCTTCATGGACAAATCGGACAAAAAATGCGGTTGTTAATTAATTTATTTATAAGCGAAAAACTACCCATATCTTCATGACGATTTTGCATAAACAAAATATGAAAAATATCCACTTTTTTTTACTACATGATAGCTTAAGTCTTTACGAAGAGAATGAGCACTGACAGAACTCTGTAACAGTTTCCTAGACGACGGTATAGCCAATCAAAAATAGTCACTTTTTTCGTTTTTCTAATAAACAATTGCAATTTTACAAAAACTATTAGACCGAAAGTTCTGATTCTGATAAAAGTTGAAAACAATTCAATAAATATTAAGAAAGTTATTAACAATTGGAAAATAAGCCATTTTTAATGTTTAATTTGCAATAACTTTTTTATTTACAGATTGATTTGGACAAACAAAAACTCATTTTGAAGATATTTTTAAGATGTACAATTCGTCTGTGAAATAGTTTTCTCTAAATCCCTTAGATTTTCCGTAATATTCAAAAAACCGGGGGAAAATCATTTTTCGACCTATTTGTTAAAAAAACACAATGTTCCAACCAAAATTTGTTGAGACACGAGATGAGACGTCATTTCTACTACCTTTCCCTACCAATTTCTGCAATCAGATCGCAAGCAGTATTTGAGTATTTTTTAAAACTCCGTTTCCTGGGGTATATAGGAAAAATTTATAGTTAAATTTTGGTCCTCAAACGTCATTTTTGACATAAAAATGTTAATATGTCCAAAACGGTGAGACTTAAGTATAGAATATTATACGTGAAATATCTCTAGAATTTTACGTAGATATCAAAAATACAATAATATATAGGGTATTCCGATATAATCGGAAGTGCCGCCATCTTGAACATATTTTAGCCGGCTATCCCCTATGCACATGAGTACACTGTTAAATTTTCAGATTCTTCTTAATTATAGCTTTCCCACAATCGATCGACAAAGTTCCCGGAGAATCATTCTGTATAGAGGTGCAATGGACACTATTCTATTGTAGGTAGGTAAAGTGTTTTATTAATTTATCATTAAAACGTGTATACAATAAAATTTACAAAATTTGATTCTATTACTTAACAAGTCCTAACAAAGGATGTCAAGGTGATGAAAATCGTAGAGATTCCGTGAATGAATTTATGTATGTACTGGTGTTTAAAACAAATAAATTGAAATCGCTCTTCCCTTTAAAGCTTTACAATAACCTTTGAGGGAAAAAACAATAAAAACTAGATACTGCCCGTCGGAGCATTCTTTACTTAACAAAAGTTTAAGACACAATAGAAGCGTCAAGAGCAATCCCCAATTTAAATAAACAACTTAAAGTAATTCTGTTAAGACCGTTGCGAATAATATAAAGACGATCTCAGTTTGTTATTGTTCAAAACTCGAAAAGCTGTTAAATCTCCATAGGGATTTTTGGCGAATATAAATTAGAAGTACGCTGGCTTTTCAATTGGGAAACAAAGAGATAACGAATCCGGAGTTAAAGCGTATTTACATAGTAAAGAAAATTCCGGGAAATTTGTCATTTTCCGTCTTAAGATGGTGTTATTTAATAAAGACTCGAAAAGCTTTTGCTTAAGTGAAAAATATATATCGTACGTTTAGTAAGACATTCCAAAATCTAGTAAAAAATGCATTAAAATAAATTATCTGATGGTAGGTAAACCCCTACATTAGTAAAATTGCTGATTAATTTTCAAAAACAAATCAGCTAGGTCATTTAGTTTCATTACGTAGATTAACAGTGACTCCGCCTGGGGTACCTCTCTGGGAGAATTGAGTAACTCAGAGGGTGCAACTGCCGGTCCCAAGCCCGGATAAAGGAGGAGGGTTGGAGGGCGAGGCTAGCAACCTACCCTCCATAAAACAGCCGACATGCTCACAGAACCCAAGCATTGCCTCGGAACAGGACGGATTTAATGTTGACGACACGGGCTAGAACAAGGAAAATGAGACGGAATAAACACGAAAAGCAAATAAGGCTGGGATGCTGGAACGTAAGATCATTCAGTGGAAAGGACCAGGAAATCATTCTAGAATTGCAACACCATAAAATAGATATATGTGCAATATCGGAAACAAAAAAGAGAGGAAAAGGAACAGAACAATATGAAGACTACTTTCTGATCTATTCAGGCAAACCAAAAAACACAAGAGCAACGTCGGGAGTTGGAATGCTGATCAACGAAAAATTCAGGGACTACATAACCGATATTAAGTACACAAACGACAGAATAATGAAGGCAACCCTGAAATTAGACAAACACAATCTTCATATAGTGTCCGTCTACGCACCGGACACTGGAAAGCCGGTCCAGGAGACAATCGACTCCTACGAACAACTCCAACTCATGATAGAAACAATACCACAACATGAGGGCATAATAATAATGGGCGACCTGAACGGACGAGTAGGGAGAGAGGTGATACCTGGAGTCAAGAATGGATTTAACGAGGAGACAGTGAACGAGCGAGGTGAGATACTTGTTGAATTTTGCGCCTACCAGGAACTAAGGATTAACAACACATACTTTAAACACAAACCCCAACACAAAGTCACGTTTCAGAGCAATAGAGGGGCCACGTCCACAATAGATTATATAATAACGAATAGAGCCATAAAACCAGAACAAATACAGGACGTAAGATCACTAACATCGGCAAATATCGGATCGGATCATCACTTAGTAATGGGAATAATTACCATGGCAAGACCGCCAGCCAATAGGAAAAAACCGCACAACCCAACAACAAAGTTTAATATCGAGTCATTAAAAACAGAGAGCACACTAGATCTGTACAAACGGCGCATATCCCAGAAAATTGAAAGGGAACCCATTCTCCAACAACACACAGTAAACCAAGCTTGGGACACCCTACTAAACAACATAAACCAAGCAGCGGAGGAAGCATTAGGCAAAAGAACAATCAACACAACGACAACAAACAGAAATAAAAAACCATGGTTCAAACCAGAGGTGAAGATACTGGCTCAAGAGAAAAAAAAAGCCCACCTAACATACACAGCCAACAAGACCCCAATAAACTACATCAAATACACTGAAACAAGGAACAGAGTAAACAACCGCATAAGGGAAATAAAGCGAGAGCATTGGGAAAACTTTAGTAGAGAAATGGAGAATGACCTTTATGGAACCCAAAAACGTATATGGAAAATGCTCAGAGCAACAAGGAAGGAAATAAATGAGACAGTGCAACTAAACAACATCTCGACAGCCGAATGGACCACCTACTTTCAGGGCCTGTATAAAGACCAGGACAAACAGGAAGAACTAAGGGCCAGGGAGCGAGGGAGGCTGAACCGAGGAGAAGCCATAGACATCGAGGAGGTAGAACAGTGCACGGTGGAGGAAGTAACAGCCGAACTAAAGCACCTGAAAAACGGTAAATCTCCAGGCCCGGACAATGTCCCAAACGAACTGCTGAAGTGCGGAGGAGAGGCTCTGGCTGGACAATTGGCCGAACTATTCAACAAAATATTGAAGGACGAAAACACACCAACGAGATGGAGACACAGCATTACAGTCCCGATATTTAAAAAGGGGACAACCTCGGATCCGGCGAACTACCGAGGAATATCACTCCTAGACACGACCATGAAACTGTTCACCCGTATACTACAGCAGCGTATTCTCAGTTACACCACAATCAGCGAGGAGCAACAAGGCTTTCGGAAAAACCGTTCAACGATTGACGCAGTGTTCGTTGTCAGACAGGTTGTAGAGAAAGCAATAGAGTATAACAAACCAGCATACCTGTGCTTTATAGATCTGATGAAAGCGTTCGACAGAATAAGGCTGGAGGACGTAATGAACGAGCTGGACCGCAGGGGAGTGCCTCTAAGCATCATAGAGACGGTTAGAAAGCTCAACACAAACAACACCACAATAATACGAACAAAATCAACAACAACAGAAAAAATAGAGCAAAGCACAGGGATACGACAGGGAGACAGTCTCAGTCCACTGCTGTTCAACATAATAATGGACAGAATAATAGAGCGAGTGTGTAGGGTGGAGCAAGGATACAAGATGGGAAACCAAAAAATCAAGATAATATGCTACGCAGACGATGCAGCGCTATTCGCGGACACCGAGGACGGACTGCAATGGCTTTTACAGGCATTTAAAAAAGAGGCCGAGAAATTCAACATGGAAATATCTACCATCAAAACAAAAAGTATATTGATCGCCAGGGAACCACGGAGATGCAAACTAGAACTGAACAACACAATAATAGACCAGGTTTTCGAATTCAACTATTTGGGAACAACAATATCACCATATGGTGAACTCAAGAAGGGCGTACGAGACCAGGTAAACAAGGCAACCAGGATAGCGGGAGCCTTACGAACAACCATATGGAAAAATGCACACATATCAATTCCAGCAAAAGTTAGAATATATAAAGCATGTGTCAGGCCCGTAATGACATACACGGCAGAAACACGAGCTGACACAGCAGAGACTAAGAGGATGATGCGAACCAATGAAATGAGAATATTGAGAACGATCACAGGAAACACACTCTGGGATCAAAGAAGAAGCAGCGAAATAAGGGAAGAATGCAAGACGGAAGACGTGGTAAGATGGACACGCGCTAGGAGATGCTTCTGGAACGAGCACATATCTAGGATGGAGAACAGCAGACTGGTAAAAATCGCCAGAAATGGAAAACCAGCATCCGGCAGACCGCCGGGACGGCCCCCCAAGAGGTGGAAGGATAGCTGGTCGTCAGCATCTCAGGAGGGACAAAGAAATGGGTAGAAACAAGCCTTAGGCTTTCGCAAAGAAGAAGAAGAAGATTAACAGTGATTGGCGAAGTATAATATGAGATTCTCGATTCTAACATACTTCGAAATCACCCTCATTTTAAATTGAAAATAAAATTTTTATAAAAAAAATTGAACCGACTTCTAAAAGTGCGCTAAAAAGTGAAAAATAACTATAAATTTTTATACAAAATTGAAATTTTTGAAGTCGGCGCCAAACTAATACCTGACAAAATGGGATTCTCATAAACAGATTAAAATTACTTTAATTGTAATTGCTTTCTTACCGTAATTTGTATATATTAGGGGTTATTTATTTGATTTATAAATATTTTGGCGCCAACAGAAGTCGGTTCAATTTTTTTATAAAAATTTTATTTTTCGAGTTTTAGTTCTGAATTCATTATGATATCCATAAATTATTTGAACTAAGTACTAATCGAGATTAGTGTACCTCGCAATTATTCCAAGGTGGCAAAAGAGTAGCCATTTTATTCAAAGTTGTAAATCACCCTAAGACGAACCACTAAAAATTCTTTGATTCTGAAAGTTCTCCAAATACCAGTGAAATTATGTAAAACAAATATTTAGTCTGTCATAGAAAATCTACTATCTTAAATTTTAAATTAATTTTAGATTGGTAATATAGGCTCCAAAAGCTTTAAATATCGATATTTAAAGAACTTGAGACATAAATTTCTTAGCCCGATATATTTTAAACTGCATATTGAATTTGTATACGCCCCAAGAACACCGCAATATCAATTTTAGACAAAATCGGAAAATGTGAAATTTTCAGTCCCTCATATTGTATCTTATCAACCTAATAGTTGTAAAAAATTAACTTCATATTCGTAATACACGACCCCGAAAACTCCCTAATACCAAATCTGAAAAAATGCGAATAAGGTAAAATTCTTAGTCCCCTATATTGGATTCGTCATTAAATTCTGAAAAAATACTTGCAAATTCATAATTTCCATTCCTATATCAGTTTTGGAGAAAATCGAAAATCTATAATTTTTAGGAAGCCATAGAGTTTTTCAAAAAATATTTTATATTCGTAATTAACATTGACAAAAATCCTCCAATACTGATTTTAGACAAAATCGAGAGATGTAAATTTTTTTTCCGTCATATTTAATTTTTTTAAATAATATCAGATTCGTAACGTGCGAGCTCAAAAACTCCTCCATATCAATTTTGAAAAAATCGAACAAAACTATTTTTTAATCCGCCATATTGGATACGCCATATTGAGTTTTTAAAAAATAGTTTCTGAAACGTTATGTGCGACCCCAAAAACTACCCCATACCAATTTTGAAGAAAATCGGACAAAATTGAATTTTTTTAAAATAATTTTTTATTCGTTATGTGCAACTCTGAAAACTGCACCGTACCAATTTTGGAGAAAATCGGACAAAATTGATTTTTTGTCCACCATATTGTATCTGCCATTTTGAATTTATCAAAAATATTTTGGGATTCGTTATGTGCGACCCCGAAAACTCCCCCACTCCAATTTTAGAGAAAATCGGACAAAATTAAATTTATTTGTCCGCCATATTGAATTTTTTAAAAATTTCCTGGAGAATCACTTTGTATAATCAGTTAGCATTTTGGATATAATAATAAAAAACAAAAAAAATTAAACAGTTAAAGAACAGTCACACTATTAAATAACTTTGCTGGTTGGGAATGACCTTTGTCGTAAGAAAAGGATACCCTTGGAGATCTGCACGCGAACTCCGTAACAAGATAGAAATAGAAACAGAAAAGAAATAAAGAAGAAAGAAAATTTCTTTCTGTCAAGGGAACCTACTCTCTAGGATATTTTCCTTACAACTTCGGGCTAGTTCGCATAGAAATATTACAAACTACCATCTCTAAAAACATTTATCTGTTCTCAGGCCTTTATAATTAAAAGGAAAAAATACTAAACATATTTACTTTCTAATTTTTTAGGTTAATTGACCAAAAATTTTAACCGTCAAATCTCCAATATTGTATTTTAAAGTATTTAACTCTAAACTTTTTTTCAATAAATTACCTATTAGAAAATATGGATCCGATATTTATGTATTTTGTATAAAATATTGAAGAGTAGAGGGATATTTTGTGTGTTCAACCGATATTTAGCTGAACCCTGTCAGAAGTTTATACAGCTCCGTAAAACGGAATTAAAGACTTTTTCAATTGGATATATAATATGTATATATTTATTTATTTTTTGTTAATTAAGCTCTAATAATTTATTGTTCTGATTCTTAACGTTAAGAAATGAACAGAAATAAAAATAATTATTGCTATTTTTTTCTTATATAACATGTAAATCTATACTTTTAGCTAAATAAAATATAAAAACACATTTATGAACTTCATTTCATTCTTAGAAATAAATATATCTCACATTCAACATAACCACAAATTCAAACACCGTAAATCAGGAAAAAAATGAGACAAACTTATACAGCATTTAATTGCTTTGAGAGAGATAGACGAACAGCAACAAGCAAAGACTATTTCTATTTCTATAGCACGATTGCTTGTTCGGACATAGCCGACCATTGCCGAATGTGCTTATAGAGTAAGTTTTGAATGATTTTCCATAATAGAAAGAAATAGCAAAGAAATTTCTTTTCTAAACCATTACGGAGTTCGCGTGCTGTATTATTGTAGCTCTGCTTGGTCATTGTTTTACTACACAGGTCTCTACCAGATTAAATATTCAGATTGCGCGGATTGCTGGGAGATGGCGCTATCTGCGTTAGACTAATAGAACTAATAAGTGTCGTCATGGGAAAGGCTTTCAGCTTTTTCTAGTATAAGCTTTTCTTGTAATAGAATATTTATTTCTTTATTTTATTTTAAACCTTATAATCTGCGCTATTTTTTTTTTAAATTTCATTTTAACTAAAGAAATGTTCCTCATACTTTCAATATAAAGAAAATACGCTTTTAGAATTAAAAAAACTTTACAGGTATTGAATTTATTCTTCAACATCCGCAAGACGTCATACTTTTTTGACAATTTCTTTAATGGCTTTCAAATTTAAGTTTATTTTACGTGATCTTCTTATTGACGCAGTTATTTTTTAAAAAATAAACTTAAGATATTTCCATTTATTTTCCATTTACTTTAAAGTTGCAAAACTTTCAGAAATTTCTTCTAAGCGACGTCAAATTGAGTATCGTTATCGTTAAAACAGTACTCAACGAAAATCAGGTTAAAAAGTTTTCAACTACTAAAACTATCAATCTTATGTGGTCACCGAATCTGTTACTTTGACTTTAGTTAAGTAGCTTAACTTTGGAGAAAGTTTTAGTAGGAAACACCGCAGTCCGTCTTTATTATCTAGTTTTCTTCTGGTTTGTATTTAAGAGAATTTTCCTATTTGCGAACTATCTCAAGAAAATAAACTTAAGAGAATAAGTATGTGCTACGAAGTAATTAGATCCAGTTTATAAACTTTATAAATATTTTAATTTAAAGTTTTACTTGAAGTTTACAAGCATATGTAAGAGGTAAGGTAAAAGAAAAATTAGTTGCCGTTATTTATGTATATCTCATAAATTATGCCAAGAGAGATATTTAGTAAAAAATAAAATGTAGATGTCTTCTTTATGGAGTAATACATGTTTTACCTTTAGTGCAATATTGCAGGTGATTTTAAAAAAATAAAAGTTGGGCTTAAAAAACACATTTTTAATTTTAAATCCATTTTTGTAATTTAAAATATAGAACTCAAACTCCCTAATTTACTAACATGGTTTAACTTTGAAATTGGTCTAGATTGACAGTAGAGAATTTAAATTGACAAGGGAACAATAAGTCAAGCAAGTTTTGAACCTTTAAAATACAATTAAAACAATATCATAAGAAGAACAAAACTGATCATCTAGAAAATCTAATTTCCAAGACAATTAGATCGGGGCTAAGTCTTAAACGTTCTTAGTGAATCTGGCTAGAAATGTTTACTTTTAAAATATTAAAAATTTAAAATTGTTGTGATGATTACATAGTCCCGTTTGACTATATGACGGATTTACCTGCAAATATTTCTGTAATGATGAAGAAGCAGAAATAGGTATGTGACCTTTATGGAATATGTTAAGATGTAGTGATCACTTACTAACTTTGTTGATTTATTATTGCACTTGTCAATTTAGAATGTTAAAGTTTCTAATAAATTAATGGATATATGTCGAAATATT
Source organism: Diaprepes abbreviatus (assembly GCA_034092305.1). Taxonomy (NCBI): domain Eukaryota; kingdom Metazoa; phylum Arthropoda; class Insecta; order Coleoptera; family Curculionidae; genus Diaprepes; species Diaprepes abbreviatus. The sequence continues at coordinate 1,260,821 of JASJET010000217.1, forward strand.
GTTATTAATGTACTGACATCAGAAAATGACTTTATTTACATTTCGATAAATTACACTGCATTTTGAAATTTTTTGCCGCTTCCTGATATTTTTTTTTGATTTATCGTGTCTACTGTAATGTGCTAAATTCAAATATGATGTTTCGGTACGAAAATGAAAGGCATAATTAAAATTAAAAATAAATGCTTCGGTCAGGCGCGGATCCAAGGGGGGGGCGGTGGGGGCGATCGCCCCCCCCAAGAGCTTGTAGTTCAGGAAAATAGACCCGATTTTGCTTCTTATACTATAGTTTATTCAAGAACTAGGGAGAGTTTTTCATTTTTTACCTTTTTTTTTCTTCGCAAACTACCTGTGTTCTTTAGTCCGGTGTCTTTGGCAAAATCTGTTAGACACATATATTTTTCATAAGAATGGGTTAGAAATTTTATAATCAAAAATACTGGATATTTGGATGTGTGAAGTGTTAAAAAAATCCTTGTCATAGGCATCGGAAGGCGTCAAAAGGAGGTCTATTTTATCACTAAATAGAGGGTGTCTCAAAAGAAAGTACACATTTGTTTTGCTTATTGCGTGAACGCAACTATTCCGAGCGGCGCGGGGGGTATGTCAATCGGTAGCCTGGCTCTTGGGAATTTAGTCGCTATGGAACGTTTTTCGGGAGCGGACCGTGCTTTGTGCGTACGTGAGTTTTACAAAAACGGTAATTCGGCGACTGTAGCGCGTAGAAAATTCTGCAATTTTCGACATATTCGTCACTTAAATGATGGGCCAAGCGCTCGGCTTATTGGAAAATGGGTCCAGAAGTTTGAAGTGACCGGTTCAACACTAGATAAACCAAAATCCGGGCGTCCGAGGTCTTCGAGAACGGTCGAAAACGTAGAGAGTGTTATTCAGTCTGTTCGTGACGACCCAAACGTTTCGATCCGTAAGCGTGCTGTTGCTTTAAATGTGCATAGGTCATCATTATTCTGCATTTTACACAAAGATTTAAAGCTGAACCCCTATAAAATTCAGTTGGTGCAAGAATTAAAGCCTCAGGATGCTGGTCAGAGGCTTGACTTCGTAAACCAGATGACTGAACGCTTTTCAACGTTTACCAACATCTTCTTTTCGGATGAAGCCCATTTTCATCTTAATGGTCATGTAAACAAGCAAAATTGCCACTATTGGAGTGCAAACAATCCAAAACACAAACATCAGAAACCTCTATATTCGCCGAAAGTGACTGTATGGGTTGCGATGTCGGCGCGAAGAATTATCGGCCCGTACTTTTTTGAAGATGAAAGGAAGCGTAACAGTGACTTCAGAGCGGTATGTGGAGATGTTAGACGACTTCTTCGTGCCTGAACTGCAAAATTTTCCTGGCTATAACCAAAGAACATGGTTCCAGCAAGACGGAGCAACTTCACACACGTCCAACATGTCTCTGCCACGAGTGCGTGAAATTTTTCCTGGCAAATTGATCTCAAAGAAAGGTGACCTAAGTTGGCCTCCACGCAGTCGTGATTTTTCACCTATGGACTTTTTCCTATGGGGTTATGTCAAATCAAAAGTTTACGCCAACAAACAGACTTCCCTGGCACAATTAAAAGAAAATATCCGCAACGAAATGGCAGACATCACGGAGAATACCTGCCGAGACGTCATGGGCAATTTTAGTGCTCGATTAAATGAATGCCGTGAGCGCAACGGATTACATTTGGACGATATCATTTTTAAAAAATAAATTCCTAAACAATGTAGTTTAATATGTAATAAACATTTTTTCAATAAAGTCCTGACTTTTTTTTAAATCGATTTTTTAAATGTGAACTTTCTTTTGAGACACCCTGTATTTAAGGTATAGAGTATTATTTCAGTAATAAACTTAAAATAAAAAGTTTTTATAATATTATTTTATTTCTTATGATTTTTTAATAATTCACATATATTAGAAAATATAGATAATTTTGAGATATTTAACACAAATCACAACTGTAGTTTTATTATTTTTAATTTTGGCATAGAAACCGTTTTAGGCACATTCAGATTAAAACGTAGCCTTTGTCTCTCAAGAAATGCTAAGTTATAATTTAAATACTTACAAAATACCCATTATCAAAAATACAAGAAGTTAAACATATATAAAAAAAATAAATTCGTCAATATAATATTAAAATTTTTTTGGGGCTATTGGTCAATTTATTATTAATTAAAAACATTTTTGGGATATTTGACGTTCCAGTTTATTTATTTCTTAAACCATCTACAGAATTACAATTAAACACTAAAAATGGATTCAAATGTCATTAATTTTTATATGTTACAGAAAATTTAAATAATAAATTGTGTGTTAACGCTGGTAAACATACCGTATCTTATTCGTCATCAAAGTCAGTGAAGCTATCTTCGCTCAAATTAATTATAATTGATTCCTCTCTCACCGATCATGAGATCGAGTTTCCACATTTTCTTTTATTCTTTTATTATATGGATTTTTCGCAATTATCTGCAGTACTTTATCCAAAAAAATCTTTCAAAAGTCCAGTAACATTATTAATTTTGTAAGTTGTGTTATTTCCAGCAACTCTACCTTTTATTTGAGAGAGATATTTCCTTCACCAACGGACATTTTCCGGATGATCTATAAGAACAGATTTCCTATCTGGTTTTTCCCAATAAAAATTAAGTTCTCTGAGCAATTTCCAGAGCTCAGTTCTTTTAATTTCAGGCAAATCCCGATCTTCATTGATTTTGGTTAGAATTTTGTCGACGGTTGAGATCTGCTTCTCATAATAAAATGTATGTACAACTCCTTTTATTACAGCTTACATCTCTTCTTCCAACGAGGTTTTTCGTCTGCCTATGATCGAATATAGCTTGGAATTACTAACAATTCCAGTCGTTTTTTTCTCCGTCAGTGTTCGGTACATGATAGATTTTCGAACTCCTGTTATATTGGAATACATGTCATCAGAGCTTTTAACATTATTATCTAGATATTAATATCTTAAGGCATCATAAACATTCATCGTAATAAGTTTTTCGTTGAGGAAAAAATGCCCTCCATCTTTTGGGTATCTCACTAATCTCAAATAATATATGAAAACAAGCACAAACAAAATAAATCACTAAAGACACACTGTAAGGTGTACTTTGCTCACTGACAGAAATTAAATTGAATTATCAGAAATTTTATTGTTGCAGTAAATTTATAAAAGCTTATAATATTTAAATATAATTAAATAGAATTAGATTTTCTCAGTTACCGGCGGCACTGAAGCAGGTACGTTGGAGGTTTCGGTAACAGTTTTATTACTCTCTATAGTTCTTGAATAGAGTATAGGAATGTGGATGCTTGCGATCGCCCCTCCCCTTCCCAAGGGCTTTGAGTTCAGGAACATAGAACCGATTCTGCCTTTTATATTAGGAATGTGTATGCTGCTGGCAACCCCCCCAGTTGAAAACTTGTTTTTTTTTGCGCCCAGGAACTTTGAACTCAGGAAAATAGACCCGATTCTGCCTCTTATACGAGGAATGTGTATGTTGATCGCATCTTCCCATCCCCTGTCGGAAACTTGTTTTTTCTTATGATCGCCCCCCCCCCTGTCCAAGAGCTTCAAATTCAAAAAAATAGCCCTGTCCCTGCCTTTTACACTAGAAATGGGAATGTTGCTGGTGACCCCCCCCCCCGGAGACAACTTGCTTTCGCTTGCCATACTGCACTTTTGTGATATCACCGCCCCCCCCAAGGAGAGAGGCTGGATCCGCCCCTGGCTTCGGTACGGATGGTTATTTCTTGGTGTTGATCGCTTCTTCTTTTAGGGCAGTGCCTAGGCTAGCATGCCAGAGATTAGGGGGGTCATATTCAAAGCGCCACCTGTTTTTCTGTCCCATTGATAAGAAAAAGCAATGACGATTACCAAAAACAGGAAACCACTAGATTCAAAAATAAAACACCCCTATTCCAAAAACAATTAAAATCTATATTTAAACAATAAGTGAAAATAATGTGTTGTATAAAATTATATTTATTAACTTAATCTGTGAAAATATGTTTATTAACTTAATCTATAAAAATATGTCACTATTTGCTACATAAACTATAAGAAAAAAAAACAAGAAACAATGAACAATAACACCACTGCAAGTATGACGTCATCTACGCCAAACGCAAAGTCGGATAGCTTTAGGTCCAGCCTAGACTGTCAGCTGATCTTGAATAACGGCGTTGAATAACCTTACCTTTTTTACTTTCAATTGTTTATATTTATTTTGAAAGAATAAACTATCTAGTAGGCCGATTAGCACTAAAATTAGGTGTTGGGCTATTATTATGTGAAATGATGTTTTAAATTACCTAATGTATAAGTATACCTTCGGTTTACAAGATATTTTAAATGAAATTAAATATTAAGTGTCCTGCTCGCAGAAAGTTTCATTAGTTCCCAATCACAGGAGAAAAATGAGAGTATACTTTCAAACCGGTAAGATCACTGTTTATTATGAAGTTCTAATACTTGAAAGGCAGTTTTGTCAATGAGTCCAAATACTTTCGGTAAGCTGGATAGCTGATGGCCTTCATGGGAGCAATGGTGAATTATATGCCGGCACTGACATGCAGATTAAATCTGAGACATGAAGGCAAAGTCCTAGTATAATATAAACTATTTGTGGCACGTGTCTGTTTCTTTTTATGGGAGCACCAAGTATTAAAAGTCACCAAGATGGTGTGTTGACTTCTTAGGTGTAATCATTTTCACTACGGTTTACTTAACGAAAAAACGAATACAATAATAATTTTGTTTATCCTCAATATCTGGCAAATGATGCCTCAATACACTAAACTCTGATTTTAGAGCCGTTTTACACACACAAGAATTATAGCCAGAATTTATCTCATAATTATGTTGAAAATTTTTATAAAACTAATTTGCTGTTTTACACATCAAAGAATTATTGTTAAAATTTTGGTGAAAATTTTCGGCATAAAAATATAGAACGTGTTCTATATTTTTATGGCTAAAATGCGGAAAGTGCGTGAAAATCGACGCGGAATAAAATTTGTGAATTCACAGCCCGCGTTTGGTAATCAATCTAACCTCAATATGTACTCATTGTTTATTGCACAAAATATCCCTTATTTTGTGATTTCTTGAATATATATGTTTGGAAACTTTCATATTTATGACATTTTTATGTTATCCTCAAAGCAAATTATTATATCTTCCTTTTTAACTGCTGGAACGTCACATGTTACGAAAATGCGCATGAGCAACAACAAAATTATCACCAAAATTATATTCAGATTTCTTGTACGTATTACACAGAATGGCATTTTATTTCAAAAATAATCTCCAAAGAATTTTCGGCAAAAATTTGTTGCGTAAAACGGTTCTTAGCTGCAAACAGGCATAAAACCAAGGCTTCGCCCAGATTCTCTCTACTAACGTTTTCAGAAATCTCTAGAACGCCAAAAACAAAAGAACAAAAACAAATACTAATGATGAATTGATGAAAGTAGTAAATGTAGAATGTTTGATACATTTCTAGGCACACTTGAATTTTTTACAATATCAGCTTTTGATGTGACAGTTGAACAAACTTTTAGCTTTTAATTTAATATTTACCTAACCTAAAATTTATGCTCTAAACACATTAACTATGATTTAAAGGAGTCTTACCAATGAATTTTAAATTATACTAAATTCATAGGCACAGATCCTGGAAACATAAATTCTAGATCCTGTCATAAAACGAACATCTTACCGGCATGTTCCGATCCGAATTAACTTCAAATATAAGTTCCGACTTACAGTAAGTACCCAGGCGGGTGTCTGGGGAAGGCAGCAGCGTACCCATTGATGAGTCCGCCACCGGTGTTAGGACGAAACACGCCTTAAAAATTTTTAGTGGTCGAAAATTAGCTTGTAATTATATGTCCCAAACATCGAAGGCATTATTACAACAATCCATTAAATCTGAGTAATATACATGGTTCACTTTGGGCACAATTAAAGATTTTTATCTATAGATTTTGAAAATATTGTGATATTAGTGCAAACTTTCGTGTTGTAATATTATACGAAAAAGACATTTTTCATAAAAATGCATTCTATAAAAGGGGGCTAGCATACTCCTTATTTTTTCTGTAATTTATATTAGTGAAGCTCAGTGGCGTAACTAAAAGTATGGGTGCACTCCACAAATTTTTGAATGCTCCCGACTATTTTGCACCCGTCTTGATCCTTCGTATTTATTGATTTTCATCAAGGAGCCTGAGGGCGCCCCTGGAATGGAAATTCTTTCGATGTCTTAATTTCTCTCGGAGATTTACGATTCTGAAACGAAAAAGTGACAATGATGACATAATGTGATGCTCCCGGCTGATCGAACCTAATGGGAGGAATTTCCAGAGGCTCTCTTTTCTAGTTTTAGTTCGGTTGACTTAAAACTTTGGGAAAATATTCTTGACATGTACTATTAGATAAAAAAAAAAAACATTATTTTTTTTGAAATTTCAAAACCCATCTAATCCCTTAACGAGACATTTTTTATACTTAAACCTCATTTTTATGACCAAAAACATGGATTCTTTTTTCATCATACTAATATTCCTACAAAGGATTAATAAAATAGCTCTAAGAGCTTTTACAGAAACAACTGTTTTGTTTTCAAACACATAATAGAAGATTTTTTGTAACTAGGATTTTGTAATTCTTTCTCATAGAATACAATAACAAGTAACAGCATGTTGAATATCTTTTGTAAAATAAATAAAACGAGCATTTTAATTGTGATCGAGCTTTGGTATAATTTTTAGTGTTGGAAAAAAGTTTTACTCTTTCAAAATAAAACGATACTTGAAGTAAAGGAGATCTGGAAAAAGCGCTGTCAATAGATTCAATTTCTAAAGTGTTTACAATAATTAGAAGAAAGGGGCTTAAAGTTAATTTTAAAAATTTTAACTTACGATTATCATTCGTGGTTAAATATTAGATTAAACTATAAATAAAAGTATCTCTAATAGAAAATATTAGTTTGTTTTACAAGATATATTATTTCTTGTCAAAGTATTAAAATTTGACTATCATAAATAACTCTATTACATTTCTTTAAAAATAAGTTTTATGTGTGATCGGTATGTCAAAATAATGTTTATAAATATTTCGAACATTTAAATATTTTATTTCACACTAACTTTAATTAACCAATAAATCAATATATAAATTTATTTCTTTATTGAGTCCAATTTTTTTAAGTTCATCAAAGAATTTTAACACATTTTTGGTCTTCAAAAATTCACTACACAATTCTGCTGCTTTTTTACAACAATTTGCATGATCAACATATTTTATATATAACAATAAATCTTGACCCTCACTTTCTTCTTCAACTAAAAAAGATAAATATATGGAACATCCTTCGTTCATAATGAACTATTCATAAAGGTCCCTCACAAAATTTTCAATTTTAGGCATCATCTTCACCATGCAATTTGATTAGTTCTTTTAATACAACGGGATCTCTAATATATTGGTTTAAATGACGAACTTCATCATGAAACCAACTTAACTTCACTAATTCACGTATAAACTGTACAATATCTTTGTTTGAAAATAACGTTCGCACAATTTCACAGCCTCTATATGGTTTTTGGATATATCTAAATAATATTGAAACCAAGATGGACCACTATCAACTGCATAATGTTCGAACTCAAAAGCAGAACTTTTACATTTTTTATAAAATTTTTGAATTAATAAATTTAATTCACTTTCGTTAGAAGCAGAAGACATATTTGATTTTAGTATGTTTTAAGCTGGTAAAGTGTTGCTCTTATAATCAAAATTTAAAGAAGGGATACAAGGTCATGTTAGCATGTATACGAAGTAACTCGAATGTATACGAGATAATTCGATAACAAGAGGAGGAGGGTGAAAAGTGTTGATGATACGAGGTTTTTTAAAAAGTATAATGAGAGATTTGAAAAGTATAATGAGAGAAGAAAAGAGGAGGAGGATGAAAAGTGTTGATAATTTACTCTTCTTACTCCTCCTCCTCTTTCCTTCTCTCATATATCCACTACTCATTATCTTAATTACAGACTGACTCAAGTACCAAAAAATGTAAATTTTTATTTCCGTTATAGTTACTTGAGATTTTACAATTTAAATAAAAAGTGCAAACAAATTTTCTTTTAAAAAATTGTCAATATAAGTTTTTATCTCTACTTGATTTAATGCAAGATTTTTTAAATTTATGTATGGGTGTCTTAGTATTAGGATAGGTAGAGATTATTTACCATTTTTGGTTATTTTAAAAAGTGAATATAAATTTTTCTCGTGTATCTATACCAGTCAATGTATAATCTTGAATATATAGTACACCATACCTTTCCATTTAACAGCTTTAATTAAGCACAATTATTTTGAAAACGTCTCAATAGACACAAGCTCCAAGAACTACTAGTTACAGTTATTTAAAAAACAATATTTTATGACAGAATACCATAAAATGTAACCCCTAAATTTCAGAAAATTATTGTGTTTTATCGGAGCATTTGCTAAACATCATTTATTACGTTAATTCTAAAAGGGTCGAACTTTTTTTCATTATTATAACAAATCTGCATTTCATAAAATGTCATAGGTACTTATAGTGGCGTCCTTTCAATTTAAGACCCTGTATGACTATAATTTTTCGATCGATTTAATTTAAAGCAAAATTAAAAATCAAATTCGATTTAATAGAAAGCACCCTACGGTGTTTATTTATTGATACCTGCCAAGCTGGTGAAAAGCCCTTAATTGAGTCACGTGATGAGACCAGCCCATTAATAAAAGAAGCCTGATACGCGATGGACCTACCCTTAAATTTTTTTCGATAAAATAAACAGCGGGGCGCACCTTTTGATATACCGATAGTGATGCTATTGTTCTTTATAGCAAACGGTCTAGGTGTTAGTTTAAAACAAAAAGAGTAATGAATTGGCTGCACGCGAACAGCGAAAAAAATTAACCACAACTACCTATTTATAAATTTTAAAACGTATTCCTATTAAAAAATTTCGTTCGTATACAGGGTGTGTGGAGATGATGAGTCATTATCGTAAAGAGAAGGAAAATAACACGGATGATCTATATTATGAAAATAGTTCGGTTACTTCCGAGTATGCTTATCAGGGTGATTTTCCGGGAAATATAATTAGGAAGAATCTGCAAATTTGACAGTGTACCAACCTGCATGGGAGATAGCTGGCTAAAATGTTTTCAAGATGGTGGCAATTTCGGTTATACCGGAAGTAGATGTCAACTTGCTTATTTTAAACGGAACACCCTATATATTATTGCATTTTTGATCTCTACGTAAAATTCTAGACGTATTTCATGTATAATATTCTATACTTAAGTCTCACCGTTTTGGACATATTTAAATTTTTATGTCAAAAATGACGTTGACGGACCAAAACTTAACTATAAATTTTTCCTATAAGAAAGTCTTTACTATTTAATTTGGGTTAGTTTTCTTGTAGACGAAGATCGACTTCAGTAGTCTTTTTATGATATTTTGAAAATTATTTGTATAGAGTGGTCAGAAAAGAAGAATAAAAATCATATTTAAAAAATCGTCGAAAGTCAATTTTTCAAATAGAAAGCACATATTTTAATAATCTTATCATATTAAGCATTAAAAATAAGGGTAAATTTGTATAAGGCTGTCAATTTCACAAATTTGTAGTTTCTAAAATATTAGCAATTTAACATTTTTCTATTGTAAAAATGCTGTACGGCTTTTAAGTTTTGTTATTAGTTGGCCATGACGGCGGGGCGTGACGGAAATAAAATAATCGAACCCTACAGAATTGTCACTATTTCTTGGCATTTGACATTCATTAATAATAATCATGCCGGGGCGATTAAATTATACGCAAGATGATTATTTAAATTTATTTATTATTTGTGGAGAATGTGATAAGAGTTTAAATAATCTTCTTGCTTGTAATTTAATCACCCCGGCATGATTAATATTAATGAATGTCAAATGGCAAGAAATAGTGACAATTCTGTAGGGTTCGATTGTTTTATTTTCGCCACGCCTTGCCGTCATGGCTAACTAATAACAAAACTCAAAAGCCGTATAACATTTTTACAATAGAAAAATGTTGAATTGCCAATATTTTGCAAATTACAAATTTTTGGAATAAATAACCGTTTACAAAGTTACCTTTATTTTTAATGCTTAATATGATCAAATTATAAAAATAGGTGTTTTCTATTTGAAAAAATTGACTTTTGACGATTTTTTAAATATAATTTTTATTCTTCCTTTTTGACCACTCTGTACCAATAATTTTCAACATATCATAAAGAGACTACTAAAGTTGATTTTCGTCTACAAGAAAACTAACCCAAATTAAATCGTGAAGACTTTCTTATAGGAAAAATTTATAGTTTTAGTCCGCACATGTCATTTTTGATATAAAAATTTAAATATGTCCAAAAGAGTGAGACATAAGTGTATGTATGTATATGTATATATATATATATATATATATATATATATATATATATATATATATATATATATATATATATATATATTGTTGTAGAATTCTATCTACAAGAACCTTAAAAAATCATAAAAATAAATTAAACATCTAAACACCGTTGAAATTCCGAGAAAAAACTGCACGTTGTCGGCGGTAACGGCGCATAGACACCGACACAGACGGCGGCGCAGACATAAAGCTTTGGCGGACCGCGCTAAACGCTAATCGGTTCCTTTCGGAAGACCCGACGGAGTGCCGAGAAATTATAAATAGCACCCGATGTCGCGATTCGTGAGCAGAATCTGGTTGTCTTTAAAAGAGCGCAGATCTCTCAAATTTTTTTTTTACACGCGCACGAGTATGTAAGTCTTTTGAAGCTTTTATTCTGGCTTCAGTTAAATAAAAAACCGTGACACTCAAATTTTAGTCAAATTCCAGCGCCGTCGGAAAAAATAAGCTTTTCTAAAAAAAAACCTTTCCGCGTCGATTTCTTTTTTATTTCTTGCGGAAACTATTTGAAATTAATATATAGAGTATTCACGCGTCTACTTTTACGACTATAATAATTTGCGTAAAGGAAACCTGATAGCGACATACCCGATTTAGACATTCCCGATTGCGGCTTAAATAATTTTCTATTAAGAGAAAATTAGTGATAACCTGATAGTGACATCGTTAACGGATCTTAGAACACTAAACGTGCCTTAGTTTGCGTTTAACACCAAAACAAAAATTTTTGCGAAAATTTAATTTTAGAAAATTTATTAAGAGTCCCAACACTACATTTAATTTCGACACAAAACTTAAGAGCCCCAGTCAAAAAAAAATGTCTACTGCAAAAAGTCCTATAAGAGCTCACGTCTAATAAAAAACAAAGTAAATATTGGCCAAGTTCTCATTCAACCCAAATTCCATATACTTAATTTTTCCATATATTAAGTATATTAAAGCCCAGCCCTCCGTGATTTTTGTATTTTTTATACAAAACATTCTAATTTAAGAGAAAAAAGAATTTATTAAAAAATGTCCAATCCCTTCTCTCACAGTTCCTTCCGGTCTGATGAGGCGGGTGGCATTTCAGGCTGTCCGGGTGGTTTTGGTGGGACCTCCGCGGCCCCTCGTGGTGTCGCGCCAGACCTAACAAGATTCCATACTCGTAATGAATCTGACATGACCCAAATAAATCAAAATGCTGAATTATATCCCAACACTTTAATTTCTCCAATGGAACAATTTTTAAATGATATCCAAGCTTCACGTCAAGGTGGGGACCACTTAATGCAGGGACAAACGCATACCATAAACGACAAAAATCCTGATACGCAAGTCATTCACAGCTCGTATACGTCGTTCGCGTTCGATCGAAACGTACCTCGTGGCGTTCTCGCGGAAAATCCGATCTCCACTATTAATTTTCCCAAAACGACGGACGTGCATATACGACAATATATATATATATATATATATATATATATATATATATATATATATATATATATATATGAAATATGTCTAGAATTTTACGTAAAAATCAAAAATGCAATAATATATAGGGGATCCGGCAACTCAATTCTATAAATTCATTCATCAAGTCGGCAATTTTTTTTATAAATAAAACTTACTCTTAAGAATTCGCTGTTATCTCTCATATTAGCTACTAGAATATATTTTTAAAGTCTTTTAACCCATTGAGAAATTCCAACATTCTGTATGATTATCTATGTGCGTTCATCCAAATGCAAACTCATATTGCATTTTAAAAGAAACTAAGTCTGTTGAACAGATTTTTATATTCTTTTCAGTGCATCGGCTGGCTCTTTTTCCATTGACCGCCTTTAAATGAGTACATGTTTTCAAAGAACTTTCAAATATTTTTTTACCTGTTAAAAACGATGTTTAAAGAAAAACTTGTAGAAAAAAAAACTGAAATATATTTATATATAAAAGTTGTATTTTTTTTCAAGGATCCGTTCTTTCTTCCAAAATTTTGATTAAAAATAATTTATTTACTAATATTATGAATCGTTAAGAAGACACTAATGATAAGTAACAAATTTAAAGGAGTTAATAAGGTAAACGACCCAGTTGTGGAACGATTTTGCACCAAATTTTATTTAACCTTCTTCAGCTTATTAATTGAAGCTAAAAGTAAAATAATAGAAGTACCATTAGATCGGCCTTGCCCCCCACAATCAAAATGGGGTATTTAAACATTGATTTTGTTTTAAAAATTTTTAAAATAAATTAATATTTGATTGTAGCTAATGACCCTATTATGGAACGCGTTTTTTCAATCCCGACCCACTGTTCCAAATCATCGTGGCCGTATTTTGGAATACCTTTCCAAGAATTTATTAAATTTGATTTTTATGAAATTAAAGTATTTTCAACAACTGTTATTGATTATTAGTGTGTTTGTTTTAGTTAAATGTAGTATATATTCGTAGGTATGTATATAAATAACTTTATTAATATTCCATAAATCAATCAATAAGTAAAGTGGGTACCGATGATGCTTCAGCTTTGATTTTCATCCAATAATCAAACAAACCCATTTTCTACACACTTAAGAAATTCTTTAAGTAACTCTGGTGATAGACTCTTTTCAAAATTTGCTCGATAACTTGATGCAGTGCACTCTGTTGTAGTTCCAAGATTCGTAGAATTATTTTGTTTCATCTTTTTCTTTTTACTCAAAACGTTATAGTCTGGTGCTTCAGGGTCAAACGGCATAAGACCAGTTGATTTAAATCCATTGACAACCGCCTTGCTTGCCCCAGGAAAAGAGTCAAGAGCTAGCTTCAACACCTTCGCAAAATCTTGTCTTGATAGTCTCTTTTTGTCATATTCAATTTTCCATTGAGGAAATATTTTTTTCCATACTTCTTTGAATGAATGGAAGAAAGCAAAATCTAAAGGTTGCATCAGATGAGTAGAATGAGGAAAAAGAGGACACAATTCTATTTTCTTTTCCATGCAGAAATTTACCAATGGAATTGTTATGTGAGAAGAATGTCCATCTAGATACAGGAATATAGGAAATTCTTCTTGCTGTTTTACAAGCCAAGGATAAAATATGTTGGTGATATACTCATCAAAGCTCTTTATAGTCATCCAACCATTATCTGAAATTCCAATGGCCCAATCAGAAGGAGAATTCTCTACTATATTCTGGTACTCTTTCTTTATAAGGATACATGCACATTGGTGGAGCTAGGACACCTTTAGCGCTGTACATGAATAAAACTGTCAGAGCTCCTTTCTCGTCAGCATCTACAACTTTGTAAACATTTCTAGCACCTGTGAGAGCGACAACTCTGTTTGATTTAGGGCAGAGTTGAATACTGGTTTAATCACAGTTGTAAACTCTTGAGGAGTGTACGTTTAGCAATTTTTTTTCATTAAGATGATTTTTTATTGATTGAAACCAGCCTCTTAAATCATCTGCACTGACTTTAGCTCGGTCAAGAAGTGAATTTTGGGCTGTTTGAGTGGATAAAGAAGTTTGATATCTCCTTAGAAAAGCTTCATATCAATGTCGGCCTGGACGATTGTTCACAAATGGATTTTTAATGCATAATTCGGTAACATATCTTTGTACACTATCGAGAATATCAATTTTTCCTACGGGATGGCCTCTTTGTGATCTATAAATGATCCAGGTGCTCAATTTCTTTTGATAAAACTGATTCCGGTCCACTTTTCTTTGTGATAACATTACCTTCCATGTCTTTTTTTCGGTGCAACGTAGATATTGGAATGTCATACTCTTGAGACACTTCTCTAAAAGAATCCCCTGCTTTTAAAGCTATCAGAGCTTTTTTAAGGGTATCTTCCGAATAACACTCTTTCTTGATTTTTGTTTTTTTTATTCTTTTTGGACTTTCTAACTATCTTTTTCTTCACGTCTTTTGCCATATTAATACCATATACTTAATTATTTTATAAATAAAATTTCACATCTAAAACAAATATAACCAAATCAGTTGTTAGCTTTTAGGTTATATTAATCAAAACATAAGAAAAGATTGTGCAAAGTATACTTACTTTAATAAAAATGAATCTAATGTAAATTCTAGTATTGAAACTAACAATCAAAATTAAATTTGCTCAAATTTTAATGCAATAAAAGTTATTTTCAAGTTATTTTTGCGCGAACGACCATGCGACATTTTCACGTTCCATAAACAAGTGCATCTATACAACACGATGTACGTATTTTTAGAACGCCCGTTGACATCGTTCAATAAATAGGGTCTCTTAAATAATTTTTGTACAGGGTGAGTCAACGATTGGATGAAGTAGGTTTGTGCCTTTTCGGTGAAATTTACAAAGAAACTATATTTATTGTTTGATACAGTTTATTTTTACGCAGATTTTAAAAATATTTAGGACTCTACAGGGTGAGCCAAAAAACTAGGACAGCATAAAGTTGTATTTTTTTAAATAGAACACCCTATATACGGAATCGTATTTTCGATTTAGCTTATAATTTTAAATCTTTTTTATTAAGGGTTTACTATAACAAAACTTTGTAGTGTCTGAGATAATTAAGTTTAAAGAAAAAAGTCACTTTTTCAAGCATCAATTCAATCCTAAATAACGTTTTCAATTTTGTGACAAATATATTCAAATTTGGAATTTAGCAAGGCCAAGGACAAGTTAACATAATTTTTACCTAATATTTGCAATAAAAGCTACAGGGTGTTGAACACATCGGCTCAAATTTGAACAAGTTTAAATGAATAAATATCTTTTTTTTAAATGGTACACCCTGTATATTTTCATGTTATTTAATAGAGTAATAAAAACCCTAAAAGTTTTGTTCAATATATCCTATACGTATTTATAATAGTTTTTGAGATATTTCAGTTTTTCTTATTTTCCATACTTTTTTATAGAAATAGTCTTCATTATCATAGTAGCCATGGCAAAAACAATGTAAAAGAACGTTTTTCTGTGTGTCAAATTTATAACCGCAATCGCTTCTTTTGGTTTTTATGTAGTGTAGTTTGGTTTTTTTTGCATTCATCTTATATTGTAAAATGAATTTTCCAAAGAATGAGTTAATAGATATGATTTATACAATAGGAGAGGCTCAAAAAAATTGCCTTCTTGCTCAAAGAATTTACAAAATGAAGTATCCTGATCGACGCCAGCCTAATACCCATACTTTTCAAAACTTAATGCAAAGATTTGATTCTTCTGGTACTGTTGATTATCCAAAACGTAAAGTGGTCAACAAACCAGTAACTAATGAAGAAAAAGAACTACAAGTATTGTTAAATGTTCAGGAAAATCCTTATATTGGTAGCCGTCAGTTAGCAGCATTATGTGAAACATCACAACCACCGCTAATCGTACTACCAAGAAATATAGGTATCATCCATATCACATGGAATTACACCAAGAATTGCATGGACAGGATTTTGAAAGTCGTGTAAACTTTTGTCGTACAATAAATGCGGAGATTCAATTAAATCCAAATTTATTATGCAAGGTAATGTTTAGTGATGAAGCTACTTTTAGAAGTAACGGTGCCGTAAATAGACGCAACATGCATTATTATGCCACAGAAAACCCATTTTGGATTAGAGAGGTGCAACATCAAAACCACTGGTCATTAAATGTTTGGTGTGGTATTCATCATAATCGAATTATTGGACTCCACTTTTTTAATGAACCAGTAAATGGCCATAGTTACCTGAACTTTCTACAAGAAGAACTACCCCAACTGCTTCAAGGTCTCGATAGGGATGAGCTCGACAGTATGTGGTTCCAGCACGATGGTGCGCTTCCGCATTACCATCGTGAAGTTTGTGCGTTTTTGGACCAACGATATCCGCAAAAATGGATTGGACGTGGGGGTTTCATTGAGTGGCCACCAAAGTCTTGCGACATCACCCCATTAGATTTCTTCCTATGGGGTTATATTAAAAATAAGGTGTATGTTAATCCACCAACAACAGTGGAAGATATGCGAAACAGGATTAGGGATACCTGTAGAACAATAACGCCACTAATTTTGTCCAGGGTCCGAGAAAATCTGCAAAAAAGACTAAATTTGTGCATTGCACAAGAGGGTCGTTTATTCGAACACTTATTAAAAAGAAATAATTAATCTCAGTATTTAATAGGTAATTTTTTTGTTTCAATTTAGTATAAAAGTAAATATGTATTTGCCTTGTCGTTATTGTTGTGTTAATTTTCTCACATTATGTTTAATTAAACTATTGCCGTTGTAATATAACGAATAATGCATTTCATCATATTTAACCACATTCTGTTTGTTTCTGTAGTTTCTTTTTATTATTTTACATGGCTACTATGATAATGAAGACTATTTCTGTAAAAAAGTATGGAAAATAAGAAAAATTGAAATATCTCAAAAACTATTATAAATAGGTATAGGATATATTGAACAAAACTTTTAGGGTTTTTATTACTCTATTAAATAACATAAAAATATACAGGGTGTAACATTTAAAAAAAAAGATATTTATTCATTTAAACTTGTTCAAATTTGAGCCGATGTGTTCAACACCCTGTAGCTTTTATTGCAAATATTAGGTAAAAATTATGTTAACTTGTCCTTGGCCTTGCTAAATTCCAAATTTGAATATATTTGTCACAAAATTGAAAACGTTATTTAGGATTGAATTGATGCTTGAAAATGTGACTTTTTTTCTTTAAACTTAATTATCTCAGAAACTATAAAGTTTTGTTATAGTAAACCCTTAATAAAAAAGTACAACTTTATGCTGTCCTAGTTTTTTGGCTCACCCTGTAGAGTCCTAAATATTTTTAAAATCTGCGTAAAAATAAACTGTATCAAACAATAAATATAGTTTCTTTGTTAATTTCACCGAAAAGGCACAAACCTACTTCATCCAATCGTTGACTCACCCTGTACAGTACAAAGTTTAACCTTTCAACTTATATAAAACATAAAATTCTGCATGTAAAAATATAACAGGCACTTTTAATTTAAAGGTTTGCACTTCATCCAAAATGTTGTGCCTTATCTTGGTGAGTGCGAATTTTTTTACTGTCACTCAGGTACCACATTTCAAATCGATTTATTAACTAATGAATAGCGATATTCTTATTAATTTTTGAATTTAATGTATTTTTTAATAACTATAAATTAAGTTTAATTAACTTTGACAAAAAAAGCACACTAATATTATACAAAGTATTTTTATATGAAGTGTTCCAAAACCGGGGCTCCGTTCCATAAGTGGGCCGTTTACCTTATGTATTTTTCTTTAACGTAAAAGGTTGTGATTTTAGGTTATGTGTTCTATTAATGCCCTTATTTTGCATGTTATCATAATCGATTTTTCTGGTGAACTTATTGATTGTTTTTTTCTGCAGTTCACTGCTAATTTTACGTTCCAGATATAACATGTGAACAAAACTGATGTAAAAATACTATCGTTTTATTAAAAAAGAAGAAAGCTCCCATCTAAATTATTTTCATCTCTGCAAAACACAGCAATAATTTTCCCACTGTTGTTTTACTTAAATCTTTATGTGCCAAAATAAAGAAAATATTACCTGCTTTTATTCCAATACTTTAAATCTCCTTTATAGAGCATTAAGGGTATAAAAACGCAATAAAACACAGAATGGGAAAGTCAAATAAATCCTCCCGTACGAATGTTGTGGTTTATCGTATTTGTTTTTATATACCTACTTTCTAACTTTTATATTTATTAAAATAAGAAAAGTTTCATACAATAAGCTTTTATTCTAGTTGCAAAGAATAGACGAAAGTAAACTAAACTTTACTATTTTTATATTATTCCAAGTAGATCGTTCATGTTTTTTAGATATTTAAATACGTAAAGAAAATGTCCGCGATATGATATGATCCTAATAAATATGAACGTTAGTTAGTTAGTTTAAAGGTTAAAGGCGCGTCAGTATCTCAGACCATTTAGCGTCTTCTGTAGAAATTGTTGGGTTTATTTAAACTTTACTGTAAATATCAATATGCCTCAAGAAACAAAGTAAGCGTTTGGCCTTAGTCAGATCAAAAGACATAACTGTCGCAAAATTATTTGAGGTTAGATACCTCTCTCTAGCATTTCTGTATGAGGGACAGTCAGATATTATGTGTTTTATAGATAGAGGGGAACGACAACACGGACATTGAGGTGGGTCCTCGTTTTTAAGAAGAAAGGAATGAGTCATTCTGCAGTGTCCAATGGCGATTCTCTTCCAAACAACATTTTCCCTTCTGGACAGTTGGGGGAAGTGGTATGTCTCTGAGAAATTTCTTTTAATGTGGGAGAGTTTATTGGGGTTTTCTAAAGATTCCCAGCGAACCTGCACAATGTTGCAAATAATGTTATCGATGTGTCTATTGAATTCTTTGGGGTTGAGTAGAGAGAAGAAAGGGGTGCCTTCAAGGATTGCAGATTTTGCTTGAGTGTCGGCCAATTCATTCCCCTCTATGCCGATGTGGCTCGGGGCCCACATGAAAGCTATGTACAGATTATGTTGGGATCCCATTTTAAGAAGGTCGAGAATTTGATTCATGAGAGGGTGGGATGCGTTAATGGCTTGGATCGATCTCAGGCAGCTGAATGAATCAGAAATGATTAGATGATTCGTGGTGGAGGAGTGCTTAATTATCTCTCTGATGCATTGCTTGATGGCAAACAACTCAGCTGAAAAAATGGATGAAAGTGGATTTAATTTTGTTTTGTTGCATGAAAAGCTGGTTACGGCAGCTGAGCCAACCCCTTGATCCGATTTGGAACCGTCGGTAAACGATAGTTTGAAAGATTTGAACTTAGAGTTAATTAGGCTAAATAAGTGTTGTTTGAAAATGGAAGGTAGAGTTTTGTTCTTATCACACTGCAGAAGATCAAAATTGATTTCGAAAGGGGGAAAATCCCAGGGGGAGAAGATCTGAGGGAGGAGGGGGGGTGGTATTGGGAATTGATATGTTATGGGAGGCTATAAACGCAGAAGCTCTATCATTAGCACCCAATGTGATATTTGAGACAACCGGGAAATCATAAGGATTAAGGATTTTATCATAATCCAAAAGGAATGGTCTAGATTTGACAGATATGAAGTATTTTATAAGAAGAGAAGAACGTCGGAGACACCGAGGAGGAGTGTTGGTACTGCACTGAAGACTGGCTATTGGGGAGGTACGAAATGCACCAGTCGATAATCGTAGGGCTTGGTTCTGGATAGGGTCAAGGGAAGAGATATACGAGGGCCTAGCCGAGTCATAAGCAATGCACCCATAGTCCAGCTTGGGGAGAATGATGGAATTGAATATTTTGAGGAGCGTGTGGAAGTCTGAGCCCCAGGTGGTATGGGAGAGAAACTTTAATAAATTGAGATCCTTGAAGCATCGAGCCTTAAGGGAGGCAATGTGCGGCCGCCAGTTAAGCTTATCATCAAATATTAGGCCAAGAAATTTAAGTTGGCTGTCCATAGGGAGATGTCTACGGCTTAGTGAGATAGAGTTTAGCTTTAAGCAGTTTCTCTTTTTACAAAAGTGGGTGTCCGTTGATTTAGACTGACTAAAAGTAAAACCTGTCTTCATTGCCCATGATTGCAGTTTTTGAATGCATAGCTGAAGTTGTCTTTCGCAGGTGACAGATGATTGTGAGGCGATATATATATATATATATATATATATATATATATATATATATATATATATATATATATATATATGTAAGTGATCAGCGTAGAGTCTGGTCGTGTTGGAGGGAGGAATATAGTCATTGATGGAGTTCATGGATAGAAGGAAAAGAGTGCAGCTAAGCACTGAGCCCTGAAGGATGCCATTTTTGAGAGGCTGGGAGGGGGAGAAATATGAACGATATTTGGAAAATATTAAGATTTAAATCCAAGAAAATTAGAAATCGCAGTGGTTCATTTTTTGAAATGTGTTTATGGAATCCTTATTTTTTTCATTGCTTTGAATATTGACAATAATTGCAATGGGTAGTTCCAATATTTTAGAACTACTAAAGTAAACACATACATATGTAACATAGACAAGCTCTGTTTATAAGCCTAATCGTCCTATTTGAAAGCATTTAGGATAAGCAAAGTTATCGTTAAGTCAAGCACGAATCGTCAATTTGATGGAATATTATATCATTGAACCGAGACTCTTTTTGACGTAATTTTCATTTTTAACCGACTTCTAAAAGAAGGAGGTTCTCAATTCGTCGACTATGTATTTTTTTTATGTATGTACACCGATTACTCCGAAACAGCTGCACCGATTTGAATGAAATTTTTTCCGTTATATTCAGGAAGTTGCTGCGGTGGTCCAATATTTATTTGGACGAAATTG
This sequence comes from Diaprepes abbreviatus, assembly GCA_034092305.1. Lineage (NCBI taxonomy): Eukaryota > Metazoa > Arthropoda > Insecta > Coleoptera > Curculionidae > Diaprepes > Diaprepes abbreviatus. Next base: position 1,281,691 of record JASJET010000217.1, read on the forward strand.
GTGCAGTAAAATCCAAGATGGCGCTGATAATATGGCGGCCAAAAAAATAATTTTGTCAGATTTTTTCCAAAATTGGTATGGGGGAACTTTCGGGGTCGTATACAACGAATCTGAAACTAGCTTCCAAAATAGTTTTAAAAAATTCAATATGGCGTACCCAATATGGCGGATAAAAATTAATTTTGTCCGACTTTCTCCTAAATTGGTCCCGGGGAGTTTTTCTGGATGGCACATAACGAATCTGAAAATTAATTTTGTCCGATTTTTTTCAAAATTGATATGGCAGAGTTAAAAAAATTAAATCCAAGATGGTGGATGAAATAATCTCTTGATTTTGTTTAAAATCAGTACTGGGGTATTTTTTTAGTGTTAATTTGGAATTTAAAATATTTTTTGAAAAACTTACTCTGACGGATTCAATATGGCGTCTTAAAAATTTTACATTTTTTCCAAACTTGAGGGTGTAAATTATAAAAGTATAAAATTATTTTTATCAGGATTCAATATGGCGAATCTAATATAGCAAACTAAAAATTTTACATTTTTCGATTTTGTTCAAAGATTGGACTGAATCGTTTTTGAGGATGTAAATAGTGAATATAAAATTATTTTAAGGAAATCTGTCAGACGCATTATGGTGGATCTCATCTAAAATTGGTACTAGGGGACCTTGAAAGGTCTAGATTTAGATTAGATTAAGACGTTAAAATTACTTTTTTGAAATTTAATATGGCAGATCCAATATGGTGGGTTGAAAATTTTATCTTATTCGCATTTTTTAAAATTTGGTATTAGGGGGTTTTTGGGGTCGTGTATTACGAATATCAAGTTAATTTTTTACAACTATTAGGTTGATAAGATACAATATGAGGGACTGAAAATTTTACATTTTGGTATTTGGAGAACTTTAAGAATTAAAGAATTTTTAGTGGTTCATTTTGGGATGATTTACAACTTTGGATAAAATGGGTACTTTTTGGCCACCTTGAAGTCATTGCAAGGTACACTAATCTCGATTAGTACTTAGTTCAGGTTAGTTCAGGTTAGTTAAATAATTTATGGATATCATAATGAATTCAAAACTAAAAATCGAGATAAAATTCCATGATTTTCTATTTATTACAGAAAAAAGACAATATTTCTTTTCATTCATTTCAAATGATATAGTGAAATAAGTTGAGATATGTTTATGAAAGTTGATTTCCAACGATGCCAGAGCTATTTAGGTGGGTTATGTTGGTTCTAAAGTTATAACCCTATTAATATTTCATTATCGTACGCATTTAATATTTCGTTGTATTGACGTTCATTGTTACATGTGGCCTCTTTAACATTCATCTTATACTCAGTCATGTTCAAATATGCGAACAATTTAGAAAGAATAAATCTACAAAAAAAAGAAAGTTTCTTTTTTATGGATACCCAGTCACGTGGGCATCGAAGGCAACGAGGAGGCTGTCAAATTAGCAAAAGAGGATCCATAACTATACCTATAAACCTCATGTTTTGTCCAGGAGACCTTCGTGTGTTTTCCAAACATAAAATAAGAGCCCTTTGACAGCTAGAATGGAACCTCTAATTGGAAGAAAATAAACTGGTAAAAGATACCATCTTTACTAATATTGCCCTAAAGACTTATTCCAGACAGCCCCTGTCCCTTATGACCAGGCTCAGAATTGGTCACACCAGATTGCTCTGATTCCCTCACCTGCAACTAATGCAGAGATGCCCTTTTAATTAAACATATTTTTGATTCTTTCCTCAAATATTTTTATTACCTGATTGAACACGATATTAAAGGCCCCCTTAAAGAAAAACTCTCATATGGAAACACAATGAAAACATTCGCTTTTCTCCGAGACATCTCGCTGTTCCCCATATCTGGATTACAAACATACTTATCAATCTATGTCTATTTATATTTGTCTTGTTTCTACCAAAACGTACTAGTCTTCTTTTTGATCTATCTTACTAAATAGTATATGTTAATGTCAAAAGCACCACAGTATCGCTTGATCTCTATATTTCCGCGATCACCAAAAAACTCCCATGAGTTGACGTGTTCTTAATTAATATAAATCAATCATTCAATCAAATATGTAAGTATTCTTATAAATGAATTTTTAGTAACCTTGTTTTTATGATTTCGTGGTGCTGTGATGTGAGAAAGCTATGCTTTAACGCCGCCTTTTGTAATTTTTATTAATTGCAACAAATACATCTATTAATTCTTATTATTATCTCGTTTGTTTTCAACGAAAGTTTATAATTTTTTTAAGTGTGAATAAAGCTTTATAAATCATGATTATTTGTTAAATACTTTGTATGTAACAATTTAAAATTTATAAAAGTCATGGTAACCACATCACATTTACATTTGTCACGTCATTCATTATTTGTCAAGCATCTGCCTTAATCAAAATTTCAAGTAAATTTTATTAAAATTTCAGCAATGAACATAGAAAACAACAAAGAGGACCACGACATAAGTTCTGACTCATCATGGACACTCATAAATGATTCACGAAAGGGTTCACGAAAAAATTCATTTGAAAAAGTATGTATTGATATGACGAATGGCAACGTCACAAAAGAAACGCTGGAACAAAAGTCGGAAGATGTTAACAAACAGGAAAGTAATTCGGATGTAAGTGATACCAGCTTCATAACGTTTGATGAATATTCTTTGGAAAGGTTGGCAGAATGTGACACCACTCAATCAAAAATAAAAAAGAATAGGAAAAAACGTAAAACTTCCAAGACATGTTGTGGTGATTCTACGAACTTATTAACCATAGCAGCATGTTTCTTTATTATAACAGGTATTACTTTGCTGACAACTTTATTACCACCTAATTATGTTGAATCTGCCGAGCTGGAAAGTCTTCAAAACCATCTTACAGACGTTTATGAACATTCCAGTGATCTTACCAATGAAAATAGTGTAAATAGTTTGCATGCTGCTCTGGAAGTTATTGATTCTGCTAGATCAACGGATGTTTTAAATATTATGTCTCAAACTATAAGTAATGAAGACACGTGTCAAGCTTTTCCAGAATACCTAAATAACTTTGATAAACCTGATAATATATCAGAATTTAAAATAAGAATTTTTTCGCCTTATGCTAAAGAAATGTATAATGATGAAACCAAAGCACTGGATGAAGTAAAAATTGAAGAAAAGCCAAACAATAAACCTAAAGCTCTTCTTGAAGTAGTGAAAGATATTGTCAAAAGTCCTAGCATGCAAATATTTGTAGCTACCTTGATACAAGATCTCTGCCTTATTAAACTTATCAACGAATTTTCCAAGTGTACAAAAATGGAGTCGACAGAAAAGAAAAAAATTGAAATGGACGGTACAAAAGTTGTAAAGAAATCCAAAAAAGTATCCGGAACAACGAAAAAGAAATTAAAGAAAACAGTTCCTCAAGAAAAGAATGAGACCGTATTGAAGAAGAAAAAATTACCGAAAAATTTGTTACCAGAATTATCAGATCGACAGAAAAAGAACATGAGTTCTGTTTACATAAATCAAAGTAAAACTTATGAAAATGGTAAAAATGAATGTAAAAAACGAATTGAAGAACTTGATACTAAAGGTGCAACAGTTGGTCATAACCATCGGCAAAATATCCAGCAAATAAAAAACAAATTTCAGAAGAAAATATTTGAATTGAAAGAGCAAGAAAAGGACAATTACAGCAGATCACAGAAAGTAAATTTCACAAGGGAGAAATTTCTGCAACGTTTAAAATCCGACAGAGAAATTTATCTACACAGTTTAAGGAAAATCCGTGAAGAAAGAAAGAAACTACTCGATAATGTGTGCCATGGTTTAAATTTGAGTGATTTAGGATCTAAAGATGCTTCAGTTGGGAACTATGCCGTAGTATTACCAAGTAGCTATGACTATAGTAAGGCAGTAACAGAAATAAAAGAAAACACTAAACTACAAGATAACAAGAAACTGAAAGAATTCAATAATGAAACATTTAGCTATGCTCCTTTAAATGGCGAGAATGCAATTTTAAAACAAAATCAAAACGATATTAATACAAAGGAAATAAAAAACCATACTTACAAATATTGTGAATTAAAAAGAAGATATCTCAGAAAAAAAGCCAAAATTATGCACAAGAAGCAAGCCAAAAAGGATGCTACAGAAGTGCAGGATATAATGACAAATATCGTCAGCCAGTTATCTGAATTTACACCACAATCTACAATTTCTGAAGTTACCGAGGAAACAAGTTTTCAACCAGTTGTTACCGTAGAAGATGATACTGTCGAGCAAGGGTTCGAAATCGTTAATAAAAGGAAACCAAGAAAGAGAAACCTAAACAATTTGTATCAAGCTGCATTCGAAGGACAAAGTAAAAAAATTAAGCAACATGACGCACGAAAGTGGAACAAAAATAACTTCGATGAATCTAACGTATCAAATCAGTTGCTGATGACAAAGCAAGATCCATCAAGGGTACACAAAACTAAAATTATGCACAAGGGAGTGTTATAACTCTTTTTTATAGCATTTTATAAATTAAATATTTTTGAGAAGACAACTTTATTTATTTCTTTATTTATATTATATATATATATATATATATATATATATATATATATATATATATATATATATATATATATATATATATATATATAGTTGGTTATTTCCTTGGGAATATGGTTCATTTTTATATTGAAGCTACATATATAAAGTAGTCATACTTATTGTATATATATATTTTTATTTTTCAGGACGTTTCGATTCTTTCGAATCTTTTTCAACTGAGGATTTCGGCGGATGCTACAAAAATGTACATTTTTAATATTATTATATATGGAATAAGAGGTTAAAAACTTACCATTAAGAACAGAGATTTTTGTTTTAAACACAAATTAATTACATCACAAACTAATTGTAATCACTCACTCTTTTGTATATTCACTTTTTAAAAGTATTTTTAAAGTCCAGTTAGAAGAATGGACACTACATTTTTAACCCTATAACTGCCTTGACTTGACTGAATGTGGAACCCAGATGGTGTATGTTTTAGGTACTTTAAGTGACGTAAAAAGTTTGGGTCTTTTAATTGAAGTGATATCTTTCTGAAAAAATATCGTGATTTAATTTAGAAGAATTGAAAGCGGAGAATTATTCTTATTTACTGTTTTATTTATTTTAGAAATTTCCTTATATAGGTTTAATTTAATATGTTGAAATAAATTTGATTTAGATTATTGATGTCTGTTTTATCGTTTACGGCATTCGTATTTTTTTATTGCAATCATTTCGTTAAATTCTGGTTTTCCTTTGTTAGTTTCAGTTTTCAAGATTTTTGTATTTTCATAATCAAAGGTGTGCTTGTGTTTCATTTCGTATTTTTTTAGGGCTGTAATATTTTTTTTGTCATATTTATGTCCATTTGGACAAAAAAAAATATTACAGCCCTAAAAAAACACGAAATGAAACACAAGCATACCTTTGATTATGAAAATACAAAAATCTTGAAAACTGAAACTAACAAAGGAAAACGAGAATTTTACGAAATGATTGCAATAAAAAAAAAATCCGAATGCCATAAACGATAAAACACACATCAATAATCTAAATCAAATTTATTTCAACATATTAAAGTAAACCAATATAAGGGAATTTCTAAAATAAATAAAACAATAAATAAGAATAATTCTCCGCTTTCAATTCTTCTAAATTGAATCATGATATTTTTTCAGAAAGATATCACTTCAATTAAAAGACCCAAACTTTTTACGCCAAGTACCTAAAACATACACCATCTGGGTTCCACATTCAGTCAAGTCAAGGCAGTTATAGGGTTAAAAATGTAGTGTCCATTCTTCTAACTGGACTTTTAAAAATACTTTTGAAAAGTTAATATACAATAGAGTGAGTGATTACAATTGGTTTGTGATGTAATTAATTTTTGTTTAAAACAAAAATCTCTGTTCTTAATGGTTCGTTTTTAACCTCTTATTCCATATATAATAATATTAAAAATATACATTTTTGTAGCATCCGCCGAAACCCTCAGAAAAAGATTCGAAAGAATCGAAAAGTCCTGAAAAATAAAAATATATATATACAATAAGTATGACTACTTTATATATGTAGTTTCAATATAAAAATGAACCATATTCCCGAGAAAATACCCAACTAAAAATATATTTAATGGTTCAAGAAAAATTAATTCCTATATTATATATATATATATATATATATATATATATATATATATATATATATATATATATATATATATATATATATATATATATATATATATATATATATATATATTTATTCATAATAGACAATATTTTTTTCTTAGGTTTTTTTTCCTTTTTGATTCGTAAAAATTACATACCAGCTTGGTTTGTAAGAGCGAATGGAATTATCTTTAGTCAGTATGCTATGAGGACAAAGATGTACTGTAAAGTAAGTAGTTATACATTTTTTGATACTTTTTATCAAAGGCTACTAGCAGCGAAAAAATTTATTTCTAATTCTTTTTTTTTTTGAAGTATCGTATGAAAACTATTATATTTGATGAAACTTTAAGCGATCAAAATAAAAATCTTAATTTTTAATTGTTAAGGTTGCTTTCTTATCGTTTTCTTTCAATAATTATACTTTTTATTTGTAATAAAAGTATAAAAACGATAAAATTGCAGTCTGCGGCCAAGTCAGTTATTAATAAAGTGTGAGCTTTCAAATTTATTTCGATGTACTAAAGGCAAAGGACGAATTATATTATATACTTTTGGGATTATTTGTAAAATGACATGAGTTTGGAGGATAATCTGTTGTTACTTTTTAATACAAATCTGGTATAAGCATCCAAACACCCTTCTGATAAGCAATAATTATTGATTATTCTTAAAATTCTGAATATTTTTACTTTAAAGTTTAATAGTTTATTATCTAAAGAACTATGATTAGTATTCTGTAATGAAGTTATTATTTTCTGGGATTGTTTTCTATTGCTCATTGTAAATGTGTATTGAATTACAGTTTCTGTCTTATATTATCAGAAAAAAGGGTTTTCAGATTTCTGTATGCATCCTAGTGGAATAACTCCGATCTATATGTTGCGGTACAAGTGACAGGAATTTCTCGTGTTACTGCTTTCTTTTTTTATCGGGATGTTAGTGCTTTGGAACCATATTATTAGTAGAGTTTCGCTCATTAAGGGACTGCCGGCAAGTATTAATGTCCCCTTATTTCCTGATCTGCTGTAGACCCGTATCACCAGCAGAGCAGCATTGTTGCCTGGAGTTCAGAACTTACTTTTGTTGTTTGTAATCGTTTGTTCTATTTTAAATTTCCAATCTGTTAATATACCAGAAACTTTTAGTCGCCTGCTGATAACCAGTTGCTGACATTGATCTCTAATTTGTCGATATTCAACTGTAACGAGCTGTCACGTAAATCTAAAGCCGCGTCCATATTGATAAAAATTTACGTTGTGTGTGGCACGTGGCAAAAATTTGTGCTTTCATATACACATTTTATTTTCATATACACGAGCATCCCGTGTATGTGCTGAGTCCCTCTTAGGACTGTAAGGCAGCTGACGTTTCGGTGAAATCTCATTCACCATTTTCAAAGCTCACTGTATGGCGTCTACGAGCGAACAGTGCGCTTTGAAAATGGTGAATGAAATTTCACCGAAACGTCAGCTGCCTTATAGTCCTGAGAGGGAGTCAGCATATACACGGAAAGCCCGAAAACCTTCGATTACATATCACACCCGTGAGAAAATCCGTCATAACATATATATATATATATATATATATATATATATATATATATATATATATATTTCTAGAGAAACCTGGGATCAAGTAAAAGAATCAACAAAAACTGGTCTGCTTAAAAGAATAAACTAGCTGAATTCCTCTAAACTCACTTTGAACGTTGACAAGACTCATTATATTGCATTTTCGATGACAACATCAAATCGTCCAGACTTCAACCAAATTGAAGTTGGAAATATCTTAATAAAAAATGTACCATTCATAAAAAATTTGGATATAATAATCGACAGAAATCTAAAATGGGATCAGCACATTTTAAAATTAACGAACAACATCAGAAAATTAATTCATAAATTTTATATACTGAGAAACATTTTCACTAGGTAACTTTTAATAAATATTTATAAAACATTAGTAGAATCCTTAATTAGATATGGAATAATTGTTTGGGGTGGCCTGTATCAAAACTCGTTACAACAACTCAACGTAGTACAAAATTACATTTTAAAGGTAATTTTTTGGAAGAAAAAAAGATATCCTACTAGGTTTCTTTATTCAGAACAAATTTTTGATGTCAGTTCATTGTATATATTGTTTTCTTGTATTTATGTACATAAGTCTGCGAAATTAAAAAATTATGTAAGTCACTCTTATGAAACGAGATGTAGAATGAATAGACATCTAAGGATACCAAATTGTAATAAAAACATTAGTTATAGATTTGTTAACTGTCTGGCGCTCAAGTTCTACAATATTATCCCGATTAGTATAAAAACAATCTTCAATGTGAAAAAATTTAGTAAGCTTTGCAGAACATATATTTTTCATAACATTGATCAGTTTAAACTTTTTCTTTAACAAAATCTTCATAGGTTACTTAGTGTGTAGGTTTGTTTAGTATGTAGGTTTGTTTAGTAAATAGGTATTTCATTGATTAGTATTATTTTCATTCAATATGTTTTCTTTCTATGGTTGTTTTTTGAAATTAATATGATATGATTGATTTTGTGCACATACAGGTATTATGTTACCTAGGTGCATAATTATTTAATATTGATATCTTAAATATGTTTAGATTAGATCATCTGTTTGAAGATTTGTACTAAAATTGTTCGTAATATATTATATATATATATATATATATATATATATATATATATATATATATATTATATATATATATATATATATATATATATATATATATATATATATATATATAATACGTACTTAAAATCGTGGAATGTATTTTTTTTTATATGGCTGTCTGCTAGTCTTAATTGATCGCACTGTAGTAATGACAGGCAAAAAACATAGTTACATTTTCTCAAGCTCTTGAATTATAAATGGAGGTTTTGAATGCGTTTTTAACTTTCATTAAAATAATAAACACTAAATAACACAAAATGTGCAAAAAGTTACAGTAGCAGGTAATAAATTTATATTTGTAAGGTCAGTGTCTGTTTTAGTATGTATATATATATATATATATATATATATATATATATATATATATATATATATATATATATGAGAGATTTTATAGTAATGCGTTATGTTTTAAATAACTCATTTCGTATCTGAACCTACCTTTTTAAAAGTTAATAAAGATAAAAGGCATTTTATGTCGGTTTTCATTGCCAAACCCTTATCGTAATTTTTCTAAAAGGGATTTGAATTTATAATGTTCCCGCTTAATTGGCTAATATCCCCAATTTGAAATATTTAACAAGCTTTGTCTGTTAGGTTACCAATTTCCAAATATTTTTGTGAATATCAAATTAATTAAAAAAGTTAATTGTAGCCAGAGGACTTGACGGTAATAAGAAAATTAAAAAAGTATTGACAAAATTAAAGCTTTAGGATTAGGGAAGCTAAGGATATATATATATATATATATATATATATATATATATATATAATAAAAAATTCTTGGCTGTGCGAATATAAGATTGTTAGTAAACATTACTGAGGTATTAAAAATTTGTATTTTTACTATCTGAAATAATATTTCCTAATGATTTAGAGAAAATAATACTAAAAAAGGACTTGAGAATTGATTTAAATAAATATCTATTATAATAAGATAATATGGACAGCATCATTTACAAGCCAAACGGCTTCGCACTCCCTCCAGGGATTATTCACTCATACCAGGCACACAAAGACACCAAAAGTATGAAGCTCTGTGGGAACCCTCTCCATGTTATTGGGTCCTAGGTGACGTTGTCTGCTGTATTTCCTACGAACTTTCGGACGGTTCTCGCGGTTGCAAGGAGAACTGCTTTCTGCATAGCTTCATACAGATGCTCACTAAGGCCCAGTCCCTTGATGTTCTGCAGGAGGTTCTTTGGCATCACTCCAGTTGTTGACAGTATTATGGAAATCGTTTGGACGTTGCTCATTGCCCATTGTTTTCGGATTTGGACCTCCAGATCTCTGTATTTGGCGATCTTCTCGTTGTATTTTGGCCTTAGGTTGTTGTTGTTAGGTACAGCAATGTCGATTAGTGTAGTTCGCCTAGAAATTTCATCTATTAGTACAATGTCTGGTCTATTATGAGCTACTGTTTGATCCGTCAGAATCGTTTGGTCCCAATATAACTTGAACTGGTTGTTCTCAAGAATAGGCTCCGGATTGTATTTGTAATAAGGCAGTTTTTCTACCTGTAATAGGTTTAACTTTTCTGCTCACTCTTGGTGGAGTATCTTAGCGGCTAAGTCGTGCCTTTTCTTATACTCGGTTGCGGCAAACGCTTGGCATCCTCCAGTTATGTGCTGAATTGTCTCCGATGTTCGACAACCATATCTGCATTGGTCATTTTCTATTAAGAGATCTGTAATGATTAACTTCCGATAGTTCTTCGTCGGAATAACCTGGTCTTGGATAGCTAACAAGAAGCCCTCCGTTTCCGGAAACATCTGTCCTGAAATCAACTAGTAGTTCGACGCTGAGTTGTCGACATTGTCCTGCTTGACCTCATTTGGATGCCATCCATGAAGTGGCTTCCGTAGCGAGGTTTGTAACTTCTCTTGGTCTGTTTGGTGGTGAGAAGTTATATCTTGTTCCCTCAATTGTAGCGGCATTGAATCGTCTGCCTCGCATATTGCTCGATGTAGTATAGAAGAGTCCGTCAACCTGTGGAAATATGAACGTAAGTTTGTGATTTGTTGGTTGAGCTGCTTACCAATATCCACCAATCCTTTTCCTCCTTGGTGTCTTGGAAGCATTTTACGTTCAATAGCACTCCGTGGGTGATGTTTTTGTGCTTTTGTTAGGAATGTCCTTATTTTTCTTTGCAGGTTTTGGATGGCCGTCCTGCTCCACTTTACAATTCCAAAAGAGTAGCTCAGCGCAGAGCAAGCATACGTGTTGAGCGCCTTAACCAAATGTCTACTATTTAAATTAGTTCGTAATACCCGCCTTACCCTCTTGACAAATTCGGCTGTCAATTCGGCTTTCATAGTGCCATGGTAAATTCCTTTAGCATAATTATTATGGTTGGAAAAGTTGCATTCATATCCTTTTCTCTTATTCACAGAATAACAATATATGAATCAATATGTACAATATAGATTTGAATTTTATAGGCTAAATTTGATATAAAAACTTAAGAAACAATAATTCACATTGTAGCGTTACTAATCCTTTTTGCAATCTGTAGTCTCTTTGATGCCTAATTTCTTTTTATAAATGCGGAATTTTTTTACTATAAGAACTAATAATAGGTTCATTTCTGACATAACGCTTTGTTAAAAAATGATCTCGTTTCTTTCTAGACGCAGCATAAAATCACTCTTACCTTATCAGGTGTATTATTGTCCCTAGGTGATATTGGCGGAGAAGAACAGTTTCCCATAGACGGTACGCCTAGCTCATAAATGTTTACCATATGGGCAGCTTGTGCGTGAACCATAAGATCCCATGCATTTTGAAATGCATCTTTGCATTGGACACATAGAAGAGCGGCCGTAGAGTGTTCGTCCAGATGAGATTCTATAAAATACAAAAAAAGTTTCATGTTTAATATTATATATATATATATATATATATATATATATATATATATATATATATATATATATATATATATATATAAAAGGGTAAATTAATATGGATGGTTTTATTCCACAACGTTATATTCATTATTTCAAACTATCTGTACGTCAGCTACAAACAGGAAAATTTTTCATTGGTTTACTGTACATATTTTTTAACAGAATTTTATTAAGAAAAATACGCCTTAAGATTTGCAGAAATATTAATAACACATAAGCTTTTTTAGAATCAAAAATTAAACAAAGAGGGCCATTGCGAGTTAGTAAAAGTTAATAAAGAATATTAATATACTAAGACTTGAAATAATTGATCGAAGTAAATCATAAAATAAATGGTAAATAAACCAAACTGATAATGCAGGAAATACCTTGAATTTTCTGTATATATATATATATATATATATACTGTTGTATAAACGGACATATCGGTATATCTTACCGGTATGTTCCGATCAAAATTGAGTACAAATACAAGATTTAACATATAGAAAGTAGACACAGGGGTGTCGACGGTGTCTGGGTAAGGCATCGACGGACCCACTAATAAGTCCTACCGTCGATGCCGAGGACGAAACATCCCATTTTAGTGGGCTTTATTAGCGCGTATTTCGCCGTATTCGGCCCGCGAAATACGATATGGAGATCGTGACAGGACGGTGCACAGCATAGGGTTGCTGGCAACAGGGCAGCTAATGCAACGCCAGGATCTGGGAACCACTCGGGATGTCCGTTCCTACATTTACTTCAGTCATCCGCTTTCTATATCGAGACTGTGGAGCCTCAATAAGTGAGAGCGACTGCCTAAGGGGGGGCATGTTGTAGAAACGGACATATCGATATATCTTACCGGTATGTTCCGATCGAAATTGAGTACAAATACAAGGTATAACATATAAAAAGTAGATACAGGGGTGTCGAGGGTGTCTGGGTAAGGCGTCGATGGACTCACTAATGAGTCCTACTTTCGACGCCGAGGACGAAACATCCTATTTTAGTGGCCTTTATTAGCGCGTATTTCGCGGTATTCGGTCCGCGAAATACGATAATATATATATATATATATATATATATATATATATATATATATATATATATGAAGTAAAATGCGAAACAGTAAATGCAAACTTCCCTCCATCATATCCTTTCTGTGTTAGAGGTTGCACAGTTAGGATAAATTGTTACAAAACGCAATTCATCCTATTCCACCACCATCGAGATGATGGCCTACCTGTACCACCATACCGAGAAGAAAGTCAAAACTTACCCTCCCCGCCACAGTGATACTGAAGAGGTACATGTTTCGTCTCTACTAGACTCATCAGGGTACCGACATGCACCTGGCTGTACGCATTTTACTTCATTCATTTACGGAGTTGCATCTAGTTGTACGTTTGCTGAATGTGATTTCAGCACTACAACGGCATAATGTGGATATATCCACTGCTATTGCATCTCACACGGGGGAATCCGTGAAAGCCACATAAACATATATATATATATATATATATATATATATATATATATATATATATATATATATATATGTTTTAATCTTGGATGACTGAGTCAAAATTGAATTATTAGTGACAGTCACTTTTAAAGCTTCTCTTAAAATATTTGAGTGCTGGGTGGCCTTAAAATGCATAGTGAATTTTAAAATAACAAGAAAATTTATTTTTTTAACGTCAGTGGATGTACACCTTTAAAATAAATTGTTAACGTTATAATTGTTGATGAATGAATTTTTCGCAGATACCTAAAACACTTTTGAAGCTTTTCTTAAAATCCTTGAGTGCTGGGTGGCCTTAAAAATGCATAGTGAGTTTTAAAATAACAATACCTTTTTTTAACGTCAGTGGATGTACACCCTTAAAATAAATTGTTAGCGTTATAATTGTCGAACTATGAATTTTCTACAGATACCTGAGACACTTCTAAAGTCTCTCTTAAAATCCCTGAGTGCTGGGTGGTCTTAAAAACGCATAGTGAATTTTAAAATAACAAGAAAATTTTTTTTTAACGTCAGTGGATTTACACCTTCAAATAAATTGTTAGCGTTATAATTGTTAAACTATAAATTTTTTACAGATACCTAAAACCCTTTCAAAGCTTTTCTTAAAATTTCTGAGTGCTGGGTGGGCTTAAAAATGCATAGTGAATTTTTAAATTAACAAGAAATTTTCTTTTTTTAACGTCAGGAAATACACCCTTAAGATAAATTGTTAGCGTTATAATTGTTGAACTATGAATTTTTTACAGTTACCTAAAACGCTTTTAAAGCTTCTCTTAAAATCCTTGAGTGTTCGGTGCCCTTAAAAATACATAGTGAATTTTTAAATAACAAGAAAATTTCTTTTTTTAACGTCAGTGGATATACACCTTGAAAATAAATTGTTGGCGTTAAAATTGTTGAACTATGAATTTTTTAGAGATACCTAAAGCACTTTTAAAGCTTCTCTTATATATATATATATATATATATATATATATATATATATGTTAAAATCTTGGATGGCTGAGTCAAAATTGAATTATTAGTGACAGATGCGTTTTTTAATAACAAACTTTTAGTGCTGTCCTTGTAAAACTCTAATAAGTTTATAAATATTTAATTATTTTTAAGATGTATTCTTTATCCAGAAGTGATTCAATTAAATCAATATACCTTATTTTTAACGTAATATATCTACTAGGGAACATTTTAAAGAAAGTATTGAAAATGTTCATATCTCTTCATAACCGTTCTCTTTTTAAAAATACTTTTAAGTTGCGGTTCCTTCCTAAAATAAATCCGGAACTGAGCTGGAAAGAGAGGTTCAACAAATTCAGTATTACACGTTCAAGGTTATTTCCACATATAGCCTTTTTAAAGTCATGATTTTTGGTAAATTGGAAAATGTTGTCCGATACGAGCTCTACACAAAAATGTTACTTATCTGACGTAATTGCACATTATAGAGATTATTAACTTCAGATCATTACACAGCGAACTTGAAAAAATTGCCGAAAAGTGTTTGCAAACCTTTATCACGAAAAGTTTTACGTCTTATTTAGCGCATTAATGTGGTTAATTTTGATTAATATTGATGGTTTATACGTCTAGACTAATTTGTGTCTCATAATTGTGTACGTGATTATTACAAGTTTAGTGATATTAAGCGGAGAAAAATTACTATTTGTGAAAAGAGTTTGCTTTTGCAACAAGAAGAAAACTATTATAAATTATAAGAAAATTTAATATATATTTTTGTTATTCACCTGAAAAAAAAATTATTTGTATATTCCTTTAGAAAGTTCTATTTAACAATTTAGTTAAAAAAAGTGAAAAAACGTGTCTTTTACTTTCCTTGTTAAATTCATAAGAACTTTCTTTAACTAAATTCCATATATACCTAATACATTTTCATTATATTGGCTTTGATAATGGCGCTCGAGATCCATAACATCATGAAGGAAATGTTCAGTTTGTTCTCGTATGTTCCCATGCTGTTTTTGAATTTATCTCAATAAGGTTGCAGCTTTGAAATTATTTATTATATTAGTAATTAGCTTTTGATAATTTTTGGCTCTGTTATTCACCATAAACCATAGATCACTACTTTAAATCTAGATCAAGCTTCTAATGATCTATAGGCAGTTTTTAAATTTTTTGTTGTAAATAATTTTCTATTTTGTGGGCCAATAAAGTTTCCAGCCTTAAGCTTCGCTTGTGATGACTTGCCTGACACTGAAAGTATGTATCGTTGGCTTCACAAAGCTATGCATTTTTCCTTAACTAATATTTTATATTTCGTACTTTAATGAATTCACCACGATATTTGACTTTATTTATAGACCCAAAGAGATTACAAAAATCACGTTTTACCAGTTTGTGACGCAAGCGCATTCCAGTGGGTACTATGTAAAGCGTAACAGTTTCTTATCCCTCTCCTCTTTGCCCTCAGTGATCAAAAGTAAGAATAACCTTACTAAAATGTTCATATTTTTAGCGAAGTCTTAGAGAATACCACAGCGAAACTTGTTATTTAATGGGAAAACAAATAAATAAAATAGGATAGGCACCATTTTTAATGAACAGAACAGCGAACTGATGTCAAAGGTCGATATTAATATCAATAATACTAAATTTATAGTTATTAGCAAAAGAACTATTCCTAATGATCATCTTCAAATAATTCAACAAACTATTGAATGATTTCAAAAGTATATATATATATATATATATATATATATATATATATATATATATATATATATATATATATATATATACATACACTAACCTGAACTGACCTGAACTATGAATTTTTTACAGATATCTAAGACACTTTTAAAGCTTTTCTTAAAATCCCTGAGTGCTGGGTGGCCTTAAAAATGCATAGTGAATTTTAAATTAACAAGAAAATTTCTTTTTAACATCAGTGGATGTACACCCTTAAAATAAATTGTTGGCGTTATTTTTGTTGAACTATGAATTTTTTACAGATACCTAAGACACTTTTAAAGCTTCTCTTAAAATCCCTGAGTGTTGGGTGGCCTTAAAAATGCATAATGAATTTTTAAATTAACAAGAAAATTTCTTTTCTTTACGTCAGTGGAAATACACCCTTAAGATAAATTGTTAGCGTTATAATTGTTGAACTATGAATTTTCTACAAATACCTAAAAAAAATTTTAAAGCTTCTCTTAAAATCCTTGAGTGCTGGGTGGGCTCAAAAATGCATAGGGAATTTTTAAATTAACAAGAAATTTTTTATTTTAACGTCAGTGGATATACACCTTTAAAATAAACTGTTAGCGTTATAATTGTTGAACTCTGAATTTTTTACAGATAACTAAAACACTTTTAAAGCTTCTCTTAAAATCCCTGGGTACTGGGTGCCCTTAAAAATGCATAGGGAATTTCAAAATAACAAAAAAATTTCTTTTTTTAACGTCAGTGAATTTACACCCTTAAGATAAATTGTTAGCGTTATAATTGTTGAACTATGAATTTTTTACAGATACCTAAAACACTTTTAAAGCTTCTCCTAAAATTCATGAGTGCTGGGTTTCCTTAAAAATGCATAGTGAATTTTTAAATTAACAAGAAAATTCCTTTTTTTTACGTCAGTGGATGTACACCTTTAAGATAAATTGTTAGCGTAATAATTATTGAACTGTGAATTTTTTACAGATACTTAAAACACTTTTAAAACTTTTCTTAAAATTCCTGAGTGCTAAGTGGCCCAAAAAATGCATAGTCAATTTTTAAATTAACAAGGAAATTTCTTTTTTAAACCTCAGTGTAAATACACCCATAAAATAAATTGTTAGCTTTATAATTGTTGAACTGTGAATTTTTTACAGATATCTAGGGCACTTTTAAAGTTTCTTTTAAAATCCCTGAATCCTGGGAGGCCTTAAAAATGCATAGTGAATTTTAAAATAACAAGAAATTTTCTTTTTTTAACCTCAGTGGATGTACACCATTAAAATAAATTGTTAGCGTTATAATTGTTAAACTATGAATTTTTTACAGATACTTAAGACACTTTTAAAGCTTCTCTTAAAATCCTTGAATGTTAGGTGGCCTTTGAAATGCATAGTGAATTTTTAATTTAACAAGAAAATTTTCTTTTTTTAACGTCAGTGGAAATACACCCTTAAGATAAATTGTTAGAGTTATAATTGTTGAACTATGAATTTTCTACAGATACCTAAGACCTTTTTAAAGCTTCTCTTAAAATCCCTGAGTGCTGGGTGCCCTTAAAAATGCATAGTGAATTTTAAAATTACAAGAAAATTTCTTTTTTAACGTCAGTGGATGTCCACCCTTAAAATAAATTGTTAGCGTTATAATTGTTGCATTATGAATTTTTTACAGATACCTAAAACACTTTTAAATCTTCTCTTATAATCCCTGAGTGCTGGGTGGACTTGAAAATGCATAGTGAATTTTTAAATTAACAAGAAATTTTTTTTTTATCGTCAGTGGATGTACACCCTTAAGATAAATTGTTAGCGTTATAATAGTTAAACTATGAATTTTTTACAGATACCTAAGACCCTTTTAAAGCTTTTCTTAAAATCCCTGAGTGGTGGGTGCCCTTGAAAATGCATAGTGAATTTTTAAATTAACAAGAAATTTTCTTTTTTAACGTCAGTGGAAATACACCATTAAGATAAATTGTTAGCGTTATAATTGTTGAACTATCAATTTTTTACAGATACCTAAAACCCTTTTAAAGCTTCTCTTAAAATCCCTGAGTGCTGGGTGGCCTTAAAAATGCATAGCAAAATTTTTGAAATTAACAAGAAAATATTTTTTTTAACGTCAGTGGATGTACACCCTTAAAATAAATTGTTAGCATTATAATTTTTGAACTATGAATTTTTTACAGATACCTAAGACACTTTTAAAGCTTCTCTTAAAATCCTTGAGTGCTAGATGGTTTTTGAAATGCATAGTGAATTTTAAAGTTACAAGAAAATTCCTTTTTTTAACGTCAGTGGATGTCCACCCTTAAAATAAATTGTTAGCGTTATAATTGTTGCACTATGAATTTTTTACAGACACCTAAAATACTTTTAAATCTTCTCTTAAAATCTCTGAGTGCTGGGTGGTCTTGAAAATGCATAGTGAATTTTTAAATTAACGAGAAAATTTTTTTTTTCGTCAGTGGATGTACACCCTTAAGATAAATTGTTAGCGTTATAATTGTTAAACTATTAATTTTTGACAGATACCTAAGATACTTTTAAAGCTTCTCTTAAAATTCCTGAGAGCTGGGTGGCCTTGAAAATGCATAGTGAATTTTTAAATTAACAAGAAAATTCCTTTTTTTAACGTCAGTTGATGTACACCCTTAAATTAAATTGTTAGCGTTATAATTGTTGCACTATGAATTTTTTACAGATACCTAAAACACTTTTGAATCTTCTCTTAAAATCCCTGAGTGCTGGGTGGTCTTGAAAATGCATAGTGAAGTTTTAAATTAACAAGAAAATTTTTTTTTATCGTCAGTGGATGTACACCCTTAAGATAAATTGTTAGCGTTATAATTGTTAAACTATTAATTTTTGACAGATACCTAAGATACTTTTAAAGCTTCTCTCAAAATTCCTGAGTGCTGGGTGGCCTTGAAAATGCATAGTGAATTTTTAAATTAACAAGAAAATTCCTTTTTTTAACGTCAGTAGATGTACACCCTTAAACTAAATTGTTAGCGTTATAATTGTTAAGCTATGAATTTTTTACAGATACCTAAAATCCTTTTAAAGCTTGTCTTAAAATCTCTGAGTCCTGGGTAGCCTTGAAAATGCATAGTGAATTTTAAAGTTACAAGAAAATTCCTTTTTTTAACGTCAGTGGATATCCACCCTTAAAATAAATTGTTAGCGTTATAATTGTTGCACTATGAATTTTTTACAGATACCTAAAACACTTCTAAATCTTCTCTTAAAATCCCTGAGTGCTGGGTGGTCTTGAAAATGCATAGTGAATTTTTAAATTAACAAGAAAATATTTTTTTATCGTCAGTGGATGTACACCCTTAAGATAAATTGTTAGCGTTATATTTGTTAAACTATTAATTTTTGACAGATACCTAAGATACTTTTAAAGCTTCTCTTCAAATTCCTGAGTGCTGGGTGGCCTTGAAAATGCATAGTGAATTTTTAAATTAACAAGAAAATTCCTTTTTTTTAACGTCAATTGATGTACACCCTTAAATTAAATTGTTAGCGTTATAATTGTGAAGCTATGAATTTTTTACAGATACCTAAAATCCTTTTAAAGCCTGTCTTAAAATCTCTGAGTGCTGGGTGACCTTGAAAATGCATAGTTAGTTTTTAAATTAACAAATAAAAAATTTTTTTAACGTCAGTGGATGTACACCCTTAAAATAAATTGTTAGCGTTATAATTGTTGCACTGTGAATTTTTCAAAGATACCTAAGACACTTTTAAAGATTCTCTTAAAATCCTTGTGTGCTAGATGGCCTTTGAAATGCATAGTGAATTTTTAAATTTCAAGAAAATTTCTTTTTTTAACGTCAGTGGAAATACACCCTTAAGATAAATTGTTAGCGTTATAATTGTTGAACTATGAATTTTTTTCAGATACCTAAGACCTTTTTAAAGCTTCTCTTAAAATTCATGAGTGCTGGGTGCCCTTAAAAATGCATAGTGAATTTTAAAATTACAAGAAAATTTCTTTTTTAATGTCAGTAGATGTCCACCCTTAAAATAAATTGTTAGCGTTATAATTGTTGCACTATGAATTCTTTACAGATACCTAAAACACTTTTAAATCTTCTCTTAAAATCCCTGAGTGCTGGGTGGTCTTGAAAATGCACAGTGAATTTTTAAATTAACAAGAAAATTTTTTTTTATCGTCAGTGGATGTACACTCTTAAGATAAATTGTTAGCGTTATAATAGTTAAACTATGAATTTTTTACAGATACCTAAGACCCTTTTAAAGCTTTTGTTAAAATCCCTGAGTGGTGGGTGCCCTTAAAAATGCATAGTGAATTTTCAAATTAACAAGGAATTTTCTTTTTTAACGTCAGTGGAAATACACCCTTAAGATAAATTGTTAGCGTTATAATTGTTGAACTATCAATTTTTTGCAGATACCTAAAACCCTTTTAAAGCTTCTCTTAAAATCCCTGAGTGCTGGGTGGCCTTAAAAATGCATAGTAAATTTTTGAAATTAACAAGAAAATATTTTTTTTAACGTCAGTGGATGTACACCCTTAAAATAAATTGTTAGCATTATAATTGTTGAACTATGCATTTTTTGCAGATACCTAAGACACTTTTAAAGCTTCTCTTAAAATCCTTGAGTGCTAGATGGTCTTTGAAACGCATAGTGAATTTTAAAGTTACAAGAAAATTCCTTTTTTTAACGTCAGTGGATGTCCACCCTTAAAATAAATTGTTAGCGTTATAATTGTTGCACTATGAATTTTTCACAGATACCTAAAATACTTTTAAATCTTCTCTTAAAATCCCTGAGTGCTGGGTGGTCTTAAAAATGCATAGTGAATTTTTAAATTAACAAGAAAATTTTTTTTTATCGTCAGTGGATGTACACTCTTAAGATAAATTGTTAGCGTTATAATAGTTAAACTATGAATTTTTTACAGATACCTAAGATCCTTTTAAAGCTTTTCTTAAAATCCCTGAGTGGTGGGTGCCCTTAAAAATGCATAGTGAATTTTTAAATTAACAAGAAATTTTCTTTTTTAACGTCAGTGGAAATACACCCTTAAGATAAATTGTTAGCGTTATAATTGTTGAACTATCAATTTTTTACAGATACCTAAAACCCTTTTAAAGCTTCTCTTAAAATCCCTGAGTGCTGGGTGGCCTTAAAAATGCATAGTAAAATTTTGAAATTAACAAGAAAATATTTTTTTTAACGTCAGTGGATGTACACCCTTAAAATAAATTGTTAGCATTATAATTGTTCAACTATGAATTTTTTACAGATACCTAAGACACTTTTAAAGCTTCTCTTAAAATCCTTGAGTGCTAGATGGTTTTTGAAATGCATAGTGAATTTTAAAGTTACAAGAAAATTCCTTTTTTTAACGTCAGTGGATGTCCACCCTTAAAATAAATTGTTAGCGTTATAATTGTTGCACTATGAATTTTTTACAGACACCTAAAATACTTTTAAATCTTCTCTTAAAATCCCTGAGTGCTGGGTGGTCTTGAAAATGCATAGTGAACTTTTAAATTAACCAGAAAATTTTTTTTATCGTCAGTGGATGTACACCCTTAAGATAAATTGTTAGCGTTATAATTGTTAAACTATTAATTTTTGACAGATATCTAAGATACTTTTAAAGCTTCTCTTAAAATTCCTGAGTGCTGGGTGGCCTTGAAAATGCATAGTGAATTTTTAAATTAACAAGAAAATTCCTTTTTTTAACGCCAGTTGATGTACACCCTTAAATTAAATTGTTAGCGTTATAATTGTTAAGCTATGAATTTTTTACAGATACCTAAGACCCTTTTAAAGCTTTTCTTAAAATCCCTGAGTGGTAGGTGCCCTTAAAAATGCATAGTGAATTTTTAAATTAACAAGAAATTTTCTTTTTTAACGTCAGTGGAAATACACCCTTAAGATAAGTTGTTAGCGTTATAATTGTTGAACTATCAATTTTTTACAGATACCTAAAACCCTTTTAAAGCTTCTCTTAAAATCCCTGAGTGCTGGGTGGCCTTAAAAATGCATAGTAAATTTTTGAAATTAACAAGAAAATATTTTTTTTAACGTCAGTGGATGTACACCTTTAAAATAAATTGTTAGCTTTATAATTGTTGGACTATGAATTTTTTACAGATACCTAAGACACTTTTAAAGCTTCTCTTAAAATCCCTGAGTCCTTGAGAGCCTTAAAAATGCATAGTGAATTTTAAAGTTACAAGAAAATTCCTTTTTTTAACGTCAGTTGATGTACACCCTTAAATTAA
Source organism: Diaprepes abbreviatus (assembly GCA_034092305.1). Taxonomy (NCBI): domain Eukaryota; kingdom Metazoa; phylum Arthropoda; class Insecta; order Coleoptera; family Curculionidae; genus Diaprepes; species Diaprepes abbreviatus. The sequence continues at coordinate 1,304,000 of JASJET010000217.1, forward strand.
ATTGTTAGCGATATAATTGTTGCACTATGAATTTTTTACAGATACCTAAAGCACTTTTGAATCTTCTCTTAAAATCCCTGAGTGCTGGGTGGTCTTGAAAATGCATAGTAAAGTTTTAAATTAGCAAGAAATTTTTTTTTATCGTCAGTGGATGTACACCCTTAAGATAAATTGTTAGCGTTATAATTGTTAAACTATTAATTTTTGACAGATACCTAAGATACTTTTAAAGCTTCTCTTAAAATTCCTGAGTGCTGGGTGGCCTTGAAAATGCATAGTGAATTTTTAAATTAACAAGAAAATTCCTTTTTTTAACGTCAGTTGATGTACACCCTTAAATTAAATTGTTAGCGTTATAATTGTTAAGCTATGAATTTTTTACAGATAGCTAAATACCTTTTAAAGCTTGTCTTAAAATCTCTGAGTCCTGGGTAGCCTTGAAAATGCATAGTGAATTTTAAAGTTACAAGAAAATTCCTTTTTTTAACGTCAGTGGATATCCACCCTTAAAATAAATTGTTAGCGTTATAATTGTTGCACTATGAATTTTTTACAGATACCTAAAACACTTTTAAATCTTCTTTTAAAATCCCTGAGTGCTGGGTGGTCTTGAAAGTGCATAGTGAATTTTTAAATTAACAAGAAAATTTTTTTTTATCGTCAGTGGATGTACACCCTTAAGATAAATTGTTAGCGTTATAATTGTTAAACTATTAATTTTTGACAGATACCTAAGATACTTTTAAAGCTTCTCTTCAAATTCCTGAGTGCTGGGTGACCTTGAAAATGCATAGTGAATTTTTAAATTAACAAGAAAATTCCTTTTTTTAACGTCAGTTGATGTACACCCTTAAATTAAATTGTTAGCGTTATAATTGTTAAGCTATGAATTTTTTACAGATACCTAAAATCCTTTTAAAGCCTGTCTTAAAATCTCTGAGTGCTGGGTGACCTTGAAAATGCATAGTTAGTTTTTAAATTAACAAATAAAAATTTTTTTTAACGTCAGTGGATGTCCACCCTTAAAATAAATTGTTAGCGTTATAACTGTTGCACTATGAATTTTTTACAGATACCTAAAACACTTTTAAATCTTCTCTTAAAATCCCTGAGTGCTGGGTGGTCTTGAAAATGCATAGTGAATTTTTAAATTAACAAGAAAATTTTTTTTATCGTCAGTGGATGTACACCCTTAAGATAAATTGTTGGCGTTATAATTGTTAAACTATTAATTTTTGACAGATACCTAAGATACTTTTAAATCTTCTCTTAAAATTCCTGAGTGCTGGGTGGCCTTGAAATTGCATAGTGAACTTTTGAAATTAACAAGAAAATATTTTTTTTAACGTCAGTGGATGTACACCCTTAAAATAAATTGTTAGCATTATAATTGTTGAACTATGAATTTTTTACAGATACCTAAGACACTTTTAAAGCTTCTCTTAAAATCCTTGAGTGCTAGATGGTTTTTGAAATGCATAGTGAATTTTAAAGTTACAAGAAAATTCCTTTTTTTAACGTCAGTGGATGTCGACCCTTAAAATAAATTGTTAGCGTTATAATTGTTGCACTATGAATTTTTTACAGATACCTAAAATATTTTTAAATCTTCTCTTAAAATCCCTGAGTGCTGGGTGGTCTTAAAAATGCATAGTGAATTTTTAAATTAACAAGAAAATTCCTTTTTTTAACGTCAGTGGATGTCCACCCTTAAAATAAATTGTTAGCGTTATAATTGTTGCACTATGAATTTTTTACAGATACCTAAAATACTTTTAAATCTTCTCTTAAAATCCCTGAGTGCTGGGTGGTCTTGAAAATGCATAGTGAATTTTTAAATTAACAAGAAAATTTTTTTTTATCGTCAGTGGATGTACACCCTTAAGATAAATTGTTAGCGTTATAATTGTTAAACTATTAATTTTTGACAGATACCTAAGATACTTTTAAAGCTTCTCTTAAATTCCCTGAGTGCTGGGTGGTCTTGAAAATGCATAGTGAATTTTTAAATTAGCAAGAAAATTTTTTTTTATCGTCAGTGGATTTACACCCTTAAGATAAATTGTTAGCGTTATAATTGTTGAACTATGAATTTTTTTCAGATACCTAAGACCTTTTTAAAGCTTTTCTTAAAATCTATGAGTGCTGGGTGCCCTTAAAAATGCATAGTGAATTTTAAAATTACAAGAAAATTTCTTTTTTAACGTCAGTAGATGTCCACCCTTAAAATAAATTGTTAGCGTCATAATTGTTGCACTATGAATTCTTTACAGATACCTAAAACACTTTTAAATCTTCTCTTAAAATCCCTGAGTGCTGGGTGGTCTTGAAAATGCATAGTGAATTTTTAAATTAACAAGAAAATTTTTTTTATCGTCAGTGGATGTACACTCTTAAGATAAATTGTTAGCGTTATAATAGTTAAACTATGAATTTTTTACAGATACCTCAGACCCTTTTAAAGCTTTTCTTAAAATCCCTGAGTGGTGGGTGCCCTTAAAAATGCATAGTGAATTTTCAAATTAACAAGGAATTTTCTTTTTTAACGTCAGTGGAAATACACCCTTAAGATAAATTGTTAGCGTTATAATTGTTGAACTATCAATTTTTTGCAGATACCTAAAACCCTTTTAAAGCTTCTCTTAAAATCCCTGAGTGCTGGGTGGCCTTAAAAATGCATAGTAAATTTTTGAAATTAACAAGAAAATATTTTTTTTAACGTCAGTGGATGTACACCCTTAAAATAAATTGTTAGCATTATAATTGTTGAACTATGAATTGTTTACAGATACCTAAGACACTTTTAAAGCTTCTCTTAAAATCCTTGAGTGCTAGATGGTTTTTGAAACGCATAGTGAATTTTAAAGTTACAAGAAAATTCCTTTTTTTTAACGTCAGTGGATGTCCACCCTTAAAATAAATTGTTAGCGTTATAATTGTTGCACTATGAATTTTTTACAGATACCTAAAATACTTTTAAATCTTCTCTTAAAATCCCTGAGTGCTGGGTGGTCTTGAAAATGCATAGTGAATTTTTAAATTAAGAAGAAAATTTTTTTTTATCGTCAGTGGATGTACACTCTTAAGATAAATTGTTAGCGTTATAATAGTTAAACTATGAATTTTTTACAGATACCTAAGATCCTTTTAAAGCTTTTCTTAAAATCCCTGAGTGGTGGGTGCCCTTAAAATTGCATAGTGAATTTTTAAATTAACAAGAAATTTTCTTTTTTAACGTCAGTGGAAATACACCCTTAAGATAAATTGTTAGCGTTATAATTGTTGAACTATCAATTTTTTACAGATACCTAAAACCCTTTTAAAGCTTCTCTTAAAATCCCTGAGTGCTGGGTGGCCTTGAAAATGCATAGTAAATTTTTGAAATTAACAAGAAAATATTTTTTTTAACGTCAGTGGATGTACACTCTTAAAATAAATTTTTAGCATTATAATTGTTGAACTATGAATTTTTTACAGATACCTAAGACACTTTTAAAGCTTCTCTTAAAATCCTTGAGTGCTAGATGGTTTTTGAAATGCATAGTGAATTTTAAAGTTACAAGAAAATTCCTTTTTTTAACGTCAGTGGATGTCCACCCTTAAAATAAATTGTTAGCGTTATAATTGTTGCACTATGAATTTTTTACAGATACCTAAAATACTTTTAAATCTTCTCTTAAAATCCCTGAGTGCTGGGTGGTCTTGAAAATGCATAGTGAATTTTTAAATTAACCAGAAAATTTTTTTTATCTTCAGTGGATGTACACCCTTAAGATAAATTGTTAGCGTTATAATTGTTAAACTATTAATTTTTGACAGATACCTAAGATACTTTTAAAGCTTCTCTTAAAATTCCTGAGTGCTGGATGGCCTTGAAAATGCATAGTGAATTTTTAAATTAACAAGAAAATTCCTTTTTTTAACGTCAGTGGATGTCCACCCTTAAAATAAATTGTTAGCGTTATAATTGTTGCACTATGAATTTTTTACAGATACCTAAAATACTTTTAAATCTTCTCTTAAAATCCCTGAGTGCTGGGTGGTCTTGAAAATGCATAGTGAATTTTTAAATTAACAAGAAAATTTTTTTTTATCGTCAGTGGATGTACACCCTTAAGATAAATTGTTAGCGTTATAATTGTTAAACTATTAATTTTTGACAGATACCTAAGATACTTTTAAAGCTTCTCTTAAATTCCCTGAGTGCTGGGTGGTCTTGAAAATGCATAGTGAATTTTTAAATTAGCAAGAAAATTTTTTTTTATCGTCAGTGGATTTACACCCTTAAGATAAATTGTTAGCGTTATAATAGTTAAGCTATGAATTTTTTACAGATACCTAAGACCCTTTTAAAGCTTGTGTTAAAATCTCTGAGTCCTGGATAGCCTTGAAAATGCATAGTGAATTTTAAAGTTACAAGAAAATTCCTTTTTTTAACGTCAGTGGATATCCACCCTTAAAATAAATTGTTAGCGTTATAATTGTTAAACAATGATTTTTTTTACAGATACCTAAAACCCCTTTAAAGCTTCTTTTGAAATCTCCGAGTGCCGGGTGTCCTTAAAATTGCATAGTAAATTTTTGAATTTAACAAGAAAATTTTTTTTTTAACGTCAGTGGATGTTCACTCTTAAAATAAATTGTAATATATATATATATATATATATATATATATATATATATATATATATATATATATATATATATATATATATATATATAGCTCGCCATCATAATCAATGATTCCGGGGATGATTCGCAGAAGATAAAATCAAGAATCGAAAATGTCAGAGTGGTATATATTCGAATGAGTGCTGCTAGGTGTCCTCCGTTCTATTGTTAAAAAACTGGAGGCCTTCGAAATGTGGCTTTACCGTAGAATATTGAGATTGTGTTGTCACATTGTTACAAATGAAAGGATACTTCAGTGAACGGAAAGAAGTAAAAAAGTAACGACATTATGCGACATAAGAGCTGATATCAATTGTTGCAGACGATATTGAAAGGGAATTAATTAGGGAACAGAATAGCAGGATCAATCAATCTTAGAAACTAGTTTTCCATATCTGTCACCCAGCTGATATCCAACTTGGTTGCCAATATTCGGATCCGATACGAACTATAAGAAGAAGAAGTTACGGTTAGGTTTCTGTTTATTTTCAGTCGTTTCACTTCGCCCTACGATCTCCTTTTATGTTTTACATGAGTGAATAACTGAATAAAAAGTGGTAATTTTTGATCTTTGATTTTTGGGCATCGTAGGCTCTTTACATCTTATCACGACTTTACGTTAGTCGAGGCTGATCGCCTTTGCGAATCCAAACACCATCGTTAGCTCAATTAACCTCACAGCTTTAGGTGATAATATTATCTCTCTAAGATGTTTTTGCTTCAGTCCGTTGAGTGCTGAACACTCTCTGAGGATATGATCAACAGCTTCATCCTTCTCCAGACACCGTTTGTACACCGAGTCATCCATGATGAAGATGGCATCGCAGGTTCTGCCAGTAATCTCACGACGATTCGCGTTTTCTTCCTCTTCAGAGAAAGAAGATTCCCACTAAGTCGCACTTTAGGTTCAGGTGGCAAACCTTAGTTCAGGAGTCTCCTTCGAGGATTCCATAAATTTACTTTCCAGCAGTAATTTTAATTCCTTCTTACCAACAATAATGGAAGAATTTATTTGGAACCGTATGGCTCAGCCGCCGATCCCGTGTTTAGCAAACGATTCCCGTATATATCCAAATGACCCGAGATCTGCACGTGTTTGATTGTGCAGCCATTCTTTATCAGACACTCAGACACCAATCGCGTCTGAGCATAAGATTATTGTCTTATTCCTCTTTAGGTCCTTCTCATAGAGATGGCCAAAAGAACAGGAATATCTAGAGACACAATATTATATATTGGTACTAAGGATTTTAGAATACCGATGTTATTGGAAATCATATCTTATAAACTCAAACTCTTTAACTTGTGTTCTTTCAAAGTCAGAGGCCAAAATTTTAAAAATCGATAAGAGTTGCCCATAATATTGTAGTGGTAAACCAAAATAACCCAAATTCTATTTAAATATTTCAGTGAACATTCATTTAATTAATGAAGTAGCATATAAAGCAAATAATTGTTCATGTAATAATATTTTACAAAAAAAGAACAAATAATAAGCGTGCACAGGATTCCAGAGCGAAAACTGCAACACTTTAATTAAACCTTTTTTTAAAACCCGAAATTCTCTTCGACTTTATCAAGTGGGTTAAACCGCGGCATTGTGAGCTTATTGTGCTGCACCTGAGTCTTTCATAAATTACTGTTCCTTAATCTTCTAACACTGTATTGCATACAGTTACACACCCGGTTTAATGAAGAACTTTTAAAATAAATTAGAAACGGAAAGTTTCAAAAGGCCGTGTGTAATAAACTGTGGAACAAACTTAATTAGAACTTCATTTGATCTTATTTTGGTTCTTTAACTTTTCTAAAGATTGGTATACAAAGCGCACAAGAGAGTCTTAAACTGCATGATAGTTAAAATATAACAAATTTCGAGAATAAAAAGTTTAATTATATGCTATTTATAAAAAGTTGATGCTGGTAGCCGTTACTATGTGGTAGTTAATCATCTTCGGGAAATGTTTGAAAAGGAACTACTATACCACATAGTAACGGCTACCAGCATTAACTTTTTAAAAGAAGCCAGTACAGTTAACCAAGCCACTTTTTTCTTCAGACTAAGTCTTAAATACAGACTAGGAAGCCAAAACATCTGGTTTAATCAAGAATGCCTCAGACACAAAGTTTTTCCCAAGTACGTGAATATTAAAATTAGAAGAAAATCAGCATCCTCCGACTATGCAATAAAGAAAGCCCAAACCATATGGATGAAACACGAATGCAAACACCATTTCTCCAGAAGATTTGTTCTACAAAACTATATTAAGGTATTACATTCTGAATTGACTTATAAACTTCACCCAATTGAATTCGATATTCATATATAATTATCCACAAAAAATTTGAAACTCAATCTAAAAAACTTAACCATTTAAAGTCATGTAAATTTTCCCAAACAACTAACAAAACACCACAGTCCAATCAAAATTTTAGTGAAAGAGTCATAAATCTGTCAAACGTAGGTTTTAATAGTGAAGAAGTACATCTAATGTCAAAAGGCCCTAAATTTTCACCCCGCATAAACAATAAAAATATTATCGATTCCATCATATCTGAAAGTACTCTAGCTCTAAACAAAATAGAACATACCCATAATATTGACTTAACTACCGGAACAATTAAAAAACATATAAAATCCACTAATTTAAAATCCAATAATACAGCTGTATACACAGTAAAAAGTATAAGAGAGAAAGTAAAAGATAATGATCTAATAATAACAAAAGCAGATAAATCAAATGCAACAGTTATTTTACCAAAAGTTGAATATGTCAATAAAATAGAAGCATTTATTCAAACTGAAAATATTACAGAAATTAAAAGCGATTCTACAAAAGTTTTTAAAACAAATTTGAAACAAACCCTGTCAAACATAACAGCTATTTTTTCAGAATTCGATAAAAAAAGAATAATCAATATGAACCCACAAGCACCAAAACTCTATGGCCTTATAAAAAATCAAAAACCAGGAAATCCCATTCGCCCAGTCGTTTCATACATAAATAGCCCCACGAGAGAACTCAGGATCAAACTAAATCCATTCTTCAAACAAATAAGCAACTTTAAACCAAGTCACAGTTTAAATAATTCAGCAGATCTCGTCCAAAAACTAAAAAACATAAAAACCCCAGATAACTCCATACTAGTTTCTTTTGACATAAAAACCATGTTTTCTAATATTCCAACAGATGAATGTTTTATACTTATCCAAGAAATCTTACAGGAACGAAATATAAATCCAATAGTTACTACTGAAATCTTGTCTTCTTTTGAACTTTGCCTATCACAAACCTATTTCCAGTTTAATAACAAATTTTATTTACAAAATTCTGGCCTACCAATGGGTTCTCCTCTTAGCCCTCTCCTAGCAGACATTTTCATGTCAAAGATAGAAAACAAAATTCTTAATTCCCCTTTAAGCAAAAACCATGTTCAATTTTGGTACAGATATGTAGATGATGTTCTAGCATGTTTTAAAGGCACTACTAGACAGCTTCAAAAATTCTTACAATACATTAATAATTGCCATCCAAAAATTCAATTTACTCTGGAAACTGAAAATAACCATAAAATAAATTTTCTAGATCTCACCATATCTCATCTCAACAATCAGTGTAAATTTAAAATTTTTAGAAAACCAACGTTTACAGGTAATACTATATCTAATGACTCTTTTCACCCCTTACAACACAAAATGGCTGCATACAATTCAATGATACATAGAGCATTCTCTTTGGCTCTCTCTGAAGAAGATCTTCAAGAGGAACTAAATATCATTGAAAGGATTACAATATCAAACAATTTCTCACAACAAACCATAAAGAAATTAATGACTAAAAAACAAAAACAACTAGCTTTTAATTCAATATATCCCAAAATAGAAAATGATAAAGATAGTTCATCTTATATATCTTTGTCATACTGTGGTACCCTATCAGAAAACATAGCTAATACTCTTTCAAAACGTAACATAAAAGTAGCCTTTAAATCTCAACACAATCTGTCCACTATCCTTTACAATGCTAAAGATAAAATTAATAAATTTGATAAATCAGGGGTTTATAAGTTAAAATGTTCAGAGTGTGATAGCTTGTATATTGGAAAAAGTGGTAGAAGCTTTAAAACTCGCTTTTCAGAACACCACCGATCATATAGACTGCAAAAAACAGACTCGAGCTTTGCCAACCATTGCTTAGAACACAACCACAGTTTTCCTGATTTAAGCAACACTGACATATTAGATTATTCAACAAAGGGTCAAAAGTTAAATATTTTTGAATCTTTAGAAATATATAAACATAGTAAAAATAAAAATGTAAATTTGCTTAATAACCAGACAGAACTTGGGTTTTCCCCGTTATTTGTTTTTGCCAAATAATAATTAGTTCCCAAAAATTAGTACCTCCCCTTTGTAATCATGTAATTTCTCAGGTAGTTTTTATTTATTCTTAAATTTTCTCATGTTTCTGTATTGAATACTTAGTCTACCTTTGTAATTCAGTTTGAAAATAATTCTGTGAATTGAAACTGCAGTCACTGTTTTCTTAATAAATTTAGTGGTATAAAACAAAGTAGTTCCTTTTCAAACATTTCCCTGCTATTTATAAATTTACGGAATTCATTAGATGTTTGGATGCATCTAGGAAAAAGGAATTTTTGAATCTCAAGTGTGAGCTTTGCTACTAAGCAATCAACCAGTTTTTCCTTGTCCAGTGTTTAATTAGAGCTAGATCAGCCTTCTAGATAAGGTACACAATCTCTGAAATTTTCTGAACATCGAATGGTTATTCTTGAAAATTCTAATTATCAAAATTTTTGTTACATGTGTCACTGACACTTACAACAGAAAATGTTTGACCTATGCAATACATAAAACTGCTGAACGTAGGGTATATTCTTCTCTTTCAATGGAGAAAAGTCTGATTTGTGGAGAAATAAATTTCTCCTTTCTCTGTAAACTATGCTACAATGTATAATATTCCTTCTATGCCCTATAGCATTTTACCCCATCTTTTGTTCACATAGGTCTAAACTAAGTTATTATTTACTTTTTGTAAAAGCGCATACACGCACGTATTGTCACTTCACCGGAAATCGATTGTTTGAACAAAATTGTTAGGCAAACAATAGTCTAGAGTCATTTTCATACCAAAACCTTGGAGAGACTATCTTCAGGTGAAGTCATTTGGACCAATTAATTTGTCATTTTCCTGTTAAAACTGAGAGAATCATAACGGCTTATCAATCAGGAAAATCATGTGAAGTCAGTTCTACAAATAGTGCTAACAGCTTTTCTTCACATTGAAGGAGCATGCGATCATATCTCCTTTGCTTCCATGACAACGTCTGCCAGAAAACATGGCATTTTATGTCGGCGGCACAAAAAAAAGCTTAGGACAGACGAGCATAATCTAAACTGTTGATGGAAACAGTGGAGGTGTCGATAGCCAAGGGCTGTCCGCAGGGAGGGGTTCTACCTCCCTTTCTGTGGGATCTGGTAGGTAGTCAACGAACTTCTGGTCAACCTCAACAACCAAGGGAATGCTGACGATATAGTCATACTCATCGTGGGGAGACACGGCAAAATAATATCGAAGCTCGTGCAAGAGGCTCTGACTATAGTGGAGGAGTACTGTACGAGGAAGCACCTTAGGGAAGAAAGTTGGGTGTATTAGTGTCAAATGGACGTTAAACGTTGTTGAAGTGTTTCAGCGATTTATTAACAATTAAATATTTTATATATTATTTGTAATAGCCATTTCGCATTGAAAGACCTGTAGTAAATTGGTCAAAATAAACATAAATGTAGGTATTACATTCAACAAAAACATTATTTGCTAGTGTGTTATTAATATTACTAACATTCTAATATTTACCTGTCATTTTAATTTATAAGTAAATAAAATAAACTCACTCGTTTTACTAGTCTCACATTTACATGTAAATCGAAGTTTGCAGTAGGTTTTCTTGTGTTCCAATAAATCGTGAAGTTCGGAAAACATTTCTCTGCAGTTACCGCAAATAAGAATATCTTGATTACCTGAAATGAAATAAAAATTCCACTTAAATATATTTTTGACATATAATTAATGATTTTTTTCTTGAAGTAGACACTTTGTTAACGAGGAGAAAATAAAACAAAAAATTTTCATTGACATAAAAGCAACTGTTGTTTTAAAGTTTAGGACATCAAATTAAAAGTTTTACTTCTTACAATAATTAATGTAATTTTTAATTAAAATTTTTTACAGAAAAATTGTACATTCAAGATAAATAAAGTTACTAAAATCAAGAAACAATAAAAAATATTTATAAATTGTTTTTGCTACGATGAATTGCTAAAGAAACTTTATAAAATAATTTTAAATTAAAAATATATTTTTTGGTAATTTAAAGATATAAAGAAAATTAATACTAATAATGTAGATCTATATAATATTACATACTCAAAGTTCCTAATTTGGAATCGAAAATAAAATATGAAATTATATAAAAACTTGTAATATATATTAAAAGTAGTTAACAAAAAATAGTTATGTTCCCTGTGATAAAAACTTAATTATTAAACAGTTTTTCAAATTTTTAAGAAAATTTAGCAAAATATAAAAATAAGCAACAGTATTTGCATATCTTCAAATCAACGGGATTTTTGAATTTGTTATACTACTCCAGTCATCTGGTAGTTTTACCTGGAAAGTTTTCCGGGAGTTTTGAAAATTGGTAATTTTATAGATTTTGATATGCTCTTTTCGAATTTCGACTTTGCCACCTCGTATCTCCACCGCTTGCGCCGCCATATTGGAAAAATGGCGCCTAATAAGAGTTTTTTTACAATATCTCCTTTCCGACAAAAATATTTATATACAAAATTAAACTAGAGAAAATTTCGTACAATTTATGTATTTACAATTTTTTTTTTGTAAAATCAATAGTTTTTGGCGTACGAGCGCCGCAAGTACATTTCAATATGCGTTTTGGAAAAAAAACTCCACACCACCTTGAGGTACAGTAAGCGGCGCGTTTTTTTTTTTCGTGGTGTCTCCTGTAGGCCTAATCCATATGTGATGCACACTTTTGAAATTTAGCGCAATCTCCTTCGCTTTGCTGTTCCTAATGGACCAGGTGTTACGACTTCGTCTTGGGCACCGATCGAGACGTCGCAGACCGAAATTTCATCCGCATCATCTGCGATGGATATAGCCACAATAAATCTGAAACGGATGGCATAACTACTTCCAAAGCCGCACGAATGCTACCATGGTTTTGAATCTTTATTATTTTTAAGCCCGGATCGTTTTTTTTTCACAAATGTTTTTAATGCAATGGTACCTAAACTATCAACGACTGTTGCAAACGGCATTTGCTTTAATGGTGGAATAATTTGATCAGGAGCGATAGCAGTTGTAGGTGTTACACAATGGATACCGCCCATGGCATGGAAGGTATTATTACCACCTAATGTCTGTGTATTGAAATCAGCGTTGTCAAAAACAAATTGAGAAAATGCGTTATCTTCGATATTCAACGGTGCGCGCATAATAGCTGAAACTTCGAACAACATTGCTTCGATGTATGAAGAGCAAAATCCAAGAGATGATAATACATCTATTAATCGCCGAGATCGATACTTATGAAATAAAAATGCAGCTAGTCCGATCTGTAATGATGATATAAAAGATTTCGGCCTTGCTGCTGCAATGATAGAATGGGCGAGAGCAACGCTTTTTTTCTTCCATTTTTCAAAAGACGCTCGTTTGTTTCTTAAAATCACTCCATCTAGGATAACGCGTAAAGTTTCAGGTATATCTGACTCAGAGTCTTAAAAAATTATCTGATGGAGGATAATGCTTTACCTCATAGACCGTAGAGCGAATATCCTCTATAACAATTTCTGCTGCTGTTTTTACAATACGCCGACTTTCTTCTGCATTTTCATTACTTTTTTGATTGTACCAGGTTTCCATTAATAGCTTAAATCCTGTATTTCGTAAACAAACCACCGGAGCCTGATTGGCAGTGACGGCAATTGAAATATCATCACCGTATTTTTTGAGGAGTTGTGCTTTCACTATTTTCATGTGTGGACGGTAATCACCTTCAATTTTGGCTATCAATTCGTCCAGAGAAAACTGACACTCAAATCATTCACATGCTCAAGACGCTCAACAATTGCTCGACTCCAATCATCATTACGAGCTTTAGCAAGTTCTGAAATACTATTTTTCATTGATAATTTCCGCACACTATACACAACATTACGCTTGCACAACCGCGTCTGTTTTAGTTTTGCTAAAAACTCTGCTGTTATCTCATTAGCGCATAAAAAGCAATGAATTTTGAATGAGAATGTTGGATGCGAGGATCGCAGTAGTGGTTGAGGTGTCGTGACATCGCTTCCTCTACGCAATGATGCAGCGATTAACTTTTCATTATTATATCGTTTTCGACATACATCATGAACCACTATCGATTTTAGTCCCGCTAAAAGTTCAACTTTATTGTCTTTTCTTTTAACACTTGACTTACGAACAGTCTCCAATCCTTTTTCCTTCACTTCAATTGTTTCATTTTCTAATAATGGATTATTATAAATAAAACAATTTGCTTTATCAGAAGCCATGGCTCTATAAACACATAACACTGTAAGACGATAGACGTAAACTGATGAATCAGACTAAACTAAATACTTCTCTTGAGTTCTACCAACCGATGTTTCGTTTAAGGTCGAGAGAGGGACCCGACACAAAGGCGACGCATTACCCTTATACCTGTTTTTTTAATACCTGCAACAATAGTAAAATATTTTGGAGAAATATACGAAAAAAATGTGGTGGTGTAGATGAATAATACTTTGCGGCGCTCGTACGCCAAAACTATTGATTTTACAAAAAAAATTGTTAATACATAAATTGTAGGAAATTTTCTCCAGCTTAATTTTGTATATATGTGTTTTTGTCGCAAAATGCGTCGGAAAGGAGATATTGTAAAAAAACTGTTATTAGGCGCCATTTTTCCAATATGGCGGCGCGAGCGGCGGAGATACGAGGTGGCAAAGTCGAAATTCGGAAAGCGCACATCGAAATCTATAAAATTACCAATTTCCAAAACTCCCGGAAAACTTTCCAGGTAACCCCCTTTTTTTGACCAAATGACTGGGCTATACTTGCAAAATAAGGTTAAATTAAATGAATTAGCGATAGTGAACTTGAGTGCAAAATTGAACCGTGACAAACTAATTTTCAATTCGCAAAATTTCAACACTACAAAATTTTAATTTGAATTTGAAGACCGGCAGGCAACATTATGTCGAAAATTACTATTATTATTTTTTGTCAGGAATGATTTGGAAACGATATTGCATTCATTACAATTTAGAAGATCATGATTCACATAATCATTACATAATATAGTACAATCTCCCCTGCAACGTCTGTCTGTGCATGATTTTTTCAATAATTGTTCAAGGAATTTTTTTCCAGTTTTCATTAATGGATAGAGTATTTCACTAGGAGGATTTAGCTGAATACTTTATTGGTTAAATAGTAACATAACATACCATCAGTTTGTAGGTGTATTTTGGCGATAAAAGAGATAAGAAAATAATAAAAATATCAAAAATACCATTAAACTTATAATTTCAATACTTTTACGACGCCCGAAGAAGGAAAATTTCAAATCTAAAATAATTTATACCCATAAATTACAAAACAATCTACGGTTCAGCCTTCGAAAATTAAATAGTTTTGTGAGAAGGAAATGCCTTGAGATCGGCTAAATAAATCAGTCGGGATTGGATCCAAGTGTCTGGTTAAGAAGAACTGAAAAATTTTCATTCTAAAACCGGTACTTAATAGAATAGATTTATTTGTTTTTCTATAAGAATACGAATCATCAGTCTTCGCTTTAACCATTGATATTATTAGTATTGCAATTTTGGTCAAGCGTGAACAATCTTAAGCATTTTAGCAGCATACTCTGGTAATGAGTAATTAAAAAAATATATGTCAATGTAGAGTCACTGGTTCCGATGGGTTAAAAAGTATCATAAAATATGTAAAAGACCCTAAGATAATGATTTTTAAATGGTAAAGAGTCTAATTTTAATTAATTTCTTTACACTATGTCTTTATATCCGTGCCAAATTGAGTTTAGTTACAATAAAAATAACCTAACATAAAATTTTTATAAAAAAAATTAAATCGACTTCTAATAGTCCACTAAAAAGTGAAAAATAACTATACATTTTTATACGAAATTGAAATTTTTGAAGTCGGCACCAAACTAATACATGACAAAATATGATTCGCATAAATAGATTAAAAATAATTTATTTGTAATTGGTTTCTTACCATAATTTGTATATATTAGTAGTTATTTATTTCATTTAGAAATAATTTGGCACCGACTTTAAAAAATTCAATTTCCTATAAACGTTTTTAGTTATTTTTCACTTTTTAGCGCAATTTTAGAAGTCAGTTCAATTTTTTTTATACAAATTTTATTTTTCGATTTTTCCTTTTTAAAACCATTATGATATCTAAAAATTATTTGAACTAAGTACTCATTGAGATTAGTGTACCTCGCAATGACTCCAAGGTGGCAAAAAAGTACCCATTTTATCCAAAGCCGATATATTGGATACGCCAAATTTCATTTTTTTAAAAATAATTTCTGTTTCGTAATGTGCGATCCCAAAAACTGCCTAATATCAATTTTAAAAAAATCGGACAAATTTATTTGTCGTTATGTACATCCCCGAAAACTCCCCCATACCAAAATTGATTTTTTCATCCGCCATATTTTTTTGTCGGTCATATTAGATCCGCCATATTGAATTTTTTAAAAATATTTTGGATTCGTATATTTGAAAAAAAAAATGTAAAATGTTTAGTCCGCTATATTGGATTCCCCATATCGAATCCTGAAAAAATACTTTTAAATTTATAATTTACACCCACAAGATCCCCCTATATCAGTTTTGGAGAAAATCGAAAGATGTAAAATTTTTAGAATGCCATATTGAATCCGCCAAAGTGAGTTTTTCAAAAAATATTTTAAATTTGATATTAACACTAATAAAAATCCACCAATACTGATTTTAGACAAAATCGAGAGATGTAGAATCTTTAATCCGCCATCTTGGATCCGCTATATTTAATTTTTTTTTTGAAAAAAATCGGACAAAATTAATTTTTTAACCGCCATATTGAATTTTTTAAAAATAATTTCAGATTCGTCATGTGCGACCCGGAGAACTCCCCATGCCAATTTTGGAGAAAATCGGACAAAATTAATTTTTTTGGCCGCCATGTTGTCAGCGCCATTTTGGATTTTGCGGCACACCAATTTCGTCCAAAAAAAAGGGACCATCGCAGCAACTTTCTGAATATAACGTAAAAAATGTCATTCAAATCGGTGCCGCCGTTCCGGAGTAATCGATGTACATACATAAAAAAATACATATTCGACGAATTGAGAACTTCCTTGTTTTAGAAGTCGGTTAATAATCCAAACTGGAATAAAAACCAAAATTACTATTAAATCTACACTAGAAATGCTTAACTATTAGATAATTTAGATTTACAACAAAGGAAACCACAAATATATTAAAATGTAAGAAATATTGAATAAATCTTCAAAATCGCGACCCTAGTCACGAATTGACTCAACAGAAGGTGACACGCGTACGACCTTCCTATAAGAAATGTCTATTGTACCGACCCAGCTACTATAAAATTCCGTCCAAGTATAGGGTATCTCGAGACTTCCGAGCTACAAAACGTAAATTATATGATAACCTAGATAAATTATTAAGACAGGTGTAAAAACAAACAACTATTACAAGTTTAATGAATATATTATATAACACACCAAATTAAAATATCTCTCTTTTAACTATTTGTGATAAAGTGTTAATTAAATAAATCCAGTATAAAAAAGCAATACAATAATTAAACGTACACAATAAACAACGGAAAACAAGGCGAGTTAGCCAAGATTTATGCGACAAAGAAATTGTGAAAATGGTGCTTTTCACGCGGGCCATGTTAATGAAACCAGCTTAGCGTCATAACGTTTATTATATGTTTTTGTAACGGTAGGAAAATATGTTTTATACGTCAAGCTCTTATGTATTTTCATTTAGATGTAGCTAACTTAATTATATAACTGAAACTGAAAAATTCCATTGTCTACGTGCTTAAATATTTTAGAAAATTGGAATTATTTCAAAAATTCGGGATTATTTGATTATGTTTTTAGGAGTCATTTGCAAAATTTATGTCGAGATACAACCAAATGATGCTCCGCATTACCTTGTTGGAGTCCTAGATCTTAAAATTAATCTTCTTTAGACAAACCGAAACTATGAGCCCTAGGACTCCGCAAAGCCTCTGTGAGGGCTGCGTGAAAATACTGGTCATAATGAAGAAAAAAACAGATGAAAATAAAATAATAAGGTATAATTCTTAAATTTATGACTATTTTAGTGTTCCGTCAAAAATATTTCGGTTTCCAAAAGGATTCGATCGCCAAAAATGTTTGAGAACCGCTGAACTAGAAAAAAGACAATACGAGTATGATCATTGATTCTATAATTGGTTTCATGAGGAATATGTGAAAATTAATCGGTTCATGAAAACTGATTAATTTTGACATACTAAACTAAATGACACTTCCTTATTTGTTTTCCTCTATAATGACATAAAAAATATATTTTACCTTCTGTGTTATAAATTGGAACATTTTGTGTTAGAACTTTAAAATTGAATATATCAGCTTACAAAATTTGGCCATTCTTTTTTTGACTTTTTGTTTTATTTTAAATGAATTACAACTTGCAAAGAATATATATAGAAATAAGGCTACTTATAACGAACATTTGAGTGATAAAACAGAAAAGGATTCCGTAATTAAGTCATTTGCAACCTGCAGAAAGGGGGACGGGGGAGATATTACTTATAATAATGAGTTGTTATGATATATCAAGAAAAACTAAAAAAATGAAAGGTTAAATTTAGTTACAACTCCAAACAGTAGTATGGAAGTTCAGAAATACTAAAATATTGGGAAATGTTGCCTTGATTAATTGTTGGATACAATAAACAATCCTAAATTATTTTTAAAAAATTGAATATGGCGGATCTACTATAGCAGACGAAAAAAATTTAATTTTGTCCGATTTTTTCCAAAATTGGTATAGTGGAATTGCCGAGGTTTTTTTTTACATTTTACATCTAAAATTATTTTAAGAAAATCTAATATGTTAAAGGCAAAATAATGGTCTAGAAATTTTTAATTTACGGATTTCATCCTAAAATGATCTTAGGGGGCTATGAAGGGTTTAAATTTATATTAGATTAAGACGTTAAAATTATTTTTTTTTTGAAATTTATTATGGCGGATCCAATATGATGGGTTGAAAAATTTACCTTATTCGAATTTTTTACATTTGGCATTAGGGGGTTTTCGGGGTCGTGTATTACGACTATGAAGTTAATTTTTTAAAATTATTAAGTTGATAAGCTACAATATGAGGGACTGAAAATTTTACGTTTTCCGATTTTGTCTACAATTGACATTGCGGCGTTCTTGGGGCATATACAAACTCAATATGCAGTATAAAATATATCAGGCTAAGAAACTTACGTCTGAAGTTCTTTATATATCGATATTGGAAGGTTTTTGGGCCTATATTACCAATCTAAAATTAATTTGAATTTTGAAATAGTGGATTTACTATGACAGTCTAAATATTTGTTTGACACAATTTCACTGGTATTTAGAGAACTCTAAGAATAAAAAAATTTTTAGTGGTTCATTTTAGGGTGATACAACTTTTGGATAAAATGGGTACTTTTTTACCACCTTATAGTCATTGCGAGGTACACCAATCTCAATTAGCACTTAGTTCAAATAATTTATGGATATCATAATGAATTTAAAACTAAAAATCGAAAAATAAAGTTTTTATAAAAAAAATTGAACCGACTTATAAAAGTGTGCTAAAAAGTGAAAAATAACTAGAAATTTTTATATGAAATTGAAATTTTTGAAGTCGACGCCAAATTATTTCTAAATGAAATAAATCACTACTGATATATACAAATTATGATAAGAAATCAATTACAAATGAAGTATTTTTAATCTATTTATGCAAATCACATTTTGTCAGGTATTAGTTTGGCGCCGACTTCAAATATTTCAATTTCATATGAAAATTTATAGTTATTTTTCACTTCTTAGCGCACTTTTTCAATTTTTTTATAAAAATTTTATTTTAGAATTTTTGGGTTAAAAATTAAGTTGTAGGGATATTTTTTCTGCGACTAGAAAATTAAGGAACACCTGAGTTTCATCCTAATTTATTCAATAGATGTAAGTTAAATTCAGGTAAAAATCATCTATATTTGTTAATTTTATTAGTCGTTTTGAAAAACAAAAGAAACTTTTTAACTTCTAAAAGAAGGAGGTTCTCAATTTGTCGACTATGTATTTTTTTTATGTATCGATTACTCCGGAATTGCGGCACCGATTTGAATGTAATTTTTTACGTTACGTTCAGAAAGTTGCTACAGTGGTCTCATATTTTTTTGGACGAAATAGCGCTGGCAATATGGCGGCCAAAAAAATAAATTTTGTCTGATTTTCTCCAAAATTGGTATGGGGGAATTTTTGAGGTCGTTCACGACGAATCTGAGATTATTTAAAAAAAAATTCAATGTGGCGGATCCAATATGGCGGCTACTCATTTTATCTACTCTCACTGGCTTGATTAGAGGAGCCACTTTGATGACAGTTGAGTATAGTTTAATTGTAGTTTAAAAAAGCAACCATAGAAAGTTACATGTTTTGAAATCTAATATCAAATTCCATCAGTAGTTATTTTTGTAAAATATAAATAAACATTTGTTAATACTAACGTTACAAAGTTTGCAGCTTTTTGTGGTAGCATTAAATTAAAACACAAACATTTTTACATACTATTATAAAGTAACGATATTATAACAGCAAACTTTAACAGTAAGTTATTTTCTTTGGGTTATTTTCTTTGGATTATTTGCATTTTGTTGTTTACTTGTCGGAACTAAAGCTGAACTTACATTTATATTTGATAAACTACAAATGGCCCCTAGAATTTCATCTTTGACTTTTACATTTAGTATATACGAGTAAATTCCATCTACTAATATTGGTCTAACAATAGAGCTAGTTGACTCAGAAATTGTCAATTTTTCTTTCAATATAAATTAATAACTAACCACTTTCAATTATTAATCATTCAATTATAATAAAAATAATCATAATATAAAATATAATTTTAGAGATAAGTCAGGTTTACACTTATAGAATTTTTCCGAAATATTTCTATAGTATTATTTTCATTTTTTTGTTTACCGATATTAAAAAAAGTAGTTTATAAATTTGATGATAGGAGCAAGATATTTTGATAGCATTTTCAACATATTCTACGGGATTTTCCGAATAATACTACAGAAACATTACCAAGGTAGGCATAAAAAATTTAACTAACACTTTAAGGCATAAAAAATTTAACTTACTATACACTTTAAGTTGATCCAATGCTGGTACTGTGGTTGTTTTTTGTACCGCATTATTTTTGCCATTTCTTGTGGTAGAGGTCATTAACCTTTGTCTTTTAAGTGGAGGTACAATTCTAGCAGGTCCGACAGGGAAGGCCGTTGAAGCATAGTAACTGAAAAAAGAAATAAAATAAAAATTAGATATATTTTTAATCATGTGAAAGTTGAGATATAAATAAGTTATTTTATATGTATATATGCATAATAATTACAAATGATATTAAATTTCATTGACAAAATATTTTCAAAAGTAAAATTTTGCATTAATTTTAAATTTTGTAACAATATTGCCATTTCTTACTTCGTTTAATTCATTGAAAAAATATAATGATAAACTTTACACAGCTTGATAAATTTAGATCGGTGAGCGGCTATATGCAGTCTCAATATTTGAGGGGACATATTTTTTCGGTTTTTATGATACAATAATATTTCTGGGTGATTTAGTGTAATATCTTCCCTTGTTCATTCCAACATCCAGGCATTGAAAGGATTGAACTGTTTCCATATATGATTTTATACGATATTGCAGAACTTAGCATTAAGTGTACTCTAATCCATTATCTCGTCAACGCAATTTGATACTATTTGAACAATGCTAAGAAGAGGTTTGTTTAATTTGTTTTCGTCAATAATATTTGTGCATTTAATTTATTGCTTAGATGATTTGGTTAATCTATGCCCCAACTTTCTGACGATGATTGTTTATTCCGATTTTTGTAACATTGAAGCTAACTAGTGCAACATAAACATATATATATATATATATATATATATATATATATATATCTATCTATATATATATATATATATATATATATATATATATATATATATATATATATGTTGTATCGTAGGTTTTCACGTATGGTGGAATATGCACTGGTGTTTTTCCGGTTCTCAATCCGTTGGTCAAAAGAAAAATCTTCATCTTCTTGACGTTTCGCTAACATCTCAGCTGGCATTTTCAAGTGATGCTTCTTCGACGGCTGCTCGACTTGGAAATGTCAGCAGAGATGTTGGCGAAACGTTGTGAAGATTTTTATATTGACGAACACCAATATATATATATATATATATATATATATATATATATATATATATATATATATATATATATACATATATACAGTAAAGTCCCTGATGTTAAAGGCATACAACTAATGAACTAATTTCAACCATCGTCATGTTAGGATGGCTCGTTCCGACATAGATGGTGGACTCTTCCACAACAATATTTACATATATATATATATATATATATATATATATATATATATATATATATATATACTGATATCTTTAGACGTAATTTCCTTATACACCAATATTCCAATATGCCTAGCAAAAAAAATAATACCAAAAAAATGGGAGGAAATAAAACAATTTACAGACATACCCCTCAATGAATTTCAAAACGCAGTAGAACAAATGCTTACATCAACATACTTTCTCTACAATGATAAATTTTATAAACAAACGGAGGGATGCGCCATGGGTGCCTCAATATCTAGTGTTAAAGCCCAGCTAGTGTTGGAGGACCTCGAAGAAACGGTTATATCCAATTTAGACATCAATATACCATTTTTCTATAGATATGTAGACGATTGTATAACAGCAATCCCAAAAAATCGTAGTGAAGATATTCTCAATAAATTTAATGCCTACCACCAAAAATTACAATTTACCATAGAAAAAGAAGAAAAAAATAAAATCAATTTCTTAGATCTCACAATTTACCACCAAAATAATGTCATTAAAACTCAGTGGTATACAAAAGAAACATGGTCTTCTAGATATTTGCATTATAATTCTCAACATCCTCTATCCCAAAAAAAATCGGTAGTAATAGGAATTGCAGACCGAGCCATAAAATTATCCGATCCAGAATATCGAAACGAAGCAATTCAAAAAGCAAAGGAAGCCTTATTACTAAACAGTTATCCCCCTAAAATTATAAACAATACCTTCAAAAAAAGAATACACAAATTTTACAATAACAACAACCAAAACCCTCAACACCAAAAAACAAAACAACAAAACCAATATGTTTCCATACCATATATACCACAACTCTCAGAAAAACTTCAAAATGTCCTCAAAAATCATAATATTATTGTTAGTCACAAAGGACACAATCTATTAAAAAAAAAACTTTATTAACTTAAAATGCAAAGTACCTAAAGACAAAAAAACACACGTAGTATATGAGATACCATGTAAAAATTGTGACGGAGTTTACATCGGCCAAACCAGTCAACATCTTAAAAACAGGATTAATGGACACAAATACGACAAACATAATAAGACCGCATTGACAAACCACATTATATGAAAACAACACACTTTTGATTTTGAAAATGTAAAAATTCTCAAAACAGAAAACAATAAAAAAAACGTGAATTTTATGAAATGATTGCAATTCAAAAAAATAAGAAATCTATAAATACAAAAGCTGATACAAAACACCTAAGTAAAATATATTACAACATCCTAAAATAACCCCCCAAACAAATTAAATATACACAAAATGATTTCAAAAATAAATCACTCCAAAAATAAGAAAAAAATAATAGTCAGGCAAGGATCCTTAAGGCGAAAAAAAATCCAAACCCTTGACCACCGGAACCCATAAAATAAAATTTCATTTTAAATAAAGATGCGACACAAAAAGCAAGGTTTTTGTAGTATCTGGTCAAAAAGTGAACCATGTGTTAACAATATGTAGTCTATGTTGTGTTCCTCGGTAAAAACTTATATAAGGTATGTTTTAAATTTAACTTATTAATTTTATGTTATGATATAGCATATTTTTCTCTGTTATAGTTATAAAAATCATTCTAAAGAAGGTCAAGTGTGACCGAAACGTCAATAGATATGCATAACAAATAAAACATATGCAGTTTTATTAATAAAACGGATTTTACACCCAAGAAAATCAAAAACTTTAAAGAAATATACAAATAGAAAAATCCAAGAAAAAAATAAGAAAAACCATATATATATATATATATATATATATATATATATATATATATATATATATACACAGTAAAGCCCCTCGTCATGTTAGGATGCTCCGTCCCGGCATCGGTGGTGGACTCATCAGTGGGATCCACTGATGCCTTTACCAGACATCCTTGTCATGCTTTCCACAACTCGGAACTCCTACTTTAGCCAAATTTGTCATAGAACAACGGTGGGATGTTCTTACCACAACAATATATATATATATATATATATATATATATATATATATATATATATATATATATATATATATATATATATATATATATATATATATTTCATTTTGCAAGGTTGAAACGCATAGTCGTATTAAAGATTTTAGTATGAAAAAGAATCGTAAATCTTTATGTAAATTTTTTTTTGATGATTCAGAACCTTGATTGTATTTTATTTTGCTAGGAATCGTTTTTAATTTTCATGAAAATCTCGAAATGTTAATATGCCATGAGTATAACAACTTTATTTTAAATTTTAAGGTAATTTGGTTGCTCGATAGATAGAAAGTTATTAAATTTAAAAAATGGACGTCTGTAATGCAAAATTTTACATAAATTAACATAACTAGAATTGTAATATTTTTTCCTTAAAACTTAATGAAGAAAAGTGATGTTCTAATTGTTCTGCAAATTTAAATTTTCAATAAAAACGTTATAGTCGAGTAATTCATTACTTAGCAATAAAAATTAAAATTAAAAGAACTTTCCCAAAGTAAACTCTTAAAGTTGTTTCAACCTATATTCATTAACGCCTTGGTAAAACCGGTAAAGTCTAGTTGACAAAACTTTTAAAATATTCATCAGAATATTTCCTGAAGAACAATAAAAAGTTTAATGAGTCATTTAGCCATTCGCGAGAAAAGTTTTCTAAGTTTGATCAGTTTTCATAAAATACAAATAGAAAATTTTAAAACTGCTTTTTTGTCGATAAAAAAACAACTCCTAAATTTGGGTTTTATTCGAGCAATGAAATTCACTAAAAGCTATAAATATCAATGGTGGGAACTCCTTTTAGTACTATGTTACAGTTGAGTGAAATTAATAATGTTGTATATAGCATCCCTTGCCTAGAATGTGATTTAACCTATAGGTCAGACATTCAGAAATCTTTAAGCCGGAATTACACCACACAAAAGTGATTGTAACAGAAATGTAAAAAGTTGTACCTTGTCA
Source organism: Diaprepes abbreviatus (assembly GCA_034092305.1). Taxonomy (NCBI): domain Eukaryota; kingdom Metazoa; phylum Arthropoda; class Insecta; order Coleoptera; family Curculionidae; genus Diaprepes; species Diaprepes abbreviatus. Next base: position 1,328,475 of record JASJET010000217.1, read on the forward strand.
CAACATGTCTTCAAAAACAATCACATGATGGACTGGGGTAAAGTTGAAATTTTGGATAGAGAAGATATATATTCTAAAAATTTTTTAGAAATGGTATACATACACCTTAATAGAGTTAATATGAACAGCAAAACTGATACTCAAATTTTGAGCTCTATTTACCATTATATTTTAAAATTACAATAGAAAAAATTTCTATCATTGATAGATTCTCCGGCCCCGGATGAATAATAATTATATAAAGTTTAAAGATTAGTAAAGCCTATAATGCGTAAATCAATAATATTAATTAATACAATTATTGCTCATACTTTCTCACTACCCTGTAGGTAAGATAAAGACATGCATGTCCGGCATCTAATCTTAACTCGTTACTCCGCTCTCACTCTGACTCACATAATAAACAATAGATCTATCCTTATTTGACACTCTTATCACATTTTAATATATTCATCTCCTCTTTTTTCGTAAGGTGAAGTTATAATAACAGTGAATACGCTGTCGCCACTGAAAAATTATAACGACTAAACGTAATCGTTTACCTTCCACTGACAACGTTTGAAGCAATTTGCATACCTTTCCGAAATTTCATCGACATAAGTAGTTGAACGAAACGAATGGTAGAAAGAGATAAAATGACAGTATTACGTTATAACCTTACCCAACTTATCTAATTTGTGTCAATTGATTGTTATGTGTGGACGTCTGTCATACTATTGGTCGGTCGTAAAAATAAATCAAAAATTTTTGTTATATTTTTGGTTGTTAAAAATAACTAGTCCTTGAAAAAAGCAATATGTTGACGAACCGTTTCTTCAAAACGTTTTATTTTTTAAAAAAACAGTTGAAATGTTAATTAGGTAGTACCCCATTATTTTCAGTATTTTCTAATTAAAATTTCCTTAGAAAGTTGAATGTTTCAAAATTTCGAGTAAATTTGAGATTATAGACATACAAAATTATTACACTAAATTCTGTTCATATCTCAATAGTATGAGCGTGCTGTTTAAAAATTGTTGTCCTACGGCTAGTTCTAATTATAGATTTAACATAAACACTTGTGTTCCTATATCCCCAAACGGTCGAGAATCTTACTTTGAAACAGTTAAGTGTAACATAATTGTTTTCATCAACACAACTTATAAAAAATTTGAGAAATAACAATTTGTAAGATATTTAAAACTTTTATTTAAATAAGTAACATTCAATTTTATATTCAAATAATGTTAAATGCAACATTTTACTTCCTTAGACTGTGTTAAACACTATACTACACTACAATTAAATAAATATTATTAATTATAATTTATTAGGACATATAAATTTGAACCCTACAAGCCAACAAACGAGGTCCTTCAGAAAAAAAAGCTTATTTATAGTATGTTTGGTCTTCAAGCCCCTACAAATCTTCACAAAATAATAAAAAAAGTATATTAAAGGTTGAATAGTATCATTAATGGGGGTCTTCGGGCTGGCCTATGGTTCCGGCCCCTGGTCGTACACAGTTCCTCTATCACCGGTCAAGTTTTAGGTTTTCTTTCAATCTTACTTGTCAGGAGAGGAAGTCTTGCAATAATCGGCTGGATGTTTAGTGAATTCATACAATAATTGATTGGTGGATAGCTAGGACGATGGATTTTAGTCATACTACATAGAGCAGTGGTTTCTATCGTTTCAAGTTTTATAAGTGCTGGCTTCCTGCAATTACTGTATATAGGAGGTATGTTTTCCTATTAAAGTCAGTATATTGCTTTGTATATGTGAGTTGTTTTTCTTGATATGCCGTGGTTAGTGCACACCCTAAATACTACAGTAGTGTGTATAACATTCAACATTCATTCTGTACAGTCAATCAGGATCAATGAGTTGATCATTTATATTGTCAACCTTCTACAAGTCAGTATTTTTATCATCTCGAAAATAAACATTCAGAAAAATAAAATTTATTTTATTCTAAAAGATCAGTCACGCCTCTGCTTTATAATATCCATATTTATCTTCACTACCGAAAAATCAACAAATAAAAATAAGACTGAAGCTTTCAAGCTCTTTAATTGAATTCAAAAAACACCTTAGGTAGGGACTTTTTAAGTTTAATGGTATCATTAGTCTTATTCTGCCAAATGGAGTAAATATTTTCTTTCCAATTCGTTTATTTACTTTTAAAAATCTCGAATTTCAGCGAAATAAGCTGATGTTGAAAAATGCAGAGAAAATTTTTAAGAAAACAGTTCTCGGTGTTTTATTACGTTTAATGTAGGTAACTTTTAATAATATGTATTATTACGAATTAAAAAATCACAGCTGGATCAGTCAAAAAGGGAAAAAATAATTACAATAGTAAAGTAATTTACGGAGTGATCACGAAGTTACTAATCACGATAGCAAAAGTGAGCCATTTTAAGTAGTTGATTAAAACTCATTAACTGTTATAATCTATAAAGCTTATAACACAGTAAGCTAGGTTGCGAAGGCTAGAAGGTCGTGGTTCTAACATTAATAAGTCAATACAAGTGTCTTGTAAAATAAAAAAATCTAATGAAAACTTAAATATATAGTTAAAACGTTGTATATCTTTACGTCAAAATTTGACAAATGCATCAAACTAGGGACATTTTTTTTTGAGCACTGTAACAGGATCGGAGTGACTCATTCTACTATTTTCTTTTACGGTTATTGAACAAGAAATTTGTCGAATAAGCAAGTTTCACAAACTAAATATCCTTAAAAAAGAAAAATGTTATACACAAAAATTTTAAAATCGAAGTTTTTCCTTCTTTTTACACATATCAATAATTTTATATCCCATTTGTATAGGGCTATTTAATGAGGAATTTAATTGCTTATAATGGGTTTGGTATTTTAAGTGAAATTTTAAATACGAAAGATTTTAAAAGCAGATTAAAATTTCCTCTTTTATATTACTACACTAAGAGATGTACTACTGCTAAAAATAATTTACTTTACGTATTAGCACATTCTTTAATAAGTATTGCCTTTTTAATATGTTGTTTTTAGCTGATAATTTTGAAATTGTAGAAACTATTGTACTAAAAATTGTAGACACACTCTTTTTAATTTTGGGATTAGTAGGGTGATATCTGAAGGTACAAGTGTGGGTGCTTAGGTGTATATTCACTTTTATAAGTGAACCTATGTTGTTGTAATGTTTCACCTACGAAATTTATGACAATAAAAGCTTTATTTATTTATTTATAAAGTAAATGGTTTATATTCTAAATTATTGGTAACTATTTCGGTAACAGAAAAAATTATACGCAATTTGTTGATAAAGTTCTATTTTTATTATAATACTCCAGTTAGGTATAACAATATTAGGGTAGTCTAATTGAAAACTAAACATAAATTGACTATTCTAATAGAATCGGAACTAAAAAACAGTATTCTTAGAAACAGTGGGTAAGTATACAATATTCTAGAAATTATTCAGTGTTTTATACTTAATGACTGTAACTTTATGACTTCTGACTGCAATAAGCGAAGTAGTTAAGCTGCAAAAATATTGAATAAAAAGATAAATAATTGATCATATTCATCAAATAGCCTAGTTTTCTTAAAAATAAATACATAAATTTAAAAAAATGTATGCTTCAACAGATAAGAGTTAACACAACGCACGACTTATGGCTCCAAGTCTTTAATTGATCACATTTCAAGATTCTTCATGCTATATCCTCACAGATTTATAAACATATAAATGTTAAATAAATAAAAAAAATGAAACCAAAAGTGAAAGTGTTTCTAAAAAAAGAAGAGAAAATTCTGAAAATACAAACACAGAATCGTGTTCTATGATCTCCTAAATCTTCACTAAATCCAATAAATACCCAGAAAACTAAAACGTTCCCTGTAAAAAATAACTAAAAAATTTATGCATGTGTTCTATTTTGTTCATCTTGTTATTTTTTTCTTCCAAAATTAAGCATTTCAGACATATGTTTCAAGGAACAGTTTCCCTTGTTTTCAGCTATTGTATTATTCTTTGTTATAATATTTTAAATATTTCTAATTACATTCTGTACATAGTGTACACTTAAATGAGTTTGAAATACTGTGTATTTTCATAAAGCTCGACAGAATGTTGCTTAACGTTTTCGAAAGAGATACTACAAGAAAAAACCTCCTTATTAGTTACTTACCGGTATATCAAGCTGATTAAAATTTTCCATATGTACATCCATACCTAGTTAGAAAACCTAAATAAATCCAATAAAAACAAGCACTAATAAAGTGTTTTTATTATAATAACGAAAGTCTAAAATTTATAGGCTATCAAGTGTTTAAAGTCACAAACACTAAACACTACAATATTAAATAGCGGCACAAAGTGTCTAAACTATTTTATATCGTAATATAATAAAAATATCGCAACGTTGTCGATAAAAATGCGTTTAATAATATTTTAAAGCCGTTATTATAGAAGGACAAAATAAAGACACAGTTAGTCTGAGTCAAGGTTATGTAAATAACAGCGGCTTTTTTTGTGTTCCTTGCTCCTGACCTGTGGATATCTTTTATCTCTTTCATTATTATAAAGAGAAATAAGGAGGGAAAATCATCATCTCCTTTAGTATTTTCCGATTTCTATTTTGTCTGGAGTAAATACCGAGTAGGCAAGCGTGTTAACATTCATATTTTTATAAAAAATATTAATGGGATATTTTGTATAATTATAAAATTTTAGATAATAAAACATGTTAAAAATTATGAAATAAATATAAATGTTGTTTCAATTTTAAAAATAACTTATTTTTCTCTACTCCGAGAGGAAGACAGAAAATCGAAATGAACGACCCTAGTTATATTTACGAGAAACTTTTTTTTTGATGTATGGCAACTAAAAACCGTTACGATTACTAAATTTTTAAAGATATACACCGTTTTGAGTATATCTTTGGCTGGAAAACCTTAATAAAATACAAAGATACTGCTACATAACATAAACTTTGTATAAAAATAGTTTTAGATATTAAAATTTTTGGTGCTTTTGCTACTGAATTCACGTTCTTTCTAAAATTTTGGTGCCACTGTTTTCCAGATCACCCCCAATCACGTGCTAGATAAAGAATGCGATGGCGTCTATATAGCTATGATTTTATACAACATAAAATACAGCAAACAAAACCAATATAAAAATTAAAGCGAGGTTAGAACCATAAAAAAATAATTCCGAAACCAATCGGAGAGTGTAGAAGAACTGTATATAATTTGTCTCCCATAAACTTACCTGACAAAGGACGATGAATTTCCCGAAGGGAAAAGTTGAGAAGGCAGAAGGACCCTTCTGAAGCTTTTGAAGGACAGCAACGAAAAACGACCACTATAACCAATCGTTTTTTGCTTGTGATACCTTTATCTTTTTTTTTATTTATGGATCTCAATAAACACACTTTTATCTAGGAAAATTAAAAACAAAAACTTTCAGATTAAGTCTTGGCACTGATCCCTTGAAAATAAAGGAAGTATTCTATTTTTACCGGGTTGACCATAAAATATCTTCGCATTGTGTTTTTAATATTGGTCTATTGTTGCACTTGCCAATTAAAGCTTCTTAGTGTTAACTTCGATCATCTGTGGGCGACACGCTGTACAATGAGCTTTGAAAATGGTGAAAAAGATTTCACCGAAACGTCAGTTGCCTTAAAGTCCTGAGATATGTAATAATTAAATATCTATTAAAAAAAATATCATAAGCAAATCAAAATAGTCCAACTAGAAGATCTTACTTCCTGCGCAATTAGATTGGGTTTAAAAGTTAGTATGTAATGAATCTGGTTAAAAAAGCTGAAACTACTTAGATTATGTTCAATATAACAAAAATATATGAATTAGTGTAAACCTGGGGTTCTAAAATGGAATGACTAGCTGGTCTTAGCTCGTACACTACATGGTATGCGTGTCTGATATTTAAGTTGAATGATCAGGTGTACCTATGTCACTTACAGAATGATCATACTGTTCATTATTTTTATATGAAATTGAACTTTTTGAAGTCGGCGCCAAACTAATACCTAGCAAAATGTGATTCGTATAAACAGATTAAAAATACTTTATTTGTAATTGCTTTCTTATTATAATTTGTGCGTCTCGTACTAGTAGTATAATTGACGCTGCCTTCAAAAATTGCAATTTCATAAAAACAATTTCACTTTTTAGCGCACTTTAGAAGTCGGTTCAATTTTTTTATAAAAATTTTATTTTTTTGATATTTAGATTTGAAAACATAAATTATTTGAACTAAGTACTAATTAATGTACCTCGCAATGACTTTAAGGGGACAAAAAAGTATCAAAGTTGTAAATCACTCGAAGTTGAACAACTAAAAATTTTTTGAATCTTAGAATTCCAAATACCTGTTTTGATTGAAATTATAAAAACTAATATTTAGTTGGCCATAGTAAATCCGCTATCTTAAATTTTAAATTAATTTCAAATTGGTAAGATAGGCTCCTAAATCTTCAAATATCGATATTTAAAGAACTGGAGACGTAAATTTCTTAGTTCGACATATTTTATCCTGCATATTGAGTTTGTATATCCTCCAAGAACCCTGCAATATCAGTTTTAGACAAAATTTGATAAATATAAAATTTTCAGTCCCTTATAAAGGATGTTTTTTTTTATAGAGGTATAGAACTTTTAAATGGAATAAAACAAAGATGAATTTTTTAAATTGACATGAAATTTACTTTATTCGAAAGATAACCGTCTGGCATTATAATTTAAATATGACTTCTGGCATATGACCGCCACGGATGGCTCGGACGTAGTCTAATCTGGAGGTCTAATTTTCGATGACTTTTTCCAACATTTGTGGCCGTATATCGGCAATAACGCGGCGAATGTTGTCCTCCAAGTGATCAATCGTTTCGGGCTTATCGGTGTAGACTAGCGACTTCACATATCCCCACAGAAAATAGTCTAGCGTCGTTAAGTCGCACGATCTTGGAGGCCAATTCACGAGTCCGAAACATGAAACTATGCGGTTACCAAACGTTTCCTTCAATAGATCAATTGTGGCACGAGCTGTGTGACATGTTGCGCCGTCTTGTTGAAACCACAGCTCCTGCACATCATGGTTGTTCAATTGATGAACGAAAAAGTCAGTAATCATGGCTCTATAGCGGTCACCATTGACTGTAACGTTCTGACCAGCATCGTTTTTAAAGAAGTACGGACCAATGATTCCACCAGCCTATAAAGCACACCAAACAGTCAGTTTTTCTGGATGTAACGGTGTCTCAACATACACTTGAGGATTATCATCACTCCAAATACGGCAGTTTTGTTTATTGACGTATCCATTCAAACAAAAGTGAGCTTCATCGCTAAACAAAATTCGCTTATGAAAATCGGGATCAACGGCAATCTTGTTTTGGGCCCATTCACCGAATCTACGCCTTGCTAGGTGATGGTGTGGCTTCAATTCTTGCACAATGACGTCTCTGTTTATGCGTATTATCATTTAGAGTAAACGTGGTGCGAAAACGTTCCATAGTTAATCGAATTAATTGCTCTGATGGACGACTATGTTGACCGTAAAATGGACGTAGTGCGCGATACGTATTTCGAACAGAACCATGATTTTCAAAATAAATTTTCACAATTTGGAAGCGTTGTTCAGGTGTCAGTCTATTCATGTAGAAATGCCAAACCAAACTAAACATAAATCACTTCACAGCTGACAAAATGGCCGCCAGTTAAAAAAAATGTTGCCAACTTAAAGTTTTATACCTCTATAAAAAACATCCTTTATTTTATCTGCCATATTAAGTTGTAAAAATTAATTTTATATTCGGAATGTACGACCCCGAAAACTCCTTAATACAAAATCTGATGAAATGTGAATAAGGTAAAATTGTCAAACCACCATATTGAATTTCAAAAAAAAATTTTTTAACATCTTCCTCTAATCTAAATCTAAATCCTTCAAAGCCCCCTAGTACCAATTTTCAGACCGTCCTCTTGCTTCTGATATATTAGATTTTCCTAAAATAATTTTATATTCGCTATTTACATCCTCAAAAATGATCCAGTCCCGCCTTTGAACAAAATCGAAAAATGATCAACTTTTGGTCCGCTATATTGGATTCGCCATATTGAATCCTGAAAAAATAATTTTAAATTCATAATTTAAACTCTCAAGATCAGTTTTGGAGAAAACCGAAAAATGTAAAATTTTTGGGACGCCATATTGGATCTGCCAGATTGAGCTTTTTAAAAATAATTTCAGATTCGTTGTGTACGGCCCCGAAAATCCCCCATATCAATTTTGGAGAAAATCTGATTAAATTATTTTTTTTGTCCGCTATATTGTCCGCGCCATCTTGAATTTAACTGCACCAATTTCATTCAAAATATTATGGGACGACCGCAGCAACTTCCTGAGCTTAACGTAAAAAATTTTATTTAAATCGGTCTCGCCGTTCCGGAGTAATTGGTGTACATATATATATATATATATATATATATATATATATATATATAGATATATATATATATATATATATATATATATATATATATATATATATATATATATATATATATAAATGAAGGTTAAAATTAAGCGGATTGAACAAAAAGTTGTCACTATCGTAATTTATCAAATAATTTAAATGAATTTAATTTATTGAATGAATTTCCTGCAAATATTGTGATAATCTACAAACCATTATTTTTTCAGCAGATGAATGGAGATGGTAAAGAAAAAAAAACATTTTAGGTTCTAAAATGACCTAATCATCCAAATAACTTATTATGTGTCAACTAACATATGTGTCTCTTTTGCGTGGTTCTGCAGAAACATGTAAAAATATCGAAAATCAATAAATAATAAAATCAGAAGTTATCGACATTATTTAAAAAATAAAAAAGTTATATAAATAAAGTGAAAAATTAGAATGTTTATAAAAAAAATCTTCAATAGGTGTTACGGAAGTTATCCCACGTGGTAGACATCGGAAAAGTTTCCAAAAACGAAACTGACAAAATTCATTGTCGATAATATCAAATTTTTATTCGGCAAAATATTGGAAATCATAATAAATTCAACTTCATTGGTTTTAATAGTTTATTGTCTGCCATATTGGATCCTGCATAATTTATAATTAAAAGTCTGCGTGTTTCAATTAGTTTCTTTAGCTAAATATATTTTTTTAAGTTCTAATAAGCTGAATTCGTCAAAACCTATATATTTTTTGTCGAAAATCAAATTATCGAAAAAATAGGATAAATAATTGCATTTATTTGTTTTTCCCAAAAATGGCCTCCATTTTGTTTTTTAAAGTTAGTTTGTTCCGTACTGAAAATGATCTATTTTAATCGTATTTACTCATACACAAAATTTCACATTTGTTTGAAAAACTGCAATGTGGTTGCCATAATACAGGGTGTCTCAAAAGAAAGTACACATTTGTTTTGCTTATTGCGTGAACGCAACTATTCCGAGCGGCGCGGGGGGTATGTCAATCGGTAGCCTGGCTCTTGGGAATTTAGTCGCTATGGAGCGTTTCTCGGGAGCGGACCGTGCTTTGTGCGTACGTGAGTTTTACAAAAACGGTAATTCGGCGACTGTAGCGCGTAGAAAATTCTGCAATTTTCGACATATTCGTCACTTAAATGATGCGCCAAGCGCTCGGCTTATTGGAAAATGGGTCCAGAAGTTTGAAGAGACCGGCTCAACACTAGATAAACCAAAATCCGGGCGTCCAAGGTCTTCGAGAACGGTCGAAAACGTAGAGAGTGTTACTCAGTCTGTTCGTGACGACCCAAACGTTTCGATTCGTAAGCGTGCTGTTGCTTTAAATGTACATAGGTCATCATTATTCCACATTTTACACAAAGATTTAAAGCTGAACCCCTATAAAATTCAGTTGGTGCAAGAATTGAAGCCTCAGGATGCTGCTCAGAGGCTTGACTTCGTAAATCAGATGACTGAACGCTTTTCAATGATTACCAACATCTTCTTTACGGATGAAGCTCATTTTCATCTTAATGGTCATGTAAACAAGCAAAATTGCCGCTATTGGAGTGCAAACAATCCAAAACACAAACATCAGAAACCTCTACATTCGCCGAAAGTGACTGTATGGGCTGCGATGTCGGCGCGAGGAATTATCGGCCCGTACTTTTTTGAAGATGAAAGGGAACGCACAGTAACAGTGACTTCAGAGCGGTATGTGGAGAGGTTAGACGACTTCTTCGTGCCTGAACTGCAAAATTTTCCTGGCTATAACCAAAGAACATGGTTCCAGCAAGACGGAGCAACTTCACACACGTCCAACATGTCTCTGCCACGAGTGCGTGAAATTTTTCCTGGCAAATTGATCTCAAAGAAAGGTGACATAAGTTGGCCTCCACGCAGTCCTGATTTATCACCTATGGACTTTTTCCTATGGGGTTATGTCAAATCAAAAGTTTACGCCAACAAACCGACTTCCCTGGCACAATTAAAAGAAAATATCCGCAACGAAATGGCAGACATCACGGAGAATACCTGCCGAGCCGTCATGGGCAATTTTAAATTTTTTTAAATCGATTTTTTAAATGTGAACTTTCTTTTGAGACACCCTGTAGTTCTCACTAATTTAAAATATATATTTATGTTGAATATTAAGACTTGCATTTTTTAGGCAATTTAAATATCAGAGTTATACTACAATATAAGTTTGGAACTACATTTTATGTTCAATTTTAAAACAAATCGGAACCGTGAGTCATTAGGTAGTTGGAGCAAGTACGAGAAAAAACTTTACACGATACGCCAAGAAATTTGTCGAAAAAAATTTCAATATTAAAAAAAAAATTATTCAAATTATTTGTTAAAATACATATTACTTTTATGCACTTTAGCAATAAATTCAGCATAGAAAGTCAGACACTATCATGTTATTTTTTATTTAACTAGCTAATTTTTAATACATACAATATGTTTCATCTAAGCAAAAAGAAATAAAAAAAAAAGAGTTAATCCATTCATATCCTTTCCAAGATGAAGTGCAAATAAGATGTCAAATACCAATTTCTTTCAGTATTCTAACTGACAATCGTACTTTTCTATATAATTTGGCTTTATATACAGCTTTCCATAGATTGAAATTGAGACACAAAGCAAAGCAAAGCCACTTCTCAATTTATATTGATCTCTTTTATTGTAAAGAGAAAAGACATAAATATAAATTTAGTTCCACGACAAGAAAATCTGCGCAACCTGATATGGTAGCAATACATATTTATTTATGCTTGTAAAATAGCATATTGCTTGTTAAAAAAGAAAATTATTGTATTGTATTTTTAACCGACTTCTGAAAGAAGGAGGTTCTCAATTCTTCGACTATGTATGTTTTTTTTTATGTATATGTACACCGATTACTCCGGAACGGCGGCACCCATTTGAATGAAATTTTTTACGTTATTGCTGCGGTGGTCCTATATTTTTAGATGAAATTGGTGCAGTAAAATCCGCTTATAATATGGCGGCCAAAATAAAACAAAATTTTATCCGATTTTCTCCAACATTGGTATAGAGGAATTTTTGGGGTTGTACCCAACGAATCTGGAATTATTTGTAAAAAATTCAAAATAGCGGATCCAATATGACGGACAAAAAATTTTTTTATCCGATTTTCTCCAAAATTGATATGGGGGAGTTTTCGAGGTTGCACATAACGAATTTGAAACCTTTTTAAAAATTCTATATAGCGACTCCAATATGGCGGACAAAAAAATCGACTTTGTTCGATTTTCTCCAAAATTGGTACGGGGGAGTTTTTGGGGTCGTACATGACGAATCTAAAATATTTTGTAAAAAATTCAATACGGCGTATCCAATTTGGTGATAAAAAATTAATTTTGTCCAATTTTTTTCAAAATTGATATGATAGCTCATTACCAATTTGATATTATTTAAAAAAAATTGAATATGGCGGATCTAAGATGGAGGATTAAAGATTCTACATCTCTCGACTTTGTCTAAAGTCAGTAATGGGGAATTTTTATTTGTGTTAATTTCGAAATTAAAATATTTTTTGGTAAAAACTCAATCTGGCGGATTCAATATGGTGTTTAGAAATTTTAAATTTCTGGATTTCATCTAAGATTGGTACCAGGGGGCTTTGAAGGGTTTAGATTTAGATTAGAATAAGACGTTAAACTTAATTTTTTTGAAATTTAATATGGCGGATACAATATGGTGGGTTGAAAATTTTACCTTATTCGCATTTTTTCAGATTTGGTATTAGGGGGTTGGGGGGTGGTATATTACGAATATGAAGTTAATTTTTTACAACTATTAGGTTAATAAGATACAATATGAGGGACTAAAAATTTTACATTTTTCGGTTGTATCTAAAATTGATATTGTGGGGTTCTTGAGGCGTATACAAACTCAATATGCAATATAAAATATATCGGGCTAAGAAATTTATGTCTCAAATTCTATAAATATCGATATTGGAATGTTCTGGGGCCTATATTACCAATCTAAAATTAATTTGATATTTAAAATAGTGGATTTACTATGACAGACTAAATATTTGTTTGACACAATTTCATTGGTATTTGGACAACTTTAAGAATCAAAGAATTTTTAGTGGTTCATTTTAGGGTTATTTACAATTATGGATAAAATGGCTACTTTTTTGCCACCTTGAAGTCATTGTAAGGTACGCTAATCTCGATTAGCATTAAGTTCAAATAATTTATAATCATACTGAATTCAAAACTAAAAATCGAAAAATAAAATTTTTATAAAAAGATTAAAACGACTTCTAGAAGTGCGCTAAAAAGTGAAAAATAACCATAAATTTTTATATGAAATTGAAATTTTTGAAGTCGGCGCCAAATTACGTCTAAGAACAATAAATAACTACTAATATATACAAATTATGGTAAGAAAGCAATTACGAATAAAGTATTTTTAATCTGTTTATGCAAATCACATTTTGTCAGGTATTAGTTCGGCATTGACTTCAAAAAGTTCAATTTCATATAAAAATTTCTAGTTATTTTTCGCTTTTTAGCGCACTTTTAGAATTCGGTTCAATTTTTTTATAAAAATTTTATGGATTATCAATTCTAAAATACAAAAATTTATTAAAAAAACTGATATCAACACTAAATAAAATATAAACAATCTTTCTTGTAATATGCTTCATTCAAAATTTTTCAATAAATATAGTTTAAATTTTGGTTTCGTTTAAAAAATATCAAAAACACTGCCGACGCACAGTACTCCAACAACAAATTAAAATAAACGTTTTTTTAGACAAAACTACAAATTATACTTGTTTTTAACTCATTTTTATCATTCTGTATATTTCAAATCAAAGTAAAAGATCTACTCGCCAATTAGGCACCATCGTTTTGACTTATCTGGTAAAAATGTGAATATCGCCGCTATTCCAGTTTTAATTTTTTTTTAGAAATATAATAAATCATACTTCAAATATTGCTATTTAACAACGTAATATTTAAAATATTTCAAAAGTTTTTATTCCTTTTAATATATATATATATATATATATATATATATATATATATATATATATATATATATATATATATATATAACAATGTGAAAAATATATTATCAAAATATAAAGATGAAAAAGAATGCAATAAATCACAAACAATAAACCACAAAGGTTAGTAACAAGATGCTCAAACTTATAGTTATCAAACAAAGGTTTGTGTCGAATCTATTGCAGGCAAATTCGAACAAATGCTTTTCGTCTGGCACAAAGTTTCCCCAGGTGACCATGTTATATCTCTGCAAAGTGACACTTGGGTCCTGAATAGAATTTGACAGCGAAGTAAATTTTAAGGGTCTAAAAATAGATCCCCATGCTTTATTTTTGGTCCTTTTGCGATTCTTTTTATGAGAGGACGCAACCGTAATGATAAGAAATGAAGCCTAACGATACTGTTGTAAATAAAACATGTCTTTATGTTACTAACATGCAAGTTAGTGTTATGGTATAAAGATTTATTTTCCTTAGGAATAATATATCTAGAGAGAATCGAAGTAAATAAAATAAGGCATTTTCTTTCTCTCTGGAACTTCTCTTGTATTAATACGAATTTAGAATCCCGCGGTCAAAATATGAATTCGAATTTTGGTTAGTATCCATCAGTTTCTAGGGAGAGATATGGAATTAAAAAAATATATTGAAGAAAGTGTCTTTTCTTTCAAAAACTTTTAAAAACGTACCATTGATGTGTATTTTAATTTAATTTAAATAAATTTTAAGTAAATGAAGCTGCTATATTTATCTTATCACTACATAGTATAAAACAAAGTCGCTTTCTCTGTCCCTATGTCCCTTTTTATGCTTAAATCTTTAAAACTACGCACCGGATTTTGATGCGGTTTTTTTCAATAGATAGAGTGATTCAAGAGGAAGGTTTATATGTATAATAACATCCATTAAATAGTGGAGAAATACTGTTATTTTTGAGGTTTCTAATGTGATGTCGTTAAATATCATATTTTTTTCCGCTTACATTGCAAACGCAGGCTGAACCCTACGAGATTTATCAAAATAATGTACTAATTATTTGTACACATTGAAAAGGTCTACAGAAAACTCCGCGATGGTATATGTCTATCTCTCATGGATATCCCACAATAACATTTTTTTGTCATTTACTTTTTACGACAAATAATGGCAAATTTTGAAGCGATTTTAACCAATACAGCATTAATCCTTATCCAATTAAATAGCTTAAATACATTGTAGATTTAATATAGATCTATATGGTCCTTTACAGCACAAGATTTAAATGAATATTTTCGAAGATATTACAGATTTAAAATTGCGGGAAGTAGCGCTTGCGGCGGTACTGGCCGACCGGGGCGGCGGCAGCGTGCCTATAAATAGCGCGTCGGAGGCCGATGTAATAATTGTTGTAAAAATAAAATAAATAGTCACAGTTTTTCTGTAGTGTATTTAGTATCAGCATTGCACCCGTGCGAAGCCGGGGCGGGTCGCTAGTTGTAAATATAGGACACCTACTACGAATTCCAATAAATGATCGTGTGATTTACCGAAATAGGACACGGAAAGCTTGATGCACACAATCGACCACTAAAAGTTTGGTGTTTCGTCTTCGGTTAACGATGGTGGACTCACCAAGGTCTTTCCCACACACCTTTGTATACGTGCTTTCTATTATTTTGGAAGTTATCTCTTACTCTTTTTGTAGTCACCAGTGGGAGTTTCTTGTACAACGAGTTTACCGGTAGTTAGCCAACATACTTACTATCGATTTACAGATGTTACGTTTGTCGATTTCTGCACGTCTTGGTGAAATTTTCTTCCATGTTTATTTGATACTACATCTGAATTTCCTGGGAAATGTTCAAATGCGTGTGTAAAAAATATAGTTTTAATGACATATTATAAGGCATGGGGTCACAATAATAACAGAACTTCGTATAAGTACAATTCAGAATTTTCGAAATATTTATTACCCGAAAAATTTCTGTTAATATTTTGAAATGCACTTTTTTTTTATATCTCAACTAGCGACCCGCCCCGGCTTCGCACGGGTGCAATGCTGATACTAAATACACTACAGAAAAACTGTGACTATTTATTTTATTTTTACAACAATTATTACATCGGCCTCCGACGCGCTATTTATAGGCACGCTGCCGCCGCCCCGGTCGGCCAGTACCGCCGCAAGCGCTACTTCCCGCAATTTTAAATCTGTAATATCTTCGAAAATATTCATTTAAATCTTGTGCTGTAAAGGACCATATAGATCTATATTAAATCAACAATGTATTTAAGCTATTTAATTGGATAAGGATTAATGCTGTATTGGTTAAAATCGCTTCAAAATTTGCCATTATTTGTCGTAAAAAGTAAATGACAAAAAAATGTTATTGTGGGATATCCATGAGAGATAGACATATACCATCGCGGAGTTTTCTGTAGACCTTTTCAATGTGTACAAATAATTAGTACATTATTTTGATAAATCTCGTAGGGTTCAGCCTGCGTTTGCAATGTAAGCGGAAAAAAATATGATAATTAACGACATCACATTAGAAACCTCAAAAATAACAGTATTTCTCCACTATTTAATGGATGTTATTATACATATAAACCTTCCTCTTGAATCACTCTATCTATTGAAAAAAACCGCATCAAAATCCGGTGCGTAGTTTTAAAGATTTAAGCATACAAAGGGACATAGGGACAGAGAAAGCGACTTTGTTTTATACTATGTAGTGATTTCGATTGACTACTAAAGCTTTACGTGCCACATTGTTTTCAGCTGGTACTATATATGTATTACGTTGCCATTCTTTTACGATGTATTATTTAGTCTTGCCTCCTTATACTCCTTAAGTAATGCCAGTGCTTTTAAATCAGCGCAAATCTTTCATAGATGTTCTTCCCATTCTATACTTCGGAATATTACTTGAATGTTTTCGTAAATTTCATTCATATTTACTTCGAAAGTTACGGAAATGGATGACCGTTCATTTCCGTTAAAAAGAAAACAATATATTAACTGATGAGTTGGCAGCTTCAGTTCAATTTATTAAGCCCATGCTCTAAGTAATAAATAGTGGTGTAGATGAATATAAATGTAGTATATATATATATATATATATAAATTTTCTGAAGTTTCTTGGGTATGAGGTTTTGTCTTTTTAAAACAATCTAATTAAAATTTTAACGTTTCGCCCATTCTTTTGGGCTTTATCAAAAATATATTGTCAGTTTATGGATAAAATCTGCGAAGAAAAACAGAACAATCAGCAATCACTCAAACAATTAAATGCACTTAAAATATACATACATATTTTATAAAACGAACACACTGACTAGTTTTTTAAAGTGTTTGTTTTTTTTTAAATTGTAAATATGTTTGTGTATGAATGTTTTTAATTATATAAAACATATTTTTAGGAAGATCAATAAATAAAAAAAACAAAAAAATTTTTGAAGATGCCTTAAATAAAGGGCGAAACGTCAAATTGTTCTTGATTTTTTATTAAATAAAGACCCTAAACCTAAGAAAAGACAACATAAAAAGAAAGTGATATAATCTATGGTTAAAGAATCTGGAAAAAATATCTATTAGTTTAGAAAAGGGAATTTTGAAGCATAACCAGGCGGGGATCCAGGGGGGAGAGGCGGTGGGGGCGATCTCCCCACCAAAAACATTGAGTTTGAGCTTTTTATACTAGGAATGTGTATGCTGTTGGCTTTTTCCTCCCCGTCGACAACTTATTTTTTTCTTGTGATCGCCCCCCCTCCCCCAAGAGCTTTAAGTTTAGAAAAATAAACCCGATTCAGCCTTTTATACTAGAAATGTGTATGCTACGTATGTTCCTGGCATCTCCCCCCCCCCCTCCCTCCCGTCGATAACTGGTTTCCGTCCAATTATTTTAATCTTGTTTCAAGTGCGTAGAAGAAAATATATTTAAACTAAATTACATTTATTTTGCGACCATATTTACATTCTATTTTTTCTATTTCCTTTTTCTAATATGGGTCAAACCTATGAAAGAAGAGTTTTAAAATTAATTGTGTGTTAATGTTGCAAGAGATGTAAAATTACGCATAAAGTGCATATGCCAGTATACATCTACACAAAAGAAAATATCACATAGGAGAGATAAGCCTTTTTTCACTCAATTTCTCTTTATTTCACAGTTTTGTGGGATTTTGCTTTCGCAATTACATGCACGAAGCGACCTGAATAATTAAATTTACAACACTTTACATTTTACATGTTCTGTACTGAGCTCAATAAAATCGAAGGACATTTTATGTGTTTTTAGTGAATGTTACCATCAGTCATCAAACGTAATTTAACTTTAAAAGGTAGGTAGCAATTTAGTGTTTTGTCACTACATAGTATAAAACAAAGTCGCTTTCTCTGTCCCTATGTCCCTTTGTATGCTTAAATCTTTAAAACTACGCACCGGATTTTGATGCGGTTTTTTTCAATAGATAGAGTGATTCAAGAGGAAGGTTTATATGTATAATAACATCCATTAAATAGTGGAGAAATACTGTTATTTTTGAGGTTTCTAATGAGATGTCGTTAATTATCATATTTTTTTCCGCTTACATTGCAAACGCAGGCTGAACCCTACGAGATTTATCAAAATAATGTACTAATTATTTGTACACATTGAAAAGGTCTACAGAAAACTCCGCGATGGTATATGTCTATCTCTCATGGATATCCCACAATAACATTTTTTTGTCATTTACTTTTTACGACAAATAATGGCAAATTTTGAAGCGATTTTAACCAATACAGCATTAATCCTTATTCAATTAAATAGCTTAAATACATTGTTGATTTAATATAGATCTATATGGTCCTTTACAGCACAAGATTTAAATGAATATTTTCGAAGATATTACAGATTTAAAATTGCGGGAAGTAGCGCTTGCGGCGGTACTGGCCGACCGGGGCGGCGGCAGCGTGCCTATAAATAGCGCGTCGGAGGCCGATGTAATAATTGTTGTAAAAATAAAATAAATAGTCACAGTTTTTCTGTAGTGTATTTAGTATCAGCATTGCACCCGCGCGAAGCCGGGGCGGGTGGCTAGTAATAACTAAAAGTACAAAATGATATCAAGATAAGGATTAGAAAAAAAAACTATATATGCCCTGACGTATCTAAAAATCAAAAAAAAAAAAAAAATACATTGCAAAAGGAAAATAAAGAGTTGTACCTATTCTGTTATATGGGATTATAAGAGAATATTATCGTCTTGACAAGTACAGAAGAAGCATGAAAGAATATATCCATTTTCAAGTAAAATTTACGGCAAGACTATTTGATAAAAATAACAAATTACACTTTAAGTTTATAATTAATGCTCAATATTCTAGTAAATTGTGTATAACACATTTTTACGATATTATATAAACAGATATTCACAAATTCATAGAATGTAAAAATATTTCAATATCTACAGCCCGTAACAAGTCATTTTTCATAACA
This sequence comes from Diaprepes abbreviatus, assembly GCA_034092305.1. Taxonomy (NCBI): domain Eukaryota; kingdom Metazoa; phylum Arthropoda; class Insecta; order Coleoptera; family Curculionidae; genus Diaprepes; species Diaprepes abbreviatus. The sequence continues at coordinate 1,347,484 of JASJET010000217.1, forward strand.
AGCTACTCTCAAATTCTGTCCCATTTGCATTTTACAAGGCCCTCAAAAGCACTTGGGAAGGCAATAAGGGTTTGGTCGACGCTGACTGCGACAAGTGACCGAGATTGTTTTTAAGAACTATACATTTTTCAAGCCTTCATACATAAACTATTTCGAATCGATTATTGATTTTAGCAAATTTAGCTTTATTTAAAATACTATTAAAAATATTGATTGTACGTCTATTTAACTGGGTGTAATAGTTGACACCAAAGACAACCAGTTTGAAAGAGTTGTAAGAAAAGAAGATATTAAGTTAAAAATACAAGTTAAAAATACAACAGTAAACATTGTGCCAAAGAATATGGATTACTTATTTATTTTATAAAAAAAAAATAAAAATAAAATGATTTTAACTGAAAATCAGTAAAAGGTTAAGTGTATACCTACGTAAAGCAAAGTAGAATTTTGCAAACACTACAACTGGAGGAGTTAATTGAATAATGCACATTTTAAATCATTGCAAAGAACTTGGGATTATTTGAAAGAGATATTTTCAATTGTTATTGAATTGTAGGGATAATTAATTACAATAAAATGCGAATAAAAAAGTAATGGACAGGACTTAACTGAATATTTAAATATCTTTTTACAGTGTTTTTTTTTTATTTAAAAATTTAATGAAGAAAAGTTACCTCCTAGAAATATAAATATCACATGCATGTAGAAAGTTTAATTTGGCACCAAATTAAAAGACTTATTGGGACCTTGTATTAACCTTGTTAAAGTAATATTGCGTAAAACGTTTCAAAATAAAGACATGGGTCATTTTACCCCAAAAAATCGAAAGTTAGTATTTTCGTTATGCAGCAATGTACGTTAAAGTGCAAGTAATTACAACTAACACTATTGATAACTTTATTATAATTTCTGAATTTTCATTTCGCAGTGTCATTATTACGAACAAAATCGTAATCTAACGAAATGCAATAGAGAGTAAGAGTAATATCATAATAATTTGATGAAAGTCACTTTAGTTTTTTTATTTGTTTATCAAATTAAATTTCTTACTTGTAGATACGTTTAAGATTCTAATATTTTTTGAATAATATTATAATTTTAAATAATATTAGGAAAGAAAGGGTATTAATAAAAAATTAAATACTTCACCCGATTTGTTTAAACATTAAAATATGAACTAAAGAGTATGCTTTATCTGCCAAGTTGTGGCTGGTTGAGGCTTTGTCAGGTGGGTGCAGGTTGTGTTAAGTCAAAATTCCCGATACTTGTAAATTGTCCTGGTCTTGCCGCTTGGTATTTTAAAACTAATATTCAGCCAATTGTCGTGATGAAGAAATTAAATAAAAATTTAATGTGCGATAAAAAATTTTTTAAAGAAATTTCTCCAAAAAGAATTTTTTCAGACACAAAATCTACAGAATTACCCAAATATCATGCGATATTCATTATTTTTTGATAAAAATTAATTCATATAGGGTACATTTAAAACATGATTTATATTTTAATCAAATTCACATGCATTCACTTTCTCCGCTCTATCCTTTTAAAAACAACTTGAAAACTATTTCTAATAAAAGCTTTACTGTAATGAACTGCCACATTTAAAGTCAAAAATTTGAACTATTATCTATTAAAATGGATTTGAATTTTATAGCGACAACCCTAATATATTCCTTGTCGAGGGTCAAAAGCCATAAGCTAAACCGAGATTTGACTAGTTGCGCTTTTATCACTCCATCTCTCTTTCTAGGAGAATTTTATAAGTAGGAATGAGAGGAAAAATAGTGCTTTAAAGGGCAAATACTCGTAATAGGGATACTGAATATAATGTCAAGTGAAGTGGAGCAATTGTTCTCAATATATTTAATCACTACATAGTATAAAACAAAGTCGCTTTCTCTGTCCCTATGTCCCTTTGTATGCTTAAATCTTTAAAACTACGCACCGGATTTTGATGCGGTTTTTTTCAATAGATAGAGTGATTCAAGAGGAAGGTTTATATGTATAATAACATCCATTAAATAGTGGAGAAATACTGTTATTTTTGAGGTTTCTAATGTGATGTCGTTAATTATCATATTTTTTTCCGCTTACATTGCAAACGCAGGCTGAACCCTACGAGATTTATCAAAATAATGTACTAATTATTTGTACACATTGAAAAGGTCTACAGAAAACTCCGCGATGGTATATGTCTATCTCTCATGGATATCCCACAATAACATTTTTTTGTCATTTACTTTTTACGACAAATAATGGCAAATTTTGAAGCGATTTTAACCAATACAGCATTAATCCTTATCCAATTAAATAGCTTAAATACATTGTTGATTTAATATAGATCTATATGGTCCTTTACAGCACAAGATTTAAATGAATATTTTCGAAGATATTACAGATTTAAAATTGCGGGAAGTAGCGCTTGCGGCGGTACTGGCCGACCGGGGCGGCGGCAGCGTGCCTATAAATAGCGCGTCGGAGGCCGATGTAATAATTGTTGTAAAAATAAAATAAATAGTCACAGTTTTTCTGTAGTGTATTTAGTATCAGCATTGCACCCGTGCGAAGCCGGGGCGGGTCGCTAGTAAGTAATATATATCCTTATATATATATATATATATATATATATATATATATATATATATATATATATATATATATATATATATATATAATATAGGAATTCATTTTTCTTGAACCATTAAATATATTTTTAGTTGGTTATTTTCTTGGGAATATAATTCATTTTTATATTGAAACTACATATATAAAGTAGTCATATTTATTGTATATGTATATTTTTATTTTTCAGGACGTTTCGATTCTTTCGAATCTTTTTCAACTGAGGGTTTCGGCGGATGCTACAAAAATGTACATTTTTAATATTATTATATATGGAATAAGAGGTTAAAAACTTACCATTAAGAACAAAAACAAAAATTAATTACATCACAAACCAATTGTAATCACTCACTCTTTTGTATATTCACTTTTTAAAAGTATTTTTAAAGTCCAGTTAGAAGAATGGCCACTACATTTTTAACCCTATAACTGCCTTGACTTGACTGAATGTGGAACCCAGATGGTGTATGTTTTAGGTACTTTAAGTGGCGTAAAAAGTTTGGGTCTTTTAATTGAAGTGATATCTTTCTGAAAAAATATCGTGATTCAATTTAGAAGAATTGAAAGCGGAGAATTATTCTTATTTATTGTTTTATTTATTTCAGAAATTCCCTTATATTGGTTTATTTTAATATGTTGAAATAAATTTGATTTAGATTATTGATGTCTGTATTATCGTTTACGGCATTCGGATTTTTTTATTGCAATCATTTCGTAAAATTCTCGTTTTCCTTTGTTAATTTCAGTTTTCAAGATTTTTGTATTTTCATAATCAAAGGTGTGTTTTTGTTTCATTTCGTGTTTTTTTAGGGCTGTAATATTTTTTTGTCATATTTATGTCCATTTAGACGATTTTGCAGATACTGACTAGTTTGGCCGATATAATTCGATGGACAATCCTTGCAGGGTATTTGGTAGACAACATTTGATTTTATGTTTTTTGGAATGTCACTTTTTAATTTGCTGAAATTGCTTTTAAGTAAATTGTGGCCCTTATGACTAGTGGTTATATTATGTTTTTTAAAAAAAGTTTGAAAGTTTTCGGAAAGTTTTGGTATATATGGAAAGAAAAGATATTCTTTTTTGGTTTAATTGTGTTCTAAATTTTCTGTTTCCATGTTTGTATTTTTCTAGCCTTTCTTTAAAAATTTTATTAATTAGTTTATTTGAGTAAGAGTTTGTCATAAGGACCTCTTTTGCTTTTTTGATGCAGTTGTTTCTAAATTCGGGACTACTAAGGATGGTGGCTCTATCGGCTATTCCAATTATTACTGATTTTTTTTGGGCCATGTGGTGTTGGGAATTGTAGTTGAGGTAGCGACTAGACCACATAGATTTTGTGTACCACTCAGTTAGTATTGTATTATTTTTGTGATGCAACGTCACATCTAGGAAATTTATGTGGTTATTATTTTCAAATTCTATGGTAAATTATAATTTTTCATGATAGCTGTTAAATTTGTTTGAAATATATGAATCTTGATTTTTTGGTAGAGCCGTTATGCAGTCATCTACATATCTGTAAAAGAATGGTAGTTTGAATTTTAAGCTGTTGATAACCTCAGTTTCTAGTTCTTCTAACATTAATTGAGCAATATCACTCGATATGGATGCACCCATCGCGCAACCCTCAATTTGCTTAAAGAATAAATTTTTGTATTTGAAGTATGTAGAAGTTAGGCAGATTTCCACAGCTTCAAGAAAATCATCTAATGGTATATCAGTGTATTTCTTTATTTCTGACCATTTTTTTCTGATTATCTTTAAGGACACATTTATGGGTATATTTGTGTAGAGAGATACAACGTCTAATGAGATCAACACGTGGTTTTCTGGGATTTTAACGTTTTGTATTTTTTCTTTAAAGCTCCATGAGTCTTTAATGTAAAAATTATTTTGGCCAGTGACATTTGCTAAGATATTTTTGAGATATTTTGAGAGTGCATTAAAAGGCGATTGTATACAAGATACAATTGGTCGAAGTGGAGTTCCGGGTTTATGTAATTTAGGTCGCCCATATATGCGTGGTGGTGAAGCGTTATTTGTAATTAGGTCTTTTGCTACATTTGGTGAAATAAACTGTTTGTTTTCCCATTTTTTTATTAGGTCATTATTTTTTTTTGGTATGAGTTGGTAGGATCAGCTTTAACTACTTTATATGTGTTGGTGTCATTGAGTAATTGCATGATTTTTGCATCGTAATCCGAGTTTTTGTTTGTTTTGTTTGATTTGTTTAAAAAAAATCTCTGTTCTTAATGGTAAGTTTTTAACCTCTTATTCCATATATAATAATATTAAAAATGTACATTTTTGTAGCATCCGCCGAAACCCTTAGTTGAAAAAGATTCGAAAGAATCGAAACGTCCTGAAAAATTCTCGATATTAAAATACGTACAACGCCGTCACTAGTTTTTTGGCACTAATACTTTGGCTTAAGTATTTTAATATTTTAAATTTAATCATAAACATTCTGCTGGTTAACTTATTTAAAATTACACCATATTGTGAAATAACAAATGTTATTACTGATTACAATACGCAATATATTATTGATTGTAATGCGCAATATCACTCTATTTTCATTAATATTAGTGATGGACGGACTTCGTAATATTATTTCCCATCTAGGAGGAAGTTAAAATGTCACGAACTTGACCGTAGCAAGTATCACGGTTGACGGAAATCTCTTTACTGATTTAAATATTATTTTTAATGTTCTACAACTATTACAATGTGCTTATTTTTATAACTTACAAAGAAAGAAATGTGATATTCGTTCGAAGATATTTTCTTGTCGATAGATGGTTGGATTCTTCTATAGAATGAGCTGTTACAGCGACTTGTCGCGTTTTAAGGCCATTAGGATATGTAGTTTTCAAAATATTGGCAATTTAACATTGCTCTATTGTAAAAATTTTTGGAATAGAGTAACCTTATATAAAATTACCCTTATTTTTAATGCTTAATACGATAAAATTATAAAATAAAAAAATCTTTTTTTCGACCACTCTGTACTAATAATTTTTAAAATATCATAAAAAGATTACTCCAAACGACCAAAGATACGATAGCCAAATTAAAAACGAGAAAAGCCCCAGGACCCGAAAATATTCCCAACGAACTAATTAAATATGGTGGAAATGCATTACACCAAGAACAAAGAAAACTCTTTAAGAAAATAATTAAAGACCAAAAGATACCCCGAGATTGGAAAAAAAGTATAACAGTACCTATTTTCAAGAAGGGTGATAAGAAAATCACGGAATACTATAGAGGAATAACTTTATTAAATTCAATAATGAAATTATTCACCAAAATCCTTGAAGGTATAATAACTGACTATTGCAGAATATCAGAAGAACAGCAAGGTTTCCGCAAAAACAGATCTACAGTAGATGCCATATTCATCGTAAGACAGATAGCAGAGAAATCTATTGAATTTACTAAGCCGGCTTTTATGTGCTTTATAGATCTCACTAAAGCCTTTGATAGGGTGAGACTGGATGATATTCTGCAAATAATGCGAATTAAAGGCATCCCAAACAATTTAATTAACATAGTTGAACAGCTAAACTCCAACACCACAACACAAATCTCAGTAAGAGGCAACCTAACTAAGGATGTACCGATAGCGTCGGGCATACGACAGCGGGACTCTCTGAGTCCATTACTGTTTAACATAGTAATGGACCAAATAATTGAGAACGTCAAAAGAGTGGCCCCAGGGTACAGAATGAATACCGGGGAAATAACAATAATATGTTACGCTGATGACGCCGTCATAGTCTCGGAAAATGAAGACGATCTCCAAAGACTTCTATTTGCATTCCACACCATAAGCAAGCAATTCAACATGAAAATATCCATCGATAAAACTAAGTCAATTGTAATAAGCAAAGTGCCCTTAAGATGCAAACTAGTAGTGGATGACAAACCAATAGAACAACTCATGACCTTTAATTACTTAGGAGTTGAGATATCCGCAAACCAAGACAGAACAAGAGAAGTAAGAAACCAAGTAAACAAGGCAAATGGAATCTCAGGAAGCCTGGCGGATATAATATGGCACAACACATACATGAGCAAGGACGCAAAAACAAAAATCTACAAGACCTGTATTCGACCGATAATGACGTACGCAATAGAGACGAGAGCTGACAACACAAAAACAAAATCAATTCTAAGAACTGCCGAAATGAAAGTACTAAGAAGAATATCGGGATACACATTAAGAGATCACATACGCATTTCAACAATACGCAAGGAACATGGAATGCAGGATATAGTAAGATGGGGACGGAAGCGCAGAAGAGCCTGGAATGAGCACATAGGAAGAATGGCCCAAAATAGGATAGCAAGAATCGCCCGAGATGGAACACCGGAAACCAGAAGACCACCTAAAAGATGGAGAGAGTCCTGGATTTCAACATCAAATGAGATGAATGATTGAGTTGGAAAAAACAGGCAGTAAGCCTGAGGAAGAAGAAGAAGAAGATTACTAAAGTCGATCTTCGTCTATAAGAAAACTAACCCAAATTAAATAATAAAGACTTTCTTATAGCAAAAATTTATTGTTAAGTTTTGTTCCGCAAACGTCATTTTTGACATAAAAATTTAAATATATCTGAAACGGTGATACTTAAGTATAGAACATTATACATGTCTAGAATTTTACGTAGAAATCAAAAATGCAATAATATAGAGGATGCTCCATTTAAAATAACCAAGTTGACATCTTCTTCCGGTATAACCGAAAGTGCTGCCATCTTGAATATATTTTAGCCTGTTGTCCTCCACACACATTAGTACACTGTCAAATTTTCAGGTTCTTCCTAATTATAGTTTTCCCACAATCGATCGATAAAGTTCCCGGAGTATCACCCTGTATAAATAATTTTGTCCCTGTTCCAAAAGGTTTCTGGTTTTAAACAATATACAAAAACAAAATTTAAAAAAAAATCATCAAAATCGGAGCTGTTCTTGAGGAAAAAACTTCATTGATGCGACTAATATAAAACATAATTTCAGGCAAAGTAGAAGATAATTACAATAAATTGAAATAAAGATTTTTTCCTGCTTAATATCGGAAAAACAGGAACCAGAAATAGATGAACTGGCAGCAATTCTGCAATAGCAGCTTTACTATATATTTAAATACCTCAATACTGAAAAAACATCGAGTTTTTGCTAACATTCTCTGATATTCCTTAAAGAGAGATGAAAATATCTCGCGGCCGACAAGCTAACAATAGGGTGGCCGTCGAGAAGCTGCGAAAATGGAATTCCTGTGTCTGCAGGCAGCCTTTCTCATACCGTCACGAGAGGATGCTCCAATAAGAGGGTAGATTAATCATTTTCGGAAGTTCGATGTCTTGATAAGATGCGTCAAGAAAAATTATGAAAAAATTGTTATGTGTTATTAAAAGTGTACGTTTCATATAAAAACTAAATTACTAAATTCTTCTTTTCTATTTGTTTACAAATTATTTTTAAAATAATGAGACAGAGTTTCCTTTCTATTTGTTTTTTTTTTACAAAACTAATTAAGTTCTGTTTCTTATTGTTTGTTTTAGATATATTGATATAATTCTTATAAATTAATATTGAACAACATGGTATATAAAATTTTCCAAATGGTAGATTTTGTGTTGGTAGTACAGAGAATAAAATAACTTTTCCAAATACATAGACCGTAAAATATTTATTTTTAATAATTTCGTACCGTGAATATTTACATGTTTGTACTGTTTAAGATAATAGTCTGGCATTAAGTTCTGCGGGTAATATCTTGCCGATTTTTTACGATATGGGGATTTTAAGTAGACAATTGTTTTCTGTGCATTTTGCTCTCGATTCATTACAGCTCCACTGATGAAACCATTAGATGGTCGAAACTAATATGGGGAGAGAACCAGAGTAAAATTCGCAAAGAAAATACTGTCTGTCCCTTTTCTTAACGGTCGTAAGGAGAATAAAATAACTTTTCCATATATACATAACATATATATATATATATATATATATATATATATATATATATATATATATATATATATATATATATATATATATATATATATATATATATATATATATATATTGTTGTCGAAACGGTCCAAAAGAGACTTAAAATTGAAATGATGCGTGCATCGAGTTGCTGTTTCTATTTAAGAGACAGCAAACTCTGTTAGCAAGCCCCGCCTATTCCCTTATTGCACGCCCTGCATCGGGATCGGCAATAAGGGGTAGTATATAATGAAAATATTATCAACAATTTACGGCATTTAACAACAACAATTGGTCCTAAAAACTATAGGACTGTGAGCGCTGTATAAGCCTCATTAAAGCCTATAAGTTTTTACACAAATTAAATCTACTTTAACAAGGTTTTAGCAAAATTGAAAAACAGTTTTTTCTACGAAATTTTCCTACTTTCTGATTGGTCAAACATAAAAAATCAGGCGTGACTTTGTGACCTCATTCCTGGAAAGTATAAAAACAATAGAAATTTTTTTACTCTGTCTCTTAATCAACCAGACAACGTGGGAGCAAGAAGTTAAACATACCGCTGGTTTTGATTCTCGGGCTTCTGCCGTAGTTTATCTCAATATTACATGCTTTACGCTGGTATTGAGGCGGTACGCAGATCATCTACCGATACTTTGATTTTCTCAATCAAGTGTGGTGATCTCTGTTGCGGGGCTTCATTAATTTGATTCCCCTGCAGAAGAAACCCAAGAAATTATATCACAAATCGCTAAATTTCGTCGTGATTTAGCCTTAATTAAAACCAGGTACCAGGCAAGGCAGCCCAATCTGTCGTGGGTAAGCGGGAGAGACGAACAAATCCTCTGTCTAAAATCATCCAAAAGTCCTGCTATCCTGGTATTTTAGTTTCCTTCGAGGTACGGCTAACCTGTTTTGACCATAATAGTTGGCGCAACAGGGAAAAACCATCTAGAGCATTTCCGCGACATTATTAGCATTTTCTTATCTTCTGTTATCAAAACTAGAACAATTAATAATATAACAACAAAGCTTTATTTCAACCTATTTTTCATTAAACGTTATTTTATTCTGTCAAATTTCTGAGGTAAAACTTGTGCAATATTTTTTCAGTCAACTTTTAAATATCATATTTTTCAAAACTTAAATTCATTTATATTTGTTATTAACTTTAAATTGCACTGTTAAAATTTAAATTTCATTTTTTATTCATCTTAGGGGAGGGACCCGGTAGATTATCTATAAAAATTTCGCTTTTTTATAGATTTTTACTTGTTCAATAAGGGTCAAATTAGTATACGTTAGAGTAGCAATTTCGACCCTATTGACTCATTGCTTTAAAAATACTTTCTGTAAAATTCCACTAATTGGAATTTAGAATTTTATTAGAAAAAACTATATACAAGACTTTGTTATTGTATTGTTTTTTATTTAAAAACAACAAACTTATTATTGTAAAGGAAATTTAGTTTCCTTATACAGGGTGATTCAAAAATCGATCACGAAACTTAAGGGGGTGATTCTACTTGACAAAATAAGGGTAGAGCTTCATATAATTTTTTTTCAAAATGTCATTCGTTTTCGAGTTACAAGCCGTCCAAGTTCAAGTTTTCATTTTTTTGTTTTTTGAATTACTCGCTTACAGGAAAACCGATTTGACTAATATTTGAAAGATAGACTAAGTCTTCTGCGCTTCATCATTTTAGTAACAATTCACATTGATTGTTTGCCGCTAGAGGGCACTTTACCTACATTGAAAATTGTTTTTTTGTCATAATTTTTTAGTGTTGACAGCTACAGTAGTTTTTGGCATAATTTCTGAAAGACTGATGCCAGGCCTTTAAAAAAGGTGCTCTTTATTTACATCGCTAAACCCAACGGTTTAGACGTAAATCACCCTTAAAAATTAAGTGGTAAATTTACTTTTCTCATTTCATTACCACCAGCTACCAGGTAAATAGCTATCAAAGTATACTAGAGCTGTCAGTTTAACATCAAATAAATTCGCTTTTTAAACTATTTAATTTATAATCTTAAAATAACTAATAATGGCTAATCAGTAAATATTCATATTATGGATTATTGCGATATACACTTAATTGATAAAAATTAATGAAACAGTACTAAACAAACTAAAAAAGATTCTCAAAATGTCCCCCATTTTCTTCCATACATTTCCTAACACTCTTCAAAAAATGTCGCCTAACTCGATGAAAAATTTCTGGTGTTTCTTTAATAATTTGGCACTTTTCGATTATCCTGAAGCGAAGATCCTCGACGTTGATTACTGGAATATCGTACACCAATTGTTTCAAATGACCCCAAAAGAAAAAATCCATAGGATTAAGGTCTGGTGACCTCGCTGCCCATGCCAATGGTCCACTTCGTCCTATCCATCGCTCAGGATACGTTGCATTCAAATACTGTCGGACACGTATACTAAAGTGGGGCGGAGCTCCGTCTTGGAGGATCCACATGTTGGCCCTTACTTCCAATGGCACATCTTCCAGATACAATGGGAGACGATTTTGGATAAAATCTAAGTATACGTCACCAGTTAATGGGCCATCAAAGAAATGAGGACCAATAAGGTAATCTCCTATTATCCCTGCCCACACATTTAGTGAAAATCTACGCTGATGTTTCGTTTCTACCACATTGTTTGGGTTCTCGTAAGCATATGTGTGGATGTTGTGTAGATTTGTTATGCCATCACGAGTGAAACCAGCTTCGTCAGTGAATAATATGACGCCAATTAATCGATTATCGTGTTCATACTTAGCTAGGATCTGATTGCACATTTCCAACCGTCTCGGCCGATCATCGTCATAAAGAGCCTGCACCTTTTTTGAATGAAACGGGTAGAGTTGTTCTTCTCTTAGTATCCTCCATGAACTAGCCTGACAGAGCCGCACTTCATTCCCAATTTTTCTAGTACTAATACCTGGATTATCTTCAATAATTTCAAGCACTCTTTCTTCTTGTTGCACGTTTCTAGCAGTTCTAGGTCTTCCCCTATTTCCATTATAACTTTTAAAGGAACCACATTCCGCAAGCCTCCTGTGCACACTGGAAAATGTTTGAGCATGAGGGATATTTCTTTCCGGATAACTCTCCATATAATATCTTCTTGCCAACTCTGCATTACCATTTGCTTTTCCATAACAAAAATGGATATCACAATATTCGATATTTGAATATTGGTGATTAGCCATTATTAGTTATTTTAAGATTATAAATTAAATATTTTAAAAAGCGAATTTATTTGATGTTAAACTGACAGCTCTAGTATACTTTGATAGCTATTTACCTGGTAGCTGGTGGTAATGAAATGAGAAAAGTAAATTTACCACTTAATTTTTAAGGGTGATTTACGTCTAAACCGTTAGGTTTAGCGATGTAAATAAAGAGCACCTTTTTTAAAAGCCTGGCATCAGTCTTTCAGAAATTATGCCAAAAACTACTGTAGCTGTCAACACTAAAAAATTATGACAAAAAAACAATTTTCAATGTAGGTAAAGTGCCCTCTAGCGGCAAACAATCAATGTGAATTGTTACTAAAATGATGAAGCGCAGAAGACTTAGCCTATCTTTCAAATATTAGTCAAATCGGTTTTCCTGTAAGCGAGTAATTCAAAAAACAAAAAATAAAAACTTGAACTTGGACGGCTTGTAACTCGAAAACGAATGACATTTTGAAAAAAAATTATATGAAGCTCTACCCTTATTTTGTTAAGTAGAATCACCCCCTTAAGTTTCGTGATCGATTTTTGAATCACCCTGTATAATAAAAAAATCTAATTATTGATTTAGACATTTAGCTCTATTGGCAATTAACAAACACCTATTGTGACATTAAATAAATTAGTGCAATTTATCACTAATCATTAAACACCTGACTTGGACACATTTTTTGAGAATAACTTTTTATTTTATATTTTATTTATTTTGTTAAAAACAAATCATTTTTATTTTGAATATTTTAGAAAACACGTTTTAGTTCTTTATTTTTATTTTTTTAACACGAATTAGTGTTAAATAATTATTTTTTTAAACAAATTAAGCCAGTAGGACTAGATCATTAGTTCAGCTGGACAAATATTAATTTAATTAGTATACTATAAATATTAAGTTGAATCTGTTATAACAAGACGTGTCTTTATTTAAATAAATCTGTAATAACACAGAAACAAGCAATAAGACCTTAATTTGGTTTTAAACAAAATTACTTATGTAAATGTGTTTTCACACATAAAAAATTCTTATAACAAAAACCTTAGCCTTAAGCTTATTTGTTTCAAAAAACATAAATTTTAACAAAAGTTATTAACAGCAATTAGTTATCTAATAATAATAAAACTTTGCAAACAAAACTTAATAATAAAAATTGGTTGGGAAAAACCCAGTACATTATTATACCTGTTTAAAGGTTCTCTGAATCTATTATCCGTTCAAGCTGTAAAAGGATCATAGTCGTTCCTTTAAATTTTAATTTTTATTTTAGAATATATATTTTATTTAAGTTGTAAAAGGATCACGCTTGCGTGAAAAAATCCTTTACATTTATTAATTATTAATTAGCAACAAATAAGATCGACCATAAACAATTAGATCAAAGGTCTATATAAAGAATATATCACGGACTTATAAATATTTTATTTAAATTACTAAGACAAACTTCTTCCAAATTTTTGACTAAACTTAGACTTTTTAACATTTACAAAATAACAACAAAAAAATCTGCAGTACTTTCCAAATATTATTCCCGTTTTTTCGCTTTCTGAAAAAATCAAATAGTCACTATCAATAAATAAGTAAAACAATAGCCTCCGCGAAATTAGAAACTTCAGGTAAATAATATTTCTTTGAAATATTATGACAACACCCTTCACTGATCAGTTTAAAATAAATAAATTAATTTTCTTTCTAAACATGTCTACTCCCTTTAGCATTTTCAAGTCCGTGTCCAATGAGGCGGGTGGCTTTCAAAGTCCCCCGGGTGGATACGGAGTGTCCTCTGCACCGACAATAGTCGGTGCCGAAAGGGGCACGACAATTTTATCAACCGTGAAGAATACTGACATTAAAACTTTAAACAATAATTCAACTGACGAATCGATAAAATTCGGTTCAATAAAAAAGCTTATTACACATTTTGAGAATATTAGTTTAGAACACCATAGGGACAATATTGTTAAACCAAAGCTTTTTACAAGTTTACAACATGATATATTTTATCATGACAAGCACTCTGAGTCGTCACCGGTATTTCCCCGCAGAAACAAAAATTTGTCGTTCGGAAAAGTTTTACCTCCGGAATCGGGTTTAAGAAAACTTTCCTTATCCTCGCCCGGAAACCACTTACCAGAGATAATTGCGGGAAATACGCCTGTTTGGTGCGAAAAGGTGCCTCAGAGGTTGGAACGTTTTCCGACGTCGACGCCTCTGAGTGTCACTGAAGCTTTTCCGGTTCCATGTGGACCATCGCTTAACGTTTCGAACCGGAGAACCGCATCGTATAAAGTATTTTCGAACATCATGGAGAAAACTTCGAAATTAAATACTTTTCAAAAACTTACCCATAAAAACCAACAAAATATTTCTTCAACAACGCAACCTCTACAAAATAAAAACGTAATAAGACGACAATATATATATATATATATATATATATATATATATATATATATATATATATATATATATATATATTTATATGTTATATACATCATTAATGTTAATGAGTAAACTACAAAATTTTACTAAAGTTGCCTAATTCAAACCTTCCGTTTTATATAAAGTGTCAACTGTTCCATTTTGACTTTAAAATATTATTATGCAAATTTAATTAAAGAGACATTTTTATTAATTTTTCGTATAATTATGCTGCATTAAGACCCTTTTATTGTATTAGGCAGACGTAGAAAGGAACCTAATCCCCTAAAGTAATTTGTCTGGGGTTAAAAACAGAATGAAAATACGCAGAAAATGAGCCCACTATAAAAAAGTAATTTGGTGGCAAAAGATGGAAACATTGGCGTAGAATTTGAATAATTTTATTTGAAACGGAAGCACTCTGATATAAACTATGTGACGGTGATAAGTAGAATTGTTATTTTTAATCATTTCTGAGTCCCCACGATTTACGAAAGATATTTGTTCATACTGATGGAAAATAAAATTGGTGAAATATACATTTTTTTAAGGTTTATGGAGGACTAAAAAATTTTATTCCAGTTGAAATCACTTCAAGAAAGTTCATTATTAATTTTTCATCAAGAATACTTACAACAATAGAGAAATAACTATTAAGTGAAGAAGGAGGAGGGGGAAGAAAGAAGTGTTACTTCGCAGTAGCACCTAAAAAGACACTTTAGATTTATAAGTTCTGCGCAGTCAATACACGTGGAAGAAAGTCAATCTGAAGAATTTCTGTAGAAAATAAAATTCAATCTGAAAACAGAGGATAAATCTCATCCAAAATCTCATCGAAACCAAAGCATCAGTCCTAAAAGGAATTTTAGAAAGATGAATCCACAGAAATCCCACTAGCAGACAAAGATAATCTAATGGTAGTCATGGACGCTGTAACATGTAATTAAGAAGGTAGAAAATATTCTGGAAAACGGAAAATATATTCTTACTAATGATTTAGGCAAATTAATAGGAACTATGATACTTTATGGAATACCAAAAAGTTTCAGAACCAACATACCATTATAACCAAAAATGAGTCATTAGTTGGAAAGACGAACTCATATGTCAGGAGTTCTATACATTCTATACATTTTGTAAATATTACTATTAACACTAATCTAGAATCCGACAACAGACAAATAAGTTTTGATGCGGAATATCGCCATACTAATATATCAATAGGGGAATCACTAAACTATACTTCGAATGATCCAATATTATCACGTTACCACCAGGTAGTGAATCTCATAAAGGATTGCTTCCGAAAGGCGTATTTTAATTAAAAGATTAGTTCTATACTCAGGAAATCAGGAAGAGGAGATAAAGTATCTTTTCCACTTCCTGATTGTCATGGTCGATGGTTCAAATGATATTATTAATACTTCAGTACCCACACTGGATAATATCTCAAACACTGGTCTAAACAATTTGCTGTAATTAAATTAAGAATTATTAACAACCTTCATAATTGCGCAGTATACCAATGTACTAATGCAGACTCATTTAAAAATTTTATTTCAATTAATTAATATGTTATAAAACTAAAATGAATAGAACAATGTCACAACCAGCTCTCGAACCCAGACCACTGGATAACTAGAAACATATTATCTATTCATACTCCGGTATATTAATGGAGCTTCAGAAAAAATAATATCAAATCAGGAAACATACTTAAAAAGTTTCATGTGAAATGAACATTGGAGAAACCATAAGTCTACTGAAAAAGAAAACATTTATAGATGCAACTTGCATTAATATTAATGTCATCTTCAGTAGACCCAGTGTTGAAATTTCTAAACTTTGGTAATTACTGTTTTATAACATTCAGTGTGTACAGTGAAACGAAACTTGCATTAGCTCTTCTTCTTGATAACAGTTATAACCTAATAGAAATATTATAGAGAGGAACAAAAATAAATACAATGCAAGTTCTGGAATTATCTTTCCATTAGGATACTGATAAATTTTATTGTATTTTTTTTTAAATGAAATACATATATAATTAGCGTTATTTTTGATATTTTAAGAAGTTTTGTGGAAGTTGCTGAGTACTTATATTGTCTTCTTTCTTGGGGTATGTATATTGGACATAAAAAAAATTTAAACTTTACAAATATGTAATTAAAAGAATGGGGAATGCTATTTTAGTTTAAGTAAAAGAATTATTTGATAAAATCAATAGCATGATAGATACCGTTTTAAAGGAAATTATGGTAGTATATCATCCGCAACTGACAAATTGTAATAGAAATGTTTTAAAAGAAATTGGAATTCCCTGCCACAGAGGCGTAATTGGAAAACAGACGAAAATCTTTCCAGAGACGTGCTTAGACTCTATTATAAAAAATACGATTTGTTTAAAAATTTTTGATTTTCAAATTACTTTATTTTCTATTTTATGTCACATTAGAAAATCATTCAATTCCATTCAGTAGTGTAGAAATAATAGGCTACGATAATCTGAGAAGTTTTACATAGTTAGTTAATCTATTTTCAAATCACTAACAGGTATGCTCTATTTTATTATGTTGGTATATTTAATAATATATTGGCTAGTGTCAGTAATTTCAGGAAATGCATTGTACTCTTAATTGGCTATGTATTAATATAAAACTGTTAAATTGTCAAAATTGCTCATTTCTCAGAGAAGGAGGGAGGAACATTATGAGTGTAATTTATAGAAGTAACATTTTTTAATGATCTTAATTTTTTTTAGTATTTTTGAAGTTATTTTCGTATGTGCTAATTTCTTCATCACATTTCAAAATGGCAATTAATATATATGATTGTTAGCCCAAAAACCCACGTAAAACGTAATTTTTTCAATCCTTTACGGAATATCTTGTCCGTAGGATGCCAGACTGTCCTGAGAAAACACACAATAAGATAGAATGGAAGTCTAGCCCTTCCTGCTCTTTTTATTGATTTGATATCAAGTTAAAATATAATTCCAAATAGTTTATTAATCTATTCATTCTAATTTATTGATCTACAAGACAACGGAATTCTAGTCACTCTATTTATTTTGTTCTAAAACTTTAGATTTATCTATGTTACAAAAATTCGAATTAATAAAAATGTAATTTGGTTTTCTGGTTTCCAAATGTAAAAAAATTGCTACCAATTTTTATACCAATTCATAATAGAAAATATTCTAAAACGTAAAAAATTATAACGTGAGGTATAGGATGTTCTAGAATAGATCCAGAAATTACGGATGAAGATTCTAAATGTCAAAATTTTATATAAATTTGTTTAGTTTTACTTATTCATTTTCCCTTTAGAAACTTATTCTAATGACATGAAAATGTCTAGTGTTCTAGAATTTAAGAAATGGTGCTGTGTCCTCGTCTAGGAAATAGGCTCAAAACACTTAAAGATACTTTGTATTTTTTCGTTACAATGAAGGTTTAGTATATATTGCAGATCCTTTAAATTATTTTCATTTAACAACACCGAAAAGTACTGATTAGACTAAAAACTGTGCACATAATTTAATTGTGGAAATTTGTAAGTATCGGACTTACCTTAGATCTGCATGGTTACGCTACTGATATGTCTATAATATTCCAAGAACGGTTTGCAAAAGTTTCTGTATTATAATAGCATTCTGGAGTATATAATGTCGTATTGTTTAATTAGTGCAAACTTGGGTAAACTACGCTACTGCTGAAAGAAATCATACGGAAGCAAGTATTGTCGTTGGCAACTGGTGTTGACACCATGATAAAACTGGCTCGTATAAGATTTGTGCCACATCATTAATGACTGCCCCTAGACGAACAGCTTGTCCGTTACACTGCTACTATTATTGATTTCAAATTAATTTGTGTTTGCTTAGATAAAAACCGTTCTTATTTTTAACAAAATATACAAATTTATCTAGCTAGACACATCTATTGTAAAGTTTCATGACTAACTTATAGGCGTAATTTGGGGACATTTTTAGTTAAGAAGTACATATCTAAGAAAAAGTTTGTAAAAATAGTGGAAATAGAAAAATGTCTACTAAATATTATGGATATAATAATGCTCGTCAGTGGCATTAGATTTTAACGAAAAGAAAATTTCTATAAATACATCGTAACAATGTTAATAAAAAATAACAACTATATTATTTTTCACAACTTTTTACATGTAGGCTGCACTAACAAGAAAAAACAAAATTCTGTTAGTTCAATAGCTTTTGCACAATAAGATTTGTTTATCCTGCCCAAGTAATAATTTGTAATTTATATAGGAGGGATCATTTTGTTCCTAAAGGCTTGTATTAATAGTCCCTAAAAGAGAATCAAAAAAGCACCTTTTTTCACACATATATTAAATATTGAGGTGTTTTAGAATAGCACGCATTTGAAATTGATGACACTCGAAATTCAACCAAACTGATTGTAATTTTTTTCTCTGTGATTATTTACTACATTAATTAAATTAATTCGTAGATACTTTTTTTTAATTTAATTATTTTTTATTCATTTCATATCTTTATTAATTTTTTATGGAATTCAAAGGTATAAATGTTTTGTATTATCATTTTTGGAATGTAGGAAAAATAAATGACGAATGTACTTAAAAAGGTATAGTTTCAGTGTCTACGTATACATATATTTCATTAATAAATTAAACGTTTTGACTGTTCTTTTATTTTTCTTACCAAATTTTTGTCTAATCTTATTGAATTTGAACCTGAATCTGGATCAGAGAAGTGAGAAGGGTAAGCTTCCTCCTATAGAGTTCTGCTTGACTCAATCTGTCGTCCCGTCTATAGATTTAAAGTAGACGATAACAGCAAGTGATATTTCCCTTAAATTAGCCGAAGTGCGCCAGTACTTGTATAATACGGATCCTGCTTTTAGTGAAAGAGCGAGACAGTCGTATAGAACATATTCTACTGTCTCATCTTCTATTTCACAACCTCAACATATGAGAATGTCGCATACTTTCACATTATATAAATATTTTCTTAGCTAGCAGTGCCCTGTAGGAATTCCTGTAAATAATCGCAATTAAGAAAAGTTGTAACTATTGTACGATTCTCATTGCCTCCTATGATTTATATCTAATAAATCATTTAAAATATTTGAATTATATTATGCGAAATTTATAGTATATTTACAATAAAATAAAGTCTGTTATCGAAACGAAATTGTGTGGTTACTTCGGAAATAAATTTTGATTTGGCTGAAAATGTTTTGAAATTATGTGGAAAATTCTTTTTCATTACGGTAGCATAATGAGGCAGAGTTACTTTTTTAACCGTGTCGAGAAGGAAGGTCTTCGGTATAAATTGTACGTGAACATCTCAATTTGACTGTATTATGAATTATCTTCTGTTTTTTAACCAAAGACTAGTTAAGAAAATAAAAGAGAAATAAAATTTATCAATAATTTAGATTCTTTTAACATAACAATTGTGGTCAATTTTTTAATAACCTGCTCTCGGTCCGATACAGCTCCACTGACGAGACCATAAAGTGATCCAAACGAGTTTGGAGAGAGAACCAAAGTTTTATTTTCTGGGGACAAACTGTTTGTATATATTCTTTCCTTTTTTCTGTTTGAAAGGATAATATATATAAACAACTATTTAAATACGGCTGCTAGATTTCGTTATTTCTCACTAAAATTTTGATTTTTAAAAGAATGATTGTATGAGGTAAAAATATATTGTATATAAGTAACAATTTAAATGATAATACCTCTCGATGTGAAAGGCTTAATTTAATTGCCTAATAATTGGAAAAATCTGCTTACAAAACATCAACCAGTATCACTTAGTAACGAAACAGATTAAAACTCGGCAACGCAATCACAAACACTGGCAACAGGGCCGATGACGCGCAGCAGGTCTCGCAACCTGATTGGCCGTAATCATTCGGAAAACGAACGCGTCTGACGCGCACACGGTACCTACAGTACCGGAGTCAGCTGCCTTACAGTCCTGAGAGGGATTCAGCACATACACGGGATGCCCGAAAACCTTCGACTACACCCGTGAGAATATCCGACATTACATATATATATATATATATATATATATATATATATATATATATATATATATATATACATATATATATATATATATATACATATATATATATATATATATATATATATATATATATATATATATATATATATATATATATATAATTTATTTTTGTATCTTAAACCTTTTGTTAAATATTTTTTCCTAATATTTTTTTGGGTATAGGTTTTTCCATTAGAGAAACAAAGGACAATAATTTTCTTTCTGACGTTTCGCTCTACATAGTGAGCTTCTTCAAAAGAGCTTGGTATATTTATTTTACATATCGAAGTAAAAATATTCTTCTATTTTTCTGCTTTGATATCTTCTTATATAATGTAGATATTTCACGAAGCTTATTAACACAGTCAGTACCATATGAGTTCTTCACATTTTCAAGGAAAGTCATGATAATCTTTCTGTTGCAGTCCAGAAACCCTTGCAATTAATAATTTATTTTTGTATCTTAAACCTTTTGTTAAATATTTGTTTCTAATATTTTCTTGGGTATAGGTTTTTCCATTAGGGAAACAAAGGACAATAATTTTCTTTCTGACGTTTCGCTCTACATAGTGAGCTTCTTCAAAAGAGCTTGGTATATTTATTTTACATATCGAAGTAAAAATATTCTTCTATTTTTCTGCTTTGATATCTTCTTATATAATGTAGATATTTCACGAAGCTTATTAACACAGTCAGTACCATATGAGTTCTTCACATTTTCAAGGAAAGTCATGATAATCTTTCTGTTGCAGTCCGGAAACCCTTGCAATTAATAATTTATTTTTGTATCTTAAACCTTTTGTTAAATATTTTTTTCTAATATTTTCTTGGGTAAAGGTTTTTCCATTAGAGAAACAAAGGACAATAATTTTCTTTCTGACGTTTCGCTCTACATAGTGAGCTTCTTCAAAAGAGCTTGGTATATTTATTTTACATATCGAAGTAAAAATATTCTTCTATTTTTCTGCTTTGATATCTTCTTATATAATGTAGATATTTCACGAAGCTTATTAACACAGTCAATACCATATGAGTTCTTCACATTTTCAAGCTTCGTGAAATATCTACATTATATAAGAAGATATCAAAGCAGAAAAATAGAAGAATATTTTTACTTCGATATGTAAAATAAATATACCAAGCTCTTTTGAAGAAGCTCACTATGTAGAGCGAAACGTCAGAAAGAAAATTATTGCCCTTTGTTTCTGTAATGGAAAAACCTATACCCATGAAAATATTAGGAAAAAATATTTAACAAAAGGTTTAAGATACAAAAGTAAATTATTAATTGCAAGGGTTTCCGGACTGCAACAGAAAGATTATCATGACTTTCCTTGAAAATGTGAAGAACTCATATGGTATTGACTGTGTTAATAAGCTTCGTGAAATATCTACATTATATAAGAAGATATCAAAGCAGAAAAACAGAAGAATATTTTTACTTCGATATGTAAAATAAATATACCAAGCTCTTTTGAAGAAGCTCACTATGTAGAGCGAAACGTCAGAAAGAAAATTATTGTCCTTTGTTTCTCTAATGGAAAAACCTATACCCAAGAAAATATTAGAAATATATATATATATATATATATATATATATATATATATATATATATATATATATATATATATATATATATATATATATATATATACCTTCACCTTCACCGCGTTTAATTAGTTGTATTATCAACTTATATTTCCTTAATTTAGTTTGCTATATGTTTTGTCGGTTTTATATGAAAAAAGGAGCATCAGATTACATTAATTTATTTCTCTTGCTAAGTTAATTAAAAAAAGAATATTAATAACAGATACAGGAAATACAATTTTACGAAGTAGACGTATAAAGGTTTTCAATCTTAGATACCTTCATTATGATCAGTTGCTTATATAAGCTAGAAAGATTGGGCTGATAACAAGGAAAAATATTCATAAAATTCAAATCGAATGGAAATGGATATTCATCTTGGTGGTATCGAATTTCGAACATTATTGTTTCTACTTAAAAATGTAGCATTACCAAGTTATAGCCACACTTTTCAAATACTTTATTATTGTAAAAATTCTTTCGTTAGTTAATGAAATAAACTTTAAAAAATAGCATTTTCGGTTCACAACAGAAAATTGTTGATATTGTGAATGAGCCTATGTATAATAAGTAATTAGTGATGAAAAAGTAGATAAATGATGAACTGTTGTTCAATAGTTTTTACATGATTGCAAATATTTATCCCGCAAAGCCGTAAAGTTATAAATCTTATGGAGTGGAAAAACTTTTGGCGAAAAAAAAGACGTACGAGGAATAATATGTACCTGAAGACTTGCACAAAAACTCCCTAAAAAAGGATCACCAAGTTTTACAAGGTAAATTGTGCAAAAACTACAACAATTAAGCACCACAATTTTGACTGGCTTTAATTTACACATATTAACATCTATCGCAAAAAAAAAATTATTCTGAAAACAGGTCAAATTTCAACTTTTAATATTAATCACTACATAGTATAAAACAAAGTCGCTTTCTCTGTCCCTATGTCCCTTTGTATGCTTAAATCTTTAAAACTACGCACCGGATTTTGATGCGGTTTTTTTCAATAGATAGAGTGATTCAAGAGGAAGGTTTATATGTATAATAACATCCATTAAATAGTGGAGAAATACTGTTATTTTTGAGGTTTCTAATGTGATGTCGTTAATTATCATATTTTTTTCCGCTTACATTGCAAACGCAGTCTGAACCCTACGAGATTTATCAAAATAATGTACTAATTATTTGTACACATTGAAAAGGTCTACAGAAAACTCCGCGATGGTATATGTCTATCTCTTATGGATATCCCACAATAACATTTTTTTGTCATTTACTTTTTACGACAAATAATGGCAAATTTTGAAGCGATTTTAACCAATACAGCATTAATCCTTATCCAATTAAATAGCTTAAATACATTGTTGATTTAATATAGATCTATATGGTCCTTTACAGCACAAGATTTAAATGAATATTTTCGAAGATATTACAGATTTAAAATTGCGGGAAGTAGCGCTTGCGGCGGTACTGGCCGACCGGGCGGCGGCAGCGTGCCTATAAATAGCCCGTCGGAGGCCGATGTAATAATTGTTATAAAAATAAAATAAATAGTCACAGTTTTTCTGTAGTGTATTTAGTATCAGCATTGCACCCGTGCGAAGCCGGGGCGGGTCGCTAGTACATAATAATGCAGTGACTATAAAATTTTTTTTGTCGGCATCTAGTGTTAGGTCACGAACTTGAGATATAAAACTGGACTGCTCATGAAAATAATTTTTAACCCCCCTTTATTGGTCGCCATTCGGTGCAATGATTTGTATGGCAACATTGATTCCCTGCTAGTTTCTTACATTGGCGTGAATGTGTCGTGTATGAATGTCAATTCTATTATTCTAACTAACAGGTTTAGACAATAACTATCTCTTTCTATACTATATCTAAAACAATAAATCGCTCTTCCTTGTTTTACTTGACAGGTTAATCGAGTATATTCAATAAAAAAGACCGGGGCCCCGATTTTGTAAGCATATTTTTTGACATTCTCTTTCCTTATCTCTTTTAGGATAGTGATATACTTATGTGTTAATACAGACTGAACAAAGATAGAAGATCCTTATTATGACATTCTCTTTCCCTTTACTCTTATAGAATCGCAGCTCAGGATAATTGTTTCTGTAAAACAATATTTAATTTGAATTTCTACTTTTAGTTTCCTCAAAATTATAATTTTTCAGTTTAAAGCAACTCCAATAAAGCAAATTTTTTTAACTTCTTTGGAACAGCGTAAATATGTAACAATTTTATTATTTTTAGATAACAAGCATGAAATGTCAGTTCTTATAAATAACTGAAAATGCTTTTTCTATGACTGGTTACATATTTTATTTTTTACAATAAAACTGTTATTTAGCAAAATAGCTAAAATGTGAAATATGCGACAAAAACAAATCGAGACTAACTTTTTTTTTGAAATATCTGTTTTAGAAACATCCTTATTCGGACGAAGAGTATAAGAAGTTAACGAAAAAAAATATTAAGGCATTTATTTTTAAAAATTTTATATCATGAATTAATATAGTATATTGTTTAATGTAAGTTATCGAAATGTCCACATAATCTATTGCAAAGTAAGATAGTTTCATCATTTAAAAAGAGCTTCGATTAGGTCTTTGTTAAAATTATTTTCTCCTCGATGCTTTTAGGGAACTGATATGTTAGGTATTTATATAGGGTTAACAACATTCATAATAATGTTGACATTTTCTTCATAAAAACGGAGCTTTAATTTAAATGAAGTAAAGTAACATTATGTACTAAACCATTTTTATAAAAAAAAATTAACTCTAAAGGGGATAGTATTAAAGCAGTTTATATTTAATTGTAAACAAAACAATATTTATTAAGACACTTCACTACATAGTATAAAACAAAGTCGCTTTCTCTGTCCCTATGTCCCTTTGTATGCTTAAATCTTTAAAACTACGCACCGGATTTTGATGCGGTTTTTTTCAATAGATAGAGTGATTCAAGAGGAAGGTTTATATGTATAATAACATCCATTAAATAGTGGAGAAATACTGTTATTTTTGAGGTTTCTAATGTGATGTCGTTAATTATCATATTTTTTTCCGCTTACATTGCAAACGCAGGCTGAACCCTACGAGATTTATCAAAATAATGTACTAATTATTTGTACACATTGAAAAGGTCTACAGAAAACTCCGCGATGGTATATGTCTATCTCTCATGGATATCCCACAATAACATTTTTTTGTCATTTACTTTTTACGACAAATAATGGCAAATTTTGAAGCGATTTTAACCAATACAGCATTAATCCTTATCCAATTAAATAGCTTAAATACATTGTTGATTTAATATAGATCTATATGGTCCTTTACAGCACAAGATTTAAATGAATATTTTCGAAGATATTACAGATTTAAAATTGCGGGAAGTAGCGCTTGCGGCGGTACTGGCCGACCGGGGCGGCGGCAGCGTGCCTATAAATAGCGCGTCGGAGGCCGATGTAATAATTGTTGTAAAAATAAAATAAATAGTCACAGTTTTTCTGTAGTGTATTTAGTATCAGCATTGCACCCGTGCGAAGCCGGGGCGGGTCGCTAGTTAAATATAAAGAAGCTTGTAAATACAAGAGAATTCTTACATTAATACAATCATTTTTAATGTAAATATATACATAAAGATTTATTAGCAACTTTAAACTTTTACACTAGATCCAACTTTCCATTTACTTAACTGTTTAAGGATCTGGAATTGATCTTTCCTAGAGTTGAATTTTTGAAATGGTAATCAATCGCAGCTTCTCACTACTTTGACAAAGGATTTTCATGACACTAATTTCCTATCTGAGCTAAAATCAAACATATTCAAACAAAAGGTTATTACTTTATTTTTAGACAAAACAAATACATAAAAGTAAAATTTATGTAATTTCCTAACATCCTTAATAATATTGAAAAATTTCATATTATATGCAATCATTTATTTCCATTTTAATATGGCATATTGGTTTTTAAACGTATAATCATTTTAAATTTTAACACCATACCAGTTTCGATATTCAGCTTTATATGTCAGTGGAACATTAACTTTATGGTAAAACGATATTGTTGTTGGTTAATGCACCTCTAATTTAGGACTTTTTTTTTGTAGAGCCAGTGTATGTTATTAAGTCCAAGTTTAGTTGCTTCAAGATGTTTACATCAAACAGTGCTTCGTAGTTTTTTTCAGGTAGTTTATTTGTAAGAAGCACAATGCAAACTTTTTGCTCATCTTCTTGTATAAAATAATTTCCAGAAAAATGCTCTGAACAGAGTTACTTATCTGATGTATAAAAGAATTATGATCATGACCAATTTGCGTCACCTCTTCAATTTGAAGATTCTTTTCTCTTAGAAAACTAAAATATTGATAGCATTTAATAATTATCATATATCATATCCATAAGATTAATCTTGTTACCCTTAGATTTACAATTTGATTCTAAAGTAAAATTTTATATAATTATTATTGAATGCTTTATAACTTACCAATTAAATAAATTCCAATTTACCAGATGAGGTATTTGCACGTCTTACGATGAAGAATCACATTTTTTAAAATACAAAAAAAAAAACCTTAAAGTTCACATTCCTGTTTGAAATTTTCAGGAAAACGTTACATAAAATGTGATAAAATCCATAAAACAGCAAAATCAAAAATAAATTTTGGCAAAATGAAAAGTATTCAGTCAATGTCAAAAATACACTTTCACCAATAACATAAAAACTTAGGGAATTCATTGTTGCCAAAGCAATTATTTGCACTAGATGGCACGGAGCACGGTGGGGTTATTTTTTAATAAGGGAGATATGGAACACGAGAAGTCCAGTTTTATATCTCAAGTTCGTGTGTTAGGTAGAGAGCTACATATATTTTTTAAATACGCGAAATATTAGTTTTCTTAGTTTAACAACCGTTAAGGGAAAAAGAGATGAGCAGACGGTTTTTTCCCTGCGAATCCACAAACTTTGGTTCTCACTGCATATGCATTTCGACTATATAATAATCTCGTCAGTGAAGCTATAACGAAGCAAGTGTAAAATTCACAGGAAAAAAGACTTGAAGGGAGAAAAATGGTAGCATATTAAACTAATTCTAACGCCGTTAAGATTTTTTTTATAACTAATTGAAATTTTAATTATTAAGCTTCTCACTACTCCCGTGCATGCATAGATGTCGAACGACTGTTGATATCAGAGTCTGATATCAAAAATGTCTGGAAGTGTAACATTTTGCCAACAAGTCACTGAATTTAGATTTTATATAGACAGTTGTTTTCTACGAATTTTTTTGGTTCGTTAACGCTCCACTGACGAGGTTGAAGCGCGTATGGAGAGAGAAGCAAAGTTGGATTCGCAGAAAATAAACTCTCCATCTTTTTTTCTCTAACTGCCCGAAGGGAAAAATATGGTAGCTAATTAAAATAATTCTACGACCATAAAGATTTCTCTAAGATTATATTGATACTTTAATTTCTATTACCTTCTTGTTATGAAATGCAAAGTTAAGTAGTAGAATCATCTGACAAAGTAAATAAATAGAAGACCTAATATTTACATAATATTATTACTAAAGTAATATCGTAGATAATCACTCTTATGGAGCTATATAAATCGATGATCATGTACATAAAGTAATTTAATTACCTCCGTGAAATTTAGTTGAGCAACATAAATTAAATTATGCTTGGAAAATTTCAGGCAACAAATAGTACATTTCTCATTTTAGTCGTAGTAATACCATTGTAGTAAATAGCGAGCGTTAAAAAGTATATTAAATAATTTCCAAGTTTGATTAGTTTCTCGCTAATTTGCAAAAGGATTAAAACTATAATATCTAGAGCTTAAAGTTTCGGTTCGATATATTACATAGTTTTGTGAAATTTCGAATAAGTTTAGTTTAACTTAAAATTGAAATAATACAAAATTATGTATATATTTATATATTTATTTATTTAAATCGTTCCATTCGCTAAGGATGAACCAATTTATTTGTTTACTAAAATCTGCTATTATTACTTTTGTAGAAGATATATTATATTATAAAAATAGTTCTATATGCCGCATTCTCATCTCCCATGATATAGATGCATCAGAGAACCCTTTTTTGTAGACATAATGCTTCAGTGTTTGTTTGAAGGTTGTAGACAATGATGAAGATTGACTAATATATGGTCGTCGGACTTGCACTGTTTTTATTTTTGTTTGTTTTACGACATCTCGATTAGGCTGTTTCTCTAATCGTTATCAAGTATAAACTGAATTCACGCTTCAGGTATTATATAGGGTGTTTTTTTATAGGGGTATAGAACTTTAAGTTGGCAACATTTTTTTAACTAGCGGCCATTTTGTCAGCTGTCAAGTGATTTATGTTTAGTTTGGTTTGGCATTTCAACATGAATAGACTGACGCCTGAACAACGCTTCCAAATTGTGCACATTTATTTTGAAAATCATGGTTCTGTTCGAAATACGTATCGCGCACTACGTCCATTTTACGGTCAACATAATCGTCCATCAGAGCAATTAATTCGATTAACTATGGAACGTTTTCGCACCACGTTTACTCTAAATGATAATACGCATCTATAGAGACGTCGTACAGTGCGTACAGAAGAAGTAATTGCTGCTGTAGAGCATAGCGTAGAGGAAGACCCGAATCAGTCTATCCGCCATCGTGCACAGGAATTGAATATGTGTCTATTCACTTTATGGAAGATTTTGCGGAAATATTTTGGTTTGCGTGCTTACAAAATCCAACTCGTGCAAGAATTGAAGCCACACGATCACCTAACAAGGCGTAGATTCGGTGAATGGGCCCAAAACAAGATAACCGTTGATCCCGATTTTTATAAGCGAATTTTGTTTAGCGATGAAGCTCACTTTTGTTTGAATGGATACGTCAATAAACAAAACTGCCGTATTTGGAGTGATGATAATCTTCAAGTGTATGTTTAGACACCGTTACATCGAGAAAAACTGACTGTTTGGTGTGCTTTATGGGCTGGTGGAATCATTGGTCTGTACTTCTTTAAAAACGATGCTGGTCAGAACGTTACAGTCAATGGTGACCGCTATAGAGCCATGATTACTGACTTTTTCGTTCATCAATTGAACAACCATGATGTGCAGAAGCTGTGGTTTCAACAAGATGGCGCAACTTGTTACACAGCTCGTGCCACAATTGATTTATTGAAGGAAACGTTTGGTAACCGCATAGTTTCACGTTTCGCACTCGTGAATTGGCCTCCAAGATTGTGCGACTTAACGCCGCTAGACTATTTTCTGTGTGGATATGTGAAGTCGCTAGTCTACGCCGATAAGCCCGAAACGATTGATCACTTGGAGGACAACATTCGCCGCGTTATTGTCGATATACGGCCACAAATGTTGGAAAAAGTCATCGAAAATTGAACCTCCAGATTAGACTACGTCCGAGCCAGCCGTGGCGGTCATATGCCAGAAGTCATATTTAAATTATAATGCCGAATAAAGTAAATTTCATGTCAATTTAAAAAATTCATCTTTGTTTTATTCTATTTAAAAGTTCTATATATCTCTTTATATAAATACAATGTAATCTAAAAATTATTAAAAAATCAATAAAAGAAGATTAAAATTTTGCCGCTTACAACTTTCGTATTTATTGCCAAAAATGAAATTTCTCTAAGAAGAATTAACTTGCAACAAAAAACACGACTTCATGAACTTAGTTTTATTATGGAGTTTCTTGTCCTTTAAATTGAAACATATCAAAAGGACGCTTTTTTTAAAACTTCAACAAACATAAAACCTAAAATACAACCACACAATAATGTCGGGGACATTTTTATTTATTTCATGGTTGGCAATTCAAAAAGGCTTTACATAGAAACAGCGTCAGTGCATAGAGCAATATTTTTGAAATATGCTTATCCTTAGTCCTGTGCAAATGCATCACTGAGATGTAAACGTATAGTGACGTTAAAATTTCCGTATCCTTCAGTAGTGCAATAAAATATCAATTTTAATATAATTTTATGTTTTTCTCTGTTCACCGTCCTGTTTGCAGATAAACAATTTGTAAATATTGTTCATTCTCCTACAATCTAAAAAGTTGTAGTAATTAAATGCATGAAGACACATACATTATTATGTTATCACTAATAGCCCCAACTTAGTTAAAGTGAATAATTTTGACTCAGAACTAGAAGATCATTTAAATCAACTGATTACAGTTCAAATTTCAATAATTCTGACTACGCTTACTCTCTGTTAAATCTCTCTCTCTCTCTCTCGCTCTAGCAGCCCAATTTCATCCACTTCTGGACATAGGCCTCCTCTAGTCTCTTCCATTTTAACCTGTTTTCTGCAATCCGGTGCCAGTTTCTACCTGCTTTTCTTTTTATATCGGCTATCCATCTTCTTGGGGGGTCTTCCGATACTTGGTTTTGACGATCTAGGTTTCCATTGCAATATATGTTTGGTCCACCTTATATAGTCTTACCTAGCGACGTGTCCCACCCAGGTCCATTTCAAAGTAGCAATGCGTTTTATATCACATCCTTCACTTTCGTGCGTCTTCTTACTTCTTTGTTCATATTCGGTCACGTAGTGACATTCTCAGCATGATTTTTTTTATTGCTCGCTGTGTAGTACTCAGTTTATTGGCTGCTTTAACTGTTAATGTGGTTGTCTCCATTTCGTAGGTCACCACTGGGACAACACACGAGTCAAATACTCTTTTTTACAAATTAATGGGAATATCGGGGTTTTTAAGAGCGTATCCCAATCTTCCAACGGCTGCCAATGACATTCTAGTTCTTGCAAAGTAGTAGATATCTATTGGACTTCCATTGTCTTTATTTTTGTTGAATATCACAACGTTTCGGCTAGTAGTTATCTCTAGCTGTTTTCAGTTTCACTTGAAAACGGCTAGAGATAACTACTAGCCGAAACGTTGTGATATTCAACAAAAATAAAGACAATGGAAGTCCAACAGATATCTACTACTTTGCAATAAACATCATTGTCTATGACCTTCAAACAAATTCTAGTTCTTCTTTTTATTTCCACTTTTTGGTTTTATTTCCTAAGTCTACTTAGATGACCTAAATACACATATTCCTAAGCTCTTTGTATTTCGTTATTTCCTACATAAAGTGGCGTAATCTTCTGGAGACAGACTACTCATTGAATGTAGCGTTTAGGCAAGAAAAATAAGAAGTATCCTTGTATATATACAGACAGACGGATAGATATGATAAAGCTATAAGGGTTCCTAATGGCTATGGAACGCGAAAGTAGGATATTTGGAAGAAAATTTTGCAAATATGATTAAATAATTTAATATTTTTATCTTGTAAAATTTCAATATTTCGCTTAAAAAAGTTTGAAACGAGGAATCTTTACAAGTAATAGTATAAAAATATTATACTGTATTAACTTTTAAGCTTGATTCTCACTATAGTACCGCTCTCGATACGATCTCGATTCACTCTAGGTTCGATAATTTTTTTTTTTAAAATGGAAAAGAGTTTACGATATTGAAATCTTCGTGAAACCGATAGTGTGTGTGAATAGGTTCATTGTTTCTCCTCTAAGAATATTTTACCGGACCGAGAGCGTATCGACAGCAGCACTATAGTGGGAATCAAGCCTTATATTCCATACTAGCGACCCGCCCGGGCTTCGCACGGGTGCAATGCTGATACTAAATACACTACAGAAAAACTGTGACTATTTATTTTATTTTTACAACAATTATTACATCGGCCTCCGACGCGCTATTTATAGGCACGCTGCCGCCGCCCCGGTCGGCCAGTACCGCCGCAAGCGCTACTTCCCGCAATTTTAAATCTGTAATATCTTCGAAAATATTCATTTAAATCTTGTGCTGTAAAGGACCATATAGATCTATATTAAATCAACAATGTATTTAAGCTATTTAATTGGATAAGGATTAATGCTGTATTGGTTAAAATCGCTTCAAAATTTGCCATTATTTGTCGTAAAAAGTAAATGACAAAAAAATGTTATTGTGGGATATCCATGAGAGATAGACATATACCATCGCGGAGTTTTCTGTAGACCTTTTCAATGTGTACAAATAATTAGTACATTATTTTGATAAATCTCGTTGGGTTCAGCCTGCGTTTGCAATGTAAGCGGAAAAAAATATGATAATTAACGACATCACATTAGAAACCTCAAAAATAACAGTATTTCTCCACTATTTAATGGATGTTATTATACATATAAACCTTCCTCTTGAATCACTCTATCTATTGAAAAAAACCGCATCAAAATCCGGTGCGTAGTTTTAAAGATTTAAGCATACAAAGGGACATAGGGACAGAGAAAGCGACTTTGTTTTATACTATGTAGTGAAGAGTGCAGTAGAAAGAGCTTGTTTCAGTAAAATTAATTCAAATGGTAATGTGTTCACCATCGTCAACACAATTTTCTAGAGCATAAAATAAATAACTAACTCCCTGTGTATAAATCGTACATTATAAACACGAATGTAATATTTTTAATTTTAGGTCAAAGATAAACAACAAGAGGCATGTACGAGTATGTATAATGATAAAAATAATGATTGTATTGTATATTATACAACATAACGATTTCTCTGCAAAGTGATGAAAATACTTTAAATCAAGAAATAATAAATAAATTAGATAACATCACGTGACGGCTGTCGACTAGTATAATCTGGCAATAAAATGGCACTGTCACTGTCTAGGAGACATTTGTATATAAAGGTCTGTTCTTTATTAGAATCAAAATATAGCCTTAAATTTTACAGTTCTTCGAGTGATTGTGATATGACTCTAACTAGGAAAATAATTAACACTAATAATGCACCTAGACCTATTGCTCCATACAAGTAAGTGGTTTTTTATTAAATAATTTGAAACATTGTGTTTTGCAAGTAGGATAAATTACACAAATTTTAATTTTTTCTAATTTTAATATAAGTAGATCCTTTAAATGCGAGTAAAATAGTAATCAAATTTTATTTTTTTGCAATAAATAAGATACAGAAAAAAAAACAATAATAATTTATATTCGGATCAAGAAATAAATGTAGTTTTTACAGCAACTTAATGGTAAAACAATATGGTATTTACGCTTGAAGGTAATAAAAAAATATAATATATACTAATATAAAGTTAAATAATCACTACATAGTATAAAACAAAGTCGCTTTCTCTGTCCCTATGTCCCTTTGTATGCTTAAATCTTTAAAACTACGCACCGGATTTTGATGCGGTTTTTTTCAATAGATAGAGTGATTCAAGAGGAAGGTTTATATGTATAATAACATCCATTAAATAGTGGAGAAATACTGTTATTTTTGAGGTTTCTAATGTGATGTCGTTAATTATCATATTTTTTTCCGCTTACATTGCAAACGCAGGCTGAACCCTACGAGATTTATCAAAATAATGTACTAATTATTTGTACACATTGAAAAGGTCTACAGAAAACTCCGCGATGGTATATGTCTATCTCTCATGGATATCCCACAATAACATTTTTTGTCATTTACTTTTTACGACAAATAATGGCAAATTTTGAAGCGATTTTAACCAATACAGCATTAATCCTTATCCAATTAAATAGCTTAAATACACTGTTGATTTAATATAGATCTATATGGTCCTTTACAGCACAAGATTTAAACGAATATTTTCGAAGATATTACAGATTTAAAATTGCGGGAAGTAGCGCTTGCGGCGGTACTGGCCGACCGGGGAGGCGGCAGCGTGCCTATAAATAGCGCGTCGGAGGCCGATGTAATAATTGTTGTAAAAATAAAATAAATAGTCACAGTTTTTCTGTAGTGTATTTAGTATCAGCATTGCACCCGTGCAAAGCCGGGGCGGGTCGCTAGTATATACTAATATAAAGTTAAATAATTTAAAATATTTCATATTTAGGTAGAGTTGTTTGAAAATTATTGTAATATAGTTGAAATTGTTATTGAGAAGAGCGGATGTTCGAACTTTGATTTCTGTGGAGATTTTAATTTACCAAATGTTGTTTGGGAGAATGATCAATACGGCAATAGAGCGGAGACCACAACATGTAAAAATATTATCAGATTTTTTTGCCTTCTTAAATCTAAAGCAAGTCATACGAATATAGCTTTTGAAATGGTTGCAGTAGATGCACCCATTCTTTCTATTGATAAGTACAATCCTGTTTTAAAGTTAGTATATGAGCCTGACCTAACTATTGATTATGACTATGTTTATTATGATTTTAACAATAAATATTATGTAGAAATCAATAACTTTTTGGGGAGTTTTGATTGGAACCAGTTACCTTCCTCGGAGAATGTGGGCACAAATGTTGATATATTTTATAATATTATGTTTATCAGGCGCGGATACAAGGGGGGGGGTGGGGGCGATCGCCCCCCCCCCCCCCCCAAGAGCCTTGAGTTCAGGAAAATAGATCCGATTTTTCCTCTTTTACTATAGTTTATTCAAGAACTAGAGAGAGTAATAAATCATTTTTTATCCTTTTTTTTTCTTCGCAAACTACCTGTGTTCTTTAGTCCTGTGTATTTGGCAAAATCTGTTAGACACATATATTTTTCGTAGGAATGGGTTAGAAATTTTATAATCAAAAATACCGATCTATAATAATGGTCTATTTGGGTTGAATAACAATAGATATTTGGATGTGTGAAGTGTTAAAAAGGATTTTAATCCTTGTCCTAGGCGTCAAAAGGAGGTTTATTTTATCACTAAGTATTTATAGTATAGAATATTATTTCGGTAATAAAGTTAAAATAAAAAGTTTTTATAATATTGTTCTATTTCTTATGATTTCTTAATAATTCACATACATTAGAAAATATAGATAATTTTGACATATTTTACACAAATCAAAATTGTATTTTGATTATTTTTAATTATGGCATAGAAACCGTTTTAGTCACATTCAGATTAAAACGTAACTTTTTCTCTCAAAAAATTCTAAGTTATAATTTATAAAAACTTACAAAATACCTATTGTCAAAAATACAAGAAGTTAAACATATAGAAAAAAATAAATTCGTCCATATAATATTAAAATTTTTTTGGGCTCTCGGTCATAAATAATTAAAAACATTTTTAGGACATTTGACGTTTCAGTTCATTTATTTCTTAAACCATCTGCAGAATTACAATTAAACACTAAAAAGGGATTCAGATATGATAAATTTTTATATGTTACAGAAATTTAAATAATAAATTGTGTTTACGCAGGTAAACATTAAGTATCTAATCAAAGTCAGTGAAGCTATCTTCACTCAAATTAATTATAAATGGTTCCTTTATCTCACCGATCGAGTTTCCACATTTTCTTTTATTCTTTTCTTATATGGATTTTTCCCAATTTTCTGCAGTAACTTTATTCAAAAAAATCTTTCAAAAGTTCAGTTAAATTACTAATTTTGTAAGTACCTTTTACTTGAGGGAGATATGTTCTTCTCCAACGGACATTTTCCGGACAATCTATAAGAACAAATTTCCTATCTGGTTTTTCCCAGCAAAAATTAAGTTCTCTGAGCAATTTCCAGAGTTCAGATCTTTTAATTTCAGGAAAATTCCGATCTTCATTGATTTTAGTTAGAATTTTGTCGACGGTTGGGATCTGCTTCTCATAATAAAATGTATATACAACTCCTTTTATTGCAGTTTATATCTCTTCTTCCAACGAGGTTTTCCGTCCGGCTGTGATTGAATATGGCGTGGGAATACTAACAATTCCAGTCATTTTTTTCTCCTTCAGTATTCGGTACATAGTAGATTTTCCAACCACTGTCATGTTGGAACAAATGTCCTGGTTTAATGATTTTGGAATAAATATAGATGTG
This sequence comes from Diaprepes abbreviatus, assembly GCA_034092305.1. Taxonomy (NCBI): domain Eukaryota; kingdom Metazoa; phylum Arthropoda; class Insecta; order Coleoptera; family Curculionidae; genus Diaprepes; species Diaprepes abbreviatus. The sequence continues at coordinate 1,383,302 of JASJET010000217.1, forward strand.
GAAGCCATATCTTTTGGGTATCTCACTAAGGCCACATTGAAAGTTCTACTTTGCTCACGGACGGAAATTAAATTGAACTATCAGAAATTTTATTGTTGCAGTAAATTTATAAAAGCTTATAATATTTAAATATAATTAAATATAACTAGATTTACGGCAGTCCTCAGTTACCTGCGGTACTGGAGCAGGTACATTGGAGGTTTCGGTAACAGTTTTATTACTCTCTCTAGTTCTTGAATAGAGTATAGGAATGTGTATGCTTGCGATCGCCCCTCCCCTTCCCAAGAACCTTGAGTTCAGGAAAATAGAACCGACTCTGCCTTTTATACTAGGAATGTGTATGTTGCTCGCATCCTCCCCCCCTGTCGGAAACTTGTTTTTTCTTGTGATCGCCCCCCCTCTCCAAGAGCTTCAAATTTAGAAAAATAGACCCAACCCTGCCTTTTATACTAGAAATGGGAATGTTGCTTGTGTCTACCGCCCCCCCCCCCCCAAAGAGAGAGGCTGGATCCGCCCCTGATGTTTATGGCCTTTGATATGTTTGTTCCCGTTTGCAGGGCAAAAAAGCTGGCTTCTCGGTCATGATATCCATGTTTTCTTACACATCGACGATTCAGCAAATTTTTAAGTTTAAGTGGACTAATTTTGGGATTTTTATAGATTTCATTCAATATAAAGTGCTTATCCTTCTCTATTAATAATGCTAAGCAACTTATTTGCTTTCTTTGTTACTGTATTATAACTTCAATTATACTTCTGGCGTTCTTTCTGCTCTCCTATCTTTTGGTAGAAATTTTCTTCCTTATGATAAAACATCACTAATTGTGACTCGTTTCGATACATATAATATCAGTCAATGGGCTAACATTTCTAGAAAACGGGAACTGAAAGAAATTGGCACAGAGAAACTCTATTACTTCGTTGGGCGCGAGCTGTGTTTTCCCTCACTCCAGCGCTTTGTAAATGGGTGAATGAGCATCCTGAAAGTAAGTTATGACGTGTTTTATTTAAACAATTTTATATCTGTTACGAACAACCAGCAGTGGTTTAAGGTTTTCGCTGAAAACAGGTCAAATTTTAGCTCTTAAAGTTACTGAATAATGGAGCAGCGATTTAAAAAAACTCTATTTCGCCTTAAGTTGGTCGTAGAGAAATATATATATATATATATATATATATATATATATATATATATATATATATATATATTATTTTCCAGATTCTTGAACCATAAATGATATCATTTTCTTTTTATTTTGTCTTTTCTTGGGTTTAGGTTCTTTACTTAACAAAAAATCAAAAACAATTTACCGTTTCACCCTTTATTTAAGGCATCTTCAAATTTTTTGTCTTTTTTTTTTTAATTATTGATCTTCCTAAAAATATGTTTTATATAATTAAAACCATTCATACACAAACATATTTACAATTTTAAAAAACAAACCAACACTTTAAAAAACTATTCAAATCTCTAAAAAAGTATTTAATTTTACACAGTACATAACTTGATATTTTGTTTGTTTATTAATAATGAAATGAAATTTTAACATCGTCTGTTTAGATACTTAGGATACATGGAATGCGAGTGTGTTTTATATTTTATATTTTAACAATGGACTAAAAAAAAACCGAAAGAACGCATACATTAAATTTTATGTTTAAGAGGATATTCAATTTTTGATGTTTATTAACAGGATCGAATACTTAATATTTTTTTTTACAATTAGGTTGGTGTAAATGTGGCTCAAATTTCGTATATCCGTTCTGTCGTTAACAGTTTATTCATTATTATTTTTTTTTAATTTCTATCATTTCCTTTATGTGTCATTTTTGATAATTCATATCGTTGTTTTTAATTATGGTACTGTTATAATCAAAGGTATGTGTGTGATTGTTTAACGCTGTTGAGGCGTTTTTCGTATATTTATGGCCATTCAATCTGTTCTTTAGCAATTGGCTTGTCATGCCTATATCTTTTTTCGGGCAATTTGAGTAAGGGATTGAATATACTACATTTGACTTATTCATGAGAGGAGTTTTATTTTTTAAATGAGTAAATAGTGTATTTAATTTATTATGAGACCTGTGACATACGATAATATCATGCTTTTTTAAAATGTGTTTTATTTTTTCTGACAGTTCACTAGTGTAAGGTATTTTTGCTGTTTATGTTCCATGTTTCTTATTATTATTATTTTCATCGAAATTATTATTTCAAGTGTATTTTTCACTTTTTACAGTATTCTTGGTCGGAATTTTGGAGACGTTAGAGAGATGGCATGATCAGACAAACCGATTATAACACTATTTTTTTTGGTTTTTGAGTGACTTGTGAAACAGTTTAGATATTTACCCGACCAAGTTGGTTTGGTGTACCATTCAGTTAAAATTCTGTTTTTTTCTGCGTATAAGTGTCATATTTAGAAAATTTATGTTATTATTACTTTCTTCTGACGTGAATTGTAATTTTTCGTTGAAACTGTTAAACTCTTGGAGAATTTCATTTATTTTATCCAGTGGCACGGCTGCTATTCACTGATCGACAAACCGTTTGAAAAATATTTTATTAAATTTTAATTCCTCTAAATATTCCATTACTAACTGAGCAATGGTAAATGAAATTGGTGATCCCATAGCACATCCATCGAGTTGTTTGTAAAATGTGTTTTCATAGTGAAAGTAATTTGTGTTTAGGAAGAGGTCAGCAGCATCCATAAAGTTGTTTTTTGATAATAATGTATGTTTCTTTAAAATTTCCCATTTTTCTGCTAAAATAGTATGGACAAGTTGATTCGGTATATTTGTACACAAAGATATAACATCTAGCGAAATGAGCCTGTAATTTTGGTTCTAAATGACCTTTTTATAATGATACCTTCTTAAGTATAGATAATAGTTTTCGAGGTACACAAAAAACGACAATTTTTAACATTTCGTTGCTAATAAAAAAGCAAACTAATTCGAGGCGCTGAAGACGAAAATTGTTTTGTATTCCCTGGAGGAATCACTTCCAAAAGATAAATTTACATTTGCATTTTAAATTTATTTTCTGCTTATTATGAGCTTAATTTTCCCACTACTTTAGTTCCCTGTTGTATTGTCACGACTGATACCATGTTTTGAAAAATTAATTAAAACAAAATGTTTATATTAGACTTAAAAAAAGAAACATTTTGTTTTTTTATTCAAAAATATTTTTCAAGAGTAAATAATTGGAAGGTCCATTTGTAAAACTAAATCACAAAAAACAGTCCACGATTTTAATATCAGGTTTTTCCATGTTGTAATTTAATTTAAAAAAAGTTTATCATGTTTTCCATCATATTTATGAATATGTAATATTTATTTAATTTTTTCAAAATATAAAAATAGATCCCTCAGTAGAGGCTCCATTGTATTGTGGCAAAGTGGTCAATATCATTTCATATTTCAATTTCCTAATTATTTTTTTTGAATTAAAATAAATATCTTCTATACTTTTCCAATAAAACACAGTATAATACCATAATAATTTTTACAGATAATAAATCTTAAGAGAATATTTGTTTTAAGATAGTTCATCGGTTGTAATCATGGCCAAAAGTATCACGCACGATTCAATACTCTTTTGCTTATTCCTATTTTATAAATAGCCTCACTACTAGTCAGAGATCACTCTAGAAAAAGGAAGTTTGACATTATGAACATTTAGTCAGTAGAACAAGAACAACCTTAACTAAAATGTGTTGTCGGACTTGTATTGTCTTTGTTTTTGTTTATTTTTACAACGTATCGATTGGGTTATATCACCGACAACCACTTTTTAATCAATCTTTATTATTGTCTACAACGTTCAAACAAAGAATAACCTCCTGTGATAAGTGCTAAAGTTAACCAAATCGTTAAAAAACGAAAAGGAAGCCCCCACCGAGGAGTGGATACAGTCTTCTCAATTAAAGTCGTGATGACATAAGAAATGTACTAATTATTTAATTATTGGCAGATACACTTGTGATTTATACACTAATTAATTAACTTTAAATATTTGCGTATTCGTTTACATCACTGTGCGCCAATTTACGAGTATCTCAGGGTGTGTAGGAGTTCGTAAATATATTTTTGTGACTTTCATTGATCCCGTAAAAAATAATTATTACTGTTGATTAATACTTACCTCCTCATTCACTAACATGGTGTCACTTTAAAATCGGTCTAAGATGAGAGTAAAGGGTTTAAATTGACAAGTCATTCTTCAAGATACAAGGAAAAACAATCATTCTCTTTCATTTCTAAACGAGCAAAAATGGAAAATTTTGTTTATTTTCGTAACACAACTATTCTTTTATCTATTTTAAGGCTTTTTATCTCGATTTTTATGCTCAATATCCATATATAAGCATTTGATTGTTGACATATGTAATAAAAAAATATATCATAAGCAAAACAAAACTGACCAACTTGAAGATTTAATTTCCATGGTAACTGGATCAGGTCTAACTCTTAAAATTTGTTCTTAGTGAAACTGGCTGTTAGAGTTTAATTATTTTAATACAGACACCATAATGCCAGATATTTTCTGATCCGATTTAAATCTTCCATGAAATAAAGTATAGCAGTTTGCTAGGTCCCTATAGAAGTCTGATCGATTGTTATTTAGGTACCTATCAAACAGTTTTCCCATGTCTAATTAACTTTTTTAAATTTTAGTCAAGGAGTGGTTCTAGAATCAACACTTTATGTATCAGGATGCGTAGGAATGAACAAAGATACAATGAAATTAGTTGATGGGGATGTAACGGTAGAAACAAGACAAGCACTGAAAAATTTAGGGCATATTTTGCAAGCGGCCAATTCATCCTATGATAAAGTTATAAAGACGACTGTTTTTATGAGCGACATCAATGATTTTGCTGCTATTAATGAAGTTTATAAAGAATGTAAGTACTTGTTGTTAAGAAGGAAATATCTAATTTAAGCAAGTAGTCACAGAGGGGGCCATTATTTTTAATAACAATAATTTTATTATTTATTAATAAACTGAACGTAAAGATAAAGGATAATATGGCTATACTAGGTGCATTATAGTCAGAGAGCATATTGTTTCAAAGATAGAATAATATAAGAGGAAAGGACAAATATAATCACTACATAGTATAAAACAAAGTCGCTTTCTCTGTCCCTATGTCCCTTTGTATGCTTAAATCTTTAAAACTACGCAACGGATTTTGATGCGGTTTTTTTCAATAGATAAAGTGATTCAAGAGGAAGGTTTATATGTATAATAAAATCCATTAAATAGTGGAGAAATACTGTTATTTTTGAGGTTTCTAATGTGATGTCGTTAATTATCATATTTTTTTCCGCTTACATTGCAAACGCAGGCTGAACCCTACGAGATTTATCAAAATAATGTACTAATTATTTGTACACATTGAAAAGGTCTACAGAAAACTCCGCGATGGTATATGTCTATCTCTCATGGATATCCCACAATAACATTTTTTTGTCATTTACTTTTTACGACAAATAATGGCAAATTTTGAAGCGATTTTAACCAATACAGCATTAATCCTTAACCAATTAAGTAGCTTAAATACATTGTTGATTTAATATAGATCTATATGGTCCTTTACAGCACAAGATTTAAATGAATATTTTCGAAGATATTACAGATTTAAAATTGCGGGAAGTAGCGCTTGCGGCGGTACTGGCCGACCGGGGCGGCGGCAGCGTGCCTATAAATAGCGCGTCGGAGGCCGATGTAATAATTGTTGTAAAAATAAAATAAATAGTCACAGTTTTTCTGTAGTGTATTTAGTATCAGCATTGCACCCGTGCGAAGCCGGGGCGGGTCGCTAGTAACATATAATACAGTATTTATTTTATTGAAAAAGATAATTTTAGATAAATGCACTAAAACATATAAAACAAATTAATAACTTTTTAACGCTTTTCTGAAGTCTGTACGGCAATAGTTGTAGGGGATATTCTTGAATTAAATCTAGCAGGATTGGTATTTTTTATATATCATTATTATGTTGTTATATAGCTTTTGATTTGTGTTCTACTTTTTTGCTTTAGTTGATGGTGTTGGTAGGTAGTCTCGATATATTTCAATGTAGCTCCGACTTCAGAAAGTCTCACGTAAATAAGTAAATCTACAATTAATAAAGTAATTGCAATATAATGGCGATTTTAAGCCGAATTGGGTGTAAATAGGAAGACTTGCAAACCTCCTTTTTTGCAAATCGGTTAAAACGGGACATACGGAGCTCACCAACAGGTATTATTTCAGTTCTTTCATCTTCTACCCCTCCTCCCCCCTGCAGTAAACCTTAAAAATGTTTTGACAAGCAGTAAGCCATTAGAATCCTATCAAAAGTTATGTGTGAAATATATACAGTCCTGGAATTGAGAAATTTCTCCCTTTGTGGTTGGATTTATAACCTATTACCCATTATACAGTAACCGGCAGAAAGTGCGCAGCATATGAGAAAAATGTTTATCTTTAAAATTATTGAATTTTTTCGATTTCGAAAAAGTTCTGAGTGTTCCCAAATCAAAATTAGGACTCTTAAATTTAAAGGCAGATCATCAAAAAAAATCGCTAAATTCATTGCCAAGAATACTGAATGTCTAGTGGTATTTAAATTTTTCCGGAAGAAATATGGCTTCAAGATTTAAGGACTTAATATATCACATCAAATGTGTCTTTTAAATGACTATTGATCTTTACATTGAATTATAAAGTTAGACTTTCGGCCAGCCCACCACTCGCAATTCTGGGATCTTACAACACTAACGATTTCCAAAATGTGAATCATTCTCATTTTTGTGTCGAAACCCAAAGTAAAAGTCAGTACCAACATCCGAATTCCTTTCTTGAAGCGTAAGGATAAATTTGAGCTTGTATGATAGCAAAGATTATTATAGCTATAGCGTTAGCTATAATAATCTTTAATGACTAACCTGAACTAACCATTTTTTTAAAGAATTTTTCTTATCGACTTCTCTGAAATACCAACTTTTTCTCTTTCGGACAACGGCATCGCAGGAACTTCACTTACTGATAAAATAGCATTTAAACTGTTTTCTTCGGTAGTTAAAGTTTTTCGATGAGAATATTGTATTCATTTTCTAACGATCCACTCTGTATAAATTTATTTATAATTCTCAATATAGTGTAAATATGAATATTTTTATTACGTCTATTGTTAAAAATATCTGCTATCTTACAAAAACTGCGATAATTTTCTCATTGAATTAAAATTATTTAAAGACAATTTTTCATCTTCTATTGTGACATACGACCAAATAAAAAACATCTATTTGTTCTTTTTTTTTTCACTTGTTTTCATGGCTACTTACTGATAATAAAATGATATTATATTAAATTATTATTATTTATGTTTCAAATATGGATATAAAATTAAATTCGTATATATTATAAATGAAAAATGCCTGTTTTTTCGATTTTTGTCTAAAATTATATTGAACTCTATTTTGGTTGCAAATTAATTACGTTATAAAAATATTGTTTATTTATTAATGTTTTTATGATGATCACGATTAAAACCAATTGGAAAAAAATTCTTTTGATTCCTCAAAAATTAAAATACCGTGTGGAGCAAAAATATCTAATATTTTTAGGTTAATATTTTCAAAGACTATACTATATCTGAAACTGACTGAGATGATACAAGATTTCGATTTTCCCTAACGTAATCTACCAAATAAGATTTGAGTACTATAGGTTTGCGTTCCACCTTTTTATATAGGATAATAGGAGCAAAATTTTGTAAGTGGATATCACTGGTCGGTGTTATTTTGGTTTGGGGATATGCAGGAGTATTCAAGATAAAATAAATTTATTAAAATCAAAGATTAAATTTTAAAAATACTCTCTGCACTATTAAATATGTCTCGTGTACAAAAATTATTAAAGGAACATATATTATCATAAAAAAATATTTAAAAATTTAACGTTTTTTGACATACTTGGTGAAAGGTAATTGAAATAAATCAGAAAAAATTTAAAGCTTTTAAGGTGTTTTCAGAAACCCTTATTATTACGAAAAAAATGCCTAAAGTCGTTAAAAAATTCGCATTTTTAAAAGATATTTACGACCTCGTCCGTCAATGAAGTAGCAAAAAGAATTCCCCTAAATCTTTTAAGACTGAACCACTAAAATTTTTAATTAAATAATAAAAGTTGAAAAAAGAGCCCTCAAGACAAATTTAGGGTAGCGTTACGCCCGTTTAAAAACGCTATTAACACTTTGTCGAATTTTTAGGATCTCGATAAAAAGCCTGGAGGAGTAACTTTTGACGCTTAAATATTGCTTAAAATTAGTTCTTAAAAAGTAATAAGTAGGTAATTTGTCTTCGACTTTCTATAAGAAACTTTTAAACGATAATTAATGCATAATGAAAAAAATACTGCTAATTAAATATTTTTGGAATTATTCACTAGATACTGTATTGCATATAAATCCAATTGGTTCATTAACATTTTTTTTTCTGCATGCTTTCCTTTTTTTGTAATCACTATTTTCTTTTGAGTATATAAACGTTGCCATAGAATTAGCCAAACTGCTTCGCACTTCCTTCAGGGAATATTGACTCATTCCAGATATACTTAGATATTCAAATAATTTTGCCCTCAAAGAGCAGCTCGCTGTTTTTGCTATAAACCTGTGTACAGCCAAAGGGTCGAAAGTAGTACTGCATTTTGCATAGCCTTATACAAGTGTTTGCTTAAGCCCAATTCTTGGATATGGTCGGATACTCTATTGATGATAGAATTATCGGAATCGTCCAGATACTACTTATTTCCCACTGTATGCATATTTTTACCTCCAGCATTTATCATTATGTTTTTTCTTGGACTTTAGATCTGAGCTTCTGAAATTTGCATGTTTGCAAAATTTCATTACAAACAAATAATTTTTTTAGATGAGAAAATGTTTGTTTACAATATAAATAATTAGGACTAATGAATGAATAAGACTGATGATTCTTGACCTTCGATGCTTAGGCCTCATCGGTTACTTCACATTTCGCCATGACAGCCTGTTATCGTGATTGATAACCTTTGCGACTCCAAATAATCTCGTTTCCCGAACTTGCATGACAACTTCGAGTGATAATATTCTATACCTCAAATGTCTTCGTATCATAAACTTGTATGCTGGGCCCTCTCTGAGAACATTATCCTCTAGACACCATCTACATATTAGGTCCACCTCGCATGTGGAAGTGCCTTAACAGCAATTCTACTACTATTCACAGTTCGTTCCTCATCAGGGAGAGAATTTCCTCAACAGTAGTTGAAACTGATCAGTTCATTCATAGACACCGTACAGTGAGCTTTGAAAATGGTGAATGAGATTTCACCGAAACGTCAGCTGCCTTACAGTTCTAAGAAGGATTCCCCCACATACGGGTTACCCGAAAACCTTCGATTATACGTCACCTCAATGAGTGTACTTCCACTGACGTTAAAAAAAGAAATTTTCTTGTTATTTTAAAAATTCACTATGCATTTTTAAAGCCACCCAGCATTCAGGGATTTTAGGAGAAGCTTTATAAGTGTTTTAGGTATCTGTAGACAATTCATAGATCAACAATTATAACGCTAACAATTTAAGGGTGTACATCCACTGACGTTAAAAAAAGAAATTCTCTTGTTAATTTAAAAAATCACAATGCATTTTCAAGGCTACCCAGCACTCAGGAATTTTAAGAGAAGATTTAAAAGTAATTTAGGTATCTGTAAAAAATTCACAGTTCATCAATTAAAACGCTAACAATTTAATTAAAGGGTTTACATCCACTGACGTTAAAAAAATAAATTTTCTTGTTATTTTAAAATTCACTATACATTTTTAAGGCCACCCAGTACTCAGAGATTTTAGGGGAAGATTTAAAAGTGTTTTAGGTATCTGTAAAAAATTCATGGTTCAACAATTATAACGCTAACAATTTATTTTAAGGGTGTACATACACTGACGTTAAAAAAAAAGAAGTTTTCTTGTTAATTTAAAAATTCACTATGCATTTTAAAGGCCACCTGGCACTCAGGGATTTTAAGAAAAGCTTTAAAAGCGTCTTAGGTATCTGTAAAAAATTCATAGTTCAACAATTATTACGCTGACAATTTATTTTAAGGGTGTATATCCACTGACGTTAAAAAAAGAAAATTACTTGTTATTTTAAAAATTCACAATGCATTTTAAAAACCACCCAGCACTCAAGGATTTTAAGAAAAGCTTTAAAGGTGTCTTAGGTATATGTAAAAAATTCATAGTTCAACAATTATAACGCTAACAAATTATTTTTAGGGTTTACATCCACTAACGTTAAAAAAAGAAAATTTCTTGTTATTTTAAAATTTACTATGCATCTTTAAGGCCACCCAGCAGTCAGGGATTTTAAGAAAGTCTTTAAAAATGTCTTAGGTCTCTGGAAAAAATTTATAGTTCAACAATTATAACGCTAACAATTTATTTTAAGGGTGTACATACAATGACGTTAAAAAAATTTTTTTCTTGTTATTTTAACATTCACTATGTATTTTTAAGGCAACCCAGTAATCAAGAATTTTAAGGGAAGCTTTTAAAGTGTCTTAGGTATCTGTAAAAAATTCATAGTTCAACATTTATAACGCTAACAATTTATTTTAAGGGTGTACATCCACTGACGTTAAAAGAAGACATTTTCTTGTTATTTTAAAATTTACTATGCATTTTCAAGGCCACCCAGCAATCAGGGATTTTAAGAGAAGCTTTAAAAGTGTTTTAGGTATCTGCAAAAAAATTCATAGTTCAACAATTATAATGCTAACAATTTATTTCAAGGGTGTATATCGACTGACGTTAAAAAAACAAATTTTCTTGTTAATTTAAAAAATCACTATGCATTTTCAAGGCCACCCAGTCCTCAGAGATTTTAAGAGAAGCTTTAAAAGTGTCTTAGGTATCTGCAAAAAATTCATAGTTCAACAATTATAACGCTAACAATTTATTTTAAGGGTGTATGTCCACTAACGTTAAAAAAACAAATTTTCTTGTTAATTTAAAAAATCACTATGCATTTTCAAGGCCACCCAGTACTCAGGGATTTTAAGGGATGATTTAAAAGTGTTTTAGGTATCTGTAAAAAATTCATAGTTTAACAATTATAACGCTAACAATTTATTTTAAAGGTGTATATCCACTGACGTTAAAGAAACAAATTTTCTTGTTAATTTAAAAAATCACTATGCATTTTTGAGGCCACCCAGTACTCAGGGATTTTAAGAGAAGCTTTAAAAGTCTTTTAGATATCTGCAAAAAATTCATAGTTCAACAATTATAACGCTTACAATTTATTTTAAGGGTGTACATCCACTGACGTTAAAAAAATTTTTTCTTGTTAATTTAAAAATTCACTATGCATTTTCAAGGCCACCCAGCACTCAGGTATTTTAAGAAAAGCTTTAAAGGTGTCTTAGGTATATGTAAAAAATTCATAGTTCAACAATTATAACGATAACAGATTATTTTTAGGGTTTACATCCACTAACGTTAAAAAAAGAAAATTTCTTGTTATTTTAAAATTTACTATGCATCTTTAAGGCCACCCAGCAGTCAGGGATTTTAAGAAAATCTCTAAAAATGTCTTAGGTCTCTGTAAAAAATTCATAGTTCAACAATTATAACGATAACAGATTATTTTTAGGGTTTACATCCACTAACGTTAAAAAAAGGAAATTTCTTGTTATTTTAAAATTTACTATGCATCTTTAAGGCCACCCAGCACTCAGGCATTTTAAGAAAAGCTTTAAAGGTATCTTAGGTATATGTAAAAAATTCATACTTCAACAATTATAACGCTAACAATTTATTTTAAGGGTGTACATCCACTGACGTTAAAAAAATTTTTTCTTGTTAATTTAAAAATTCACTATGCATTTTCAAGGCCACCCAGCACTCAGGGATTTTAAGAAAAGCTTTAAAGGTGTCTTAGGTATATGTAAAAAATTCATAGTTCAACAATTATAACGATAACAGATTATTTTTAGGGTTTACATCCACTAACGTTAAAAAAAGGAAATTTCTTGTTATTTTAAAATTTACTATGCATCTTTAAGGCCACCCAGCAGTCAGGGATTTTAAGAAAATCTCTAAAAATGTCTTAGGTCTCTGTAAAAAATTCATAGTTCAACAATTATAACGATAACAGATTATTTTTAGGGTTTACATCCACTAACGTTAAAAAAAGGAAATTTCTTGTTATTTTAAAATTTACTATGCATCTTTAAGGCCACCCAGCAGTCAGGGATTTTAAGAAAATCTCTAAAATGTCTTAGGTCTCTGTAAAAAATTTATAGTTCAACAATTATAACGCTAACAATTTATTTTAAGGGTGTATATCCACTGACGTTAAAAAAACAAATTTTCTTGTTAATTTAAAAAATCACCATGCATTTTTAAGGCCACCCAGCACTCAGAGATTTTAAGAAAAGCTTTAAAAGTGTTTTAGGTATCTGTAAAAAATTCATAGTTCAACAATTATAACGCTAACAATTTATTTTAAGGGTGTATATCCACTGACGTTAAAAAAACAAATTTTCTTGTTAATTTAAAAAATCACTATGCATTTTCAAGGCCACCCAGTACTCAGGGATTTTAAGGGATGATTTAAAAGTGTTTTAGGTATCTGCAAAAAATTCATAGTTCAACAATTATGACGCTTACAATTTATTTTAAGGGTGTATATCCACTGACGTTGAAAAAATAAATTTTCTTGTTAATTTAAAAAATCACTATGCATTTTCAAGGCCACCCAGTACTCAGAGATTTTAAGAGAAGCTTTAAAAGTGTCTTAGATATCTGCAAAAAATTCATAGTTCAACAATTATAACGCTAACAATTTATTTTAAGGGTGTACATCCACTGACGTTAAAAAAATTTTTTCTTGTTAATTTAAAAATTCACTCTGCATTTCTAAGGCCACCCAGCACTCAGGCATTTTAAGAAAAGCTTTAAAGGTATCTTAGGTATATGTAAAAAATTCATACTTCAACAATTATAACGCTAACAATTTATTTTAAGGGTGTACATCCACTGACGTTAAAAAAATTTTTTCTTGTTAATTTAAAAATTCACTATGCATTTTCAAGGCCACCCAGCACTCAGGGATTTTAAGAAAAGCTTTAAAGGTGTCTTAGGTATATGTAAAAAATTCAAAGTTCAACAATTATAACGATAACAGATTATTTTTAGGGTTTACATCCACTAACGTTAAAAAAAGGAAGTTTCTTGTTATTTTAAAATTTACTATGCATCTTTAAGGCCACCCAGCAGTCAGGGATTTTAAGAAAATCTCTAAAAATGTCTTAGGTCTCTGTAAAAAATTCATAGTTCAACAATTATAACGATAACAGATTATTTTTAGGGTTTACATCCACTAACGTTAAAAAAAGGAAATTTCTTGTTATTTTAAAATTTACTATGCATCTTTAAGGCCACCCAGCAGTCAGGGATTTTACGAAAATCTCTAAAAATGTCTTAGGTCTCTGTAAAAAATTTATAGTTCAACAATTATAACGCTAACAATTTATTTTAAGGGTGTATATCCACTGACGTTAAAAAAACAAATTTTCTTGTTAATTTAAAAAATCACTATGCATTTTTAAGGCCACCCAGCACTCAGAGATTTTAAGAGAAGCTTTAAAAGTGTTTTAGGTATCTGTAAAAAATTTATAGTTCAACAATTATAACGCTAACAATTTATTTTAAGGGTGTATATCCACTGACGTTAAAAAAGGGAATTTTCTTGTTAATTTAAAAAATCACTATGCATTTTCAAGGCCACCCAGTAATCAGGGATTTTAAGAGAAGCTTTAAAAGTGTCTTAGGTATCTGCAAAAAATTCTTAGTTCAACAATTATAACGCTAACAATTTATTTTAAGGGTGTATATCCACTGACGTTAAAAAAAGAAATTTTCTTGTTAATTTAAAAAATCACTATGCATTTTCAAGGCCACCCAGTACTCAGGGATTTTAAAAGAAGCTTTAAAAGTGTTTTAGGTATCTGTAAAAAATTCATAGTTCAACAATTATAACGCTAACAATTTATTTTAAGGGTGTATATCCACTGACGTTAAAAAAGGGAATTTTCTTGTTAATTTAAAAAATCACTATGCATTTTCAAGGCCACCCAGTACTCAGGGATTTTAAGAGAAGCTTTAAAAGTGTTTTAGATATCTGCAAAAAATTCATAGTTCAACAATTATAACGCTTACAATTTATTTTAAGGGTGTACATCCACTGACGTTAAAAAAATTTTTTCTTGTTAATTTAAAAATTCACTATGCATTTTCAAGGCCACCCAGCACTCAGGTATTTTAAGAAAAGCTTTAAAGGTGTCTTAGGTATATGTAAAAAATTCATAGTTCAACAATTATAACGATAACAGATTATTTTTAGGGTTTACATCCACTAACGTTAACAAAAGGAAATTTCTTGTTATTTTAAAATTTACTATGCATCTTTAAGGCCACCCAGCAGTCAGGGATTTTAAGAAAATCTCTAAAAATGTCTTAGGTCTCTGTAAAAAATTCATAGTTCAACAATTATAACGATAACAGATTATTTTTAGGGTTTACATCCACTAACGTTAAAAAAAGGAAATTTCTTGTTATTTTAAAATTTACTATGCATCTTTAAGGCCACCCAGCAGTCAAGGATTTTAAGAAAATCTCTAAAAATGTCTTAGGTCTCTGTAAAAAATTTATAGTTCAACAATTATAACGCTAACAATTTATTTTAAGGGTGTATATCCACTGACGTTAAAAAAACACATTTTCTTGTTAATTTAAAAAATCACTATGCATTTTTAAGGCCACCCAGCACTCAGAGATTTTAAGAGAAGCTTTAAAAGTGTTTTAGGTATCTGTAAAAAATTCATAGTTCAACAATTATAACGCTAACAATTTATTTTAAGGGTGTATATCCACTGACGTTAAAAAAACAAATTTTCTTGTTAATTTAAAAAATCACTATGCATTTTCAAGGCCACCCAGTACTCAGGGATTTTAAGGGATGATTTAAAAGTGTTTTAGGTATCTGCAAAAAATTCATAGTTCAACAATTATAACGCTAACAATTTATTTTAAGGGTGTACATCCACTGACGTTAAAAAAAATTTTTCTTGTTAATTTAAAAATTCACTCTGCATTTCTAAGGCCACCCAGCACTCAGGCATTTTAAGAAAAGCTTTAAAGGTATCTTAGGTATAAGTAAAAAATTCATACTTCAACAATTATAACGCTAACAATTTATTTTAAGGGTGTACATCCACTGACGTTAAAAAAATTTTTTCTTGTTAATTTAAAAATTCACTATGCATTTTCAAGGCCACCCAGCACTCAGGGATTTTAAGAAAAGCTTTAAAGGTGTCTTAGGTATATGTAAAAAATTCAAAGTTCAACAATTATAACGATAACAGATTATTTTTAGGGTTTACATCCACTAACGTTAAAAAAAGGAAGTTTCTTGTTATTTTAAAATTTACTATGCATCTTTAAGGCCACCCCGCAGTCAGGGATTTTAAGAAAATCTCTAAAAATGTCTTAGGTCTCTGTAAAAAATTCATAGTTCAACAATTATAACGATAACAGATTATTTTTAGGGTTTACATCCACTAACGTTAAAAAAAGGAAATTTCTTGTTATTTTAAAATTTACTATGCATCTTTAAGGCCACCCAGCAGTCAGGGATTTTAAGAAAATCTCTAAAAATGTCTTAGGTCTCTGTAAAAAATTTATAGTTCAACAATTATAACGCTAACAATTTATTTTAAGGGTGTGTATCCACTGACGTTAAAAAAACAAATTTTCTTGTTAATTTAAAAAATCACTATGCATTTTTAAGGCCACCCAGCACTCAGAGATTTTAAGAGAAGCTTTAAAAGTGTTTTAGGTATCTGTAAAAAATTCATAGTTCAACAATTATAACGCTAACAATTTATTTTAAGGGTGTATATCCACTGACGTTAAAAAAGGGAATTTTCTTGTTAATTTAAAAAATCACTATGCATTTTCAAGGCCACCCAGTAATCAGGGATTTTAAGAGGAGCTTTAAAAGTGTCTTAGGTATCTGCAAAAAATTCTTAGTTCAACAATTATAACGCAAACAATTTATTTTAAGGGTGTATATCCACTGACGTTAAAAAAAGAAATTTTCTTGTTAATTTAAAAAATCACTATGCATTTTCAAGGCCACCCAGTACTCAGGGATTTTAAAAGAAGCTTTAAAAGTGTTTTAGGTATCTGTAAAAAATTCATAGTTCAACAATTATAACGCTAACAATTTATTTTAAGGGGTATATCCACTGACGTTAAAAAAGGGAATTTTCTTGTTAATTTAAAAAATCACTATGCATTTTCAAGGCCACCCAGTACTCAGGGATTTTAAGAGAAGCTTTAAAAGTGTCTTAGGTATCTGCAAAAAATTCATAGTTCAACAATTATAACGCTAACAATTTATTTTAAGGGTGTATATCCACGGACGTTAAAAAAAGAAATTTTCTTGTTAATTTAAAAAATCACTATGCATTTTCAAGGCCACCCAGTACCCAGGGATTTTAAGAGAAGCTTTAAAAGTGTCTTAGGTATCTCTAAAAAATTCATAGTTCAACAATTATAACGCTTACAATTTATTTTAAGGGTGTATATCCACTGACGTTGAAAAAAGAAATTTTCTTGTTAATTTAAAAAATCGCTATGCATTTTTAAGGCCACCGAGTACTCAGGGATTTTAAGAGAAGCTTTAAAAGTGTCTTAGGTATTTGCAAAAAATTCATAGTTCAACAATTATAACGCTAACAATTTATTTTAAGGGTGTATATCCACTGACGTTAAAAAAAGGAATTTTCTTGTTAATTTAAAAAATCACTATGCATTTTCAAGGCCACCCAGTACTCAGGGATTTTAAGAGAAGCTTTAAAAGTGTTTTAGGTATCTGCAAAAACTTCATAGTTCAACAATTATAACGCTTGCAATTTATTTTAAGGGTGTATATCCACTGACATTAAAAAAAGAAATTTTCTTGTTAATTTAAAAAATCACTATGCATTTTCAAGGCCACCCAGTACTGAGGGATTTTAAGAGAAGCTTTCAAAGTGTCTTAGGTATCTACAAAAAATTCATAGTTCAACAATTATAACGCTTACAATTTATTTTAAGGGTGTATATCCACTGACGTTAAAAAAAGAAATTTTCTTGTTAATTTAAAAAATCACTATGCATTTTCAAGGCCACCCAGCACTCAGGAATTTTAAGAGAAGCTTTAAAAGTGTTTTAGGTATCTGTAAAAAATTCATAGTTCAACAATTTTAACGCTATCAATATATATATATATATATATATATATATATATATATATATATATATATATATATATATATGTATATACATATATATATATATATATATATATATATATATATATATATATATGTATATACATATATATATATATATATATATATATATATATATATATATATGTATATATATATATATATATATATATATATATATATATATATATATATATATATATATATATATATGCCAGAAAGCCAAGCAGCCGTCGAGGAAACATCACTTGCAAATGCCAGCTGAGATGTTGGCGAAACGTCGTGAAGATCTTTTTACTACCGAACGAATTGAAAACTGGAAAAACACCAATGCACATTCCATCATCCGTGAAAACCTACGATACAACATATATATATATATATATATATATAACCTCAGTTTTAGTTGACATTGGTTTGTTGATATTTAGTAGTCTATACCGCAATCAATTTTGAAATTTCTCAAGACTCTTCCACATCCCATACTATCGAAGGCTTTTCTAAAATCTATAAAGGCAATGTGTACTAAATCCCTTACTGAATCCAGACTGGTCTATAGGTTGATCAAAGTCTAGCTTATTGGTCAATCTCTCATGAATAGTTGATAAGTTTGCTGTAATAAGAAGATGGAAGGTAGTTTTTTTTTTAAATATTTTGTGTCTCCTCTTTTTAATACAAAAATGATTGTTTTTTTCCATTTGGAGACAATTTTTCTTGGGTGGAAGTATTAATTGAAAAGATGTTTTACCTGCTCTAACAGTTTTTCCTTCCTGAAACAGTTCGGCAAAGATTGGAACAGGTTCTAGTGCTTTATTATTCTTTATCTGTTTCAAAGCTGTCCCAATCTCACGTTCTTTTGAGTTTGCATTCACAATTTTTGGTTGGAATTTTTTTTTAATGTTAGCTTAGGAGACTTTTTTCGCGACACATAGGTCTTCGTAAAATGCTTCTACTAGCTAGTACTTTGTTTATATATTTTCCTTGTCGATCATCCTGATTTTTTATAGAGTTAAGCATTGATATACTTAATATTAACATTTTAGTTCATCCTCTCTACATTGCTTTCGTTAAACTTTCTTAGATCATTCTTCAGTTTCTTTCTTATGATTTTGTTTAGTTCTGCAAATTCGATACCTATACGAACGTAATAGAGAAATATAACTTACGTCATAGGGTGAAACAAAAAGTACTGATGTAATATAGCATAAAATTAAATAAAATTTATTTTAGTGTTATTGAACTCGACAACTAACGTATGTATAAACTATTCATTTAGCCCGTTTGACAGAACTCCAATATAGAGTTATCGTGTTTTAGTTTCCTTGATGAAGAATGCATACCGTTAGTTTTTGATATTAAAAACAGTACACAATATATTCGGAGCCTTAGTAATAAGTACTTACCCTTTACAGACTGTTAATGCACCACCAACTACTATTTGGTGCTTTATATGTTCCTCTATGGTTTCTCCAAACGTAAGAAATAGAAAATGTGTTAAATATTTTTCTGTAAGAAAGGGTTGTTTTAAAAATAAGTCAAAACAACATTTAGTTGAAAAAAATTATGTGAACGAGATTTGTCCTTAAATCTAAAAATTCTATTGTGTATAGATAGAGTATGCGTTGTGAGTAACATACATACAGGGTGACGCTCTAAAATGATGGTTACACTGAGGTGGGTGGAGGTAGATATATTCCATCGAGCGGGGTGTAAAGTTGTAGCTACGCTTGGTTTAGTTAGTATCATGAAGTGGACAAAGTTGGAGCGTGCGTTCGCTGTCGAGGCATACTTCATCGCAAAGTGCATTTCAATATTGCACCCCTTGGTCATGCTCCTCGCAGATAGTCGATTGTTTCACGAGTAAACAATTTTAGGCAAATTGGTGATGTGAAGACAAAAACCTGGCATTTCATGAGCAGCAAGGTTACCCCAAAATATTAACATGGTAAGGTTTTCTGTTTTGCGATCCCCTCAGCGCACTGCACGGAAACATGCAGCTGCTGTTAGGTTGTCTCCTTGTTCTATAAGGCAAATCCTTTATGAACTAACCTGAACTAAAACATCATCCCTGCAAATTGGCTGGGTATAGGAATTTGTTGCTCAAGGAAATTCATGTGTTTTCTTTGGTGATGGGGCTCGCTTCTATCTTTTAGGATCTTTAAATAAGCAGAACATGCGCTATTGGATCTCTGACTCCAGACAACTTCATGAGCGTTCTCTACGTTTACAATGTGGAACTCTTTGGTGTGCACTATCGCAAGTGAGAATAATTAGTCCACGATTCTTTGCAGCAATATTTTTCAAGATGCCTCATCTTCTTGAGGGGCGATCTGCACTGGTCAGCACGGTCGCCTGATTTAGCCCCCTGTGATTCTTTTTTTATGGCGTTATCTAAAATCACTTGTTTAAAACGATCGTCCTAGGATCCTGGCTCATTTGAAGAGCAACATTCGTCAAGTTGTCGCTAACATACTCGTTGATAAACTGGAAAGAGTTAAATGAAACTTTCGTGTTCAATGAAGGCAATGTATTGAGAATAATGAGCGCCATCTGCCTGATATCACCATTACTTTTTGAACTGAATTAAATAAGTAACTTGCTCTAACCCAACTTGTACTTGAACCGAGGAAGGTTTTAAATAGTTGACCAATTTTAGTAATACATAACACAAAATAAATATTATATTTAAATTGTTTGTAAAGCGTTGCAGATTGTTAACAACATATTATCAAAAAATATTGTTTCTGATAAAATTTTTCCTTTTTTTTTAGTTTTTACAAAAGATTATCCTGCACGATCGGCCTTTCAAGTTGGAAAACTACCTCTAAACGCTAAAGTTGAGATCGAAGCTGTTGCTGCAGTAGGAAATGTAAAAACTATTTGCTGCCATTTATGAATTATATTCATTTTATACATTATATAGCTAATTTTAAGTTAAATATTTAAGTTTATATGAGGCAATATACAAGAGGAAAGATAATTTTTTTGTCTATTTTTACCTATTTTAAAAAGTGATGAATTATAATTTAATATTCTTAAAACTAAATATTATTAATATGCAAAGTATGATAAGCAGTATAAAAAATTCTATAGGAAATTACATTATAAAGTAAAGTGCTATAAGACTCGTTGGGCAACCTTCTAAGAAGGTGAGCAATCCTTTAGGTGTGTAAGTACGCAACAAGAATTTGATAAATTCAAGAGACTAGTTTTTTTGTTGCCGTTGCCGGCCGAATAGTCTTGTCAATAATTCAAACAAAAGAACCGGGCCAAATTTTCCGGAATTAATTTTTTATCATCGAGCAAAAAGAAAATTTGTTTTTCCAAGCATGTCGGAAATTTTAGATTGTAACTTGTAACTGACTACAAATTTAATCTTTATTGTTTTTTGAATTAATATTACTTAATGATTTAATTGGTAATTGACATATCATATAACGACATTTTTGAGTCGTATAGTTGGTACGAAAACATAATTCGATCTGTTGGTAATATTTCTCTTGAAATTATGGTTTGTATACTTCTTTTATTTTTTTTTACTCTTTACGTTCTTATCCACGTACGATGTTGAGAATTGAAAAAGTAATAAAAACTCACAAAAATAACTACGAACCAACTTCTAGAAGTCAGTTTCTGTTTTACTTATATCTTTTATTATGTTAATACTAGTACAATTGGTGGTATATTAATAGGTTTATCTTACTATAATTATTATCTAGTTGTATGTCAAAAACCCTTTTAAAAATTGTACACGTTAGAATACATTCCAAATTGGAGCTGGATATTGGTGATACACGGTTAGGCTTCCGGAATGGGGTGGGTACAAGAGAAGCATTATTTGCTTTTATTGTGCTTACTCAAAGATGCTTGGATATCAATCAGGATCTCTATGTCTGCTTCATAGATTACAACAAAGCTTTTGATAGGGTCAAACATGACAAACTGGTAGAGATTCTCAGAAGCAAAAATTTGGATGAAAGAGATTTAAGGTTGATATCAAATCTGTATTACAATCAGCGAGCGGCAGTAAAAATTGGATAGGAAATATCCGGAGATGTGGAAATACAAAGGGGAGTCAGACAAGGGTGTATATTGTCACCTTTACTATTTAACGCTTATTCTGAAGAGGTCATATTGGAGAGTCTTGAATCTGAAACAGCAGGGATAAAAGTAAACGGAGTTTTAATCAACAATATTAGGTATGCAGATAATAGTAATAATAGCTGATAGTTAAAAAGACCTAGAAAAAATAGTGAATAAAATATTAAGAGTTAGTGGAGAATATCGACTCTCTCTTAACACGAAAAAGACCAAGTTCATGATAATTAGTAAAAACAACACCAATAATAATGAAACCCTAATGGTAGGAGGCCAGCACATAGAAAGGGTTAAGAAGTACACTTACTTGGGAACCCTAATAACAGAAAATGATGACTATACCGTCGAAATAAAAACCAGAGTCGAGAAAGCACGTGCCAACTTTATTAGAATGAAAAAGGTTATCTGCAGCAAAGATCTAACGTTAGCCTTGAAAATACGACTGACTAAATGTTACGTATATAGTGTTCTATATTATGGAATGGAAGCACGGACACTGAATCGAGAGGCAATGAGAAGACTTAACTCTTTTGAAATGTGGACCTATAGAAGAATTCAGAGGATTTCGTGGGTGGATCGAGTTACGAACGCCCAAGTGTTGAGAAGAAGGGGAAAGAAAAGGAAGTCGAGATAACAGTAAAAGAGAAAAAACTGCAATATTTCGGACACATTATGCGAGGAGAAAAGTACAGCATCTTACGGCTCAAAATCCAAGGCAAAATAAGTGGCTGAAGAGGCGTAGGACGACGACAAATTTCATGGCTAAAAAACCTAAGGGAATGGTTTGGATGCAGTTCAAAACAACTATTTAGAGCAACTGTCTCAAAAACTAAAATAGCTCCGCAATGGAGAAGGCACTTGAAGAAGATGTCAAAGAGCGAAATGTATTTTAGAAATACCATTTAGAAAAAATAAAAGTAAATATCTCTAAGAGAGAGCCATTGAATAGAAATTTTAAAAATGGTTAAATATGGTGAGAAAACAAGATCTACAATATAATTCTTAACAAAGTGCATCAAGATCAATAGCCAGTGGTACGATTTACACCAAAACTTGGAGAAAATGCAACAGTCTCTGTCGGCTCAAATTTTGTAGTGGATGTAAATCCATAACAATCATACTCAAAAAATATAAAGATAGCTCATAAAAAACAATTTTTGTACATAAAATAAAAGGTGCAGCGAGTACCTATTCATGAAAAAAGAATTTTACAAAGAATTCTAGAAAGTAAAAAGATTGTAGGGTTCTCATTTAAAAAAAAAACGAACTTTATATTTATCCAGCTTTTTTGAGGCAACCTGTATATTAACGAAAACACTTAAATAAACTAGAGATATTTAGGATATTCCACACCTTTAATATTGATATAATTTTAAAAATCATTATCGATATACTCATATTTTTGCCATTAAAAAAAAATATTTTTAACTCATGGCCAATATAACGAACGACAAATTAAAGGGGAAACAGAAACGTATTTAAATATGCATTTTACTGACAACAGCAAAAACGAATTTCAATCCGAGGGAGGACATGCATACACGGTAAATTTGGACAGCGCATTATTCTAAAAAAGAGGCGACAGTGGATAAAGCACTGCAAACAACACCTCGGCTCTGAAATCAGATGCAAAACGTGCAGGTATTTTCATTTCCTCTCTCGAAATAGGATCTCCGAACTACGTAAATAAAAGATCATTGTTTGCAGTGTCGAGGGCTACAATGGAGGAGCATACAGCGCCTGGCATATTGGAAACAGCCTTCGAATATTACCGTTGTAAAGATGAATTTTCCATACTTATTGAGAAAATACGAGTATTTTAATCTATTTCTTTTTGGGTTTCTTATTTAAATATAAAGTTCATTTTAGATTTCAGTATTCTGCAAAAATTTATTTAAACAGTGGATTATCTAGAATTAAATTATAAACAATTTTATAGAACATCATTAGAATTATTTTAATTCTATAGTCTATTCAAGAACTAGAGCGAGTAATAAATAATTTTTGACCCCTTTTTTTCTTCGCAAACTACCTGTGTTCTTTAGTCCGGTGTCTTTGGCGAAATCTGTTAGACATGTATATATTTTTATAGGAATGGGTCAGAAATTTTAAAATCAAAAATACCGGTCTATAATAATGGACTATTTGAGTGGGATAACAATCGATATTTGGAAGTCTGAAGGGTTAAAAAGGATTTTAATCATTGTTATAGGCGTCGGAAAGAGGTTTATTTTATTACTAAGTATTTATGGCACAGAATATTATTTCGGTCATAAGCTCAAAATAGAAGTAAGTTGTTATAATACTATTATTTTATTTCTAATGATTTCTTAATAATTCACATACATTGGAAAATAGAGATAATTTTTCCATATTTAACACAAATTACAACTGTATTTTTATTGTTTTTAGTGTTGGAATAGAAACCGTTTCAGGCACATTCACTCTAAAACGTAGCCTTATTGTCTTAAAAAATTCTCAACCTAGAATCAATTTTCTTGTTGGCAAGACGCTGCTATAAAAGTAAGAAGAACAAATTAATCGATGTTAATGAAAGTTTATTAATATAATAGAAAATATTTAGTTGTTTAAACAATGAAAACATGTCGCCAATTAGAAAGTATTGATATCATAATTCTGTTGTTAACATTTTATGAATTAGAGATAGTAAGCACGAAAACATTAACCTTTTTTGCAGCACAGCTATATTTTGGGGTGTAGATTAGAAAAATAAAAACAAAGTATCACCGTAGTGTTTAGTTTTTGAGATATTCCTTCTTAAAATGCAATATATATATATATATATATATATATATATATATATATATATATATATATATATATATATATATATATTTATTATAACGAAAAGCCTGTCACCAAAATAATTGATAAACGAACATATAAGTTTTATAATAACGTAAAAACAAAAAATATAGAACATAAACAGCAAAAATATGTAGCATTACCTTACACTAGTGAGCTGTCAGAAAAAATAAAATACATTTTAAAAAAGCATGATATTATCGTATGCCACAGGTCACATAATAAATTAAATACATTGTTCACAAATTTAAAAAGTAAAACTCCTCTCATGAATAAATCAAATGTAATATATTCGATCCCTTGCACAAATTGTCCCAAAAAATATATAGGCATGGCGAGTCAATTGCCGAAGAACAGATTAAATGGCCATAAATATACGAAAAACGCCTCAACAACGTTAAACAAACACACACAGGACGAAAACCGTACTTTTGGTTATAACAGTACCATAACAAAAAACAAAGATATGAATTACCAAAAATTACAGATAAAGGAAATGATTGAAATTAAAAAAGATAAAAACACTGTTAACGACTGAACAGATATAGGAAATTTGAGCCACATTTACACAAGCCTAATTTAAACAAAAATATTAAGTATTCGATCCTGTCAAATAAGAATCAAAAAAATGAATATCCTCTTAAACATAAAACTAAACATATACCTTATTTGTTTTTTTATGCATTGTAAAATATAAAAAATAAAAAAAAATAAAACACATTCGCATTCCATGTATCCTCAGTAGACGATGTAAAGTTTGAATTTTATTTAGTAATAGAGTAGCAAAATGTCAGGGTGTGTACCGGTAAAATTAAATATTTTTAAAAAATTTTAAGGATTTAAATACTGTTTTTGAGTGTCTTGTCTGTTTTTTGAAATTGTAGATATGTTTTTTATGTGATGTATTTAAATTATATAAAAATATTTTTAGGAGAAAAAAATTTTGAAAATGCCTTGAATAAAGTTGTCAACGCAAGGGAGTGCTAACAGCATACACATTTCTAATAAAAAAAGGCAGAATCGGTTTTATTTTCCTGTACTCAAAGCTCTTGGGAAGGAGAGGGGCGATCGCAAGAAAAACAAGTTGTCAACGGAAGGGAGTGCCAACAGCATACACATTTCTAATATAAAAGGCAGAATCGGTTTTATTTTCCCGTACTCAAAGCTCTTGGGAAGGAGAGGGGCGATCGCAAGAAAAACAAGTTGTCAACGGAAGGGAGTGCCAACAGCATACACATTTCTAATATAAAAGGCAGAATCGGTTTTATTTTCCTGTACTCAAAGCTCTTGGGAAGGAGAGGGGCGATCGGAAGAAAAACAAGTTGTCAACGGAAGGGAGTGCCAACAGCATACACATTTCTAATATAAAAGGCAGAATCGGTTTTATTTTCCTGTACTCAAAGCTCTTGGGAAGGAGAGGGGCGATCGGAAGAAAAACAAGTTGTCAACGGAAGGGAGTGCCAACAGCATACACATTTCTAATATAAAAGGCAGAATCGGTTTTATTTTCCTGTACTCAAAGCTCTTGGGAAAGAGAGGGGCGATCGCAAGAAAAACAAGTTGTCAACGGAGAGGAGTGCCAACAGCATACACATTTCTAATATAAAAGGCAGAATCGGTTTTATTTTCCTGTACTCAAAGCTCTTGGGAAGGAGAGGGGCGATCGGAAGAAAAACAAGTTGTCAACGGAAGGGAGTGCCAACAGCATACACATTTCTAATATAAAAGGCAGAATCGGTTTTATTTTCCTGTACTCAAAGCTCTTGGGAAGGATAGGGGCGATCGGAAGAAAAACAAGTTGTCAACGGAAGGGAGTGCCAACAGCATACACATTTCTAATATAAAAGGCAGAATCGGTTTTATTTTCCTGTACTCAAAGCTCTTGGGAAGGAGAGGGGCGATCGGAAGAAAAACAAGTTGTCAACGCAAGGGAGTGCTAACGGCATACACATTTCTAATATAAAAGGCAGAATCGGTTTTATTTTCCTGTACTCAAAGCTCTTGGGAAGGAGAGGGGCGATCGCAAGAAAAACAAGTTGTCAACGGAAGAGAGTGCCAACAGCATACACATTTCTAATATAAAAGGAAGAATCGGTTTTATTTTCCTGTACTCAAAGCTCTTGGGAAGGAGAGGGGCGATCGGAAGAAAAACAAGTTGTCAACGAAAGGGAGTGCCAACAGCATACACATTTCTAATATAAAAGGCAGAATCGGTTTTATTTTCCTGTACTCAAATCTCTTGGGAAAGAGAGGGGCGATCGCAAGAAAAACAAGTTTTCAACGGAAGGGAGTGCCAACAGCATACACATTTCTAATACAAAAGGCAGAATCGGTTTTATTTTCCTGTACTCAAAGCTCTTGGGAAGGAGAGGGGCGATCGGAAGAAAAACAAGTTGTCAACGGAAGGGAGTGCCAACAGCATACACATTTCTAATATAAAAGGCAGAATCGGTTTTATTTTCCTGTACTCAAAGCTCTTGGGAAGGAGAGGGGCGATCGCAAGAAAAACAAGTTGTCAACGGAAGGGAGTGCCAACAGCATACACATTTCTAATATAAAAGGCAGAATCGGTTTTATTTTCCTGTACTCAAAGCTCTTGGGAAGGAGAGGGGCGATCGCAAGAAAAACAAGTTGTCAACGGAAGGGAGTGCCAACAGCATACACATTTCTAATATAAAAGGCAGAATCGGTTTTATTTTCCTGTACTCAAAGCTCTTGGGAAGGAGAGGGGCGATCGGAAGAAAAACAAGTTGTCAACGGAAGGGAGTGCCAACAGCATACACATTTCTAACATAAAAGGCAGAATCGGTTTTATTTTCCTGTACTCAAAGCTCTTGGGAAGGAGAAGGGCAATCGCAAGAAAAACAAGTTGTCAACGCAAGGGAGTGCTAACAGCAAACACATTTCTAATATAAAAGGCAGAATCGGTTTTATTTTCCTGTACTCAAAGCTCTTGGGAAGGAGAGGGGCGATCGCAAGAAAAACAAGTTGTCAACGGAAGGGAGTGCCAACAGCATACACATTTCTAATATAAAAGGCAGAATCGGTTTTATTTTCCTGTACTCAAAGCTCTTGGGAAGGAGAGGGGCGATCGCTAGAAAAACAAGTTGTCAACGGAAGGGAGTGCCAACAGCATACATATTTCTAATATAAAAGGCAGAATCGGTTTTATTTTCCTGTACTCAAAGCTCTTGGGAAGGAGAGGGGCGATCGCTAGAAAAACAAGTTGTCAACGGAAGGGAGTGCCAACAGCATACACATTTCTAATATAAAAGGCAGAATCGGTTTTATTTTCCTGTACTCAAAGCTCTTGGGAAGGAGAGGGGCGATCGGAAGAAAAACAAGTTGTCAACGGAAGGGAGTGCCAACAGCATACACATTTCTAATATAAAAGGCAGAATCGGTTTTATTTTCCTGTACTGAAAGCTCTTGGGAAGGAGAGGGGCGATCGCAAGAAAAACAAGTTGTCAACGCAAGGGAGTGCTAACAGCATACACATTTCTAATATAAAAGGCAGAATCGGTTTTATTTTCCTGTACTCAAAGCTCTTGGGAAGGAGAGGGGCGATCGGAAGAAAAACAAGTTGTCAACGGAAGGGAGTGCCAACAGCATACACTTTTCTAATATAAAAGGCAGAATCGGTTTTATTTTCCTGTACTCAAAGCTCTTGGGAAGGAGAGGGGCGATCGGAAGAAAAACAAGTTGTCAACGGAAGGGAGT
Source organism: Diaprepes abbreviatus (assembly GCA_034092305.1). Lineage (NCBI taxonomy): Eukaryota > Metazoa > Arthropoda > Insecta > Coleoptera > Curculionidae > Diaprepes > Diaprepes abbreviatus. The sequence continues at coordinate 1,411,335 of JASJET010000217.1, forward strand.
GCCAACAGCATACACATTTCTAATATAAAAGGCAGAATCGGTTTTATTTTCCTGTACTCAAAGCTCTTGGGAAGGAGAGGGGCGATCGGAAGAAAAACAAGTTGTCAACGGAAGGGAGTGCCAACAGCATACACATTTCTAATATAAAAGGCAGAATCGGTTTTATTTTCCTGTACTCAAAGCTCTTGGGAAGGAGAGGGGCGATCGGAAGAAAAACAAGTTGTCAACGGAAGGGAGTGCCAAGAGCATACACATTTCTAATATAAAAGGCAGAATCGGTTTTATTTTCCTGTACTCAAAGCTCTTGGGAAGGAGAGGGGCGATCGGAAGAAAAACAAGTTGTCAACGGAAGGGAGTGCCAACAGCATACACTTTTCTAATATAAAAGGCAGAATCGGTTTTATTTTCCTGTACTCAAAGCTCTTGGGAAGGAGAGGGGCGATCGCAAGAAAAACAAGTTGTCAACGGAAGGGAGTGCCAACAGCATACACATTTCTAATATAAAAGGCAGAATCGGTTTTATTTTCCTGTACTCAAAGCTCTTGGGAAGGAGAGGGGCGATCGGAAGAAAAACAAGTTGTCAACGGAAGGGAGTGCCAACAGCATACACATTTCTAATATAAAAGGCAGAATCGGTTTTATTTTCCTGTACTCAAAGCTCTTGGGAAGGAGAGGGGCGATCGGAAGAAAAACAAGTTGTCAACGGAAGGGAGTGCCAACAGCATATACATTTCTAATATAAAAGGCAGAATCGGTTTTATTTTCCTGTACTCAAAGTTCTTGGGAAAGAGAGGGGCGATCGCAAGAAAAACAAGTTGTCAACGGAGAGGAGTGCCAACAGCATACACATTTCTAATATAAAAGGCAGAATCGGTTTTATTTTCCTGTACTCAAAGCTCTTGGGAAGGAGAGGGGCGATCGGAAGAAAAACAAGTTGTCAACGGAAGGGAGTGCCAACAGCATACACTTTTCTAATATAAAAGGCAGAATCGGTTTTATTTTCCTGTACTCAAAGCTCTTGGGAAGGAGAGGGGCGATCGGAAGAAAAACAAGTTGTCAACGGAAGGGAGTGCCAGCAGCATACACATTTCTAATATAAAAGGCAGAATCGGTTTTATTTTCCTATACTCAAAGCTCTTGGGAAGGAGAGGGGCGATCGGAAGAAAAACAAGTTGTCAACGGAAGGGAGTGCCAACAGCATACACATTTCTAATATAAAAGGCAGAATCGGTTTTATTTTCCTGTACTGAAAGCTCTTGGGAAGGAGAGGGGCGATCGCAAGAAAAACAAGTTGTCAACGCAAGGGAGTGCTAACAGCATACACATTTCTAATATAAAAGGCAGAATCGGTTCTATTTTCCTGTACTCAAAGCTCTTGGGAAGGAGAGGGGCGATCGGTGGAAAAACAAGTTGTCAACGGAAGGGAGTGCCAACAGCATACACTTTTCTAATATAAAAGACAGAATCGGTTTTATTTTCCTATACTCAAAGCTCTTGGGAAGGAGAGGGGCGATCGGAAGAAAAACAAGTTGTCAACGGAAGGGAGTGCCAACAGCATACACATTTCTAATATAAAAGGCAGAATCGGTTTTATTTTCCTGTACTCAAAGCTCTTGGGAAGGAGAGGGGCGATCGGAAGAAAAACAAGTTGTCAACGGAAGGGAGTGCCAAGAGCATACACATTTCTAATATAAAAGGCAGAATCGGTTTTATTTTCCTGTACTCAAAGCTCTTGGGAAGGAGAGGGGCGATCGGAAGAAAAACAAGTTGTCAACGGAAGGGAGTGCCAACAGCATACACTTTTCTAATATAAAAGGCAGAATCGGTTTTATTTTCCTGTACTCAAAGCTCTTGGGAAGGAGAGGGGCGATCGCAAGAAAAACAAGTTGTCAACGGAAGGGAGTGCCAACAGCATACACATTTCTAATATAAAAGGCAGAATCGGTTTTATTTTCCTGTACTCAAAGCTCTTGGGAAGGAGAGGGGCGATCGCAAGAAAAACAAGTTGTCAACGGAAGGGAGTGCCAACAGCATACACATTTCTAATATAAAAGGCAGAATCGGTTTTATTTTCCTGTACTCAAAGCTCTTGGGAAAGAGAGGGGCGATCGCAAGAAAAACAAGTTGTCAACGGAGAGGAGTGCCAACAGCATACACATTTCTAATATAAAAGGCAGAATCGGTTTTATTTTCCTGTACTCAAAGCTCTTGGGAAGGAGAGGGGCGATCGGAAGAAAAACAAGTTGTCAACGGAAGGGAGTGCCAACAGCATACACATTTCTAATATAAAAGGCAGAATCGGTTTTATTTTCCTGTACTCAAAGCTCTTGGGAAGGAGAGGGGCGATCGGAAGAAAAACAAGTTGTCAACGGAAGGGAGTGCTAACAGCATACACATTTCTAATATAAAAGGCAGAATCGGTTTTATTTTCCTGTACTCAAAGCTCTTGGGAAGGAGAGGGGCGATCGGAAGAAAAACAAGTTGTCAACGGAAGGGAGTGCCAACAGCATACACTTTTCTAATATAAAAGGCAGAATCGGTTTTATTTTCCTGTACTCAAAGCTCTTGGGAAGGAGAGGGGCGATCGGAAGAAAAACAAGTTGTCAACGGAAGGGAGTGCCAGCAGCATACACATTTCTAATATAAAAGGCAGAATCGGTTTTATTTTCCTATACTCAAAGCTCTTGGGAAGGAGAGGGGCGATCGGAAGAAAAACAAGTTGTCAACGGAAGGGAGTGCCAACAGCATACACATTTCTAATATAAAAGGCAGAATCGGTTTTATTTTCCTGTACTGAAAGCTCTTGGGAAGGAGAGGGGCGATCGCAAGAAAAACAAGTTGTCAACGCAAGGGAGTGCTAACAGCACACACATTTCTAATATAAAAGGCAGAATCGGTTCTATTTTCCTGTACTCAAAGCTCTTGGGAAGGAGAGGGGCGATCGGAAGAAAAACAAGTTGTCAACGGAAGGGAGTGCCAACAGCATACACATTTCTAATATAAAAGGCAGAATCGGTTTTATTTTCCTGTACTCAAAGCTCTTGGGAAGGAGAGGGGCGATCGCAAGAAAAACAAGTTGCCAACGCAAAAGAGTGCTAACAGCATACACATTTCTAATATAAAAGGCAGAATCGGTTTTATTTTCCTGTACTCATAGCTCTTGGGAAGGAGAGGGGCGATCGCAAGAAAAACAAGTTGTCAACGGAAGGGAGTGCCAACAGCATACACATTTCTAATATTAAAGGCAGAATCGGTTTTATTTTCCTGTACTCAAAGCTCTTGGGAAGGAGAGGGGCGATCGGAAGAAAAACAAGTTGTCAACGGAAGGGAGTGCCAACAGCATACACATTTCTAATATAAAAGGCAGAATCGGTTTTATTTTCCTGTACTCAAAGCTCTTGGTAAGGAGAGGGGCGATCGGAAGAAAAACAAGTTGTCAACGGAAGGGAGTGCCAACAGCATACACATTTCTAATATAAAAGGCAGAATCGGTTTTATTTTCCTGTACTCAAAGCTCTTGGGAAGGAGAGGGGCGATCGGAAGAAAAACAAGTTGTCAACGGAAGGGAGTGCCAACAGCATACACATTTCTAATATAAAAGGCAGAATCGGTTTTATTTTCCTGTACTCAAAGCTCTTGGGAAGGAGAGGGGCGATCGCAAGAAAAACAAGTTGCCAACGCAAAAGAGTGCTAACAGCATACACATTTCTAATATAAAAGGCAGAATCGGTTTTATTTTCCTGTACTCAAAGCTCTTGGGAAGGAGAGGGGCGATCGCAAGAAAAACAAGTTGTCAACGGAAGGGAGTGCCAACAGCATACACATTTCTAATATAAAAGGCAGAATCGGTTTTATTTTCCTGTACTCAAAGCTCTTGGGAAGGAGAGGGGCGATCGGAAGAAAAACAAGTTGTCAACGGAAGGGAGTGCCAACAGCATACACATTTCTAATATAAAAGGCAGAATCGGTTTTATTTTCCTGTACTCAAAGCTCTTGGGAAGGAGAGGGGCGATCGCAAGAAAAACAAGTTGTCAACAGAAGGGAGTGCCAACAGCATACACATTTCTAATATAAAAGGCAGAATCGGTTTTATTTTCCTGTACTCAAAGCTCTTGGGAAGGAGAGGGGCGATCGCAAGAAAAACAAGTTGTCAACGGAAGGGAGTGCCAACAGCATACACATTTCTAATATAAAAGGCAGAATCGGTTTTATTTTCCTGTACTCAAAGCTCTTGGGAAGGAGAGGGGCGATCGGAAGAAAAACAAGTTGTCAACGGAAGGGAGTGCCAACAGCATACACATTTCTAATATAAAAGGCAGAATCGGTTTTATTTTCCTGTACTCAAAGCTCTTGGGAAGGAGAGGGGCGATCGGAAGAAAAACAAGTTGTCAACGGAAGGGAGTGCCAACAGCATACACATTTCTAATATAAAAGGCAGAATCGGTTTTATTTTCCTGTACTCAAAGCTCTTGGGAAAGAGAGGGGCGATCGCAAGAAAAACAAGTTGTCAACGGAAAGGAGTGCCAACAGCATACACTTTTCTAATATAAAAGGCAGAATCGGTTTTATTTTCCTGTACTCAAAGCTCTTGGGAAGGAGATGGGCGATCGCAAGAAAAACAAGTTGTCAACGGAAGGGAGTGCCAACAGCATACACATTTCTAATATAAAAGGCAGAATCGGTTTTATTTTCCTGTACTCAAAGCTCTTGGGAAAGAGAGGGGCGATCGCAAGAAAAACAAGTTGTCAACGGAGAGGAGTGCCAACAGCATACACATTTCTAATATAAAAGGCAGAATCGGTTTTATTTTCCTGTACTCAAAGCTCTTGGGAAGGATAGGGGCGATCGGAAGAAAAACAAGTTGTCAACGGAAGGGAGTGCCAACAGCATACACATTTCTAATAAAAAAGGCAGAATCGGTTTTATTTTCCTGTACTCAAAGCTCTTGGGAAGGAGAGGGGCGATCGGAAGAAAAACAAGTTGTCAACGCAAGGGAGTGCTAACAGCATACACATTTCTAATATAAAAGGCAGAATCGGTTTTATTTTCCTGTACTCAAAGCTCTTGGGAAGGAGAGGGGCGATCGCAAGAAAAACAAGTTGTCAACGGAAGAGAGTGCCAACAGCATACACATTTCTAATATAAAAGGCAGAATCGGTTTTATTTTCCTGTACTCAAAGCTCTTGGGAAGGAGAGGGGCGATCGGAAGAAAAACAAGTTGTCAACGAAAGGGAGTGCCAACAGCATACACATTTCTAATATAAAAGGCAGAATCGGTTTTATTTTCCTGTACTCAAATCTCTTGGGAAAGAGAGGGGCGATCGCAAGAAAAACAAGTTTTCAACGGAAGGGAGTGCCAACAGCATACACATTTCTAATACAAAAGGCAGAATCGGTTTTATTTTCCTGTACTCAAAGCTCTTGGGAAGGAGAGGGGCGATCGCAAGAAAAACAAGTTGTCAACGGAAGGGAGTGCCAACAGCATACACATTTCTAATATAAAAGGCAGAATCGGTTTTATTTTCCTGTACTCAAAGCTCTTGGGAAGGAGAGGGGCGATCGGAAGAAAAACAAGTTGTCAACGGAAGGGAGTGCCAACAGCATACACATTTCTAACATAAAAGGCAGAATCGGTTTTATTTTCCTGTACTCAAAGCTCTTGGGAAGGAGAAGGGCAATCGCAAGAAAAACAAGTTGTCAACGCAAGGGAGTGCTAACAGCAAACACATTTCTAATATAAAAGGCAGAATCGGTTTTATTTTCCTGTACTCAAAGCTCTTGGGAAGGAGAGGGGCGATCGCTAGAAAAACAAGTTGTCAACGGAAGGGAGTGCCAACAGCATACACATTTCTAATATAAAAGGCAGAATAGGTTTTATTTTCCTGTACTCAAAGCTCTTGGGAAGGAGAGGGGCGATCGGAAGAAAAACAAGTTGTCAACGGAAGGGAGTGCCAACAGCATACACATTTCTAATATAAAAGGCAGAATCGGTTTTATTTTCCTGTACTCAAAGCTCTTGGGAAGGAGAGGGGCGATCGGAAGAAAAACAAGTTGTCAACGGAAGGGAGTGCCAACAGCATACACATTTCTAATATAAAAGGCAGAATCGGTTTTATTTTCCTGTACTCAAAGCTCTTGGGAAGGAGAGGGGCGATCGGAAGAAAAACAAGTTGTCAACGGAAGGGAGTGCCAACAGCATACACATTTCTAATATAAAAGGCAGAATCGGTTTTATTTTCCTGTACTCAAAGCTCTTGGGAAAGAGAGGGGCGATCGCAAGAAAAACAAGTTGTCAACGGAGAGGAGTGCCAACAGCATACACATTTCTAATATAAAAGGCAGAATCGGTTTTATTTTCCTGTACTCAAAGCTCTTGGGAAGGAGAGGGGCGATCGGAAGAAAAACAAGTTGTCAACGGAAGGGAGTGCCAACAGCATACACATTTCTAATATAAAAGGCAGAATCGGTTTTATTTTCCTGTACTCAAAGCTCTTGGGAAGGATAGGGGCGATCGGAAGAAAAACAAGTTGTCAACGGAAGGGAGTGCCAACAGCATACACATTTCTAATATAAAAGGCAGAATCGGTTTTATTTTCCTGTACTCAAAGCTCTTGGGAAGGAGAGGGGCGATCGGAAGAAAAACAAGTTGTCAACGCAAGGGAGTGCTAACGGCATACACATTTCTAATATAAAAGGCAGAATCGGTTTTATTTTCCTGTACTCAAAGCTCTTGGGAAGGAGAGGGGCGATCGCAAGAAAAACAAGTTGTCAACGGAAGAGAGTGCCAACAGCATACACATTTCTAATATAAAAGGAAGAATCGGTTTTATTTTCCTGTACTCAAAGCTCTTGGGAAGGAGAGGGGCGATCGGAAGAAAAACAAGTTGTCAACGAAAGGGAGTGCCAACAGCATACACATTTCTAATATAAAAGGCAGAATCGGTTTTATTTTCCTGTACTCAAATCTCTTGGGAAAGAGAGGGGCGATCGCAAGAAAAACAAGTTTTCAACGGAAGGGAGTGCCAACAGCATACACATTTCTAATACAAAAGGCAGAATCGGTTTTATTTTCCTGTACTCAAAGCTCTTGGGAAGGAGAGGGGCGATCGGAAGAAAAACAAGTTGTCAACGGAAGGGAGTGCCAACAGCATACACATTTCTAATATAAAAGGCAGAATCGGTTTTATTTTCCTGTACTCAAAGCTCTTGGGAAGGAGAGGGGCGATCGCAAGAAAAACAAGTTGTCAACGGAAGGGAGTGCCAACAGCATACACATTTCTAATATAAAAGGCAGAATCGGTTTTATTTTCCTGTACTCAAAGCTCTTGGGAAGGAGAGGGGCGATCGCAAGAAAAACAAGTTGTCAACGGAAGGGAGTGCCAACAGCATACACATTTCTAATATAAAAGGCAGAATCGGTTTTATTTTCCTGTACTCAAAGCTCTTGGGAAGGAGAGGGGCGATCGGAAGAAAAACAAGTTGTCAACGGAAGGGAGTGCCAACAGCATACACATTTCTAACATAAAAGGCAGAATCGGTTTTATTTTCCTGTACTCAAAGCTCTTGGGAAGGAGAAGGGCAATCGCAAGAAAAACAAGTTGTCAACGCAAGGGAGTGCTAACAGCAAACACATTTCTAATATAAAAGGCAGAATCGGTTTTATTTTCCTGTACTCAAAGCTCTTGGGAAGGAGAGGGGCGATCGCAAGAAAAACAAGTTGTCAACGGAAGGGAGTGCCAACAGCATACACATTTCTAATATAAAAGGCAGAATCGGTTTTATTTTCCTGTACTCAAAGCTCTTGGGAAGGAGAGGGGCGATCGCTAGAAAAACAAGTTGTCAACGGAAGGGAGTGCCAACAGCATACATATTTCTAATATAAAAGGCAGAATCGGTTTTATTTTCCTGTACTCAAAGCTCTTGGGAAGGAGAGGGGCGATCGCTAGAAAAACAAGTTGTCAACGGAAGGGAGTGCCAACAGCATACACATTTCTAATATAAAAGGCAGAATCGGTTTTATTTTCCTGTACTCAAAGCTCTTGGGAAGGAGAGGGGCGATCGGAAGAAAAACAAGTTGTCAACGGAAGGGAGTGCCAACAGCATACACATTTCTAATATAAAAGGCAGAATCGGTTTTATTTTCCTGTACTGAAAGCTCTTGGGAAGGAGAGGGGCGATCGCAAGAAAAACAAGTTGTCAACGCAAGGGAGTGCTAACAGCATACACATTTCTAATATAAAAGGCAGAATCGGTTTTATTTTCCTGTACTCAAAGCTCTTGGGAAGGAGAGGGGCGATCGGAAGAAAAACAAGTTGTCAACGGAAGGGAGTGCCAACAGCATACACTTTTCTAATATAAAAGGCAGAATCGGTTTTATTTTCCTGTACTCAAAGCTCTTGGGAAGGAGAGGGGCGATCGGAAGAAAAACAAGTTGTCAACGGAAGGGAGTGCCAACAGCATACACATTTCTAATATAAAAGGCAGAATCGGTTTTATTTTCCTGTACTCAAAGCTCTTGGGAAGGAGAGGGGCGATCGGAAGAAAAACAAGTTGTCAACGGAAGGGAGTGCCAACAGCATACACATTTCTAATATAAAAGGCAGAATCGGTTTTATTTTCCTGTACTCAAAGCTCTTGGGAAGGAGAGGGGCGATCGGAAGAAAAACAAGTTGTCAACGGAAGGGAGTGCCAAGAGCATACACATTTCTAATATAAAAGGCAGAATCGGTTTTATTTTCCTGTACTCAAAGCTCTTGGGAAGGAGAGGGGCGATCGGAAGAAAAACAAGTTGTCAACGGAAGGGAGTGCCAACAGCATACACTTTTCTAATATAAAAGGCAGAATCGGTTTTATTTTCCTGTACTCAAAGCTCTTGGGAAGGAGAGGGGCGATCGCAAGAAAAACAAGTTGTCAACGGAAGGGAGTGCCAACAGCATACACATTTCTAATATAAAAGGCAGAATCGGTTTTATTTTCCTGTACTCAAAGCTCTTGGGAAGGAGAGGGGCGATCGGAAGAAAAACAAGTTGTCAACGGAAGGGAGTGCCAACAGCATATACATTTCTAATATAAAAGGCAGAATCGGTTTTATTTTCCTGTACTCAAAGTTCTTGGGAAAGAGAGGGGCGATCGCAAGAAAAACAAGTTGTCAACGGAGAGGAGTGCCAACAGCATACACATTTCTAATATAAAAGGCAGAATCGGTTTTATTTTCCTGTACTCAAAGCTCTTGGGAAGGAGAGGGGCGATCGGAAGAAAAACAAGTTGTCAACGGAAGGGAGTGCCAACAGCATACACTTTTCTAATATAAAAGGCAGAATCGGTTTTATTTTCCTGTACTCAAAGCTCTTGGGAAGGAGAGGGGCGATCGGAAGAAAAACAAGTTGTCAACGGAAGGGAGTGCCAGCAGCATACACATTTCTAATATAAAAGGCAGAATCGGTTTTATTTTCCTATACTCAAAGCTCTTGGGAAGGAGAGGGGCGATCGGAAGAAAAACAAGTTGTCAACGGAAGGGAGTGCCAACAGCATACACATTTCTAATATAAAAGGCAGAATCGGTTTTATTTTCCTGTACTGAAAGCTCTTGGGAAGGAGAGGGGCGATCGCAAGAAAAACAAGTTGTCAACGCAAGGGAGTGCTAACAGCATACACATTTCTAATATAAAAGGCAGAATCGGTTCTATTTTCCTGTACTCAAAGCTCTTGGGAAGGAGAGGGGCGATCGGTGGAAAAACAAGTTGTCAACGGAAGGGAGTGCCAACAGCATACACTTTTCTAATATAAAAGACAGAATCGGTTTTATTTTCCTGTACTCAAAGCTCTTGGGAAGGAGAGGGGCGATCGGAAGAAAAACAAGTTGTCAACGGAAGGGAGTGCCAACAGCATACACATTTCTAATATAAAAGGCAGAATCGGTTTTATTTTCCTGTACTCAAAGCTCTTGGGAAGGAGAGGGGCGATCGGAAGAAAAACAAGTTGTCAACGGAAGGGAGTGCCAACAGCATACACATTTCTAATATAAAAGGCAGAATCGGTTTTATTTTCCTGTACTCAAAGCTCTTGGGAAGGAGAGGGGCGATCGGAAGAAAAACAAGTTGTCAACGGAAGGGAGTGCCAAGAGCATACACATTTCTAATATAAAAGGCAGAATCGGTTTTATTTTCCTGTACTCAAAGCTCTTGGGAAGGAGAGGGGCGATCGGAAGAAAAACAAGTTGTCAACGGAAGGGAGTGCCAACAGCATACACTTTTCTAATATAAAAGGCAGAATCGGTTTTATTTTCCTGTACTCAAAGCTCTTGGGAAGGAGAGGGGCGATCGCAAGAAAAACAAGTTGTCAACGGAAGGGAGTGCCAACAGCATACACATTTCTAATATAAAAGGCAGAATCGGTTTTATTTTCCTGTACTCAAAGCTCTTGGGAAGGAGAGGGGCGATCGCAAGAAAAACAAGTTGTCAACGGAAGGGAGTGCCAACAGCATACACATTTCTAATATAAAAGGCAGAATCGGTTTTATTTTCCTGTACTCAAAGCTCTTGGGAAAGAGAGGGGCGATCGCAAGAAAAACAAGTTGTCAACGGAGAGGAGTGCCAACAGCATACACATTTCTAATATAAAAGGCAGAATCGGTTTTATTTTCCTGTACTCAAAGCTCTTGGGAAGGAGAGGGGCGATCGGAAGAAAAACAAGTTGTCAACGGAAGGGAGTGCCAACAGCATACACATTTCTAATATAAAAGGCAGAATCGGTTTTATTTTCCTGTACTCAAAGCTCTTGGGAAGGAGAGGGGCGATCGGAAGAAAAACAAGTTGTCAACGGAAGGGAGTGCTAACAGCATACACATTTCTAATATAAAAGGCAGAATCGGTTTTATTTTCCTGTACTCAAAGCTCTTGGGAAGGAGAGGGGCGATCGGAAGAAAAACAAGTTGTCAACGGAAGGGAGTGCCAACAGCATACACTTTTCTAATATAAAAGGCAGAATCGGTTTTATTTTCCTGTACTCAAAGCTCTTGGGAAGGAGAGGGGCGATCGGAAGAAAAACAAGTTGTCAACGGAAGGGAGTGCCAGCAGCATACACATTTCTAATATAAAAGGCAGAATCGGTTTTATTTTCCTATACTCAAAGCTCTTGGGAAGGAGAGGGGCGATCGGAAGAAAAACAAGTTGTCAACGGAAGGGAGTGCCAACAGCATACACATTTCTAATATAAAAGGCAGAATCGGTTTTATTTTCCTGTACTGAAAGCTCTTGGGAAGGAGAGGGGCGATCGCAAGAAAAACAAGTTGTCAACGCAAGGGAGTGCTAACAGCATACACATTTCTAATATAAAAGGCAGAATCGGTTCTATTTTCCTGTACTCAAAGCTCTTGGGAAGGAGAGGGGCGATCGGAAGAAAAACAAGTTGTCAACGGAAGGGAGTGCCAACAGCATACACATTTCTAATATAAAAGGCAGAATCGGTTTTATTTTCCTGTACTCAAAGCTCTTGGGAAGGAGAGGGGCGATCGCAAGAAAAACAAGTTGCCAACGCAAAAGAGTGCTAACAGCATACACATTTCTAATATAAAAGGCAGAATCGGTTTTATTTTCCTGTACTCATAGCTCTTGGGAAGGAGAGGGGCGATCGCAAGAAAAACAAGTTGTCAACGGAAGGGAGTGCCAACAGCATACACATTTCTAATATTAAAGGCAGAATCGGTTTTATTTTCCTGTACTCAAAGCTCTTGGGAAGGAGAGGGGCGATCGGAAGAAAAACAAGTTGTCAACGGAAGGGAGTGCCAACAGCATACACATTTCTAATATAAAAGGCAGAATCGGTTTTATTTTCCTGTACTCAAAGCTCTTGGTAAGGAGAGGGGCGATCGGAAGAAAAACAAGTTGTCAACGGAAGGGAGTGCCAACAGCATACACATTTCTAATATAAAAGGCAGAATCGGTTTTATTTTCCTGTACTCAAAGCTCTTGGGAAGGAGAGGGGCGATCGGAAGAAAAACAAGTTGTCAACGGAAGGGAGTGCCAACAGCATACACATTTCTAATATAAAAGGCAGAATCGGTTTTATTTTCCTGTACTCAAAGCTCTTGGGAAGGAGAGGGGCGATCGCAAGAAAAACAAGTTGCCAACGCAAAAGAGTGCTAACAGCATACACATTTCTAATATAAAAGGCAGAATCGGTTTTATTTTCCTGTACTCAAAGCTCTTGGGAAGGAGAGGGGCGATCGCAAGAAAAACAAGTTGTCAACGGAAGGGAGTGCCAACAGCATACACATTTCTAATATAAAAGGCAGAATCGGTTTTATTTTCCTGTACTCAAAGCTCTTGGGAAGGAGAGGGGCGATCGGAAGAAAAACAAGTTGTCAACGGAAGGGAGTGCCAACAGCATACACATTTCTAATATAAAAGGCAGAATCGGTTTTATTTTCCTGTACTCAAAGCTCTTGGGAAGGAGAGGGGCGATCGCAAGAAAAACAAGTTGTCAACAGAAGGGAGTGCCAACAGCATACACATTTCTAATATAAAAGGCAGAATCGGTTTTATTTTCCTGTACTCAAAGCTCTTGGGAAGGAGAGGGGCGATCGCAAGAAAAACAAGTTGTCAACGGAAGGGAGTGCCAACAGCATACACATTTCTAATATAAAAGGCAGAATCGGTTTTATTTTCCTGTACTCAAAGCTCTTGGGAAGGAGAGGGGCGATCGGAAGAAAAACAAGTTGTCAACGGAAGGGAGTGCCAACAGCATACACATTTCTAATATAAAAGGCAGAATCGGTTTTATTTTCCTGTACTCAAAGCTCTTGGGAAGGAGAGGGGCGATCGGAAGAAAAACAAGTTGTCAACGGAAGGGAGTGCCAACAGCATACACATTTCTAATATAAAAGGCAGAATCGGTTTTATTTTCCTGTACTCAAAGCTCTTGGGAAAGAGAGGGGCGATCGCAAGAAAAACAAGTTGTCAACGGAAAGGAGTGCCAACAGCATACACTTTTCTAATATAAAAGGCAGAATCGGTTTTATTTTCCTGTACTCAAAGCTCTTGGGAAGGAGATGGGCGATCGCAAGAAAAACAAGTTGTCAACGGAAGGGAGTGCCAACAGCATACACATTTCTAATATAAAAGGCAGAATCGGTTTTATTTTCCTGTACTCAAAGCTCTTGGGAAAGAGAGGGGCGATCGCAAGAAAAACAAGTTGTCAACGGAGAGGAGTGCCAACAGCATACACATTTCTAATATAAAAGGCAGAATCGGTTTTATTTTCCTGTACTCAAAGCTCTTGGGAAGGAGAGGGGCGATCGGAAAAAAAACAAGTTGTCAACGGAAGGGAGTGCCAACAGCATACACATTTCTAATATAAAAGGCAGAATCGGTTTTATTTTCCTGTACTCAAAGCTCTTGGGAAGGAGAGGGGCGATCGGAAGAAAAACAAGTTGTCAACGGAAGGGAGTGTCAACAGAATACACATTTCTAATATAAAAGGCAGAATCGGTTTTATTTTCCTGTACTCAAAACTCTTGGGAAGGAGAGGGGCGATCGCAAGAAAAACAAGTTGTCAACGGAAGGGAGTGCCAACAGCATACACATTTCTAATAAAAAAGGCAGAATCGGTTTTATTTTCCTGTACTCAAAGCTCTTGGGAAGGAGAGGGGCGATCGCAAGAAAAACAAGTTGTCAACGGAAGGGAGTGCCAACAGCATACACATTTCTAATATAAAAGGCAGAATCGGTTTTATTTTCCTGTACTCAAAGCTCTTGGGAAGGAGAGGGGCGATCGGAAGAAAAACAAGTTGTCAACGGAAGGGAGTGCCAACAGCATACACATTTCTAATATAAAAGGCAGAATCGGTTTTATTTTTCTGTACTCAAAGCTCTTAGGAAAGAGAGGGGCGATCGGAAGAAAAACAAGTTGTCAACGGAAGGGAGTGCCAACAGCATACACATTTCTAATATAAAAGGCAGAATCGGTTTTATTTTCCTGTACTCAAAGCTCTTGGGAAAGAGAGGGGCGATCGCAAGAAAAACAAGTTGTCAACGGAAGGGAGTGCCAACAGCATACACATTTCTAATATAAAAGGCAGAATCGGTTTTATTTTCCTGTACTCAAAGCTCTTGGGAAGGAGAGGGGCGATCGGAAGAAAAACAAGTTGTCAACGGAAGGGAGTGCCAACAGCATACACATTTCTAATATAAAAGGCAGAATCGGTTTTATTTTCCTGTACTCAAAGCTCTTGGAAAGGAGAGGGGCGATCGCAAGAAAAACAAGTTGTCAACAGAAGGGAGTGCCAACAGCATACACATTTCTAATATAAAAGGCAGAATCGGTTTTATTTTCCTGTACTCAAAGCTCTTGGGAAGGAGAGGGGCGATCGCAAGAAAAACAAGTTGTCAACGGAAGGGAGTGCCAACAGCATACACATTTCTAATATAAAAGGCAGAATCGGTTTTATTTTCCTGTACTCAAAGCTCTTGGGAAGGAGAGGGGCGATCGGAAGAAAAACAAGTTGTCAACGGAAGGGAGTGCCAACAGCATACACATTTCTAATATAAAAGGCAGAATCGGTTTTATTTTCCTGTACTCAAAGCTCTTGGGAAGGAGAGGGGCGATCGGAAGAAAAACAAGTTGTCAACGGAAGGGAGTGCCAACAGCATACACATTTCTAATATAAAAGGCAGAATCGGTTTTATTTTCCTGTACTCAAAGCTCTTGGGAAAGAGAGGGGCGATCGCAAGAAAAACAAGTTGTCAACGGAAAGGAGTGCCAACAGCATACACTTTTCTAATATAAAAGGCAGAATCGGTTTTATTTTCCTGTACTCAAAGCTCTTGGGAAGGAGATGGGCGATCGCAAGAAAAACAAGTTGTCAACGGAAGGGAGTGCCAACAGCATACACATTTCTAATATAAAAGGCAGAATCGGTTTTATTTTCCTGTACTCAAAGCTCTTGGGAAAGAGAGGGGCGATCGCAAGAAAAACAAGTTGTCAACGGAGAGGAGTGCCAACAGCATACACATTTCTAATATAAAAGGCAGAATCGGTTTTATTTTCCTGTACTCAAAGCTCTTGGGAAGGAGAGGGGCGATCGGAAAAAAAACAAGTTGTCAACGGAAGGGAGTGCCAACAGCATACACATTTCTAATATAAAAGGCAGAATCGGTTTTATTTTCCTGTACTCAAAGCTCTTGGGAAGGAGAGGGGCGATCGGAAGAAAAACAAGTTGTCAACGGAAGGGAGTGTCAACAGAATACACATTTCTAATATAAAAGGCAGAATCGGTTTTATTTTCCTGTACTCAAAACTCTTGGGAAGGAGAGGGGCGATCGCAAGAAAAACAAGTTGTCAACGGAAGGGAGTGCCAACAGCATACACATTTCTAATATAAAAGGCAGAATCGGTTTTATTTTCCTGTACTCAAAGCTCTTGGGAAGGAGAGGGGCGATCGCAAGAAAAACAAGTTGTCAACGGAAGGGAGTGCCAACAGCATACACATTTCTAATATAAAAGGCAGAATCGGTTTTATTTTCCTGTACTCAAAGCTCTTGGGAAGGAGAGGGGCGATCGGAAGAAAAACAAGTTGTCAACGGAAGGGAGTGCCAACAGCATACACATTTCTAATATAAAAGGCAGAATCGGTTTTATTTTTCTGTACTCAAAGCTCTTAGGAAGGAGAGGGGCGATCGGAAGAAAAACAAGTTGTCAACGGAAGGGAGTGCCAACAGCATACACATTTCTAATATAAAAGGCAGAATCGGTTTTATTTTCCTGTACTCAAAGCTCTTGGGAAAGAGAGGGGCGATCGCAAGAAAAACAAGTTGTCAACGGAAGGGAGTGCCAACAGCATACACATTTCTAATATAAAAGGCAGAATCGGTTTTATTTTCCTGTACTCAAAGCTCTTGGGAAGGAGAGGGGCGATCGGAAGAAAAACAAGTTGTCAACGGAAGGGAGTGCCAACAGCATACACATTTCTAATATAAAAGGCAGAATCGGTTTTATTTTCCTGTACTCAAAGCTCTTGGGAAGGAGAGGGGCGATCGGAAGAAAAACAAGTTGTCAACGGAAGGGAGTGCCAACAGCATACACATTTCTAACATAAAAGGCAGAATCGGTTTTATTTTCCTGTACTCAAAGCTCTTGGGAAGGAGAGGGGCGATCGCAAGAAAAACAAGTTGTCAACGCAAGGGAGTGCTAACAGCATACACATTTCTAATATAAAAGGCAGAATCGGTTTTATTTTCCTGTACTCAAAGCTCTTGGGAAGGAGAGGGGCGATCGCAAGAAAAACAAGTTGTCAACGGAAGGGAGTGCCAACAGCATACACATTTCTAATATAAAAGGCAGAATCGGTTTTATTTTCTTGTACTCAAAGCTCTTGGGAAGGAGAGGGGCGATCGGAAGAAAAACAAGTTGTCAACGGAAGGGAGTGCCAACAGCATATACATTTCTAATATAAAAGGCAGAATCGGTTTTATTTTCCTGTACTCAAAGCTCTTGGGAAGGAGAGGGACGATCGGCAGAAAAACAAGTTGTCAACGGAAGGGAGTGCCAACAGCATACACATTTCCAATATAAAAGGCAGAATCGGTTTTATTTTCCTGTACTCAAAGCTCTTGGGAAAGAGAGGGGCGATCGCAAGAAAAACAAGTTGTCAACGGAAGGGAGTGCCAACAGCATACATATTTCTAATATAAAAGGCAGAATCGGTTTTATTTTCCTGTACTCAAAGCTCTTGGGAAGGAGAGGGGCAATCGGAAGAAAAACAAGTTGTCAACGAAAGGGAGTGCCAACAGCATACACATTTCTAATATAAAAGGCAGAATCGGTTTTATTTTCCTGTACTCAAAGCTCTTGGGAAGGAGAGGGGCGATCGGAAGAAAAACAAGTTGTCAACGGAAGGGAGTGCCAACAGCATACACATTTCCAATAAAAAAAGCCGGATCGGTTTTATTTTCCTGTACTCAAAGCTCTTGGGAAAGAGAGGGGCGATCGCAAGAAAAACAAGTTGTCAACGGAAGGGAGTGCCAACAGCATACACATTTCTAATATAAAAGGCAGAATCGGTTTTATTTTCCTGTACTCAAAGCTCTTGGGAAGGAGAGGGGCGATCGGAAGAAAAACAAGTTGTCAACGGAAGGGAGTGCCAACAGCATACACATTTCTAAAATAAAAGGCAGAATCGGTTTTATTTTCCTGTACTCAAAGCTCTTGGGAAGGAGAGGGGCGATCGCAAGAAAAACAAGTTGTCAACGAAAGGGAGTGCCAACAGCATACACATTTCTAATATAAAAGGCAGAATCGGTTTTATTTTCCTGTACTCAAAGCTCTTGGGAAGGAGAGGGGCGATCGGAAGAAAAACAAGTTGTCAACGGAAGGGAGAGCTAACAGCATACACATTTCTAATATAAAAGGCAGAATCGGTTTTATTTTCCTGTACTCAAAGCTCTTGGGAAGGAGAGGGGCGATCGGAAGAAAAACAAGTTGTCAACGGAAGGGAGTGCCAACAGCATACACATTTCTAATATAAAAGGCAGAATCGGTTTTATTTTCCTGTACTCAAAGCTCTTGGGAAGGAGAGGGGCGATCGCAAGAAAAACAAGTTGTCAACGGAAGGGAGTGCCAACAGCATACACATTTCTAATATAAAAGGCAGAATCGGTTTTATTTTCCTGTACTCAAAGCTCTTGGGAAGGAGAGGGGCGATCGGAAGAAAAACAAGTTGTCAACGGAAGGGAGTGCCAACAGCATACACATTTCTAATATAAAAGGCAGAATCGGTTTTATTTTCCTGTACTCAAAGCTCTTGGGAAAAAGAGGGGCGATCGCAAGAAAAACAAGTTGTCAACGCAAAAGAGTGCTAACAGCATACACATTTCTAATATAAAAGGCAGAATCGGTTTTATTTTCCTGTACTCAAAGCTCTTGGGAAGGAGAGGGGCGATCGCAAGAAAAACAAGTTGTCAACGGAAGGGAGTGCTAACAGCATACACATTTCTAATATAAAAGGCAGAATCGGTTTTATTTTCCTGTACTCAAAGCTCTTGGGAAGGAGAGGGGCGATCGCAAGAAAAACAAGTTGTCAACGCAAGGGAGTGCTAACAGCATACACATTTCTAATATAAAAGGCAGAATCGGTTTTATTTTCCTGTACTCAAAGCTCTTGGGAAGGAGAGGGGCGATCGCAAGAAAAACAAGTTGTCAACGGAAGGGAGTGCCAACAGCATACACATTTCTAATATAAAAGGCAGAATCGGTTTTATTTTCCTGTACTCAAAGCTCTTGGGAAGGAGAGGGGCGATCGGAAGAAAAACAAGTTGTCAACGGAAGGGAGTGCCAACAACATACACATTTCTAATATAAAATGCAGAATCGGTTTTATTTTCCTGTACTCAAAGCTCTTGGGAAGGAGAGGGGCGATCGCAAGAAAAACAAGTTGTCAACGGAAGGGAGTGCCAACAGCATACACATTTCTAATATAAAAGGCAGAATCGGTTTTATTTTCCTGTACTCAAAGCTCTTGGGAAGGAGAGGGGCGATCGGAAGAAAAACAAGTTGTCAACGGAAGGGAGTGCCAACAGCATACACATTTCTAATATAAAAGGCAGAATCGGTTTTATTTTCCTGTACTCAAAGCTCTTGGGAAGGAGAGGGGCGATCGCAAGAAAACCAAGTTGTCAACGGAGAGGAGTGCCAACAGCATACACATTTCTAATATAAAAGGCAGAATCGGTTTTATTTTCCTGTACTCAAAGCTCTTGGGAAGGAGAGGGGCGATCGGAAGAAAAACAAGTTGTCAACGGAAAGGAGTGCCAACAGCATACACTTTTCTAATATAAAAGGCAGAATCGGTTTTATTTTCCTGTACTCAAAGCTCTTGGGAAGGAGAGGGGCGATCGCAAGAAAAACAAGTTGTCAACGCAAGGGAGTGCTAACAGCATACACATTTCTAATATAAAAGGCAGAATCGGTTTTATTTTCCTGTACTCAAAGCTCTTGGGAAGGAGAGGGGCGATCGCAAGAAAAACAAGTTGTCAACGGAGAGGAGTGCAACAGCATACACATTTCTAATATAAAAGGCAGAATCGGTTTTATTTTCCTGTACTCAAAGCTCTTGGGAAGGAGAGGGGCGATCGGAAGAAAAACAAGTTGTCAAAGGAAGGGAGTGCCAACAGCATACACATTTCTAATATAAAAGGCAGAATCGGTTTTATTTTCCTGTACTCAAAGCTCTTGGGAAGGAGAGGGGCGATCGGAAGAAAAACAAATTGTCAACGGAAGGGAGTGCCAACAGCATACACATTTCTAACATAAAAGGCAGAATCGGTTTTATTTTCCTGTACTCAAAGCTCTTGGGAAGGAGAGGGGCGATCGCAAGAAAAACAAGTTGTCAACGGAAGGGAGTGCCAACAGCATACACATTTCTAACATAAAAGGCAGAATCGGTTTTATTTTCCTGTACTCAAAGCTCTTGGGAAGGAGAGGGGCGATCGCAAGAAAAACAAGTTGTCAACGCAAGGGAGTGCCAACAGCATACACATTTCTAATATAAAAGGCAGAATCGGTTTTATTTTCCTGTACTCAAAGCTCTTGGGAAAGAGAGGGGCGATCGGAAGAAAAACAAGTTGTCAACGGAAGGGAGTGCCAACAGCATACACATTTCTAATATAAAAGGCAGAATCGGTTTTATTTTCCTGTACTCAAAGCTCTTGGGAAGGAGAGGGGCGATCGGAAGAAAAACAAGTTGTCAACGGAAGGGAGTGCCAACAGCATACACATTTCTAACATAAAAGGCAGAATCGGTTTTATTTTCCTGTACTCAAAGCTCTTGGGAAGGAGAGGGGCGATCGCAAGAAAAACAAGTTGTCAACGCAAGGGAGTGCTAACAGCATACACATTTCTAACATAAAAGGCAGAATCGGTTTTATTTTCCTGTACTCAAAGCTCTTGGGAAGGAGAGGGGCGATCGCAAGAAAAACAAGTTGTCAACGCAAGGGAGTGCTAACAGCATACACATTTCTAATATAAAAGGCAGAATCGGTTTTATTTTCCTGTACTCAAAGCTCTTGGGAAGGAGAGGGGCGATCGCAAGAAAAACAAGTTGTCAACGGAAGGGAGTGCCAACAGCATACACATTTCTAATATAAAAGGCAGAATCGGTTTTATTTTCTTGTACTCAAAGCTCTTGGGAAGGAGAGGGGCGATCGGAAGAAAAACAAGTTGTCAACGGAAGGGAGTGCCAACAGCATATACATTTCTAATATAAAAGGCAGAATCGGTTTTATTTTCCTGTACTCAAAGCTCTTGGGAAGGAGAGGGACGATCGGCAGAAAAACAAGTTGTCAACGGAAGGGAGTGCCAACAGCATACACATTTCCAATATAAAAGGCAGAATCGGTTTTATTTTCCTGTACTCAAAGCTCTTGGGAAAGAGAGGGGCGATCGCAAGAAAAACAAGTTGTCAACGGAAGGGAGTGCCAACAGCATACATATTTCTAATATAAAAGGCAGAATCGGTTTTATTTTCCTGTACTCAAAGCTCTTGGGAAGGAGAGGGGCAATCGGAAGAAAAACAAGTTGTCAACGAAAGGGAGTGCCAACGGCATACACATTTCTAATATAAAAGGCAGAATCGGTTTTATTTTCCTGTACTCAAAGCTCTTGGGAAGGAGAGGGGCGATCGGAAGAAAAACAAGTTGTCAACGGAAGGGAGTGCCAACAGCATACACATTTCCAATAAAAAAAGCCGGATCGGTTTTATTTTCCTGTACTCAAAGCTCTTGGGAAAGAGAGGGGCGATCGCAAGAAAAACAAGTTGTCAACGGAAGGGAGTGCCAACAGCATACACATTTCTAATATAAAAGGCAGAATCGGTTTTATTTTCCTGTACTCAAAGCTCTTGGGAAGGAGAGGGGCGATCGGAAGAAAAACAAGTTGTCAACGGAAGGGAGTGCCAACAGCATACACATTTCTAAAATAAAAGGCAGAATCGGTTTTATTTTCCTGTACTCAAAGCTCTTGGGAAGGAGAGGGGCGATCGCAAGAAAAACAAGTTGTCAACGAAAGGGAGTGCCAACAGCATACACATTTCTAATATAAAAGGCAGAATCGGTTTTATTTTCCTGTACTCAAAGCTCTTGGGAAGGAGAGGGGCGATCGGAAGAAAAACAAGTTGTCAACGGAAGGGAGAGCTAACAGCATACACATTTCTAATATAAAAGGCAGAATCGGTTTTATTTTCCTGTACTCAAAGCTCTTGGGAAGGAGAGGGGCGATCGGAAGAAAAACAAGTTGTCAACGGAAGGGAGTGCCAACAGCATACACATTTCTAATATAAAAGGCAGAATCGGTTTTATTTTCCTGTACTCAAAGCTCTTGGGAAGGAGAGGGGCGATCGCAAGAAAAACAAGTTGTCAACGGAAGGGAGTGCCAACAGCATACACATTTCTAATATAAAAGGCAGAATCGGTTTTATTTTCCTGTACTCAAAGCTCTTGGGAAGGAGAGGGGCGATCGGAAGAAAAACAAGTTGTCAACGGAAGGGAGTGCCAACAGCATACACATTTCTAATATAAAAGGCAGAATCGGTTTTATTTTCCTGTACTCAAAGCTCTTGGGAAAAAGAGGGGCGATCGCAAGAAAAACAAGTTGTCAACGCAAAAGAGTGCTAACAGCATACACATTTCTAATATAAAAGGCAGAATCGGTTTTATTTTCCTGTACTCAAAGCTCTTGGGAAGGAGAGGGGCGATCGCAAGAAAAACAAGTTGTCAACGGAAGGGAGTGCTAACAGCATACACATTTCTAATATAAAAGGCAGAATCGGTTTTATTTTCCTGTACTCAAAGCTCTTGGGAAGGAGAGGGGCGATCGCAAGAAAAACAAGTTGTCAACGCAAGGGAGTGCTAACAGCATACACATTTCTAATATAAAAGGCAGAATCGGTTTTATTTTCCTGTACTCAAAGCTCTTGGGAAGGAGAGGGGCGATCGCAAGAAAAACAAGTTGTCAACGGAAGGGAGTGCCAACAGCATACACATTTCTAATATAAAAGGCAGAATCGGTTTTATTTTCCTGTACTCAAAGCTCTTGGGAAGGAGAGGGGCGATCGGAAGAAAAACAAGTTGTCAACGGAAGGGAGTGCCAACAACATACACATTTCTAATATAAAATGCAGAATCGGTTTTATTTTCCTGTACTCAAAGCTCTTGGGAAGGAGAGGGGCGATCGCAAGAAAAACAAGTTGTCAACGGAAGGGAGTGCCAACAGCATACACATTTCTAATATAAAAGGCAGAATCGGTTTTATTTTCCTGTACTCAAAGCTCTTGGGAAGGAGAGGGGCGATCGGAAGAAAAACAAGTTGTCAACGGAAGGGAGTGCCAACAGCATACACATTTCTAATATAAAAGGCAGAATCGGTTTTATTTTCCTGTACTCAAAGCTCTTGGGAAGGAGAGGGGCGATCGCAAGAAAACCAAGTTGTCAACGGAGAGGAGTGCCAACAGCATACACATTTCTAATATAAAAGGCAGAATCGGTTTTATTTTCCTGTACTCAAAGCTCTTGGGAAGGAGAGGGGCGATCGGAAGAAAAACAAGTTGTCAACGGAAAGGAGTGCCAACAGCATACACTTTTCTAATATAAAAGGCAGAATCGGTTTTATTTTCCTGTACTCAAAGCTCTTGGGAAGGAGAGGGGCGATCGCAAGAAAAACAAGTTGTCAACGCAAGGGAGTGCTAACAGCATACACATTTCTAATATAAAAGGCAGAATCGGTTTTATTTTCCTGTACTCAAAGCTCTTGGGAAGGAGAGGGGCGATCGCAAGAAAAACAAGTTGTCAACGGAGAGGAGTGCAACAGCATACACATTTCTAATATAAAAGGCAGAATCGGTTTTATTTTCCTGTACTCAAAGCTCTTGGGAAGGAGAGGGGCGATCGGAAGAAAAACAAGTTGTCAAAGGAAGGGAGTGCCAACAGCATACACATTTCTAATATAAAAGGCAGAATCGGTTTTATTTTCCTGTACTCAAAGCTCTTGGGAAGGAGAGGGGCGATCGGAAGAAAAACAAATTGTCAACGGAAGGGAGTGCCAACAGCATACACATTTCTAACATAAAAGGCAGAATCGGTTTTATTTTCCTGTACTCAAAGCTCTTGGGAAGGAGAGGGGCGATCGCAAGAAAAACAAGTTGTCAACGGAAGGGAGTGCCAACAGCATACACATTTCTAACATAAAAGGCAGAATCGGTTTTATTTTCCTGTACTCAAAGCTCTTGGGAAGGAGAGGGGCGATCGCAAGAAAAACAAGTTGTCAACGCAAGGGAGTGCCAACAGCATACACATTTCTAATATAAAAGGCAGAATCGGTTTTATTTTCCTGTACTCAAAGCTCTTGGGAAAGAGAGGGGCGATCGCAAGAAAAACAAGTTGTCAACGGAAAGGAGTGCCAACAGCATACACTTTTATAATATAAAAGGCAGAATCGGTTTTATTTTCCTGTACTCAAAGCTCTTGGGAAGGAGAGGGGCGATCGGAAGAAAAACAAGTTGTCAACGGAAGGGAGTGCCAACAGCATACACATTTCTAATATAAAAGGCAGAATCGGTTTTATTTTCCTGTACTCAAAGCTCTTGGGAAGGAGAGGGGCGATCGGAAGAAAAACAAGTTGTCAACGGAAGTGAGTGCCAACAGCATACACATTTCTAATATAAAAGGCAGAATCGGTTTTATTTTCCTGTACTCAAAGCTCTTGGGAAGGAGAGGGGCGATCGCAAGAAAAACAAGTTGTCAACGCAAGGGAGTGCTAACAGCATACACATTTCTAATATAAAAGGCAGAATCGGTTTAATTTTCCTGTACTCAAAGCTCTTGGGAAAGAGAGGGGCGATCGCAAGAAAAACAAGTTGTCAACGGAAAGGAGTGCCAACAGCATACACTTTTCTAATATAAAAGGCAGAATCGGTTTTATTTTCCTGTACTCAAAGCTCTTGGGAAGGAGAGGGGCGATCGGAAGAAAAACAAGTTGTCAACGGATGGGAGTGCCAACAGCATACACATTTCTAATATAAAAGGCAGAATCGGTTTTATTTTCCTGTACTCAAAGCTCTTGGGAAGGAGAGGGGCGATCGGAAGAAAAACAAGTTGTCAACGGAAGGGAGTGCTAACAGCATACACATTTCTAATATAAAAGGCAGAATCGGTTTTATTTTCCTGTACTCAAAGCTCTTGGGAAGGAGAGGGGCGATCGGAAGAAAAACAAGTTGTCAACGGAAGGGAGTGCCAACAGCATACACATTTCTAATATAAAAGGCAGAATCGGTTTTATTTTCCTGTATTCAAAGCTCTTGGGAAGGAGAGGGGCGATCGCAAGAAAAACAAGTTGTCAACGGAAGGGAGTGCCAACAGCATACACATTTCTAATATAAAAGGCAGAATCGGTTTTATTTTCCTGTACTCAAAGCTCTTGGGAAGGAGAGGGGCGATCGGAAGAAAAACAAGTTGTCAACGGAAGGGAGTGCCAACAGCATACACATTTCTAATATAAAAGGCAGAATCGGTTTTATTTTCCTGTACTCAAAGCTCTTGGGAAGGAGAGGGGCGATCGGAAGAAAAACAAGTTGTCAACGGAAGGGAGTGCCAACAGCATACACATTTCTAATATAAAAGGCAGAATCGGTTTTATTTTCCTGTACTCAAAGCTCTTGGGAAAGAGAGGGGCGATCGCAAGAAAAACAAGTTGTCAACGCAAAAGAGTGCTAACAGCATACACATTTCTAATATAAAAGGCAGAATCGGTTTTATTTTCCTGTACTCAAAGCTCTTGGGAAGGAGAGGGGCGATCGCAAGAAAAACAAGTTGTCAACGGAAGGGAGTGCCAACAGCATACACATTTCTAATATAAAAGGCAGAATCGGTTTTATTTTCCTGTACTCAAAGCTCTTGGGAAGGAGAGGGGCGATCGGAAGAAAAACAAGTTGTCAACGGAAGGGAGTGCCAACAGCATACACATTTCTAATATAAAAGGCAGAATCGGTTTTATTTTCCTGTACTCAAAGCTCTTGGGAAGGAGAGGGGCGATCGGAAGAAAAACAAGTTGTCAACGGAAGGGAGTGCCAACAGCATACACTTTTCTAATATAAAAGGCAGAATCGGTTTTATTTTCCTGTACTCAAAGCTCTTGGGAAGGAGATGGGCGATCGGAAGAAAAACAAGTTGTCAACGGAAGGGAGTGCCAACAGCATACACATTTCTAATATAAAAGGCAGAATCGGTTTTATTTTCCTGTACTCAAAGCTCTTGGGAAAGAGAGGGGCTATCGCAAGAAAAACAAGTTGTCAACGGAAGGGAGTGCTAACAGCATACACATTTCTAATATAAAAGGCACAATCGGTTTTATTTTCCTGTACTCAAAGCTCTTGGGAAGGAGAGGGGCGATCGGAAGAAAAACAAGTTGTCAACGGAAGGGAGTGCTAACAGCATACACATTTCTAATATAAAAGGCAGAATCGGTTTTATTTTCCTGTAGTCAAAGCTCTTGGGAAGGAGAGGGGCGATCGGAAGAAAAACAAGTTGTCAACGGAAGGGAGTGCCAACAGCATACACATTTCTAATATAAAAGGCAGAATCGGTTTTATTTTCCTGTACTCAAAGCTCTTGGGAAAGAGAGGGGCGATCGCAAGAAAAACAAGTTGTCAACGCAAAAGAGTGCTAACAGCATACACATTTCTAATATAAAAGGCAGAATCGGTTTTATTTTCCTGTACTCAAAGCTCTTGGGAAGGAGAGGGGCGATCGCAAGAAAAACAAGTTGTCAACGGAAGGGAGTGCCAACAGCATACACATTTCTAATATAAAAGGCAGAATCGGTTTTATTTTCCTGTACTCAAAGCTCTTGGGAAGGAGAGGGGCGATCGGAAGAAAAACAAGTTGTCAACGGAAGGGAGTGCCAACAGCATACACATTTCTAATATAAAAGGCAGAATCGGTTTTATTTTCCTGTACTCAAAGCTCTTGGGAAGGAGAGGGGCGATCGGAAGAAAAACAAGTTGTCAACGGAAGGGAGTGCCAACAGCATACACTTTTCTAATATAAAAGGCAGAATCGGTTTTATTTTCCTGTACTCAAAGCTCTTGGGAAGGAGATGGGCGATCGGAAGAAAAACAAGTTGTCAACGGAAGGGAGTGCCAACAGCATACACATTTCTAATATAAAAGGCAGAATCGGTTTTATTTTCCTGTACTCAAAGCTCTTGGGAAAGAGAGGGGCTATCGCAAGAAAAACAAGTTGTCAACGGAAGGGAGTGCTAACAGCATACACATTTCTAATATAAAAGGCACAATCGGTTTTATTTTCCTGTACTCAAAGCTCTTGGGAAGGAGAGGGGCGATCGGAAGAAAAACAAGTTGTCAACGGAAGGGAGTGCTAACAGCATACACATTTCTAATATAAAAGGCAGAATCGGTTTTATTTTCCTGTAGTCAAAGCTCTTGGGAAGGAGAGGGGCGATCGGAAGAAAAACAAGTTGTCAACGGAAGGGAGTGCCAACAGCATACACATTTCTAATATAAAAGGCAGAATCGGTTTTATTTTCCTGTACTCAAAGCTCTTGGGAAGGAGAGGGGCGATCGCAAGAAAAACAAGTTGTCAACGGAAAGGAGTGCCAACAGCATACACTTTTCTAATATAAAAGGCAGAATCGGTTTTATTTTCCTGTACTCAAAGCTCTTTGGAAGGAGAGGGGCGATCGCAAGAAAAACAAGTTGTCAACGCAAGGGAGTGCTAACAGCATACACATTTCTAATATAAAAGGCAGAATCGGTTTTATTTTCCTGTACTCAAAGCTCTTGGGAAGGAGAGGGGCGATCGGAAGAAAAACAAGTTGTCAACGGAAGGGAGTGCCAACAGCATACACATTTCTAATATAAAAAACAGAATCGGTTTTATTTTCCTGTACTCAAAGCTCTTGGGAAGGAGAGGGGCGATCGGAAGAAAAACAAGTTGTCAACGGAAGGGAGTGCCAACAGCATACACATTTCTAATATAAAATGCAGAATCGGTTTTATTTTCCTGTACTCAAAGCTCTTGGGAAGGAGAGGGGCGATCGCAAGAAAAACAAGTTGTCAACGGAAGGGAGTGTCAACAGCATACACATTTCTAATATAAAAGGCAGAATCGGTTTTATTT
This sequence comes from Diaprepes abbreviatus, assembly GCA_034092305.1. Classification (NCBI taxonomy): domain Eukaryota; kingdom Metazoa; phylum Arthropoda; class Insecta; order Coleoptera; family Curculionidae; genus Diaprepes; species Diaprepes abbreviatus. The sequence goes on from JASJET010000217.1 coordinate 1,438,514, forward strand.
TCCTGTACTCAAAGCTCTTGGGAAGGAGAGGGGCGATCGGAAGAAAAACAAGTTGTCAACGGAAGGGAGTGCCAACAGCATACACATTTCTATTATAAAAGGCAGAATCGGTTTTATTTTCCTGTACTCAAAGCTCTTAGGAAGGAGAGGGGCGATCGCAAGAAAAACAAGTTGTCAACGCAAGGGAGTGCTAACAGCATACACATTTCTAATATAAAAAGCAGAATCGGTTTTATTTTCCTGTACTCAAAGCTCTTGGGAAGGAGAGGGGCGATCGGAAGAAAAACAAGTTGTCAACGCAAGGGAGTGCCAACAGCATACACATTTCTAATATAAAAGGCAGAATCGGTTTTATTTTCCTGTACTCAAAGCTCTTGGGAAGGAGAGGGGCGATCGCAAGAAAAACAAGTTGTTAACGGAAGGGAGTGCCAACAGCATACACATTTCTAATATAAAAGGCAGAATCGGTTTTATTTTCCTGTATTCAAAGCTCTTGGGAAGGAGAGGGGCAATTTGAAGAAAAACAAGTTGTCAACGGAAGGGAGTGCCAACAGCATACACATTTCTAATATAAAAGGCAGAATCGGTTTTATTTTCCTGTACTCCAAGCTCTTGGGAAGGAGAGGGGCGATCGGAAGAAAAACAAGTTGTCAACGGAAGGGAGTGCCAACAGCATACACATTTTCAATATAAAAGGCAGAATCGGTTTTATTTTCCTGTACTCAAAGCTCTTGGGAAAGAGAGGGGCGATCGCAAGAAAAACAAGTTGTCGACGGAAGGGAGTGCCAACAGCATACACATTTCTAATATAAAAGGCAGAATCGGTTTTATTTTCCTGTACTCAAAGCTCTTGGGAAGGAGAGGGGCGATCGGAAGAAAAACAAGTTGTCAACGGAAGGGAGTGCCAACAGCATACACATTTCTAATATAAAAGGCAGAATCGGTTTAATTTTCCTGTACTCAAAGCTCTTGGGAAGGAGAGGGGCGATCGGAAGAAAAACAAGTTGTCAACGGAAGGGAGTGCCAACAGCATACACATTTCTATTATAAAAGGCAGAATCGGTTTTATTTTCCTGTACTCAAAGCTCTTGGGAAGGAGAGGGGCGATCGCAAGAAAAACAAGTTGTCAACGGAAGGGAGTGCCAACAGCATACACATTTCTAATATAAAAGGCAGAATCGGTTTTATTTTCCTGTACTCAAAGCTCTTGGGAAGGAGAGGGGCGATCGCAAGAAAAACAAGTTGTCAACGGAAGGGAGTGCCAACAGCATACACATTTCTAATATAAAAGGCAGAATCGGTTTTATTTTCCTGTACTCAAAGCTCTTGGGAAGGAGAGGGGCGATCGGAAGAAAAACAAGTTGTCAACGGAAGGGAGTGCCAACAGCATACACATTTCTAATATAAAAGGCAGAATCGGTTTTATTTTCCTGTACTCAAAGCTCTTGGGAAAGAGAGGGGCGATCGCAAGAAAAACAAGTTGTCAACGGAAAGGAGTGCCAACAGCATACACTTTTCTAATATAAAAGGCAGAATCGGTTTTATTTTCCTGTACTCAAAGCTCTTGGGAAGGAGAGGGGCGATCGGAAGAAAAACAAGTTGTCAACGGAAGGGAGTGCCAACAGCATACACATTTCTAATATAAAAGGCAGAATCGGTTTTATTTTCCTGTACTCAAAGCTCTTGGGAAGGAGAGGGGCGATCGGAAGAAAAACAAGTTGTCAACGGAAGGGAGTGCCAACAGCATACACATTTCTAATATAAAAGGCAGAATCGGTTTTATTTTCCTGTACCCAAAGCTCTTGGGAAGGAGAGGGGCGATCGCAAAAAAAAACAAGTTGTCAACGCAAGGGAGTGCTAACAGCATACACATTTCTAATATAAAAGGCAGAATCGGTTTTATTTTCCTGTACTCAAAGCTCTTGGGAAGGAGAGGGGCGATCGGAAGAAAAACAAGTTGTCAACGGAAGGGAGTGCCAACAGCATACACTTTTCTAATATAAAAGGCAGAATCGGTTTTATTTTCCTGTACTCAAAGCTCTTGGGAAGGAGAGGGGCGATCGGAAGAAAAACAAGTTGTCAACGGAAGGGAGTGCCAACAGCATACAAATTTCTAATATAAAAGGCAGAATCGGTTTTATTTTCCTGTACTCAAAGCTCTTGGGAAGGAGAGGGGCGATCGGAAGAAAAACAAGTTGTCAACGGAAGGGAGTGCCAACAGCATACACATTTCTAATATAAAAGGCAGAATCGGTTTTATTTTCCTGTACTCAAAGCTCTTGGGAAGGAGAGGGGCGATCGGAAGAAAAACAAGTTGTCAACGGAAGGGAGTGCCAACAGCATACACATTTCTAATATAAAAGGCAGAATCGGTTTTATTTTCCTGTACTCAAAGCTCTTGGGAAGGAGAGGGGCGATCGGAAGAAAAACAAGTTGTCAACGGAAGGGAGTGCCAACAGCATACACATTTCTAATATAAAAGGCAGAATCGGTTTTATTTTCCTGTACTCAAAGCTCTTGGGAAAGAGGGGGGCGATGGCAAGAAAAACAAGTTGTCAACGGAAAGGAGTGCCAACAGCATACACTTTTCTAATATAAAAGGCAGAATCGGTTTTATTTTCCTGTACTCAAAGCTCTTGGGAAGGAGATGGGCGATCGCAAGAAAAACAAGTTGTCAACGGAAGGGAGTGCCAACAGCATACACATTTTTAATATAAAAGGCAGAATCGGTTTTATTTTCCTGTACTCAAAGCTCTTGGGAAAGAGAGGGGCGATCGCAAGAAAAACAAGTTGTCAACGGAAGGGAGTGCCAACAGCATACACATTTCTAATATAAAAGGCAGAATCGGTTTTATTTTCCTGTACTCAAAGCTTTTGGGAAAGAGAGGGGCGATCGCAAGAAAAACAAGTTGTCAACGGAAGGGAGTGCCAACAGCATACACATTTCTAATATAAAAGGCAGAATCGTCAATTATTTTGCATTTTTTGTTAAATATAGAACCTAAATCCAAGAAAAGACAAAATAAAGGAAAAATGATATAATCTATGGTTCAAGAATCAAGAATATATATATATATATATATATATATATATATATATATATATATATATATATATATATATATTCGAGAAATACCCTTTTTTACAAAAAAAAGGAGGAAGTAGTCGCGTGAAGAAACAACATTCCAAACTAGGGTTATTGGGGATGCAGTCTGTGCCATGTGTTATGTGAGTGGGGAATATTCCCAGCTGACTGTATTATAAGAGGAAGATTCTCCTGTTTTTCATCGATGCTTGTTTGATGTTAATATTGGCCCAAGTTTTCAACAAGATCACAGCGACGGTGCCATATTGTTGTTTAATATCTGTCTACAAAAAAAAGAGGGATTAGTCGCGACTGACTAGTCAAAAAACAATATATCAAACTAGGACTGCATCCCTAATACCAAATTTTAAATCCCTTGTATTGTTCAAGTTTACTATAAGACATGTGGAGGATAACAGCATATTTTGCAACAAAAATATACGCAGTGTGTTAAGATTCGTTCCCTAATTAAAATTATCATACGAAAAGTGTGAATAAAAATTAGCATAATAAAAGAGCTGCTCGACTGCAGTGGAAATCTAAGAAATGCAAGGCGTGGTAGTTACTACATAACTTATTACAAAACGCTTTTATACGCTTTCCTCATTGCAGACTTCCATTAAATATATACGTCTAGCGTTTTATATGTGAAAGGCCTTAGCCATGATATAGAATTTTCGCATAATATGAAATTACTCTAATTTTGCTGATTATTGGAAAAAGTTACAAAATTTATTGAATATTATATTAAATTATTTGACTATTGAATAATTTTGTTGTATATCAAATATCTAGGCTGTCTCCCCCAAAAATTGTATAAGATCGCTTCCCAGTATTAAACCTTGGCACAGTACCGCATCATTGTGTCTATAATGTCCATTACCTGAAACAAACCGTAAGATACAGGAAGTTGATACCAGTTCAATTAGTGAATAATTCCAATATTGAGAGTTTATTGTCAACGGAGTGGTTAATCTTTATCTAAAGTTTCCAAAGCAGATTAAACACAATATACTTTGGTTTTTAGATGCAGTTTGAGGACATGGAATATTTTTTTATTTCAGATAATAATAAAAATTGTGTTACGAACGACTGGAAGAAACTTATTGATACGCCCTCGTATACAAATATTCCGATGCAATGAGCCAATCTATCATAGTGTTCCGAAAGGAATATTATATCGATGCATCATATTTCTAGATTTGTATAGGCGACTCCATAGTTAGTTGTATAGTAATAAGATTGTGTTTTAGCTGTGTTGATAAGTAATTAATGTAAGTATTGGAAGTCTTAGTGAAAGGTGTTGTGTTTTATTCTGCGAACTCAGTGAACCATTTTTAAGAGACAAAAAAGGTAACAATAGATTATATTCCAAATGATGGTGCATTCAGCTATCTTGGTTTTTAAGAAAGGTGCCAGTTTTGACACTCGTTTTAGTTTCCAATCATTTCTGATTTAACCAAAACGGGTATCACTTTAATATTTTAAGAGATATATGAATATTTTTACTACATACATTTAATAACCGAAATAATAACTCTATGGTCAATATTCCGAAATCGATAAAAATGATGTAATAGTTTTCTTATCCGTTGCTATTCATACTTAACTTCAAATGATGAATGACGAGATTTTGAACTAAAATAAATGAAATAAAACAACTTGCGCTCTGAAAATATTTTTCAAAAACATATTCTTCATAGTTGTATATATCAAGAATAGCGGAGCATATAATGTTATTAGTGGTCTTGTCAGATCAAACTAATTTAATTGCCAGATGAGTCTTGAGAATTAAATCAAAAACAAATCAGCATCTGGTTCTCTACTTAGTTCGTACTTAGATCCCGCATTCTTCTATGTTTACCGAATTTCTTGTATATATTTATCTTAATAAGTTATTGCAACAAATACAATTTATACCTTGATCTACAGGATCAGCCTTCTTTTATGTCAGTATGTGAACACTGAACAACTTTGACCGATTGATTTGGTTATACGTGTTTTTAAAACGTCAATTTAGTACAATTTTAACCATGAATCGCTTTACACCGAAACAACGCGCCGAAATAGTGACAATGTACATTGAAGTTAGTCGTTCAGTTGTGTTAACTTAACGTGCATATCGTCGAAAATATCGTGGTCAACAGGCACCGTCTGACAACACTATCCGTCGTTTGGTTTCGAATTTTGTTGAGTACGAAACAGTGGGAAATCGTAAACATACCGTTCATCAACGACCAAGGTGTTCCAATGAACTAATCAGAGAGAGCGTTGTCCTGAACCCAAAAGTGTCGTATCGTTACCGCGCTCAGCATTTTGGCGTCAGTGGAACCACTTTGTGGTGCATTTTGAAGTATTTGCATTTGTTTCCATATAAAATGTAGTTGACACAAAGAATATTGCCGACAAACCGTTCACATCGCTTGAAATACGGCCAAACAGCCGCTGGAATGGTTGACACTGAATTAGATTTTTGGAAGCAAATTTTGATGACCGACGAGGTCCATTTCACACTCTCTGGCGGCGTTAATAAGCAAAATTGCCATATTTGGGGGACGGAGAATCCACGAAATGCCATTGCATGACCGAAATGTGACTGTTTGGGCCGGCGTTTGCGCCAAAACCATCATTAGGCCATTTTTTTTCAATTTTTCAAAGAAAACGAAATAATCGATGGAAATCGATATCGGTAGATGTTGGCTCAATATGTCTGCCCACAAATGCGTGAAAAAGGTCTTGATGGTTACTGGTTTCAACAAAACGGTGCACCATACCACACTGCAAATCTAACAATCCAGTTTCTGCAACGGAAATTCCCTGGACGTCTGATGTCAAAAAGAGGCGACATTGAGTGGTCACCCAGATCTCCAGATTTGACCGCTCCAGACTTCTTTTTGTGGGGTTATTTAAAAAGCGAAGTGTACGCCAGCAAGCTTCAGACCATTGAAGAGCTCAAGGCTAACACTCATGCCGAAATCATCGCTATACCACCCGAGATGCTCGAAAAGGTAATGGAAAACGCAGCAAAAAGGTCACATTTTGCTTTGGCCAATCAAGGTGGGCACTTGATCGATGTTGTATTCAAAAACTAGTCCCAATAAATTGTAAAGAACCAAATTTAATAAAAATACCTCATATATAGAAATCAGCTTTTTTTTTCAAAGTTATTCAATGTTTACATACCGACATAAAAGATGGCGCACCCTGTATGCTGTATATAATTTTGGTTTATTCATAACTCTTTTGTATATTTAAAATTAATGTCAGTTTTACTCCACGTTTCAAAGCAAATAGATATGCATTTTGATATTTTAAATCCCACTGCAAGAATTTTTGTTTTTGTTAATCTAGATAATATCTTGGTAAAGCATAATAAATTACTGAAAGTTATCGCTAAGAATCCGAATACTTGATGTTATATCAAAAACTGCAGGGAATAGAGCATAACCTTCCAGTGGCGCTGCTAGATTTCCTGTTTTATTTATTTCGATGAAAGTGAAAATTTTTTATTTTATTTATTGTATCAGTAACAAAAGACAATGATTTTATATTAAAAAAATAGCTTCCATTCTTAAATTTTACAAGTCACAATATATTTTCTATATTTCTATTATATATTTACAATTATTTAAGGATAAAAATAATTTGACCTGCTAGGCGTTGGCTAGCCAAGGTCCGTGTGGCACCCTCAACATGCTTAAGAAAGGAGTTAAGTAACGTAAATATATTCCACATAAAATAAATAAGCTTGATAATAAAAAATCTAAGTTTTAGGTATAATACTTGTATTTTTGCCAAGGAAATGTAAATTTAAAATTTAATTAGAAATGTTTGGAATTTACCTCTTGGCTCTAAAACCCCAGGAGACATTTATATTCGGAAATTAAGAACTTTTGGATCCATATTTCTTACTTTGATGACTATAATCATCTTTTACGTTTCCTTATACTATGCTTTTAAAAATCTTGCATAGGTGACAGTATTTAATATTGCAAAGATATATTATTTTAGTGCTGTACTTGTGGTTAACTATACGCTTCTAAAATATGTTTATATTCAACAATTTTGAAGTTATTTAGTATATTTTAATTTAGAAACTTGAACGTATGTTATCTAACATAGTCTAAAGCATATATATTATTTGGCTACTCTAATTTCGAGTTGCTGAAATGTTTGTTTCTGTTAAACTACATAATCCCTTGAAAATGCACAATAAATTTCAGAAGGTTCTCCGGAAGATATTTTGCATACTTGAAGTTATATTAGAAACAAAACAATATGGAGCCGTGCCTTGCAAGCTTGAGTTGCTATAATTAATAAATATATTAAAATGGCTTTCAGGGATGTACCGTAGACGTAGAAATAATATACAAAAATTTAATAATTTTGCTACTTTAGTCTATTGCTTTTTATCTATCGGCACGTTTATATCGAAGATCGCATATTCAATTTTAACAATCGTCTGAAACAATATCACTACATAGTATAAAACAAAGTCGCTTTCTCTGTCCCTATGTCCCTTTGTATGCTTAAATCTTTAAAACTACGCACCGGATTTTGATGCGGTTTTTTTCAATAGATAGAGTGATTCAAGAGGAAGGTTTATATGTATAATAACATCCATTAAATAGTGGAGAAATACTGTTATTTTTGAGGTTTCTAATGTGATGTCGTTAATTATCATATTTTTTTCCGCTTACATTGCAAACGCAGGCTGAACCCTACGAGATTTATCAAAATAATGTACTAATTATTTGTACACATTGAAAAGGTCTACAGAAAACTCCGCGATGGTATATGTCTATCTCTCATGGATATCCCACAATAACATTTTTTTGTCATTTACTTTTTACGACAAATAATGGCAAATTTTGAAGCGATTTTAACCAATACAGCATTAATCCTTTTTAGTTTATCGCTGATTTCTCTCAGTAAAACCTATTGATCAGAGAGTGTAGTGTTTGTAGTATTTATTTATTATAACATGTTACAGTGCTTTTAGGTCCTGTTGTAAGATAATCAGGGAAACTGAAAGAATTATTGAAATTGGGCAGTTTGCTCGGTACTCAGACCAGACATAAATAAGATAGAACACGTCTGAGATGAGTTGAGGTAATGTGTCCAAAGTCGTACACCAGCTCAAAGAACTGCCCAAAAGCTGAGAGAGTTGCTATTGTAGAAGTGGAATAACATCGACCAGATTGTATTCCTTAGTGTAATTGAAAGTATGCTTTGTCGATTTCAAACAGCTATTAAAGCAAGAGGAGAAAACCACGTTAATAATTTTTTTAACACATTTTATCCTTTTTTTAGATCCTAATAACAATCAGTCAAATTTCGTTTTAAACATAAATTTGTTGATTGTTTAGAATGAATCATAATAGCCAAAAAATATGCTTTTTAATTCAATATTTATTATAAAATTTAATCTATAAAATTCAGTACAATGATTAACTAATATAAGTTTAAAACAGAAAATTCCAAAACGACATTACAATGTCAATATAACCTAAATTTTTTGCTAGTTTCTATTTTATTTGAGTCGATTTCAGTCACTTTCTCTTCCAAAAAACATGTATTTTATTTTTTTCAAACTACTTTTGGGGCTAAAATTTTCATACTCTTTTTAGATCTTCCTTTATATTTCTTGGTTTATATTTCTAATAAAGTTGTACGCTTACAGCATGTGTTATATCGTTTCAAACCAACATACACTGGTTTAACCATCCTAAATTTCAGTTACTAGAATGCTGAAATTCATAAACCTGCATAATCTCTTGGAAAAGTATAATAAATTACCATGCAGTTTGGTGCTTTATTTTGCGTTGTGGTTTGTGCTTTACCCTTAAACAACATAAAATGAAAATTTTCATGTTTTAAAAACTAACACCAGTTGTAATTAATTAAAACGAAGATGGAATATAATGTGTCTCGTTTAAAAAACATTTTTTATTTAGTAAATATAATACTATTACTTGTGATTTATTTATCCTTCTATAATTTACACTTAAAATTAAAATAAAATATACTCATCTATATAGCCTAGCATTGTTCTTCAAAACTCTATGTTTACTAATCTAAAGGGTGTTTTTTATAGAGGTATAGAACTTTTAAATGAAATAAAACAAAGATGAATTTTTTAAATTGACATGAAATTTACTTTATTCGAAGGATAACCTTCTGTCATTATAATTTAAATATGACTTCTGGCATATGACCGCCACGGCTGGCTCGGACGTAGTCGAATCTGGAGGTCCAATTTTCGATGACTTTTTCCAACATTTGTGGCCGTATATCGGCAATAACGCGGCGAATGTTGTCGTCCAAGTGTTCAATCGTTTCGGGCTTATCGGCGTAGACAAGTGACTTCACATATCCCCACAGAAAATAGTCTAGCAGCGTTAAGTCTCATGATCTTGGACGTCAATTCACGGGTCCGAAACGTGAAACTACGCGGTTACCAAACGTTTCCTTCAATAAATCAATTGTGGCACGAGCTGTGTGACATGTTGCGCCGTCTTGTTGAAACCACAGCTCCTGCACATCTTGGTTGTTCAATTGATGAACGAAAAAGTCAGTAATCATGGCTCTATAGTGGTCACCATTGACTGTAACGTTCTGACCAGCATCGTTTTTAAAGAAGTACGAATAAATAATTCCACCAGCCCATAAAGCACACCAAACAGTCAATTTTTCTGGATGTAACGGTGTCTCAACATACACTTGAGGATTATCATCACTCCAAATACGGCAGTTTTGTTTATTGACGTATCCATTCAAACAAAAGTGAGCTTCATCGCTAAACAAAATTCGCTTATGAAAATCGGGATCAACGGCAATCTTGTTTTGGGCCCATTCACCGAATCTACGCCTTGCTAGGTGATCGTGTGGCTTCAATTCTTGCACGGGTTGGATTTTGTAAGCACGCAAACCAAGATCTTTCCACAAAATCTTCCATAAAGTTAATGGACACATATTCAATTCCTGTGCACGATGGCGGATAGACTGATCCGGGTCTTCCTCTACGCTACGCTCTACAGCAGCAATGACTTCTTCTGTACGCACTATACGACGTCTCTGTGGATGCGTATTATCATATAGAGTAAACGTGGTGCGAAAACGTTCCATAGTTAATCGAATTAATTGCTCTGATGGACGATTATGTTGACCGTAAAATGGACGTAGTGCACGATACGTATTTCGAACAGAACCATGATTTTGAAAATAAATTTGCACAATTTGAAAGCGTTGTTCAGGCGTCAGTCTATCCATGTTGAAATGCCAAACCAAACTAAACATAAATCACTTGACAGCTGACAAAATGGCCGCCAGTTAAAGTTCTATACCTCTATAAAAAACACTCTTTATATAAAACGAATAATTATAGAAATATACTATTTCAGCAATGCCAAGGAAGATAGTTCAGTATAGTTGGATTCTTATCTGAAAAATAGCCCAGTTATTAGATAAAAACTAAATTAGTTTTTTACTGTGTATTGTAAAAGTTTTCAAATCCTACATTTCTGATTTATAAACACCTTCCTGGATTGTGTTTTCCTTTCCTAAATAATGTTAATGTTTTATTCAACGAACTTTTCCAAGACAAAAGTGTTATTTGGAACAATGCACAATGTTGTTAATTTCTTAGGTTATTCCCTGAATTCTACTGCACGTAAAGTTAGAAACTTAAACTTATTATGTAGGAACGTTTGTAAAACAGATTGTTAAACACATACGTTATTCTGGAAATTCCGAATTTACGTTACTAGGAACGCCTGTTTAGGACGAGATAAAATCTATACGATAGAAATAACTGGTAATTTGTAATAGTGTTTTAGTATAAGATAGTTTCACAAAAACTGAGAAATGCGTCATTTGTAATAAAAATACATGTCTGAACAAAAATCTTATTAACTGAAATTAGAAACTATTATACAGAGTGTCTCTCCGGGAACTTTATAGATCTATTGTGAGAAAACTATCATTAGGAAGAATGTGAAAATTTGATAGTGTACTATATTTTGAAAACTTCAAATTTTTGGCATAGACAACCTTATACAAAGTAGCCCTTATTTTTAATGCTTAATATGATGAAATAATAAAAACAGATGCTTTTTGTTCGAACAAATTGACTTTTGACGATTTTTTTAAATATAATTTTCATTTCTTTTTTTTTTGATCACTCTGTAGTAATAATTTTCAAAATATCATAAAAAGACTACTAAATTCGATCTTCGTCTACAAGAAAACTAAACCAAAATCACTACATAGTATAAAACAAAGTCGCTTTCTCTGTCCCTATGTCCCTTTGTATGCTTAAATCTTTAAAACTACGCACCGGATTTTGATGCGGTTTTTTTCAATAGATAGAGTGATTCAAGAGGAAGGTTTATATGTATAATAACATCCATTAAATAGTGGAGAAATACTGTTATTTTTGAGGTTTCTAATGTGATGTCGTTAATTATCATATTTTTTCCGCTTACATTGCAAACGCAGGCTGAACCCTACGAGATTTATAAAAATAATGTACTAATTATTTGTACACATTGAAAAGGTCTACAGAAAACTCCGCGATGGTATATGTCTATCTCTCATGGATATCCCACAATAACATTTTTTTGTCATTTACTTTTTACGACAAATAATGGCAAATTTTGAAGCGATTTTAACCAATACAGCATTAATCCTTATCCAATTAAATAGCTTAAATACATTGTTGATTTAATATAGATCTATATGGTCCTTTACAGCACAAGATTTAAATGAATATTTTCGAAGATATTACAGATTTAAAATTGCGGGAAGTAGCGCTTGCGGCGGTACTGGCCGACCGGGGCGGCGGCAGCGTGCCTATAAATAGCGCGTCGGAGGCCGATGTAATAATTGTTGTAAAAATAAAATAAATAGTCACAGTTTTTCTGTAGTGTATTTAGTATCAGCATTGCATCCGTGCGAAGCCGGGGCGGGTCGCTAGTAAATAATAAACAGGGAAAATTTATAGTTAAGTTTTGGTTCGCAAACGTCATTTTTGACATAAAAATTTAAATATGTCCAAAACGATGACACTTAAGTATAGTATATTATGCAGGAAATTAATTTCTGATATATATATATATATATATATATATATATATATATATATATATATATATATAGAGAGAGAGAGAGAGAGAGAGAGAGAGAAAACGAATAGAATATTTCACTGTAAACGGAGTATGACTAGTAGAGAATCGGAATGTAGTAGAAATAGAATAGAATAGAAATAGACCTCTAACTTGGAAGTTGAGGGTATTTAAACGGATCTGCCTATAATTTACTAGTATCGTACGGTGTTGTCACGTTATCCAATTTTTCAGCGGTCTATTAATTGTGATTCAGAAATTTGGAAATAATTCCGCCTACATGGCAACACCGTAACACATGTTCTTGCAAGCCGTTGGAAATCCCGAGTCACCAACGACCGTAAAAGGGCCCGATTGGTTTATTGGTACAATCCTTAAATTGTACGAAAAGGTATAGCTTATTTTAGTAATGTAAGAAATATCACATTTTCAGTGTAGCGTAGTAAAATGAACTAAAAAAAATATTGAATCTTAAATACATACAACAGGATAATAAAATATAACAAATAGTAAAATTGAAAAAGGTATAATAGATGTTTTTTGACAAAAGCGTATGAGGGGCCTAAAGCCGCTACATATATATATATATATATATATATATATATATATATATATATATATATATATATATATATATATACAGGCGCGGATCCAAGGGGGGGGCGGTGGGGGCGATCGCCCCCCCCCCCCAAGAGCTTGGAGTTCAGGAAAACAGACCCGATTTTGCCTCTTATACTATACTTTATTCAAGAACTAGATAAAGTAATAAATCATTTTTTACCTTTTTTTCTTCGCAAATTACCTGCGTTCTTTAGTCCGGTGTCTTTGGTAAAATCTGTTAGACACATATATTTTTCATAGGAATGGGTTAGAAATTTTATAATCAAAAATACTGATCTATATTAATGGACTATTTGGGTTGGATAGCAATAGATATTTGGATGTGTGAAGTGTTAAAAAGGATTTTAATCCTTGTCATAGGCATCGGAAGGCGTCAAAAGGTCTATTTTATCACTAAATATTTATGGCATAGAGTATTATTTCAGTAATAAACTTAAAATAAAAAGTTTTTATAATATTATTTTATTTCTTATGATTTTTTAATAATTCACATATATTAGAAAATATAGATAATTTTGACATATCTAACAGAAATCACAACTGTAGTTTTATTATTTTTAATTTTGACATAGAAACCCTTTTAGGCACATTCAGACTAAAACGTAGCCTTTTTCTCTCAAAAAATTCTAAGTTATAATTTAAATACTTACAAAATACCCATTATCAAAAACACAAGAAGTTAAACATATATATAAAAAAATAAATTCGTCAATATAATTTTTTTGGGGCTATCGGTCATTTTATTATTAATTAAAAACATTTTTGGGATATTTGACGTTCCAGTTTATTTATTTCTTAAACCATCTGCAGAATTACAATTAAACACTAAAAAGGGATTCAAATGTCATTAATTTTTATATGTTACAGAAAATTTTAATAATAAATTGTGTTAACGCTGGTAAACATTACGTATCTTATTCGTCATCAAAGTCAGTGAAGCTATCTTATTAATTATAATTAATTCCTTTCTCACCGATCATGAGATCGAGTTTCCACATTTTGTTTTATTCTTTTATTATATGGATTTTTCGCAATTATCTGCAGTAACTTTATTCAAAAAAATCTTTCAAAAGTCCAGTTAAATTATTAATTTTGTAAGTTGTGTTATTTCCAGCAACTCTACCTTTTATTTGAGAGAGATATTTCCTTCACCAACGAACATTTTCCGGACGATCTATAAGAACAGATTTCCTATCTGGTTTTTCCCAACAAAAATTAAGTTTTCTGAGCAATTTCCAGAGCTCAGTTCTTTTAATTTCAGGCAAATCCCGACCTTCATTGATTTTACTTAGAATTTTGTCGACGGTTGGGATCTGCTTCTCATAATAAAATGTATGTACAACTCCTTTTATTACAGTTTACATCTCTTCTTCCAACGAGGTTTTTCGTCTGCCTGTGATCGAATGTAGCTTGGGATTACTAACAATTCCAGTCGTTTTTTTCTTCGTCAGTCTTCGGTACATGATAGATTTTCGAACTCCTGTTATATTGGAACACATCTCAACAGAGCTTTTAACATTCTTATCTAGATATTAATACTTTAAAGCATCATGAACATTCATCGTAATAAGTTTTTCGTTGAGGAAAAAATGCCCTCCATCTTTAGGGTATCTCACTAATCTCAAATAATATATAAAAATAAGCACAAATAAAATAAATCACTAAGGACATACTGTAAGGTGTACTTTGCTCACTGACAGAAATTAAATTGAATTATCAGAAATTTTATTGTTGCAGTAAATTTATAAAAGCTTATAATATTTAAATATAATTAGATTTACGGCAGTTTTCAGTTACCGGTGGCACTGAAGCCGGTATGTTGGAGGTTTCGGTAACAGTTTTATTACTCTCTCTAATTCTCGAATAGAGTATAGAAATGTGTATGCAGGAACATAGACCCGATTCTGCCTCTTATACGAGGAATGTGTATGTTGATCGCATCTTCCCACCCCCCTGTCGGAAACTTGTTTTTTCTTGTGATCGCCCCCTCCCCTCTCCAAGAGCTTCAAATTCAAAAAAATTGTCCCGTCCCTGCCTTTTACACTACAAATGGCAATTTTGCTGGTACCCCCCGGGGACAACTTGCTTTCGTTTGTCATACTGTACTTTTGTGATATCACCGCCCCCCCCCCCCAAGGAGAGAGGCTGGATCCGCCCCTGTATATATATATATATATATATATATATATATATATATATATATATATATATATATATGAACAATATAAACCTATTTAAGCTTAGTAACAATAAACTTTTCTATAAGTAAAATGTTTGTTGGAATGTTTAATTACGACCAAACTAACCACATTCGCTATTACCAACTAAATTCAGAAAGGCTATATACAACAACCAAATCCAAATATTGTTTTCCAAGTTATTTCGTCAATTTTACCCTCCATAAAGTTGTAAAATTAAATGCATGGTATACTCGTAGTGCTCTTTGCAAACTACCTTCTAAAACACACATGTTATTTCGACCATTCTAAATTCTCGCTCTTAGAATATTTGTTTCTGCAATCCAAAATATTACCTTGGAAAAGTATAATAAATTGCTGAAGGGTTAGCGCCAGAATACTTTACATTCCTTAAGTTCTATTGGGGAGAGAACAATAGAGAAATGCGGTGGTGCCAGCTATTAGAGGCCTCCATTAATATGTTTTTACTTTAAAGCCACCATGGAAGTGAAAAAGGATTGCATTTGTCAAATAATTTTTGGACAGATATTGACGGTTTATGACTTTTAGATGCTGACATTTGGAGTTAATTTTGTTTATACTAAGAGCTTTTTAAAAATACCCCAAACCTAAAATTTATGAGTAGTTTCATGACAGCGAAAAAATTTTAAGAAAAATATTGTGCTGATTAATATCGATCATTTTGTGATTATCGATTTTTTTGATTCATTGATTTAATATTATAACAGGCCAGAGTTGAGAAGCCCTTGCCCTGCAGTCTTAAGATGTATTGTGTCGCCTGTTAAAGCTGTTCTGTGTGAAGTATAAGCCTTCCGGATTGATCGATTCTTGAAGGTATCTCCAGTAGGTTAGGGCTTCGCATTCGAAGATGATCTGTAAGGTTGTTCCCTTTGCAACATAGTATACATGTTAGCATTTCATAAAGCTGCTGCAGTGGGTGTTTATTAGTCTTGTTTCAAATCTAATATGTTGCGTGATAATCACAAGATTTCGCAGATTAATTTGTAGGATGGTTTGCTTAGCAATAGTTTGCAGTGCTTGTGACCCGTAATGTTATTTTAGTGAATAACCACGCGCGAAAGTAGCCCTAGTAATCGTAAATACTGGTTCCGGTCCAATAAATGCAATAGCAGATCTTTGTCTAGCAAATTCATGTGCTTTTCTATTACCTAGAATGCCCTTGTGTCCTGGTATCAATACAAGAGTAACCTTGTTTCTCTTGCTGTCGGAGAAAATGGAAATGGCCCTGCTCCTCTAATCCCTCGTGAGATTTTTCCGAAGACAGGTATCAGTAGCATGTATTTCTCGCTGAAATACCGTAGAGTCCTGTCACGATGCCTCATTTATGTCGAGTCTTGGTGTGGATTCCTGCATTCTGACCCCTGTACCGTAATCAGTTTTGGGTACTTTTGTTAACCAAATGAGGTTTCCAGGTTGACTTAGTGATCGATCAGGTTCTATCTTCTAAACGATCTGAATGGTATAGGGCCTATCAAAGTTATAGGCTATTAGCGTGGTGTCACTGCTCATCTCTAATAATGAGTTCGTCATCATGCCCTTGATGCTGCTGTCTTCGAGGGTAGATTTAATTTATCAGACCTAAAATGAACCATTAAACATTCTTTGATTCTTATAGTTCTCCAAATACCAGTGAAATTGTGTCAAACAAATATTCAGTCTGTCGTAGTAAATCCACTATCCTAAAATTTAAAATTAATTTTAGATTGTTAATATAGGCCTCAAAACCTTGCAATATCGATATTTAAAGAACTTGAGACGTAAACCCCCTAATACCAAATCTGAAAAAATGCGAATAAGGTAAAACTTTCAACCCACCATATTGAATCCGCCATATTGCTTTTCAGAAAAATAACTTTAACGTCCTAATATAATTTAAATCTGAACCCTTCAAAGTCCTCTATTACCATATTTGGACGAAATCTAGAAAGTTAAAATTTCTAGACCACCATGTTGCATCTAACATGTTAGATTTTCTACATCTTTAAATACGATTCAGTACCATCTTTGAACGAAGTCGAAAAATGTAAAATTTTTAGTCCGCTATATTGGATTCGCCATATGGAATCCAGAAAAACTACTTTTAAATTCATAATTTACACCCTCAAGAACTCCCTATATAAGTTTTACAGGAAATCGAAAAATGTAAAATTTTTATGACGCCATGAATTCGTCAGACTGAGTTTTTCAAAAGATATTTCAAATTCTTAATTAACACTAATAAAAATCGACAAAATCGAGAGATGTAGAATCTTTAATCCGCCATCTTGGATCCTCCATATTCATTTTTTTTTAATAACTTCAGATTCGTAACGTGCGTTTCCAAAAACTCCCCCATATCAATTTTGAAAGAAATCGGACAGAATTAATTTTTTATCCACCATATTGAATACGCCATATTGAATTTTTTAAAAATAATTTCAGATTCATTATGTGTGACCCCGAAAACTCCCTCATACCAATTTTGGAAAAAATCGGACAAAATCGATTTTTTCGACCTCCATATTGGATCCGCCATATTGAATTTTTTTAAAATAATTTTAGATTCGTTATGGGCGACTTTGAAATCTCCTCTGTACCACTGTTGGAGAAATTCGGACAGAATTAATTATCTTGTCCGCCATATTGGATCCGCTATATTAAATTTTTAAAAAGATATTTGGTTTCGTTATGTGCGACCCTGAAAACTCCCCCACACCAATTTTGGAGAAAATCGGACAAAATTAAATTTTTTTATCCGCCATATTGAATTTTTTAAAAATAATTTCAGATTCCTCGTGTATAACCCGGAAAATTCCCCCATACCAATTTCGGAGAAAATCGGGCAAACTTAATTTTTTTGGCTGCCATATTGTTAACGCCATTTTAAATTTTACTGCACCAATTTCATCCACAAAAATATGGGACCACCCCAGCAAGTTCCTGAACGTAACGTAAAACATTTCATTCAAATCGGTGCAGCCGTTCCGGAGTAATCGGTGTACATACATAAAAAAAAATCATAGTCGACGAATTGAGAACCTCCTTCTTTTAGAAGTCGGATAAAAAAAAAGATTCGTCGTTTACGTCTCCGAAAATTCCCTCGTAACAATTTTGAAGAAAATCGGACAAAATTAATTTTTTTTGGCCGCCATATTGTCAGCGCCATCTTGGATTTTACTACATCAATTTCGTCCAAAAAAATATGGGATCACCGCAACAACATCCTGAACATTACGTAAAAAATTTCATTCAAATCGACGCCGCTGTTCCAGAGTAATCGGTGTACATACATAAAAAAAGAAAAAAGATACATAGTCGACGAATTGAGAACCTCCTTCTTTTAGAAGTCGGTTAAAAATACAACTTTTTTTATTCGCATAAAATAATGCTCCTTTATGGGTCCCTAGAAAATAGAACATTTCTAAGTTGCAGAAAAAGAATTTTATTTTATATTTACATTTCTACCAAAATGAAACTTTAAATTTTAATTAAATACATTATTAAATATACACCTTGGTGGAGTATTACGTTATAACTTGCAAAAAGTCCAATCTTTTTCGCTTTGAGGAAAAATATGTCTGAATTGCATTGGTGTTTTTCTCGCTTTTATAAGGTAAACTCTTGCATACAAATTCACACGTGGGAAAACGATAGGCGTCTAGACGGTATGGAGGTCACGTCTCTCTACATACATACTGATTTTTGCGCGAAATTTGTTTTGTGTTGCTTGGCGAGTCAGAGTCTGTTATGGTGGTTTTAAACTGATACAGATTGATTTAGTATACAACAAAAACACTGTATTTGCCTTGTTTGTGTACTGACAATTTTACGAATTTATAATTTAATTTCTTTAATAGTTAGTGTAGTGGTAATTTTAATTAAAAAAGAAACAAATGATTTTAAAATATTTTAATCTAATATTAATCGTGCAGTAACATCCAAGCTACAAAATAATTTAAAATCTCTTGTAATCAATATAAATTTATTTCCGTTTATATTTTTGAAACAAAACAACTGTAGCTTTTAAGTCTTGTATGACACTATAATAAAAATACTTGGGCAAGATAAATTTTTTTATTTTATATAGTTCCTGAAAGTTATTTTTTCATCAACCGAAAAGGAACAAATTTAATTAGTTTTCGTTCACTACGAATACATTTTGAAAAAATATATACTCGTAAAAATATTTTTTACAGTGATTGTTTGTTAAATTGTTCTAAACATTCTCATCTTCTTGTCATTTAATATGGATAATTCCAAAACATCTTCGCTTGATATTGTAAAACACAAGAGATAAGAATTTTTAAAAAAGTAATTTTTGACAGTTTTTCCGACTTTTCTCGGTGAAAAATAGTCCCATGGGGGTCTGTAAAAAAACCTTTTTGTAGGTATTTCAATTATCTATAAATGGTCTATTGAAAGTGATGCGATTGATTTATTACTTCCCATAATATAAGCAAGAAACCAAAAAAGTCACCTTTTTTTTTCTCGTTTTTATATAGTTATGGTGCAGGCAGTTTGCTGTTAATTTTTTTTGGAAAAATTTGCATTTCTTTTTCCTCTATTGATTGGTTATTATTGGTAAGATGTGCAATATTAAATGATTTTTACCCAAGTTCTAAAAGAAGTACATTGATTACTCCGGAACGGCGGAACCGATCTGAATGAAATTTTTTACGTTATATTCAGGAAGTTGGTGGTCCCATATTTTTTTGGACGAAATTGACGCAGTAAAATCCAAAATGACGCTGACAATATGGCGGGCAAAAAAAATATTTTGTCCGATTTTTCTCCAAAATTGGTGTGGGGGAATTTTCGGGGTCGTATACAACGAATCTGAAGTTATGTATAAAAAATTCAATATGGCGGATGCAATATGGCGGCCAAAAAAATTTAATTTTGTCCGATTTTTTTCAAAATTGGCGTTTGGAGTTTTCGAAGTCGCACATAACGAATCTATAATATTTTTAAAAGATTCAATATGGTGGATCGAATATGGCGGGCGTACAAATCAATTTTGTCCGATTTTCTACAAAATTGGTATAGGGGAGTTTTCGGAGTCACCAATAACGAATTTGAATTTATTTTTAAAAAAAATCATCAATATGGCGGATAAAAAATTAAGTTTGTCCAATTTTTTTCAACATTGATATAGAAGAGTTTTTAGGATCGCACATTATGAATCTGACATTTAAAAAAAATTAAATATGGCGGATCCAAGATGGCGGATAAAAAATTAATTTTGTCCGATTTTTTTCAAAACTGATATAGATGAGTTTTTAGGATAGCATATTACGAATCTGACATTTTAAAAAAAATTAAATATAGCGAAGCCAAGATGGCGGAAAAAAAATTAATTTTGTCCGATTTTTTTCAACATTGATATAGAAGAGTTTTTAGGATCGCACATTATGAATCTGACATTTTAAAAAAATTAAATATGGCGGATCCAAGATGGCGGATTAAAGATTCTACATCTCTCGATTTTGTCTAAAATCAGTATTGGGTGATTTTGGTTAGTGTTAATGACGTATCCAATATGGCGGATAAAAAATTAATTTTGTCCGATTTTTTTCAAAACTGATATAGATGAGTTTTTAGGATCGCATATTACGAATCTGACATTTTAAAAAAATTAAATATAGCGGATCCAAGATGGCGGATTAAAGATTCTACATCTCTCGATTTTGTCTAAAATCAGTATTGGGTAATTTTTGTTAGTGTTAATTACGAATTTAACATATGTTTTGAAAAACTCTGACAGATTCAATATGGCGTCCTAAAAATTTTACATTTTTCGATGTTCTCTAAAACTGATATAGGGGGATCTTCAGCGTGTAAATTATGAATTTAGTAGTATTTTTTCAGGGTTCAGTATAGCGGACTAAAAATTTTACATTTTTCGATTTTGTTTAAATGTGAGACTGAATCGTTTTTAAGGATATAAATAGCGAATATAACATTATTTTAAGAAAATCTAATATGCCGGATGCAATATGACGGTCTAGCAATTTTAATTTCTGAATTTTATCCAAAATTGGTATTAGAGGGCTTTGAAGGGTTAAGATTTAGATTAGATTAAGACGTCAAAATTATTTTATATGGTGAATTGAAAATTTTATCTTATTCGCATTTTTTTAGATTTGGTATTGGGGTGTTTTCAGGGTCGTGTATGACGAATATGAAGTTAATTTTTTACAACTATTAAGTTGATAAGATACAATATGAGGAACAGAAAATTTAACATTTTTCGATTTTATCTAAAATTAATATTGCGGGGTTCTTGGGGCGTATACAAACTCAATATGCAGTATAAAATATATCGGGCTAAGTTTACGTCTCAAGTTCTTTAAATATCGATATTGGAAGGTTTTGGGACCTATATTATAAAAATTTTTTTCATATATATATATATATATATATATATATATATATATATATATATACATATATATATTAAATATTCTCACTAAGTAGAATATAAATTTATTATTTATTAGGATTTTTTTTAGAAAACACAACTGTTATCAAAAGTAACTTTTTCTATAACATTAACAGCATTTTTATTGTTATATACATATATAACTGTTTGTCATCGGAAAGGGAGACACATAGAGAGAGAGATACAAGAGTGTAAAAAATGGTAATATTTAATTTAATTTAGTTTAACCTGAAGCATTATAAAAACCTCATTTTGAAAGTAAAAAGTAAGGAAAAGAACTGCGTAAGCTTTAATATTCAGACTTCTTATTTCTATTTGTTCATACACCAAATTTTCATCTGAAAACAACCTAAAACAACCAACCGCAACAAACCACTAAAATTAGTAAGATCTAATCGAGCATGCAAATAAAGGTGGACTTAATTACAGACTATAAGTAGAGTAAATATTCCTTTATCGTTTCGCTAGCAGGCCGCAGCTTGTCCGACAGATAACCCTGATGAATATGGAAAAGGTCTTGCAGGATACGAGTCGTTTGTTGCAGAAAAGCAGGAGCGGACTATAGGTATAAATACTAATAATAGGAATTTTTAATATTACAGGCTTAATTTCCAATTGCTAATTTTGGAGTAGACTTGGAAGCAAGTAGATTATATATATATATATATATATATATATATATATATATATATATATATATATATATATATATATATATAAATATTGATAAGGGAGGCAGAACTAACTAACCTGGACGATAAACAGTAGTAACTAAATCAGTCAGAGTAAAATAAAGTAAGAATTTATAACTAAAATTTAATTTTTTGTACATCGTGAAATCTTTCAGGTAAGTATACTTAAAACATATTACTAATGAACGTAATTTTGGAAAATCGAATGTTTTATGTATGAGCAGTTCAATAGATATGGAATTATTTAAGACGACTGATCACAGAACTAAATTTCGTGAAAATATAGTAGCATTACGGGATGAAAATTCAAACTTTTCGAAAAACATACCTTTCTCGGACTAAGCTACTTTGACACGTTAATCGACAAAATGTTCAATATTGGGCTGACACATGCGTCCCTAAGAAGTGAGCATCTGGAGGGAATAGTTTTAAATTGACTGGTTTGACTATACTTTCTGAGTAAAATCTTAGTGGCCACATATTAGAATTGTGACAAAATCGACTATTTATTTCCTGAAAGAAGACTTCGAAGCAAGTGAATGGCTAATGGTTTCAGCTGGATAGGGTATCATCTCCTTATGATTTTTTAATTATTGTTTATCGAAAGAAAGGGACTCAGCCAAAATTAGGTAATTTTAGAGCTAATTCTTTCGTTAAAGTCACGTAACCTTAACAGATCTATGTTTCCTTTGAGTACAAATATACAGAGTGAATCAGAACGAATGGACCAAATTCCAAGAATGTATTGTAAACGCGTAAATAATCCAAAAAAACTTATATATTCTTATCCGATTCTGATATTTTCTCAAATTATAGCGTAATTACAAATAAACAAAATTAAATAAGGTTATAACCTTATTTTAATCATAACGGAAGGAGATCAATTGAGTGGCTAGCGAAGTTGTCGGTTCATTTCGATTTTCTATGGATTTACGAAGTTCTTACTGCCGATCGAAAACATTACAATTATGTATAATCGGTTATGATACTGTCATCTAGTAAATAAGGAACAGATTGGGGAATTAATTAGATAGTACATTTAATTTTTAAGCTAATTTTATTTTTTTGAATTACTAAGGAAAATAAAAGTTGTACAATGCTAATATATATATATATATATATATATATATATATATATATATATATATATATATAGGGAAAATAATATTAAAATTTTTACCGAATTTATGCCAGATCAAAAAGACATATTGTATATTTTTTTAGAAAATATAAAGATATGTTCGACAATTTGATGCCACTCTACAAAAAAGTAAGTTTGTTTACTACCCTTGACAAAGAATTTTAAAAAAATATTTCAATACTTTCTTAACATTGTATTTTGTATACAAACATTTAATATTGTGATTTTGTACAGTGAAAGCTTTACGCCAGTCGTACTTAAATCGACCTGTATACTGAATATACTGAAATATAAAAGTTCATTTTCGTATAACGCTGTTAAACTTTATAGTAATATCGATACTGGGTGTAAAAGGTATAATGTGCAAACTTTTATATTAAAAACTAAAAAAAACACCTCTCTAAAATGAAGTCATTTATATAATGTTTCAACTAATTTCATAAAAATATTCTATTCTTTTTCTTTTTTTCCCATTTTTCAGATGTTAGTGATTTTGTAAAGATGTTAGTTTTACTTAGGTCTCCCAATAATACTCATTTTTGATCGATTGCTAATTATTTGAGTAATTTTTATATATTAATTCATACCTAAAAGAGTTATGTAAGTTCAGAATACAATTAGGGTTAGGTATAAAAAAAACCACGTGGTGAAACTCTCGCCTTATTGAACATATTTTGATTTTTTTTTTCAATTTTAGACGTTATTTATTTATTGTAATGAATGCAGTAAAAATAAGCCAAAATTAGATGATTTTAGAGCTAATTGTTTTATTAAAGTCGCGTAACCTCAATACATTTATGTTTCCTTTGGTTACAAATATACAAAGTGAGTCAAGAGAAATGGACCAAACTCCAAGAGTGTATTGTACACGTGAAAATAATTCAAAAAAGCTTCTGATGTGTTCTTAAATTATAGCGTAGCAACAAATAAAGAAAATTTCTTACATTACCTTATTTTAATCTTCAAGTTCTTTTAATCAATGTTCAAAAATACCGCTAATAGTATCTAAGCATTTTCTCCTTAGTCTGCGAAAGGCTCCCGATTATGCCTTCGTTTAATAACGGCTGCAGCATTTTTAATGCGTTGAATTAGTGCATCCTGAGTGTTGAATTTTACTTTTTATACCACGTTTTTGAACAAGTCCCACAAAATTTTTATTAATTTTACTATTCTAGTAACATACACCACTGCTTAGTTGACAGTTGACATCTGTCACGACAAAATGGTGAAATATTCGAGTTTAATGTTATTGTATGTGCATTTTTAAGATAACTAAGGAAATTCTTTTAGTTTAATTTGAACAATCCTGTAATATTATGGCTATAAACATAATTGAAAAGTTTTAATAGAGGTTTATTTCCCCCATATATTTGCTTGTTTTAAATTAAACTCACATTAGTTAGTTCTTAATAATTATAAGTTAGGTAAAATTCTAATTTTGTAATTAATTTTATAGAGATGTCCTGAAGAAGAAAAAAATAAATTCTCGAAAGCTTGATAGTGTCAAACAAGGGATTTTCCTTATCAAGGCCTAAAACTTCATTAACAGACTGCATCTTCAACACCCCCTAGTTCTCAATATATATATATATATATATATATATATATATATATATATATATATATATATATACATATATATATATATATATATATATATATATATATCTATCTATATATATATATATATATATATATATATATATATATATATCTATATATATATATATATATATATATATATATATATATATATATATATATATATATATATATATATATATATATAGATATAGGGGGAAGAGTAGTTCTTGACCGACTAGTTAGAAAGGAAAATTCTAAGTCTTGGGATAGCGCTCCTAGGGCTGAATGAAACTCTGTTTTTTACAAATGCCAAGCTTTTGGAAGTTTATTATTTCCTTCTTCAGGGCTACAATACAAAACAGTTCTGTTGATTATAATTTTAAATTTTACAATGTATGATATTTAATAATAAAAAGAAAATGATTCTAAATTCAAAGACTTACGTGCAAATTGAGTCCATTTATGGCTTTTAGAAAATGAAATGGAAAATTCATGTAGAAACTGTTGATTTTTGAATAATTATTACATTTTATTATTAAAATGGTTTTTTAAACACTAATATATAATCTGCAAATGATTGTAGATTGCAAAAGAGGACATGCACCTTGTCGGAACATGTAATCGATGAGGATCACATGTTTGACTTTGTCAATGTTGAGGTGATCAACAAAGAACAAAATAATAATAAAAGACATTTTCTGGAGATGGTAGAAATTTATTTAGATGATAACTGTATCAACAAAAGAAAAGATATTGAAAATCTCAGTGTAATCTACTCTCATCTCTTGTCCACCTTAAATAATAAAAATACTAGACAACAAGCCTCCCGGCCTCTTGACTTCACAGCTTCTCCATAGTTTTCTACAAATTACGTAAGCGTATTTTTGTCACTCACCTCTAACAACTACATTGTTAATAGATATTTTGCAATTTTGAATATTGAGAAGGCGAGAGGTTGGAAGACTGTTTTCTAACCTTCTTTGTTCTATATAAATAATGTTCATTAATCATTTCCTATTACCTTCTTACAATTATTACAATTTTTAAACGCAATAATACTCATAAGAACTTAATTACTCATTAAATAAACATAAATCTCATCAATAGAAATACAAAGAAAAATAATATTATTAAATTCCTAACTTATAAATTAAAAATAAAATTAACATTTCTAGTAAAACATAATGATTCCACATTCAAAATTACCGCTAAAATAAAAAGAGACATTTCTGACATATCCCATCTACCAAAAAAAGAGTGTTTCAAGGATTTTCTTATCAGATAAACCTACATTCAGTACAACTAAAATGACCCACAAAATAAAATTATATATTAGTGTTTAAAAAACCATTTTAATAATAAAATGTGATAATTATGCAAAAATCAACAGTTTCTACATGAATTTTCCGTTTCATTTTCTAAAAGCCATAAATGGGCTCAATTTGCACGTAAGTCTTTGAATTTAGAATCATTTTCTTTTTATTATTATATTATCATACATTGTAAAATTTAAAATTATAATCAAGAGAACTGTTCTGTATTGTAGCCTTGAAGAAGGAAATAATAAACTTCCGAAAGCTTGGCGTTTGTAAAAAACAGAGTTTCATTCAGCCCTAGGACCGCTATCCAAAGACTTAGAATTTTCCTATATATATATATATATATATATATATATATATATATATATATATATATGTAATCGAAGGTTTTCGAGCATCCCGTGTATGTGCAGAGTCCCTCTTAGGCAGCTGACGTTCAAAGCTCACTGTATTGCGCTCGTAGACATCACACCCGTGAGAATATCCTATATATATATATATATATATATATATATATATATATATATATATATATATATATATATATTCTTTCATGTTATTGTCTGCAGACTATAGGGATACATACACCAAATAATATGAAAGGTGCTGAAATCTTTTTAAAAAAAGAAGAAAACAAGTGAAACATATACTTTTTATATAAATATAATTTCCTAATACAACCCTGTCGAAGACATTTAAAAGAGGTTCTACAGCAAAACTAAATCGCCACATAGTCGTCCCTTTCCAGTCGTTAAGTCTTCCGGATTATTCCGGCTCGTGCGACGACCGCCTGCTCCACTTCAGTTTGAAAGGATCAAGGCTTTGGACCTGTTTTGTTTGTTGCCTAATCTTTTGCGGCCGAGCTTTTACTTTACGTCATAAAACTAAGTCGACTTTCCGTAACAAATTAGTTAGATACTTATTTTTATGTAGATTGGTTTGGAAAAAGGAGTTTCATAACTGAGCTCGAAATAAAATTATTTATATGTTATTTCTTAACTTTACTTAATTTATTTTGTCAGCTTAATAACAACTGTACAAAGGTAAAGCTTTAAAATAATAGCATGCTTAACTATAAATAGTTGCCTTTTATGGTTCTGTGCCTCGAAAGAAAAAAAATGAACTCTTTATTCGATTATTCACGTTTAAGTCCTGCTATCTGCCACTGATCTTTTTCTCAGAGACCATTTGTCATAGAACTTAAGAAATATTCTTCTGTGAATACGCAGGAAGTTATGGTATTTTTGTTGCATTCAACTTTGTGTTGAAGTTTTTACCAAAGTTGAACATCATTTTTATTTCATCTTGGAGCATGTCCCAGATTTGTTGATTTATGGGCAGTAGACTGGATCTCCATCTCTCTTCATCCTATATATTGTCTTCTTCCCCATACTCTATATAAGTATATGTAGAGGATTACATCCATGGTGGCTGTTGGGTAAGTTTCCACCGCTTACACGCACAGGTTTTTGAAGATTCGAGAGGTTAGCTGTCGTATTGGCCAAACTGGTTCTTTTACCTCAGATTACTGCCCGATATGTGATGATTGGTCTCAAGCAATGTTTATCCACTGCAAGATTTTCGGGTTTTTGTCTAAGCTTTTTCCCGCGAAATTTCTACAGACCATCAAAGCTTTTGTAGCCTTGTTAATAACTTCTTTTTCGTGTTTATTCAAAAGAAGAACTATGAATTTTTTACAGATACCTAAGACACTTTTAAAGCTTCCCTTAAAATTTCTCATTGCTGGGTAGCCTCAAAAATGCATGGTGAATTTTAAAATAACAAAAAAAAAAATCTTTTCAACGTCAGTGGATGTACACCTTTAAAATAAATCGTTAGCGTTATAAATGTTAAACTATAAATTTTTCACAGATACCTAAGACACTTGTAAAGCTTTTTTTAAAATCCCTGAGTGCTGGGTGCCCTTAAAAATGCATAGTGAATTTTAGAATAACAAGAAAATTTATTTTTTTAACGTGAGTGGATGTTCACCCTTAAATTAAATTGTTAGCGTTATAATTGTTGATCTATGAATTTTTTACAGATACCAAAAACACTTTTGTAGCTTCTCTTAAAATCCCTGAGTGCTGGGTGCCCTTGAAAATGCATAGTGAATTTTAAAATAACATGAAAATTTCTTTTTTTAACGTCAGTGGATGTACACTCTTAAAATAAATTGTTAACGTTATAATTGTTGATCTATGAATTTTTTACAGATACCAAAAACACTTTTGTAGCTTCTCTTAAAATCCCTGAGTGCTGGGTGCCCTTGAAAATGCATAGTGAATTTTAGAATAACAAGAAAATTTCTTTTTTTAACGTCAGTGGATGTACACTCTTAAAATAAATTGTTAGCGTTATAATTGTTGAACTATGAATTTTTTACAGATACCCAAAAAGACTTTTAAAGTTTTTCTTTAAATACCTGAGTGCTGGGTGGCCTTAAAAATGCATAGTGAATTTTTAAATTAACAAGAAAATTTCTTTTTTTGACGTCAGTGGATGTACACCCTTAAGATAAATTGTTAGCGTTATAATTGTTGAACTATGAATTTTTTACAGATACCTAAAACAGTTTTAAATCTTCTCTTCAAATTCCTGAGTGATGAGTGGTTTTAAAAATGCATAGTGAATTTTAAAATTACAAGAAAATTTCTTTTTTTAACGTCAGGGGATATTCACCATTAAAATAATTTGTTATCGTTAGAATTGTAGAACTATGAATTTTTTATAGATACCTGAAACACTTTTAAAGCTTCTCTTTAAATACCTGAGTGCTGGGTGGCCTTAAAAAAGCATAGTGAATTTTTAAATTAACAAGAATTTTTTTTTTAACGTCAGTGTATGTACACCCTTAAAATAATTTGTTATCGTTAGAATTGTTGAACTATGAATTTTTTACAGATACCTAAAACACTTTTAAAGCTTCTCTTAAAATCTCTGAGTGCTGGGTGCCCTTAAAAATACATAGTGAATTTTAAAATAACAAGAAAATTTCTTTTTTTAACGTCAGTGGATGTACACTCCTAAAATAAATTGTTAGCGTTATAATTGTTGAACTACGAATTTTTTACAGATACCTGAAACACTTTTAAAGCTTCTCTTTAAATACCTGAGTGCTGGGTGGCCTTAAAAAAGCATAGTGAATTTTTAAATTAACAAGAATTTTTTTTTTAACGTCAGTGTATGTACACCCTTAAAATAATTTGTTATCGTTAGAATTGTTGAACTATGAATTTTTTACAGATACCTAAAACACTTTTAAAGCTTCTCTTAAAATCTCTGAGTGCTGGGTGCCCTTAAAAATACATAGTGAATTTTAAAATAACAAGAAAATTTCTTTTTTTAACGTCAGTGGATGTACACTCCTAAAATAAATTGTTAGCGTTATAATTGTTGATCAATGAATTATTTACAGATACCCAAAAAGACTTTTAAAGGTTCTCTTTAAATACCTGAGCGCTGGGTGGCCTTAAAAATGCATAGTGAATTTTAAAATAACAAGAAAATTTATTTTTTTAACGTCAGTGGATGTACACCCTTAATTTAAAATTTTAGCGTTACAATTGTTAAACTATGAATTTTTTACACATACCTAAGAAACTTTTAAGGCTTCTTTTAAAATCCCTGAATCCTGGGTGGCCTCAAAAATGCATAGAGAATTTTAAAATAACAAGAAATTTTCTTTTTTTAACGTCAGTGGATGTACACCCTTAAATTAAATTGTTATCGTTATAATTGTTGATCTATGAATTTTTTGCTGATACCTAAAACTCTTTTAAATCTTCTTTTAAAATCCCTGAATGCTGGGTGGTCTTAAAAATGCATAGTGAATTTTTAAATTAATAAGAAAATTGCTTTTTTAACCTCAGTGGATGTACACCCTTAAAATAAATTGTTGGAGTTATAATTGTTGAAGTATAAATTTTTTACAGATATCTAAAACCCTTTTAAAGCTTCTCTTAAAATCCCTGCGTACTGGGTTGCCTTGAAAATGCATAGTGAATTTTAAAATAACAAGAAAATTTCTTTTTTTAACGTCAGTGGATATACACCCTTGAAATAAATTGTTAGCGTTATAATTGTTGAACCATGAATTTTTTACAGATACCTAAAATATTTTTAAAGCTTCTCTTAAAATCCCTGAGTGCTGGGTGTCCTTAAAAATGAATGGTGAATTTTTAAGTTAACAAGAAAATTTCTTTTTTTAACGTCAGTTGATGTACACCCTTAAATTAAATTGTTAGCGTTACAATTGTTAAACTATGAATTTTTTACAGATACCTAACACACTTCTAAAGCTTTTCTTAAAATCTCTGAATGCTGAGTGGCCTTGAAAATGTATAGTGAATTTTTAAATTAACAAGAATTTTTTTTAACGTCAGTGGATGTACACCTTTAAAATAAATCGTTAGCGTTATAATTGTCGAACTATGAATTTTTCACAGATACCTAAGACATTTTTAAAGCTTCTCTTAAAATCCCTGAGTGCTAGGTGCCCTTAAAAATGCGTAGTGAATTTTAAAATAACAAGAAAATTGCTTTTTTAACGTCAGTGGATGTACACCCTTAAAATAAATTGTTAGAGTTGTAATTGTTGAAGTATACATTTTTTACAGATATCTAAAACCCTTTTAAAGCTTCTCTTAAAATCTCTGGGTGCTGGGTGGCCTTAAAAATGCGTAGTGAATTTTAAAATAACAAGAAAATTGCTTTTTCTAACGTCAGTGGATGTACACCCTTAAAATGAATTGTTAGCGTTATAATTGTTGAACTATGAATTTTTTACAGATACCTAAAACACTTTTGAAGCTTCTCTTAAAATCCCTGAGTGCAGGGTGGCCTTGAAAATGTATAGTGAATTTTTAGATTAACCAACAAATTGTTTTTTTAACGTCAGTGGATATACACCCTTAAAATAAATTATTACCATTATAATTGTTGAACAATGAATTTTTTACAGATACTTAAAACTCTTCTAAAGCTTTTCTTAAAATCCCTGAGAGCTGGGTGGCCTTAAAAATGTATAGTGAATTTTTAAATTAACAAGAAAATTACTTTTATTTAAAGTCAATTGATGTACACCCTTAAAATAAATTGTTAGCGTTATAGCTGTTAAACTATGCATTTTTTGCAGATACTTAAAACCCTTTTGAAGCTTCTCTTAAAATCCCTGAGTGTTGTGTGTCCTTAAAAATGCATAATGAATTTTAAAACAACAAGAAAATTTCTTTTTTTTTAACGTCAGTGGATGTACACCTTTAATTTAAATTTTTAGCGTTATAATTGTTAAACTATGAATTTTTTACACATACCTAAGACACTTTTAAGGCTTCTCTTAAAATTCCTGAGCCCTTGTTGGAAAAAATTAATTTTTTATCCACCATATTGAATATGCCATACCGAATTTTTAAAAAATAATTTCAGATTCGTTTTGTACGACTCCGAAAATTTTCCCTTTCCTAATTTTGGAGAAAATCGGACAGAATTTTTTTTTGCCGCCATATTGTCAAGGCTATCTTGGATTTTACTTTACCAGTTTACATAAAGTAAAAAGTTTCATTCAAATCGGTGCCTCTGTTCCGGAGTAATCTGTGTACATACATACAAAAAAAAATACATAGTCGACGAATTGAGAACATCCTTCTTTGAGAAGTCGGTTAATAAGGACTATTTATTTCCTTTTAATTATATTGTTTAAAAATATATTGCAAAGCTTTTCAAAACTGAATTTTTATTCTCCTCTTACAAAAGTCATTCAACTACAATTGAAAAAAGACAATATTTGCATGTAGAGTCCATAGATATTATGTATTTTGTTTTGGAATAACCGCATTCCGGGCGTGCATAAGCTGATAATCCTCTCTGTTACGTGCAATAATTAAAGCTGATGAAAATTTTCACTATGTTCAAAACTAAATTAAATTTTTGATGTGGTTGTTGAATTTAAATCCGATTTTGGGTAAACTGATATCGTACTATATCAAAAATATTTGCAATTAATTCGATTAATTGATTTATTCAATACAAACATTTAGTTAATAAAGTTTCGCGTATTTAAATTTAAAATTAATTTTAAGTAGTGTCAGTTTAATTTGGTTTTATCAATATTCACATAAATGTAAAATATTATACTCAAATTGTTATTATACTTACTTCAAATTTAATTTTAGTTCAGCTAGAAGTACTAAAAGAGACCTCTTCTCTATAAAAATAACGTTGAGTTATTTCGTAAATTTTTTCCTAATGTAAATAAATAGCTTATTAATACTATTTCCTAGCAACTATAGCATATTCTATAATTCGGTATACTTTTTCAAAAGAATTAAATTTGAATTAATAGTTTTTATCAATGAAAATTTTGGAATAAAAATTTGAATTCAACAATTTAAAAACATAATGACATGGTTTTTAAGAATATTAAATAAAAATTTTTTGTGTTACTTATTGTATAAAATCTCGAAATAGTGAAGTAGATACAATATCGAATTTTAGTACTACAACTTTTATTCAAAACTCAAGCTTTACGTTCCTTTTGGTTTCTGTTTTTTACTGACTTCTAAAGAAGGAGGTTCTCAATTCGTCGACTATGTACTTTTATATATATATATATATATATATATATATATATATATATATGTATACATATATATACAACGATTACTCCGGAACGGGGGCACCGATTTGAATAAATTTTTTTAAGTTATGTTCAGGAAGTTGCTGCGGTGGTCTCATATTTCTTTGGACGAAATTGGTGCAGTAAAATCCAAGATGGCGCTGATAATATGGCGGCGAAAAAAATTAATTTTATCGGATTTTCTCCAAAATTGGCATGGGGGAATTTTCGGGGTCGTTCACAACGAACTTTAAATTATTTTTAAAAATTTCAATATGGCGGCTTCAATATGACAGAGAAAAAAAATAATTTTGTCCGATTTTCTCCAAAATTGGCATGAGGGAGTTTTGTGGGTCGCACGTAACGAATCCAAAATATTTTTAAAAAATTCAATATGACGGATCCAATATAGTAGGTTGAAAATTATTCGCATTTTTTTCAGATTTGGTTTTAGCGGGTTTTCGGTATCCTCCATTACGAATATGAAGTTAATTTTTTATAACTATTAGGTTGGTAAGATACAATATGAGAGACTGAAAATTTTACATTTTCCGATTTTGTCTAAAGTTGATATTGCAGGGTTCTTGGGGCGTATTCAAACTCAATATGCGGTATAACATATATATCGGGCTAAGAAATCTACGTCTCAAGTTTTTTAAATATCGATATTGGAAGGGTTCGACGCCTATATTACCAATTTAAAATTAATTTTAAATTTAAGACAGTGGATTTACTATGACACACGAAATATTTGTTTGATACAATTTCACTGATATTTGAAGAACTCTAAGAATCAAATAATTTTTAGTGGTTCATTTTAGGGTGATTTACAACTTCGGATAAAATGGGTTCTTTTTTGCCACCTTGGAGTCATTGTGAGGTACACTAATCTCGATTAGTACCAAGTTCATATAATTTATGGATATCATAATGAATTCAAAACTAAAAAACCAAAAATAAAATTTTTATAAAAAAAAATTGAACCGAAATATATATATATATATATATATATATATATATATATATATATATATATATATATCTAGCATTACAACCCAGGGTGGGTCTTTGCTGACTTCACAATCTGCGATCCATCATCAGTTCCTCCGCGCGTTCGGTCTGCTGCAACGTTATCTCTCCACTTCATCCTTGGTCTTCCTAGCGGCCGCTTTCATTCTGGGTTCTCTTCCCATACCAACTTGACGATACGTTGATCTTGTCTCATAACATGGCCGGCCCATCTTAATCTTTCTGCTTTTATTATTTTCACTATATCTGGCGGGTTGTATAGTTCCTCCAATTCCTTGTTTGTTGTCGTTCTATATTGTTGTGTGGTATTATCCCTGACCGGTCCGTATATCCCTCTAAACATTCTTCTTTCTGCGATTTTCAGTCTATTCTCATTTTGTTTTGTCAACGTCCATGTTTCACATGCATATGTCATTACCGGTCTTATAACTACTTGATATATTCTTATTTTCGTGCGGCGGGATATATTTTTCGATTTTATTATCTTTTACAGCCCATACCAGCAGCGGTTGCCTCCTTGTATTCTGTTGTTAATCTCTTGTATAATGTTGTTGTCAGAGGTCATCGTAGCTCCTAAATATTTAAACTGATGGACCCTTTCAAAATTGTAGTGGTCCATAGTCACGTTCTGTCCTATTCTGTCTCGCCGTTCCGTTCTTATTGTAGCCGTATATTGTGTTTTTTCTTCGATGATTCGTAGGCCAACTTTCTTTGCGGCATTTTCCAGTTTGAAGAAATCTTCCTTGACACTGGTAATTGTATTATCTACAATATCGATATCATCAGCAAACGCCAATATGATGCGCGGACCTTGATTTCTAAAAAGGAGCGTTTTTGTGTTGGTTTTTTGCACGATGCTCTTTAAGGCGACGTTAAAGAGGAGTGGAGACAGCGCATGGCCTTGTTTAAGACCACTGTTGATTGTAAAAAAGGTTGACAAACTTCCTTCAAGTCTTACTGCACTTGTAGATCCCTCTACACACGTTTTGGTGAGGTTAATTAGCTTCTTCGGTATGCCCAGTTCTGCCATGGCATTCCACAAATCCACTCTTATGATACTATCGTATGCTTGTTTAAAATCTATAAATAGCTGGTGCAATGTTTTGTTGTATTCCCAACATTTCCCCATTAATTGCCTAATCGTGAATATTTGATCTACAGTTGAGCGGTTTTTTCTAAATCCACACTGGTAATCTCCTATTTGATACTCCACACACGCAGCCAATCGTTTTAAGATCATTAGAGAGAAGACTTTATATCCTGTTAACTGTATTAACACAGGATATATATATATATATATATATATATATATATATATATATATATATATATATATATATATATATATATATATATATATTCATTAAATAGTTTACTTGTTATTAATAGAAATATTGCTTATATTTTTGTCAGCCCATACATCAACAGTTTATAAGTAATCTAACTGTATGGTTAAAAAGAAAGTATCTGGATAAAAAAAATATTTATTTAATACCCTGTCATAGAATGCTCTAACATTTCACTTAAATATTTTACATTATCTGTCTAGAAGGGAATTTACCCTTAGGAAGTTATTTCTTAATCGGGTTTTAATTTCTCGATTAAAAATTTCTGTACATGAAGTCATAAAAAACCCCTCACGATTTATGGTCTCAGATATTTTAACTAAACCACTATAAGCGTAATCGGGTAATAACTACAGGTAATAAAAATTAATAACCGTCTCCTTTCTAGCAGTCATTCTGGAATATATTTCTAAGAAATAATATGGAAACATGTGTCGTTAATTTTTACATTAAGTCTTGATACTTAAAGACCCATCCTAGAAAGTATATGTTTGTCTTCGTATTTCGACGAAAATTGCCTTTAAGGCATCTTCGTGCGTGACTTGAAAGACTAAAGCATAAGTGCTAGGATCCTTTAAGAGGGAAAACTTCACTATATTTTTAAGCAGGTCAAGAAATAAAAAATAATCTAAAGATATTTAGGATTTTTAGGTGTTGCAAACAAAAAAAAATTAAGGTATATTTAAACATGAGTAATATAGAGTGAAAATATGTTATATTTTTCGGTTATTAGATTAATTATTTTTTTCTATACAATAAAACGTTGTGAAAAAATTTTAATAGTTAAAAGTCAATTTTAGTTTTATGATTCATAAGTATAAAAAATGTTGCTGAGTTTTTATAAAACAAACAAAATGTAATAAAACATAATTAGAAAATACATTGAATTGTCACAAATTAACGCGGGAAGGCCAGAACTTTGCTGCTGGCTACGAATATTTCGAACACATTTTACTTACTTTTTCACATACGAGGTGTGTAAATTAAGTAACACCAATTTTTTTTTCGATTTTTTTTGAATAAAATAATAATTCTATATTGTTTTCGTCAAAATTACTCCCTTGCAAGCCTGGAGATGATTCTTCCAATCATAGAGGATATGGAACTTGAACTGTCTCAAAAAGACGTTCCTTGAGATGATTTTTAAATCTCGAGAAGAGGAAAAACTCACAAGGATTCAGGCGAATAAGAAAGTTGAGGAGCCACAGCAATGTTTTTACTGACCAAAAACTTGTTTATTGAAACTGCTGTGTGATAAATCACATTGTCGTGATGCAACATTTAGTTGTTCATGATGTTTGGTCTCACACACATGACCCTTTTTTCCATGCTTTTTAAGAACCTCTCGGCAAAAGTGTCAATTGACCGTTTGACCTTAACGCACAAACTCTCTGAAGACGATTCCTTGACTATCAGTGAATCAGCATGCATTTGATCATCGATTTACTCCTTCTTGCTATTTGAGCTTTGAAGTGGTTAAAGTGTGGCATTCCATGCTCTGGCGCAAAGTTTTCGGGTCGTGCTTAAACACCCAAAATTCGTCACTAGTAATACCATGTTTTAGAAAATGGAGATAATTTTTAATTGATTTCAAAAAGTCAAGGAACCTTTCCTTCCTGATATTCTTTTGGTCCTGCGCCAATTCTTTGGTCTAAATTTGACTACCGATAGTGTCAGTCATATTCAACTCTTCTCTGATTATTCCAAATGTCAACTGATGATCTGAACGCACAAAATACTGGATTATATCGATATTTTCATTGATTCTTGAAAACAAAGGCCTTTTTCCGCTTGGTTTATCTTCAATTCACTCTCTTTCCTCTAAAAATGCCTTAAATCGCACAAAAATCTAAGTTCTTGATAAAATACTGTCTCCGTAGGCCTGCTGAAGTTTTACAAAAGTTTCCATTATACTATACCCAAGTCTGAAACAAAACCTGATAGCACGCCTTTGCTTGAAATTGATGTCACTCATTTTTAGAAAATACTAATTAGAACCTGCTAATTTCCATGAGTTGAATAGAATAGTTATAAAAAGAAAATGAGAGTACAGGGTGAGTCAACGATTGGATGAAGTAGGTTTGTGCCTTTTCGGTGAAATTAACAAAGAAACTATATTTATTGTTTGATACAATTTATTTTTACGCAGATTTTAAAAATATTTAGGACTCTACAGGATGAGCCAAAAAACTAGGACAGCATAAAGTTGTATTTTTTTTTAAATAGAACACCCTATATACGAATCGTATTTTCGATTTAGCTTATAATTTTAGATCTTTTTTATTAAGGGTTTACTATAACAAAACTTTATAGTTTCTGAGATAATTACGTTTAAAGAAAAAAAGTCACATTTTCAAGCATCAATTCAATCCTAAATAACGTTTTTAATTTTGTGACAAATATATTCAAATTTAGAATTTAGCAAGGCCAAGGACAAGTTAACATAATTTTTACCTAATATTTGCAATAAAAGATACAGGGTGTTGAACACATCGGCTCAAATTTGAACAAGTTTAAATGAATAAATATCTTTTTTTTTAAATGGTACACCCTGTATATTTTCATGTTATTTAATAGAGTAATAAAAACCCTAAAAGTTTTGTTCAATATATCCTATACCTATTTATAATAGTTTTTCTTATTTTCCATACTTTTTTACAGAAATAGTCTTCATTATCATAGTAGCCATAGCAAAAACAATGTAAAAGAACATTTTTCTGTGTGTCAAGTTTCGCATATCTTCCACTGTTGTTGGTGGATTAACATACACCTTATTTTTAATATTACCCCATAGGAAGAAATCTAATGGGGTGATGTCGCAAGACCTTGGTGGCCACTCAATGAAACCCCCACGTCCAATCCATTTTTGCGGATATCGTTGGTCCAAAAACGCACGAACTTCACGATGGTAATGCGGAGGCGCACCATCGTGCTGGAACCACATACTGTCAAGCTCATCCCTATCGAGACCTTGAAGCAGTTGGGGTAGTTCTTCTTGTAGAAAGTTCAGGTAACTATGGCCATTTAGAGGTTCATTAAAAAAGTGGGGTCCAATAATTCGATTATGATGAATACCACACCAAACATTTAATGACTAGTGGTTTTAATGTTGCACCTCTCTAATCCAAAATGGGTTTTCTGTGGCATAATAATGCATGTTGCGTCTATTTACGGCACCGTTACTTCTAAAAGTAGCTTCATCACTAAACATTACCATGCATAATAAATTTGGATTTAATTGAATCTCCGCATTTATTGTACGACAAAAGTTTACACGACTTTCAAAATCCTGTCCATGTAATTCTTGGTGTAATTCCACGTGATATGGATGATACCTATATTTCTTGGTAGTACGATTAGCGGTGGATTGTGATGTTTCACATAATGCTGCTAACTGACGGCTACCAATATAAGGATTTTCTTGAACATTTAACAAAACTTGTAGTTCTTTTTCTTCATTAGTTACTGGTTTGTTGACCACTTTACGTTTTGGATAATCAATATTACCAGAAGAATCAAATCTTTGCATTAAGTTTTGAAAAGTATGGGTATTAGGCTGGCGTCGATCAGGAAACTTCATTTTGTAAATTCTTTGAGTAAGAAGGCAATTTTTTTCAGCCTCTCCTATTGTATAAATCAAATCTATTAACTCACTCTTTGGAAAATTCATTTTACAATATAACATGAATGCAAAAAAACCAAACTACACTACATAAAAACCAGAAGAAGCGATTGCGGTTATAAATTTGACACACAGAAAAATGTTCTTTTACATTGTTTTTGCCATGGCTACTATGATAATGAAGACTATTTCTGTAAAAAAGTATGGAAAATAAGAAAAACTGAAATATCTCAAAAACTATTATAAATAGGTATAGGATATACTGAACAAAACTTTTAGGGTTTTTATTACTCTATTAAATAACATGAAAATATACAGGGTGTACCGTTTAAAAAAAAGATATTTATTCATTTAAACTTGTTCAAATTTGAGCCGATGTGTTCAACATCCTGTAGCTTTTATTGCAAATATTAGGTAAAAATTATGTTAACTTGTCCTTGGCCTTGCTAAATTCCAAATTTGAATATATTTGTCACAAAGTTGAAAACGTTATTTAGGATTGAATTGATGCTTGAAAATGTGACTTTTTTTCTTTAAACTTAATTATCTCAGAAACTATAAAGTTTTGTTATAGTAAACCCTTAATAAAAAAGATTTAAAATTATAAGCTAAATCGAAAATACGATTCGTATATAGGGTGTTCTATTTAAAAAAATACAACTTTATGTTGTCCTAGTTTTTTGGCTCACCCTGTAGAGTCCTAAATATTTTTAAAATCTGCGTAAAAATAAACTGTATCAAACAATGAATATAGTTTCTTTGTTAATTTCACCGAAAAGGCACAAACCTACTTCATCCAATCGTTGACTCACCCTGTACATAACCAAATTTTTGTACATTATTGTAGAATTTTTTTAAGTAATCAAGAAATGTCCCTCGAAGGAAAAGAAAAATCGCATTTGGGCAAAACTTTTGCTAATTTTTATGATATATTACAATTTTTACGTTTGAAATAGTATAAACAAATCATTATTTTTTAATTTTTAAAGTGAAAACAACTGAATTGTTAAATGTGTAAGTCTACAAATATGTATTTAAGTGTTTAAATCGAACTCCCAAGAGTTCCATGCCGTTGGACAATCGAAAGACAAGTGAAAATGAAAACCATTTCCATGAAGCTCTTGACAAAGCTAGATTTTATAAGAATGAAATCTGTATTTGTTAAGAATCCTTGAAACACTTGGTTGACTAATGTTAGTATTTTCGGATATATGATTCTGACTAATATTAGGATTTTTGATCACTGGAGCAAGTACAGTAAAAATATTTTCTTCATCCTCAGTGACAGGTTTTTTATAACTGACACTTCCATTTTCCCGAAACTGGTTTAATAGTTTCACAAAAACGGCTGGTTTAGGATGGTTTCTTTCAGGAAATCTATGAGCATAGACTCGAGAAGCCAACAAACAATTTTGATGACATTCTTCAAGGTTAAAATTCATATCAATACGCACTTCCTTTGGATAAATCTTCATTTTGACAAAGCAATGACACAACAATAATCAAATAATTAAATTCAATAAATGAAGTTTTACAGTTACAAAAAATAATACCGCAGGTGTTGCAGACCAAACTGATAGATTAAATGAATTATCTGACGTATTTTGTGAAAACGTGAAGATTTAGCTCTAGAACACCCTTATACCATTCGATAAGTATTTAAAAGGTACATTTTCTGGTAAGGTAAAAAGTATAGCGTCAATTTCTTAATTGATTAGTTTTAATTTTCGTATATATATATATATATATATATATATATATATATATATATATATATATATATACATATATATATATATATATATATAATATAGCAAGTTTATTATAATAGGGATATAAAATATGATTTATTTTAACACTTCACTGTTCATTTCTAGTATATAACTGAAATACTTCTTAAGTATTTGAAACCTGAAAATTAGCCTTAATTTTGTCAAAATTTTAGATACTATTTTAGGTACTATAAATCTTGTTAAAATAGGCCCCTATTTTGATCAGAGAATTCAGATATAGATATTAAAAAAACGAACGGAAAAATATGCATCAAAAGTATCAAAAATCAAAATACTTAGCTTTTGGTGCTTTGATCCTACAAAGTTAAATATATATTTGAGATATGTCCATGAAAACTTTTAATCAGTAACTTTAGAGTTTTAACTAATTGAATTTAGAAAAATTTACTATAAACATGATTTTGTTTCTTTTTAAAATACATTTAAATAACGGTTCGGAAGCGAAATACGAATACAAAGTCTTACATATAAACCATGCTATGATATTATTTTCATAAAATCGAAAAATGGCAATAACAGGGAAAGCTATTTTTGTTTTCACGTGGTCTATTCGACTCCAGGGGAAAATATCCGAATTTCAACGCACCACATATCCATTTTTCAAATATTTCCATCGGCATGTAATTGATATTTCCCTCGCTGGTTAGAAATAGTTGCATAAATAGGCCTGTTTGTCGGCATTTCGGAATATTATTGACTAAATATTAAAAATCTAATTACTTTGTGTTCTTTATTTTTTGTGTCGTTTTGTAATCACTGTTATAAAGACCGTAGTCACATCTGTTTTGTTAACAAGACTTTGTTTTTTTGCAGCTTTAATTTTAATTTAAGTGGATTTAACGCACTTTTAGAAGTCGGTTCAATTTTTTTCATAAAAATTTTACTTTTATTTTCGATTCCTACCTGTAGCTGTGAGAAACTATTGTAGAAAGTGATTTTAATTCCTCAGCTGTAGCAGGGTGTTGCTAAAATTATGTACAAATATTGAATGTGAATTAAAAGACTTCTACGTCATAAGGCAAAAATATTTACATATTCCAATATGCCTCTATATAAAATAAATTTCATTGATTCAGTGTTCTAAAAAATAGTAAATTATTATTATGTGAAGCCTCATAGTCACCAGTTTCTTAGGCCTTTGTTAAACACTTTTTTCTAATCGGTCCTGAAGAAAGCCACAAGGTAAAAAAATTTTATTTTGGTAATTTTCCTCTAATCCCGAGCTCGACCCTGTTTTTTCATCGATAGATCCAAAAACGATGAAGTCAATTTTAGTTTTCAATTATCTTACTAGGGCAAATAAACAAATATAAATGCTTATTAATCATACGTTGCAAATTATTGCAATTCTTGCAAGGTTTTAGTATTTAAGACATTAATTCTGAATTTACTGATTTTTCAACAAAACGTTGTAGATGTTTATTAAAGATTGTGTCCTTACCACAACAGCTTTTCTGTAACCTGTTACTTTTTGTGTAATTTGTACAGTCACGCATTTTACTATATGCATATTCCGGATAAATTTTTCAATGAATCAAGACGTAAATCATTTTTATAAAAATAATTTTCTTGCTTATATCCGATACCGCTTCCTTTAGGCAGTAAAAAACGTGAAAATTGATTTTTTCCAAATTTCTTGAAAGCGTGAGACCTGAATTTAATTATTTTTGGTGTGTGGTCCAATACTATAATATAAGGTTTTCTAGTGGTATAACGACTGCTTATAAAGTAGTGTAAGTATGATAAAAATGACGTCACTTGTAAATATCACTTCTGACTTTTTATATGATCCACTTTATGACAACTTAGATATTTCTATCGGATAACGGCATGTATTTAGAGGTTTTTTATTAAATTAATAATAAAAATCGGTTATTATTAGTGATCTACTACTAATTAACGCAAAAATTTTAATTAATACAATTACACATAAATTACGTGTCAAAAAGTGTGAGTGATTTGGTGAGGAATCATTCGAATTTCTGTATAAGATTTGCACGCACCCGAACCAGTAGTAAGAGCGAAACGATAGATATTGATAGCAAAGTTGTCAGATGGACTGACCAAACGAAATATCTAGGTGTGACGATAGATAAAGGCCTGATATGAGACAAGCACATCTCAGTTAAAACCAACAAATTGAAATTTGTTAGAGGGCAGCTCTACTCGCTGCTTAACAGTGCGAGGAAAATGAGCCTTAAGAACGAGCTGACAATCATCAAGACCACACACACTAAAGCCCATTCTGACTGAAACTTTGGGCTATGCAGTAACGACACACCTTAAGAGACTAGAAGTTCAGGAATACATACTACTGAGGATGACAATTACGAGCAAATACATAGAGAAATGAAATGAAGCCCCTTAGTCAGAAGGCCGCTTAAATCTTCTCAAAAACCGAGACACATAACAACGTGCTCATCAGGCAAGTAGTAGATTACGACCCTGCAGTGGACGGCAAGAAATACAATAGACCAAGACCCCAGCTCGAGGTATCAGGACCCAGGAACCATCCTGAAACAAGAAGTTTGAACCAGCCTGTCAAGAAAGATAGAAGAGATACCGAGAGAAGTGATTCAAGTAGCAGGCAGGACATCTCCTACTGGACGAAGCACCAAAAGGTAGCTCAGGATCCAGGACCAGGATCACACTGTTACAAACAGAGATTAGAGATAATTCCTTATTAGTGAAGTAATAATAAAATACTAACCTTACATTGTATGCGAAGTGTAAGGGAGTGCGAAGCAAAAGGTGCATCGGCATCTGAGGCGGAAATACCAATGCTGCATTGGGAATCAGTGCGGATCACAAGGACTACAGAATCGTGGGACTCTCAATCAGGGGGGTTTTAGCCGGTACAATTCAGCTATTACCTCCGTAGTTCACTCTCAGCAGTTTGGGTCTCTCTGGAAATCAGTCGTAGTTTTTACTTTGCGCAGCAGCAGCAGTACAAGTCTTGATCGCTGAATAAACTCTGTTCATAAGTTCATGCAGTGCTCTGGATTTAGTAGCTTATCTCCATTTTCCAGCCCGAAAACAGTGGTGTATAGAAACTGTCGAATGTATTAAGCAGAAACAATTAGCAATATGACCCAAATCCTGGTTGTTCTGCTTAAAAAGCTCATTGAACCCCAAAGTATTGATAGATTGAATCAATAGTGTTCCATCGCTATTCTTCATTCTACAAGTCTACCTTTCAGTTACTTCATTACTTCGGTAAAGCTCAGGTCTTCTAGACTTGTTAGAGTTCGCATCATAAACCACCGAATAACTGGCTAGGCGCGAAATTGTGAGAAGTTGTATTAAAACACCCCATTTTGTTCGTGAAAATAATTTGTCATTCTCTGAGATGCTCAATCCGTGCACTTGTGGAGTGAAAAACGGATTACTTTCGAGGATATAGAAATTTATTCAGGTTTTTAATAAATGCATCGCTTTTATCTGCTTACGAAACCGTAGGTAAGACTTCTTAAATAAATAATTATCAGATTGCTGAGTTCGAAAAC
The DNA here is from genome assembly GCA_034092305.1 of Diaprepes abbreviatus. Lineage (NCBI taxonomy): Eukaryota > Metazoa > Arthropoda > Insecta > Coleoptera > Curculionidae > Diaprepes > Diaprepes abbreviatus. The sequence continues at coordinate 1,482,633 of JASJET010000217.1, forward strand.
TAGTCGAACGTCCGAGTGTGCATGCAAGATAGTACCTTGGGTAATAGACAGCATAGCATATCCGTATCTTCAAATACGTTAGAGTTTCCTATCACTGGTATAGGATAATTTTGTGTATGTACATCGCGAGAATCTGTAAGTTACCCTTATAAAGTGTAAATCTTTTTAATAAATAATTAAAAATAGAAGACAAAGAGTTTAATTAAATAATTAAAGAACAAATAGGTAGAATAAAAAAAATCCAGTTTCTGGAAAAATGGATAGAAAACGTCCCTCGAATTCAGGTTTCAAATGCTTAGTTAGTGTGACCATTTAAATGCGAAATTTTACCGAAAGAAAAGATAGCAATCCACGATAAGATTTGACTTTGGTTAGCAAAGTAAAATCGTTTATCCTAGTACTTAAGTTTTCGGAAAAAGTAGTAGAAAACATTTCTCCAATCTGGGTTTCAAAGGCTTAATTAATGCAGACATTTAAGTGCGAAGTTTTACTGAAATAAGAATTTATAGTAATTAAGTGAAAATTTGATTTTGTTTAGAAAAGTAAAATCTTTCATCGCGGTAGTACTTTGGCGATTAACTTTGGTGAGAAAAGATTATACCATTTTTGATAAATTCGCCTAATTATTCACTACAATATTAATGTGTGGAAATCTTTTCTTTATTACCATTCAGTTTACATTAAATAACAAAGAAAATGTTTTTAGACATTAAGCTAATTATTCAAATCAAATTGAGATATAAGATATGGATAATTAAAATTATATATTTTACGTGGAGCCCACTATTAGTAACAATAATTGATATTTTTAATAGCAAAACAATACAAACAAATAGTAATGCATTTTAATAAATTTGCCCTGATTATCTTCCAATATGAAATTATTCAAACTAATAAAAGCTCACTCCTCAGAGCAGTTCATAGCATATTCCCCATATCCGTTACACTAAAATTAATATTATCCAGATCAGAACACAGCAAACTCCCTAAACCCGTTAAACAAAAGTTATTATTATTCTAAAACAAAGCTTGGCTCATTGCCTAGGCTCGTAGCAGAGAGTTACCTGACTAGCTGACTCCATAGATCTGTAAACGAAAGTTTACCCTTATTTGTAAAAGTTCTAAATAATTCCAAAATTTAAAAGACTATCCCCAACTGGCGACCAGGGTGAAAACAAACAGCGGCTGGATTCTGTGTCATATAGAATTCTTTTAATAGAAATAATTCTACATGTCTGGTATTCTGTGTTGCACAAGAATCGCCTGATATCGATTTTTTCTATCGCTCTATCGTTTTCTATCATCGCATATTCTAACCTCCAGGTGGATTCTGTGTCATATATAATTTTATTAATAGATTTAATTGCACATGCCTGTGTTGCAAAATAGTCGCCAATATCGATTATTTCTTTAATAAGGGAGGTGTTGATACCTGTTGTTTTCTATTAGAAAATATAATCTAACCTCATTTCTTGTTCTGAGCTGAAAAATAAACAGCTGATTGTAATTTTTTATATATTCTAGATTTTTATTAAATTCAATTTATAAACATATTAACAGAAAAATGAGATCTAGGGCATAACATCAGGAACTGTTATTAGATATTTGTGAAAAAAAAAACCCTAAGTTAATAACTAATAAATTTAATGGGCCGGATGATAAAACAAAGCGTCATGTTCTTTGGCAAAGTGTTGCATAGAAATTAAATAACCTGACAAATATTGACAATGACAGCGAATTAAAATAAATAGTTACTAGATATCATCAAATTTAAACTACTGTTTTTCATTGGGGTAGTACGATATCGGAAAACGCCCGAAGTATAGGCGATTGAAATATAGAATGCTAACAAACGCTATTATGTATTTTGCTGATAGAGATCAAGAGTAGAAAACTACGTGTAGAATTCTACATAACACGGAAAATCAAAACACATTAAATTATAACTTTTTAGACGATTACCACGAATTATCAAACGTCGTTACTTCTTGGGGTGAGAGTGTGGAACCTGATCACTACCAATAGGAGAAATTTTCACATATTTCTGGTAATTTCTTGCAATCTTAAATAGTGCTTTTGATTCCTAACTAGAACAAAGCACGTCTATCCTTATAAGGCTATTTCAGTTTATAATTATCTGTTTCTCCTACAAATACGTTTATTTATATAGCCGCAGGAACCATACCATTTCATTTAACAAAACTTTATTAGTTTGTTGACAGCACAATCAAAAATTTTAAAACCTTGTGCCACGGATTTCCTAAAATAAAATGGATGACAGATTGTAATGGAGCTGTCAAACGAAAAATGTATGTCCGGAGTATGCTTGGCGTCATATTGGGGAAAGTGACGTTTTAGCACGTCAAATTAACCGTCAAAAGTCAAAAAATATAATGTTATTGTTGTGAAGTTATCGATTGTCATTAAAATCTTTGTTTTTTTCCTTTGATTAAATTTATTTTATATTACTTAACAACCAAGTAGTATGCACCAAGCCATTAGTCAAATATTTAGGTGTAAATATAGACCACAAAATTTTCTTAAATTGGTACTTTAGAACTGTTAAACAAAAATGTATACAGAGATACAATACCTTAGGAGTCTAATATACAAAGAAAAAGGCATATCAAGAAAAACAACTCATATATGCAAAGCAATATACTGACTTTATTACGAATAGATGCCCTCTACATGCATTAATTGTACGAAACCAGCACTGATAAACCTTGAAACGGTGAAAACCGCAGCTCTATGTAATATGACTAAAATCCGTCATCCTAGCAATCCACTAATTGAACCATCCAATCATTTATTGTATGAATTCACTAAACATCCAGCCTCTTATTGCAAGACTTCCTGTCCTGACAACTAAGTTTCAAAGGAAACCTGAAACTTGACCGGTGATAGAAGAACTGTGTACGACCAGGGACCGAAACCATAGGCAAGCCAGAAGACCATTATTAATGATACTAGCAGGTTTCACATTTAACCTTTAATATACTTTTTTTATTATTTTGGAAAAATTTGTAGGGGCTTGAAGATCAAATGTCCAATAAATAAGATTTTTATTCTGAAGGACCTCGTTCGTTGGCCTGTAGGGTTCAAATTAATATGTTCTAATAAAGTATAATTGTAATAATATTTATTTAATTGTAGTGTAGTATAGTGTTTAACACAGCGTAAGGAAGTAAAATGTTGCATTTAACATTATTCGAATATAAAATTTACTTATTTAAAAAAAGTTAAAAATATCTTACAAATGGTTATTTCTGAAATTTTTTATAACTTGTGTTGATAAAAACAATTATGTTAGACGTAACTGTTAAAAAGTAAGATACTCGGCTGTAATGGACACAAGCATTTATGTTAAATTCATAATCAGAACTAGCCGTAGGAAAACATTTTTAAACAGCACGCTCATACTATTCAGGTATAAACAGAATTTAGGGTAATAATTTTGTAGGTCTATAATCTCAAATTTACTTGAAATTTGCGAGATATTCGACTTTTTAAGGATATTTTAATTAATAATTAGAAATTAAGGAGATACCACCTAATTAACATTTCAACAGTTTTCAAAAAATAAAACGTTTTGAAGCAACGGTTCGTCAACATATTGCTTTTCTTTAATGACCGACCAATAGTATCGCAGGCATCCAGAGATTATAATCAATTGACACGAATTGGATCAGTCACCTGAGTTTAAAACATAATACTATAATTTTATCTCTTTCGACTATTTGTTTCGTTCAACTACTTATGTCGATACAAATTCGGAAAGTTATGCGAATTGCGTCTACCCTTGTCAGTTAGAAATAACCGATTATATTTAGCCCGTATAATTTTCCTACGGTGACATCGTATTCACTGTTGTTATAAGTGAACTTTCCCCAATATGGCGAATAGCATGGTCCGGACATTTTCAGTTTATTATAAAATCAGTATATTTATTTTAAACGGGCGCGCTCTGTGCGTAATTTCTTTTTAGTAAATGTTATTACTTTTTCTATGTGCGTGTATGTATGAGCTGAGGAGTGATTATATTACTCTATACGACTTATTACCCGTTTTTACCTAATGAAAAATATCTCAATAAAAAAAATTTAAACGTTACTACCATCAGCTTCTAAAAATTCACTTTGTTTTCTTAGAGTTTCTTTAGACCCTTCTTTTTGTGTATTTCCTAAACTGTTTTTCTGACGAAAAACAAGACAAGTCAAACCAGTAAACAAAAACCATGAAATCGACAAAGAAGCGTAAAACGAGGGAAGCGTTAGATTAAGGAACGGCATTCAACATCGGCGCGCAACAGGTTAAAGCGATGTCGACTTTGATACAGATATTAAATGAAGGGTATACGTAAAAAATATTTTTAATAAGTTTATATATATATATATATATATATATATATATATATATATATATATATATATATATACCCCACGTTTTTCTCTTATAAGTATTTTCATATCTATTAAAAAATCACAATCGCAAATTTTTAGGACAATGTTTATGGAGTTCCGAATTTATTTGAGGTTATAAATCTGTCTGGGTTAATAGAAATTATATATTACCTATAAACGTGTCATATTAAATATTATTTTTATTTAATTAATTATTTTGTGCTTTTTAAGTCTTTAGTTTAAAATTAATTGCAAAATTTGTAACGTACAGATCAAAATCGATTGTAAAACTAGTACCTAACAGATAAACAAACAGACAGACAAGAGAGTGGGTTTATATTGCACTGTCATCCAGTTCTGAGCTATGTTTAAAGGTTTAAGTATCTAGCTTATTGGGAAGTTAGTTTTAAATCGATTACAAGAGTTGTACCGAATATTTAAATCAACAAACAGACAGACACGAAAGCGAGTTAATATTGCATTTTAATCTAGTTCTGAGCTATGTTTAAAATTTTAACTCCGTAGCCTATCAGTAAGTTACTTTAAAATCGATTGAACCTTTTTTATCGGACAACAGACAATAAAGCGAATTAATATTAAAATTGTCATCCAGTTCCGAGCTATATCTAAAATTTTATGTATCTAGCTTATCGGAAAGTTAGTTCAAAAACGATTGCAAAATTTTTACTGAACAGACCAACAAACAAAACAGACTGATAAGAAAGCGAATTATAAAAACGTGGTACAAAAACCCCAAGTCAACAAATTGGGATTTTTTTACAACAACATATAATACATAATTTTTTGTTATTTTTTTTTGATAGTATACTTTAGTTATTGCATTTTTGGTAACATCTGTCACTTGGGTACTATTTTGCGACGTTAGAAACATTGTGAGAAACATTAAAATCTCGATTAGTAGGTAGTTATTCAAGTAATTTAAAAAATTTATAAATGAAAATCAAAAAATAAAATAAAAAAATTATTGAACAAATTTTATCGAATATTAAAATAGATACAATGAAAAAACAGTCGCAAATAAAGCCAGTCAGTAAGTAAGCTTATGTATGTACGTTTGTATCTTTGTAGGTTTTGTAAGCTGGAAGTAGCTTTTATTTGTAACCAATTTTTTTATGTGCTAATTTAGCATTGCCTTCGCAAAATTTCAGTTGTTTATATAGAATTGTTTTTTATTTTAGCACTTTTTAACTGACTTAAAAAAAAGAACTTCATTTGTTTAAAGTTTTTAATTTGAGATGGGATATTTAGATAAAACTTTCAGCATATTTTGTGAGTTCTTGGCGGGAGTTCAATAAAAATATTTCCAAAATAGGTTTATTAAACATAAAAATTTTTTTTTAGCAAACTACATTTATTTCTATTACATTTTTAGTATATTCTCATGAGTTCTTTGGAGTGATTTAATAAAAAGATCTCCAAGATAAGTTTATTATGAGGGGACCAAAAACTAAAAAAAATGCAAAAATCTGTTGATTAGCAAAATTCTTTACCGAGTTTTTCTCACATTCTGACGAAAATGGGCCATTTTGTTATGGTTTTTAGTATATAACCATACACTGAAAACAATCATTGATGAGCAAACCAATTGTGGTCCTCGGCTTAGAAAAGTTCTAAAATCATTTTTATATCGAAGCATGAGAGAGACTAACTCAGGCGAAGTCCTTTAGAGCAATTAATCTGTCATTTTCTTTGCCGAAGCTGACAAAGAAACTATTTCAAAGGCACATAAGGAAAACTTCTCAAAAAGAGAGGCCACCATACTTCAGTCAACATGCCTTCCATATCAGGAAAATTAAGTGAGAATAATGATAATACATAAAAAAAGAAGGAAATAGGGCTAACAACCTTCCTTCATATTGCAGGAGTATTTAGCCTTACCTCCTTCGTCTCTATGACAACATTCGCCAGAAGACAACGCATTACAAACATTCTCTGCTGGTGAATACAAAAAATGCTTCAATGCACAATCAAATCTGTTGGAATAAACCCTGGAGGTGTCGGTAAGCAAAAGCTACCCACGGGAAGGGATTCTATTCCCCTTCCTCTTAGATTCTGTAATCGATAAACTTCTGGTAAAGCTCAACGACGAAGGTTATTATACCCAGGGATGTGCTGACGATCTAGTCACATTCGTTGTTGGAAAGCATGACAAAACATTATCGGAATTCATGCGGAATGCTCTGATTATAGTGGAGGAGTAGTGCACTAAAGATCTCCTTAGGATATTTCCTGGAAAACTGCACCCATACTATTTAATAAAAGAAGAAAGTTTGTCGAATTAAAACTACCAATTCTCTTTTATTACACAATTGCACAAGATGTTAAATAGCCAGGTGTAATCTTGGATGCAAAGTTTATATTCAACTTACACCTGCACAAAGTTGTTACCAAAGGTAAAATGACTGTCATGGCAGCAAAAAGGGCACTGTGCAAAACGTGAGGCGTAAAACCGCACATTGTGTACTGATTCTATGCTGCAGTGGTAAGGACACACAATAGGCGTATATAATGAAGATGTAGGTACATGTAGACTATGTAACCAAGAGAACGAAACAGCTTCACACATAATTTTCGAATACGAAATTCTAACCTAGTGAAGACACCTTTAAGACTTATACCCGGACGACAGACTTGCAAACAGGCTGCTAAACCTGATTAAGGCAACTAACCTGTTCACGGTGGCGGAGTCACCGGTGGCGGACTCGTTAGTCAGTTCCTATCGATGCCTTTCCTAGACACCCTTATTTACTTACTTAACCATTTTTGGATGTTATATTTGAAGTCATTCCTTGACGGGATTTATAGGTAAGATGTTGCACCTATAGGCAGTCGTTCATACAACAAAACAAACAAAATATACCAATGCCGATGGAAACCTAAATATACATATTGATATACACAAATTCCCTTTTTATGTTCTTAATCTCATAAAATCATCCCATTCGTGTTTTAAAACCAGATAATTTTATTATACTCTCCATACCAAATCAATATTTATAATGTAGGTAGTTTACTGTTGGTGTTAAAGTAGTAATGTTATTACAGAATGACAGAGACGAGCGTATCCAAATAAATACACTTTTGCATCTTTATAGCGCAAAATATTATAAAAATGGGAACGAGAATAATTTTCAGCCAAAAGTTTAAATATCATATGGGTATACGTACACATATTGATAAAGTGATTATTAATATATAATACAATGGATTTATGTCTTTTAATATTATATTTTCTAATTTTATTTGTGCAAATTTGCCATCGCCACTTAAAAAATCTCAGTGGCAATGTTTGTAAATAATTAATTTCATTTGCATTATAATTAAAATACGGCGGACTGTGAACTGCCTAGTTCTTAAGAGAACGCTCTTAAAATTAAAATTAATTAAAGGAGCCATTTTCAAGTGGAGGATAAAATACAACTAAGCTGCGATCTTCAACGTTATTTTTTGTCTGTTTTTTTTTTGTTTTTAAATTATGACCACATAAATCGAGTTGGGTGGAAATTTTTTTTTGGGTATAATTATAAATTTAATAATTAGAAGAAAATTATATATTTATTTTACTTCAAGTTTAACGTGTTCTAGAAAATATTATGACAATAATTTTTTTGAAATAAATTGAAAAATATACAGTTTATGAGCTAACAAACTTTAACACCTATCTCGATAGATTTACTAGTGCTAATTGATTTTTAACCGACTTCTAAAAGAAGGAGATTCTCCATTCGTCGACTATGTATTTTTTTTATGTATGTACACCGATTACTCCGGAACGACGGCACCGATTTGAATGAAGTTTCTTATGTTACGTTCAGGAAGTTGCTGCAGTGATCCCATATTTTTTTGGACGAAATTGGTGCAGTAATATCCAAGATGGCGCTGATAATATGGCGGCAAAAAAAAATTAATTTTGTCCGATTTTTTCCAAGATTGGTATGGGGGAATTTTCGGGGTGGTAGACAACGATTCTGAAATTATTTTAAAAAAATTCAATATGGCGGATCCAATATGGTGGACAAAAAAATCAATTTTGTCCGATTTTTTCCAAAATTGGTACAGGCAGGTTTTCGGGGTCGCACATGACGAATTTAAAATTATTTTTAAAAATTCAATATGGCGAACGAAAACATCAATCTAGTATGGAGGAGTTTTCGGAGTCACACATAATAAATCTGAAATTATTTTTCAAAAATTGAATATGACGTATCCAATATGGCGGATAAAAATTAATTTTGTCTGATTTTTTTTCAAAATTGATATAGGGGAGTTATTGGGATCGCACATTACGAATCTAACATTATTTTAAAAAAATAATAATATGGAGGATCCAAGATGGTGGATTAAAGATTCAACATCTCTCGATTTTGTCTAAAATCATTATAGGGGGATTTTTGTTAGTGTTAATTACAAATTTAAAATATTTTTCGAAAAATTAAATCTGATGGATTCAATATAACGTCCTGAAAATTTGACATTCTTCGATTTTCACTAAAACTGATATAGGGGGTTATTGAGGGTGTAAATTGTGAATTTAAAAAAGTTTTTTTTCAGGATTTAATATGATAGAACAAAAATTTTATATTTTCCGATTTTGTTCAAAGGTGGGACTGAATCGTTTTTGAGGATATAAATAGCGAATATAAAATTATTTTAAGAAAATGCAACATGACAGTTTGGAAATTTTAAATTTCTGGATTTCATCCAAAATTTGTACACCTGGGCTTTGAATTGTCTAGATTTAGATTAGATCAAGAGACGTTAAAATTATTTTCTTTTTTAATTCAATATTGCGGATTCAATATGGTGAGTTGAAAATTTTACCTTAATCGCATTTTTTCAGATTTGATATTAGGGTGTTTTCGGGGTCGTGTATTACGAATATGAAGTTAATTTTTTACAATTATTAGGTAGATAAGATACAATATGAGAGACTGAAAATTTTAAATATTTTGATTTTGTCTAAAATTGATATTGCGAGGTTCTTGGGGCCTATACAAACTCAATATGCAAGATAAAATATATTGGGCTAAAAAATTTATGTCTCAAGTTCTTTTGGGGTCTATATAACCAATATAAAATTAATTTGAAATTTAAGATAGTGGATTTACTATGACAGACTAAATATTTGTTTGATACAATTTCACTGGTATTTGGAGAACTTTAAGAATTAAAGAATTTTTAGTGGTTCATCTTAGGGTGACTTACAACTCTGGATGCCCCTTGAGGTTATTGCCGGATGCCGTAATTTCGATTAGTACTTAGTTCAAATAATTTAAGGATATCATAATGATTTGAAAACTAAAAGTAGAAAAATAAAATTTTTATAAAAAAATTGAACCGACTTCTAAAAGTGCGCTAAAAAGTGAAAAATAACTATAAATTTGTATATGAAAATGAAATTTTTGAAGTCGGTGACAAATTATTTCTAAATGAAATAAATAACTACAAATAAAGTATTTTAATCTGTTTATAAGCATGACACTTTGTAAGGTATTAGTTTGGTGCCGACTTTTGGTTCAATTTTTTTTAATAAAAATTTTATTAAAAGTAATTTTTCCATCTCCATTTTTGTTCTTTAGGTAAGCCTTGACTCTTCTAATGTTAATAATACTTTAAGTGGCATACATTTTTTTATATTCAGAAAAAGTCTATGGTAATAATGAAGAAGGGGCGACCGCTTATACAAATTATAAAAAAAATCACTATGCATTTTTTATTTGCTGCCAAATGAGAAATACTTCCGGGCTTTACAAATACTTTTCTCTCAGCTCCCGGTCATTTCCAAGTCAATTTGGAAATTCTAAAAGGAAAGCGACGGAAATTCAATTAAGTTTAATGTTTGATCCGGAGCCGCGGTGTAAAAAAGCCAGGCCCCAGTCTTGAATAATATCGCCGCGTAATGGATTTCGAATTAAGTGATGCGTCTCAAAGGGCCGATTCCTTGCGTTTTATTTGCATTTTTATGGGCAGCAGCGCTCGCGAAATAGACGAAAATATGCTCCAATTTGGCTTTAAGGTGCGAGCGAAACGGTATAATAAGATTATATTGGTAAAAGGTGCCGTAAAGATGAAAAAATATTATTTGGAAATATATTGTCATGACGACGCTGACAATTCGTCTAATGCGACAAATAAACTGATGTAGTACATAAAACGGGATGGGTACAAGAGAAGCATTATTTGCTTTTAACGTGCTTACTCAAAGATGCTTAGATATCAATCAGGACCTCTATGTCTGCTTCATAGATTACAACAAAGCTTTTGATAGGGTCAAACATGACAAACTGATAGAGATTCTCAGAAGCAAAAATTTGGATGAAAGAGATTTAAGGTTGATATCAAATCTGTATTACAATCAGCGAGCGGTAGTAAGATTTGGACAGGAAATATCCGGAGATGTGGAAATACAAAGGGGAGTCAAACAAGGGTGTATATTGTCACCTTTACTATTTAACGCTTATTCTGAAGAGGTCATATTGGAAAGTCTTGAATCTGAAACAGCAGGGATAAAAGTAAACGAAGTTTTAATCAACAATATTAGGTATGCAGATGACACCGTAATAACAGCTGATAGTTTGAAAGACCTAGAAAAGATAATGAATAAAATATTAAGAGTTAGTGGAGAATATGGACTCTCTCTTAACACGAAAAAGACCAAGTTCATGATAATTGGTAAAAACAACACCAATAATAATGAAACCCTAATGGTAGGAGGCCAGCACATAGAAAGAGTTAAGAAGTACACTTACTTGGGAACCCTAATAACAGAAAATAATGACTATACCGTCGAAATAAACACCAGAATCGAGAAAGCACATGCCAACTTTATTAGAATGAAAAAGGTTATCTGCAGCAAAGATCTAACGTTAGCCGTGAAAATACGACTGACTAAATGTTACGTATATAGTGTTCTATATTATGGAATGGAAGCATGGACACTGAATCGAGAGGCAATGAGAAGACTTAACTCTTTTGAAATGTGGACCTATAGAAGAATTCAGAGGAATTCGTGGGTGGATCGAGTTACGAACGCCGAAGTGTTTAGAAGAATGGGGAGAGAAAAGGAAGTCGAGAAGAGAGAGAACTGCAATATTTCGGACACATTATGCGGGGAGAAAAGTACAGCATCTTACGACTCATAATCCAGGGCAAAATAAGTGGCAGAACAGGCGTGGGGCGACGATGAATTTCATGGCTTTTTTGGATGCAGTTCAAAACAACTATTTAAAGCAACTGCCTCAAAAGTTAAAATAGCTATTATGATTGCCAACCTCCACAATGGAGAAGGCACTTGAAGAAGAAGTACATAAAAACTGTTTTATCTAAAATACGTACCTACACTATGGTTAATACTTGATGTTTTAAATATAAATAAATGATCCAATGGTCAACAGTATTATTATGAATGGAAGCTGGACAAGATAAATAGGTAAATTATTAAAAAGCATTGTAATATACATTTGTATACGAGAACAGTTTAAAATTTTATGTATTATTTTTGCTAGCTAAAAATCGTTTCCCTATATTTATTTATCGTTTAGTTTTCTGAGAATACTCATGTGTTTTTGGTAAAAAAATGATACCACCTGGTTAAGAACTTATGTTTGTTAAAATACTGAGTTAATTATTGTATCTAATAGACGTAAGAGCTGTCTTTAAGTTTTCAGAAAATATTTTGTTGATTGGAATTTTTATTTTTCTAAGTAAATTTTGCATGTAGATGTTAATCGTTAAAAAATGAATTTTTCCCGTTCGAAATCATATACAAAATTTTGCTTTAATTGGAATCTTAAATGATATACAGGATTATTCAGCCTATACGCCACGGAATATTGCGGCCAAAAGTCGTGACTTTGAAAAAGTTTTACTTTGGAACCCCTTGTATATTACTGACGTTAAAAAATAGAAATTTTTTTGTTAATTTAAAAAATCACTATGCACTTTTAAGGCTACCCAGCACTCAGGAATTTTAAGAAAAGCTTTAAAATTGTTTTAGGTATCTGTAAAAAATTAATAGCTTAACAATTATAACGCTAACAATTTATCTTAAGGGTGCATTTCCACTGACGTTAAAAAAAGGAACTTTCTTAATAATTTAAAAATTCACTAAGCATTTTCAAAGCCACCCAGCACTCAGGGATTTTAAGAGAAGCTTTAAAAGTGTTTCAGGTATCTGTAAAAAATTCATAGTTTAATAATTATAACGCTAACAAATTATTTTAAGGTTGAACTTTCACTGACGTTAAAAAAATAAATTTTCTTGTTAATTTAAAAAATCACTATGCATTTTTAAGGCCACCCAGCACTCAGGGATTTTAAGAGAAGCTTTAAAAGTATTTTAGGTATCTGCCAAAAAATTCATAGTTCAACAATTATAACAATAAAAATTTATTTTAGGGGTGTACATCCACTGACGTTAAAAAAAGAAATTTTCTTGTCATTTTAAAACTCACTATGCATTTTCAAGGCCACCCAGTCCTTAGGGATTTTAAGAGAAGCTTTGAAAGTATTTTAGGTATCTGCAAAAAATTAATTCATAATTCAACAATTATAACGCTAACCATTTATTTTAAGGGTGTACATCCACTGACGTTAAAAAAAGAAATTTTATTGTGAATTTAAAAAATTACTATGCCTTTTTAAAGCCACCCAGCACTCAGGGATTTTAAGAGAAGCTTTAAAAGTGTTTTAGGTATCTGTAAAAAATTCAAAGTTCAACAATTATAACGCTAACAATTTATCTTAAGGGTGTATTTCCACTGACGTTAAAAAAATAAATTTTCTTGTTAATTTAAAAATTCACTATGCATTTTTAAGAGTACCCAGCACTCAGAGATTTTAAGAGAAGCTTTAAAAGTGTTTTAGGTATCTGCAAAAAATTCATAGTTTAACAATTATAACGCTAACAATTTATTTTAAGGGTGTACATCCACTGACGTTAAAAAAAGAAATTTTCTTGTTATTTTAAAACTCACTATGCATTTTTAAGGCCACCCAGCACTCAGAGATTTAAAGAGAAGCTTTAAAAGTATCTTAGGTATCTGCAAAAAATTCATAGTTTAGCAATTATAACGCTAACAATTTATTTTAAGGGTGTATTTCCACTGACGTTAAAAAAAAATTTTCGTGATAGTTTTAAAATTCACTATGCATTTTTAAGGCCACATAGCACTCAGGGATTTTAAGAGAAGCTTTAAAAGTGTTTTAGGTATCTGTAGAAAATTTATAGTTCAACAAATATAAGACTAACAATTTATTTTAAGGATGTACATCCACTGGCGTTAAAAAAATAAATTTTCTTGTTAATTTAAAAAATCTCTATGCATTTTTAAGGCCACCCAGCCCTCAGAGATTTTAAGAGAATCTTTAAAAGTGTTTTAGATATCTGTAAAAAATTCATAGTTCAACAATTATAACGCTAAGCATTTATTTTAAGGGTGTAATCTAAACCTTAAGGGTCTTTAAATAATTTGAATTTTGACAAAATCTAACCTAATTTTCATATGTCAAATACTTGAGAAGTATTTCAGTTATGTACTCGAAATTTACAGTGAAGTGTAATAATAAATCATATTCTATATCGCAGTTATAATAAACTTGCCATATTTTACAGGGTGTCGAAAAACTAAAACTAATCAAATAATAACTTTAAGTGGCTATAACTTGATTAATATACATAGAACGCTGTACTTTTTACCTTACCAGAAAATATACCTTTTAAATACCTATTGAATGGTATAAAGGTGTTCTATAGCTAAGTCTTCGCGTTTTCACAGAATAAGCCAAATAATCGTTTTCTGCACCATTTTGTGTTTTTTGAATAATGTTCTAGTGTATTTATTGTCTATGGCATTTAGAAATGTCAAATAATTCATTTAATTTGTCAGTTTAGTCTGCAAAGCCTGTTGCTATAATAGCGATATTATTTTTTGTAACTGTGAAACTTCAATTATTTAATTGAATTATTTGAATATTGTTGTGTTATTGCTTTGTCAAAATGAAGATTTATCGAAAGGAAGAGTGTTTTAATTTGATTTTTATCCTGTCATCAAAATTGTTTGTTGGCTTCTCGAGTCAATACTCTAAGATTTCCTACAAGAAACCATCCTAAACCAGCCGTTTTTGTGAGAGTATTAAACTAGTTCCGGGAAAACGGAAGTGTCAGTTATAAAAAACCTGTTATAAGAAAACTTGTCACTGAGGATGAAGAAAATGTTTTTACTGTACTTGGATTCAGTGATCGAAAATCCCAATATTAGTCAGAATCATATATCCGAAAATATTAATATTAGCCAAGCAAGTGTTTCAAGGATTCTTAACAAATACATATTTTATCCTTATAAAATCTAGCTTTGTCAAGATCTTCACGGAAATGATTTTGACAATCGCACTGAATTTTGCTTGTGGGTGTTAGATAAAGTGGCAGAAAATGAACATTTTTTTGATAATGTGTTGTTTAGTGATGAATGTTTTCATAACAATGGTTTCGTGAATAGACATAATCTCCATTACTATTCTGATTCAAATTTGCATGAATACAAAGTTATGAGAAACCAGAATAGGTGGTCGATTAATGTGTGGGGACGAATACTGGGCTCATACTTAATTGAACCCTACTTTTTGAAGGATTTTTAAATGGTTTGATGTTTCACGATTTTATTTCACACCGACTTCCACTGTCCTTTTAATATTAGAACAACTATGTGGTTTCATCTGGATGGACCTCCGCCTCATTATCATTGCGAAGTTCCGCAATTTTTAAATGTCCACTTTCGAAACAGGTGCATTAGGAAAGACGGATACATAAAAGAAATTGTCTACAATGCGCCCCCGATAACACCACAAGATATGAAAATACGCATAAGAGACGCTTTTCAAACTGTAACTTCGCAATGTTGTCCAGAGTTAGCAGTGATTTGGAAAAAAAATATGTAAGTGGAAATGGATGGTCGCCATTTCAAACATCCACTATAAATATTTTGCTTCTGTTTTATGCTATCATCAATTTGTTATTATTGCTATTATAGCCTTTTATACGACTATCAATCGCATTCCGAGTTTCTGAACATTTGTAAAGATATTCCTGATTATTATTCTTATAGTTGTAAATTACCTATCATGTCCAAAGCCATAGGCAACTATTTAAGAAATACAAAATGGTACAGAAAACGATTATTTAGCGTATTATGTGAAAACGCGAAGACTTAGCTATAGAACACCCTTATACCATTTGATAGCTATTTAATAGGTACATTTTCTGGAAAGGTAAAAAGTACAGCGTTCTATTTATATTAATCAAGTTATAGCCACTTAAAGTTCTTATTTGATTAGTTTTAATTTTTGGACACCCTGTATAATGTAACAAGTTTATTATAATTGGGATATAAAATATGACTTATTGCTACACTTCACTGTAAATTTCGAGTACATAACTGAAATACTTCTTAAGTATTTGAAACATGGAAATTAGGTTAGATTTTGTCAAAATTTAAATTATTTAAAAACCCTGAAGGTAAAATAGCCCCTTATTTTGATCGAAGAATCCAAAAATGAAATATGCAGGGGTTTCATTTAAAAAACACAACTTTGATAATTTTAGAGCTTTTGGGACACCATGTATAACGTGAAAATAACTTTAAAAAGTAACTATATTGGATCCCCATATATCCCAAAAGTAATATTCCGTGCCGTATAGGGTGAAAAATCCTGTATAAAATACTACAATGTCGTTTTAATTTTGAATTTTACAGTATAAAATGATAAAGATTTATTTCCAGATACCATCATATGGATGAATTAATATTGCTGTACAAATGTGAAACGTAACAGCATAAAAACACTTTGTAACTAGAAATCAAGCTGGAAATAATCGAAAATCCAAAATGAATGGTTTTGATTAGTGAAAAGCTTAAATAGGTAAATAAGTTAATAAAATAGAGTCAATTAATTCGCTCTGCAATTCTAAATTGTTACCAGTTACGTCTTTCAACGAATAAATTGAAATGTAATTTTAAAGTGTGAATAATAAAATATTTTTCATAGTTGTTGCTTAAACTACAGAAAAGGAGGTTAGTTTTATTTCGTTATAAAGCAAGATAGTTTTTAAACTTGTTTTAAGAGAATTAATAAAGGGTATCTATTGAAAAGATTTATATGGCAGTGTAAGTTCAATCATTACATCTGAGAGATCATGACAATAAACTAAATCATGATCTATCGAAAAAAAAGTTGTCAAAACAGACGTTCTGTTTGTTGATATTGATACTCATTTTCTATAAGATTTCATTATTGAAGTCTTAAGCTGAGAATGAC
This sequence comes from Diaprepes abbreviatus, assembly GCA_034092305.1. Taxonomy (NCBI): domain Eukaryota; kingdom Metazoa; phylum Arthropoda; class Insecta; order Coleoptera; family Curculionidae; genus Diaprepes; species Diaprepes abbreviatus. The sequence continues at coordinate 1,499,369 of JASJET010000217.1, forward strand.
TGAATGATAAAGCAAGCTAGGATTAAGAAGACCTTATATTGCAAGTTGTAGTATTTTGTTTTTTATACCCATTCTTTGTGAATAGGTTGTTTGTCCAAATCAAGTTTAGAAACCTCTTTCCCTGGGATGAAGTCTTCAGGATTAATTGCTCCTTAAAGGTGTCTTTAATAGATTATAGTATCGCATTCGATGATAATGTGTAAGAGGGTTTCGTCCTACCTGTGTTATAAAAAAAAATAATCGTTGGGAGAAGAAGAGGTGTCAAATTTGTAAGGAAAAAAAATTTAAAAGATGGATAGTTGTAAGAATGAAAGAAAGAAAATATATTGTTGTCAATTAATAAGTTTAAGTCTTGTTAGATAAATAAAGACTTTTTGATGTCTGATTTAAGTCTACTTTATCTTTTTTTTTTTCAATCAGGTGGCTCTGTAATAGTCTCTACCTTTTAGGGCTCATCCGGATAGCTCCCAAGGGAACGGAGAATGGTCTAGGTAAAATGCGCCACCTGTTTTGGTGCCCTAAAGGTTACGGCAGAGACCGATCTAAAAACAAAACAGGAAATCTAAGAACTCCAAGAAAACACCCAAAAAAATTTCAAAAACAAGTATCTATATTTTTACGTGTTACGGTGTAAATGTAACCACCGAGAGTGGCCCAGCGCTTCTCTGTTCGAAGGAATAAACCTGGGACAGTCAGCTGGTTTTTTAAAATTCAAAACTAAATAATTAGTCTAATAAAATGAGTAATTTTAGTTTAATCAGTGTGTTTCGACTATAGTACTAAATATACAAATGCGATTTAATATAAATGACAACTATATATATATATATATATATATATATATATATATATATATATATATATATATATATAAAATTTGTATTAAGTGCACGTAAATAGGCCTGTTTACCTGAGTTAACAAATGTGCCTTTTTACATATGTGAAAGATATCAACTGCATATGGTTGCAAGATTTGATTAATTGTACCATATGAGGAAACACAATAGATCTTACCAAGGTAAGTACACTGATTATTCATTAATTTTATATCCAAAAAGAAAAGAAACATACAACGGCTTTAAATTTTACAGGCGATGTCGAAGGCATTAAAGTCTATAATTCCCTGAAAACGACACAGACACATAAAACCTGATTAACGGCGGCTTCTTGATGTCCTGATGTTGAGGCTCTGGATCACTCGGTGTGGTGGTATGTGCAGCATGCAAGGCAGGTACTGTAGAGACATCCGCAAGAAGGCCCGAGTGGTCTGGTATGTACAGCAGCCAAGGCAGGTGCCGTAGAGAAGTCAGCAAGAGGGCAACGAAAGGAAAAGGAAAAAGGGAAAAAAAGGAGAAAAAAAGAAAAATTTGATGTCGGGTTTGTCTCCCAAACTGACCAAACCAAATCAGCATACAACTTTTAACAACACAGTGACTATAAATTTGGTCAAGGACCCGAATCTTTCAATTCAAAACTAGCAAAATTGCCAAGTGACCTTTCCGTTACAACTCTGCAAGGAAAGTGTCCTTATCACTCCAAGATTTTTTTCATGTCCCCAGAAACACGTCCACGGAAACGGCGGGAAAAGATACAGGGATCTGTATATTGACTGACAATTGACAAGTCATCAAAACAATGAAAAATAAAAATATGAAATTTTAAAATCATTATAAGAAATTTTATTAGCAAGTAACTAGGACAATTGTGGTACGTTCAAAATTTTATAGCAATAAAAAGGCTTTGGCTGAAGTAAAGCTATCTCGCAAGAAAAGTCGAGTAGATTCTAACCTTAAACTTTATTTATATTTGACACTAAGGTAGTTTTTCCATTTTTAGCTTAATAGACTCTTTCATAGTCGCACGATAACTGACACAATGGGAAAATTAAACTACTTAGAAGACATAGAAGATCCAACAGTATCCAGAAAGCTTCCACTCAGAAATCTGCCGATCCTGCAGCCAACTGATTATCTACTCACTCGAGGTCTCACGATGAAGGTTACAATAACCGTAAAATACAATTTAAATTAAGAATTTCTAACTAAATATTCTATACCGAGCCACTCTGTACAAGACTAATACCTTTCTATATTTTAGGTACAAAGGAGAGAAGCCTTAGGAACTCAACATAACAACAACAAGGACTATCGAACAATGACCATCAACTATAATACCATAATTGTGAACTCAAATTCTAATAAACAAGATATACTGCCAACGTTTTCTTTCATTTGTAAATATGTTCCCAAAACAAAAAAAAAACAAAACACATAAATGATGAAGGAGGTAAGCGTAAAAATTACTATTTTAGATCGGAAATTACACAGGAAAATTAAAACCGTAACACCTGATGAGTCTTTATAAACACCCATTGTCTGTAGGTATTTCTCTAAACTACACTGATGTAATGGTAGTTCTGGTTGGAGTTCATTCATAATACCGCCAGACAAAGACAGATATTCTAGTGATCTTATAAATAAATTTTTGTAGAAACAGCCTATTTTTTTCTTTGGTTACCCTCTGGTTATATCGTGTAGTTTAGAAAACCAAAAAAAGGTTAATATCTCTCGATCTTAGCCAAGAATTTTAAGTTTGAATATACAGCGTTATTTTCCTAGCAACTTTTAAATAAATACAGCCATTGCACTGTAACGGAAATAGCTTCTTACCTTCGGTAGTCTGCCCTATCAGCATTATTCTAAACAGTGTCGAGAAGTAATCCGAGGAATTTGGCTTCTTGAATAATTCAAAATTATTTGGTAAATCTTTAGAAAATGTGTCTAGGATTATTTCTTAATGAGGACTTATGGTGAGCTTACCGATTTTAATAATAATTTGGTTTAAATATTCTAACCTGACCGAAAAAATATATAAGTTGAATAAAATTTACTTGATTAGTTATATTTTATAAAAGCAAATACAAAAAACAAATTTGTGTCAAATATTTCTTATATTTAATTTTCTGATGAACTATTTTTTAATTACAGAGCGAAACAATTTAATTTAAATTGTAGTAGGTCACAAAAAAAAATAGTAAATTTTAACTTAGTGGTCTACAGGACTAAAAGCTTACAGTGTTTTTTCATATATCTCTTCTATGTGAACAAGTAAGTTGTCTTAGTCAAGTTTAGAAACATGTTTACTAGTTTGTTTTCTCGGTAGAAACCTTCTGAATTGATTGATCCCTGACAATGTTTCCAACAGGTTAAGCTTTACATTCAAGGATAAAGTTCTGTTTCGTCCTCTTCGTTAAATAGTATAGAAGATAATTCTTCATTATAAAAGCCCATTTTGTTCTTTAAAATACGGTAAATAATATTTATAAAATAATTTTCCTTACCTAGATCTCCATTTTACTAGTTGATCATGTAGTTGAATATACGTTTTAAGAAAGAAGGAAACGTGCGACCACCTGCGCACTATAAAGGCATCTTTTGGAGGAATATAAGGTAGATAGATAAAAATAAGTGTAACTAGAGAAGATTCAAATTTGCCAGTTATAGTTCAGAAGTGACCAGGAGGGAGGTTAATGTCTGAAAAAGCCTACTGATTTTGGAAAGCACATGAATTTAATTTTTGTCCCAGCGTTTTTGAAAACAAAATTTATATATATATATATATATATATATATATATATATATATATATATATATATATATATATATATATATGAAGTAAAATACGAAACAGTGAATGCAAACTTTGCTCCATCATATCCTTTCTGTGTTAGAGGTTGCACAGTTAAAGTAAATTGTAATAAAACACAATTCATCCTATTCCACCACCATCGAGATAGTGACCTACCTGTACCACCATACCGAGAAGAAAGTCAAAGCTTACCCTCCTCGCCATAGTGATACGGCAGAGATACATGTTTCGTCTCTCACTAAACTCATCAGGGTACCGACATGCACCTGGCTGTGCAAAAGACAGATCGGAAGGAAGCATGCAACACTGAACGCGGCTTCGCTGACCTCTCGTCGGATGGCTTATATATGTTTATACGGCTTTCACGGATACCTCCGTGTGAGATGCATTAGCAGTGGTTATATCCACATTATGCTGTTGTAGTGCTGAAATCACATTCAGCAAACGTACAACTATATGCAACTCCGTACATAAGTGAAGTAAAATACGAAACAGTGAATGCAAACTTTGCTCCATCATATCCTTTCTGTGTTAGAGGTTGCACAGTTAGAGTAAATTGTAATAAAACACAATTCATCCTATTCCTCCACCATCGAGATGGTGACCTACCTGTACCACCATACCGAGAACCTTTATGTACCATAGCAACCTCTAACACAGAAAGGATATGATGGAGCAAAGTTTGCATTCACTGTTTCGTATTTTACTTCACTTATGTACGGAGTTGCATATAGTTGTACGTTTGCTGAATGTGATTTCAGCACTACAACAGCATAATGTGGATATAACCACTGCTAATGCATCCCACACGGAGGTATCCGTGAAAGCCGTATAAACATATATATATATATATATATATATATATATATATATATATATAATAACAGTATGGTAAATTTCTATCCTAGTAGCAGTTTACAGTTCATTTTAGACAGGAATTTAAGAAACAGTAACATAAAGGAAAATAACATCTCCTAAAGTTAATTAGTATCTGACTAAATATAATGTGTTTTACCATATGAAATGATAAGTGGAGAAGATAGCTAACCTCAAAATTAATATAGATTTAAAACGTTCCCTATAAAAAATTGAAACTCTTAAGTTGTGTATTGCAAATGTTAAGGTCAATAAATCAATAAGCTGTAGGCGTTAAATTAAAAAATATTACAAAAATTTACAATATATATTAAATTTCCGGATGTTTTCATATCCATTTTCGAAAAATACAGTGAGGCTAAAAATAGCCAGCCCAGGGAGATAAGTGGGTTCGTTATTTTCAACATCCTCCTGCATAACACGCTACTGAAGCCCAGCAAACAAACCTAAAATTTGCATTTAATCCAAATACACCGTTCGTCCTCCAAGCGTAGCAAGTTAAAAAAAACTAAAAACAAATGCATTATGACTGTCGAAGTAAAAGTTAATTCTAATTTAAATGCTGTTAGATACAATATTCAACAAAAGAAACCTGACACAAAGCAACAAACGGATTTAAACCGATAGTTTTAAATTATTTAGAACGGAATAATCGATTTTCGCTTTTAAACTTTGTTTCGAGGGAAACTCTTAAGGATATCGTTATACTATTGTAAGGTTTATTATTATTAAATACTGAAGAGTTAAAATTTGTGACTGTTCAGTAGAAAAATCATTTTATTTTAAATTAAAAAATATACTCCGTTACAACAGGTAGAAAACAAAACAATTAATAGAAAAATCATAGTTTTTGGGGTTTAAACAATACTATATTAGAAGTATTTTCCACCATGAGAGATATTAAGTTTAGTTAACTTAATATCTCAAAAGATTAAAACATGGAATGAGCTCAGACAAGCACGTGAAGAACTTTTCATAAAATGGATTCAGTGTTATAATTATTATTTATGGAGACCCTAGCCAACAACACCTACAATACAAGGACAAAACGCTGATTTGTGGTGTTATTACCCAGATTCATGAAAATAATAAATTATTACCGGCTTTTTTTTGGATTTATGTATTTGTTTATTTTTAAATTTAGTTATTGTTTACGATAATCACTATTTAATTTTTTTAACTTATTTTTTAGTAAATTAAGTGTTAGCAAGGTTAACAACGTAGGTGAGAAAAATTACAGCAATTTGTCTAAAATGTTTTGTTGTAGTTTTTTTTAGATGATTTTTTGCATCATCGAATAACAAAATTTGTCAAAGATTATGAGTAGCTAGGTGCTGAAAAACTTTTTTACATTTCACCATTGGATTATCTAGACATTTTTTCTAATACACTGTGTACAATCAATTTGTACATTTATTTAATTTCCTTGTATGACCTATGCTTAATCAGTTACTTTTTCTGCCATAGTACTTCTTAATTCTAGTATTAGTAATATAGGAGTTTGTGTTTGAGTTACGCCCATTTGGATGTTTCCATGCTGCTCTTTGGCGCTTGGTTTCTGGATCGTATTGAAAACACCACGTTTCATCACCAGTCACAATGGTGTACAAGAAGTTTGGATTCCTTTTTGAGTTCTTTAGGATGTCCTTCGAATAGTAAATTCTGAGCAATTTTCAGCCATCAGTCAATTTTTCCGGAACAACGTGGAAACAGACTCTACGGAGGACCACATGATGTTTTGGACTTACTCAATTCCATTTCTATTAATTTTAATGAACGAAGAATCTGGGCGATCTTTCATGAATTCACGCACAGTTTTGATGACATTTTCGATGACAAATATCGATTGGCCGATATGTTGGTCTTCAATTAAATCTTCACGGTTATATTTTGAAAAATAAGGATTTGCTGCTTAACAAAAAAACTAGCTTAACTGAGTAATTAAAATTGCAATTAATTTCCGCCAGTGAAACTCAGAATTTTTGCTCTCTAATGAAATCTCAAAATTTTATCATGAAATATACTATATTATTACCAACTATGAACGCCTTACCAAATCCTGGCAACACCCTGTAAGGTACCTCAGTTCAGACTTACCTAATGATTGTCCTACTGCTGACTGGAGTTTACCTATACGCTAGCTCATCTCAGGGTAGATCCGTTGTTTTTATATTTTTCCACTATTTTTAATATATTGCCTGAGTAAGTTTTATAAATGTCTAAATCGGGAAAAAGGCGCCACCAAATTTTACTTTAGAATGAGCCCTAATGATTATACTACGAGCAATTGTAGTAAAGAAAACTTGGAAAAGAATTAAAATTTAATATGTCACATCCAGGTAAATAAATCGCAAAGTCTAAGTACTTAAAAGTATCCTAATTTAAAATTATAGGAAATAAAACCAATTAAATAGAGGCCAATACATTTATTCCTCACAGTATATCCCTTCCCAGATAATAAGTACAACCCCTGGAAAAAGTTATCACCTGTGTGAATTATTGCAAGCTCCTCTAATGGGGCTATCTAATAGAAGTGCGATTACAAATGTTAAATTGAAATAGAGAAACCTTGTTGACTTAGTCGAAAGTTATTGTCTTTCTATGATGTAGCAAAATGTGAATATTTAAACAAAAGAATAGTAAATTAAACTTGACAGTGTCCTGCACAGTGAACGGCAAACCGATCCAAAAATAAACAATTCAACTACACTTGGAAGGTTTACGTCGACATAGCCCAGTTATAGAAGATAAAGACGCTCTCTATTTTAAACTGGACCATGAAGTTCCATAAGCCCAACAATGCAGGAGACTATCAACTTTGCAGCAATAAAAAAAAAATAAGCAATATCAAATAAGCTACAAAAATATCTGCAAAGAGAAAGAATTAGAAAATAGATAAGGAGAGAGATAATGAGTGTTTAAATGACAGTTAATAAAAATATAAGCAATAGAAAATTACAAAAAAAGAAGTGATAGATAATTACAAAAATTAGATCATAGAAATCAACTTATAACTGTCGCTGAAGTGGTTAAAATCTTAATAAAATTTTACTGAAAAGTATGTTACAAATTTGTACAAAATAACTAGTTTCCAAAATATTCAATTGTTAACCAATTGAAATTTTCAATAAATGTGTCACTATAATATTCATTATTTTAAACAATAATTAAATGGGTACTTGGCCACTCTGGGACTCTAAAAAAAAAATGGAACCATAATAAAAACCTCAATTACAGTAAAGTATCGCAAAAATAAAACATTTAAATTTGAGGCTGTAGCGCAACGAAGTCGACTGCGTTTCACCTTACATAGTTTACTGGTTCGCCGCAAATATATGATATGGTAAATTACCAAAAGATAAATATCATTAAAAAAAAATATTAAAGTCCAGATATTTAAAATCTATTAATTAGAAAGGTTCAAAAACATATACACAAGAATCCCCTACCTGTTAGCCCTCTAGGTAATCGAACAGAAAACTGTGTTTAGATAACTAAACGATTCAAAATACAGGTTTAATACCCATTAGGCTTAACAATCAGAAACTCTTGTGCACATACTTTGGCTAAAATTAGGCACTTAGCTGAATCACTTTAAAACAGGTGGTTGAACAAGGCCTGTGACATAGACGGCTTCCCCAGACAGGACGTTGACCTGGCTCAAGATGGAGATTGTCCCTTTCAGAGGCTCACAATCCCAGAAGTGCAGCACGAAAACCCAACCTGTACATTATAAATATCCATCCAAAAAAAGACTGAAGAAATCCAAAGACATAATTATTCCAAAGACATATTGTACTTATCCCAAAGACAATACTGTAGTTATTTCTAAGACATATTCATTCCAAAGACCCTCGAACTCAAGAAAATGTTGGCATCTGTTAACTGATAAGCCGTTGTTTCTGGCTGGCTGAAGAAAATAATCGCCAAACTGGCTGTAGAGTGAAACGACCAAAATCACCAAAAATTGTTTGCACCCCGACTCGGTTTTGTTTCTTTAATCGGCCGTTTAAGACCAAATCCCTTAACTTGGGAAAGAATTAAAACTAAAACCACGTCTTCACGCTCTTGCGTCAGATAGCCAAAAGAGAACGATTTCTCTCAAATCACTAGCACATTTCTTCCAACGGAAGTTACCAAAAAACTTTATAAAAAGTCTATCAAAAATCTATCCAAAAAAAATAACCTTAATCTCGTAGCCATAATCTCGAACCCTTGACATTTATCATACAATTTGAACTACTTCCGGAAAATATATGCAAAAATTCTTCTATCTCAACTTTAAACTGGCCAGTACTAAAATCAGACCGAGACAACCAATATCTTAATAATCTAACCTGCCTCGTCCTACAAAATGAATACCCAATAACAAACTACTTAATGGGTTCGAAATATTTAAAAATAAAATCCAATTAAGTTCAAATTAGTTCGAGGGTCTAATTTCAAATATTTTAATTACCAAAAATTCTAATTAGTAAAGAAAAGGGAAATATTCAATTATTAAACTAAAAACAACATAATGAAAAAAGTCAATACCATCTCATTTTAAATTTAGCATTTCGATAATATTCAACTGATGGGCCATCTTATAGGCAACCCTAAAAACTTTTCACGCAAGTTATAAATTACAGAAATATGTTAAGTTTCGATGTCAATCAAAATTTCAAAATGTAAACAAAAGGAATGATTTGAATATAGATGAAACCAATATTAATGAATGAAAAACAAAAGGTAATCATTAGTTTTATAGTGGAAAACATCGTTTACTGTAAATTTACGTACAAAACAAAAATCTATTTATGACTTTAGTAATTTGAACCTGTAATTTAATCTTGAAAAATGTAAACAAAAATATTTATTATTTAAACCCAATTTTTAACCGTAACAATTTAAAGCACATATATCACTCGTAGACACTACTAAAGAATAAATATTAATCACCATATATTTCTTTCATAAGCTAATGTGTTTCGTTAAAAGTTTTACTAAGTTTAAAACAGTACCTAATGCTGGCTCTCTGTTCAATATTCATTTTTGAAGAAATGTGACACATACAAAACAATGTCACTTACAGAGAATAGAAATTACTCGGCTTCTAATCGTCCATTGCTCATAAAATTCTGCATGAAAGTCAGTGAAGGATGTAGCTCCCAACTTAGATAGATATTGCTAGGTGGCGCCACTAGAACGCGCTATTTTTAAAAAGTCCTGTTTACTTTAGAAAGTACTATGTATAAAACTACTGAACCTACGATTTATAGTAATTAAATGGTGAAAAATCTTAAGTATATGTTGTCTTTATGTACCATAGCATTATCTCTTAATTTATCATGTAATATTTATCTTTATTCTATTGTACAGGGTGAGTCAACGATTGGATGGAGTAGGTTTGTGCCTTTTCGGTGAAATTAACAAAGAAACTATATTTATTGTTTGATACAGTTTATTTTTACGCAGATTTTAAAAATATTTAGGACTCTACAGGGTGAGCCAAAAAACTAGGACAGCATAAAGTTGTATTTTTTTAAATAGAACACCCTATATACGAATCGTATTTTCGATTTAGCTTATAACTTTAAATCTTTTTTAATAAGGGTTTACTATAACAAAACTTTATAGTTTCTGAGATAATTAAGTTTAAAGAAAAAAAGTCACATTTTCAAGCATCAATTCAATCCTAAATAACGTTTTCAATTTTGTGACAAATATATTCAAATTTGGAATTTAGCAAGGCCAAGGACAAGTTAACATAATTTTTACCTAATATTTGCAATAAAAGCTACAGGGTGTTGAACACATCGGCTCAAATTTGAACAAGTTTAAATGAATAAATATCTTTTTTTTTTAAATGGTACACCCTGTATATTTTCATGTTATTTAATAGATTAATAAAAACCCTAAAAGTTTTGTTCAATATATCCTATACCTATTTATAATAGTTTTTGAGATATTTCAGTTTTCCTTATTTTCCATACTTTTTTGCAGAAATAGTCTTCATTATCATAGTAGCCATGTAAAATAATAAAAAGAAACTACAGAAACAAACAGAATGTGGTTAAATATGATAAAATACATTATTCGTTATATTACAACGGCAATAGTTTAATTAAACATAATGTGAAAAAATTAACACAACAATAACGACAAGGCAAATACATATTTACTTTTATACTAAATTGAAACAAAAAAATTACCTATTAAATACTGAGATTAATTATTTCTTTTTAATAAGTGTTCGAATAAACGACCCTCTTGTGCAATGCACAAATTTAGTCTTTTTTGCAGATTTTCTCGGACCCTGGACAAAATTAGTGGCGTTATTATTCTACAGGTATCCCTAATCCTGTTTCGCATATGTTCCACTGTTGTTGGTGGATTAACATACACCTTATTTTTAATATAACCCCATAGGAAGAAATCTAATGGGGTGATGTCGCAAGACCTTGGTGGCCACTCAATGAAACCCCCACGTCCAATCCATTTTTGCGGATATCGTTGGTCCAGAAACGCACGAACTTCACGATGGTAATGCGGAGGCGCACCATCGTGCTGGAACTACATACTGTCGAGCTCATCCCTGTCGAGACCTTGAAGCAGTTGGGGTAGTTCTTCTTGTAGAAAGTTCAGGTAACTATGGCCATTTAGTGGTTCTTTAAAAAAGTGGGGTCCAATAATTCGATTATGATGAATACCACACCAAACATTTAATGACCAGTGGTTTTGATGTTGCACCTATCTAATCCAAAATGGGTTTTCTGTGGCATAATAATGCATGTTGCGTCTATTTACGGCACCGTTACTTCTAAAAGTAGCTTCATCACTAAACATTACCTAGCATAATAAATTTGGATTTAATTGAATCTCCGCATTTATTGTACGACAAAAGTTTACATGACTTTCAAAATCCTGTCCATGCAATTCTTGGTATAATTCCATGTGATATGGATGATACCTATATTTCTTGGTAGTACGATTAGCGGTGGATTGTGATGTTTCACATAATGCTGCTAACTGACGGCTACCAATATAAGGTTTTCCTGAACATTTAACAATACTTGTAGTTCTTTTTCTTCATTAGTTACTGGTTTGTTGACCAGTTTACGTTTTGGATAATCAACAGTACCAGAAGAATCAAATCTTTGCATTAAGTTTTGAAAAGTATGGGTATTAGGTTGGCGTCGATCAGGATACTTCATTTTGTAAATTCTTTGAGCAAGAAGGCAATTTTTTTGAGCCTCTCCTATTGTATAAATCATATATATTAACTCATTCTTTGGAAAATTCATTTTACAATATAAGATGAATGCAAAAAAAACCAAACTACACTACATAAAAACCAAAAGAAGCGATTGCGGTTATAAATTTGACACACAGAAAAATGTTCTTTTACATTGTTTTTGCCATGGCTACTATGATAATGAAGACTATTTCTGTAAAAAAGTATGGAAAATAAGAAAAACTGAAATATCTCAAAAACTATTATAAATAGGTATAGGATATATTGAACAAAACTTTTAGGGTTTTTATTACTCTATTAAATAACGTGAAAATATACAGGGTGTACCATTTAAAAAAAAAGATATTTATTCATTTAAACTTGTTCAAATTTGAGCCGATGTGTTCAACACCCTGTAGCTTTTATTGCAAATATTAGGTAAAAATTATGTTAACTTGTCCTTGGCCTTGCTAAATTCCAAATTTGAATATATTTGTCACAAAATTGAAAACGTTATTTGGGATTGAATTGATGCTTGAAAATGTGACTTTTTTTCTTTAAACTTAATTATCTCAGAAACTATAAAGTTTTGTTATAGTAAACCCTTAATAAAAAAGATTTAAAATTATAAGCTAAATCGAAAATACGATTCGTATATAGGGTGTTCTATTTAAAAAAATACAACTTTATGCTGTCCTAGTTTTTTGGCTCACCCTGTAGAGTCCTAAATATTTTTAAAATCTGCGTAAAAATAAACTGTATCAAACAATAAATATAGTTTCTTTGTTAATTTCACCGAAAAGGCACAAACCTACTTCATCCAATTGTTGACTCACCCTGTAAAGGTACCTTATGTAGACGAGCAAGTGATATTAAAACCGTATTCATGAGAATTTTCAGATGAAAGTTAAAAATGATCTTAGAATAAATTTTGCTGTTTAATTATAAATTTATTTGATTTTTTTTATTATAAAACTATAATGTTATTTTTTTTTATTTAATGTTTGTATGGTATTTAGAGGTGAAATACTGAACTATAATAACTCCCAGATGCAAATAAATATTCATAGGTATACTTTTATGTTATTCGAATTTGTGTCACATAAAATATATTCTATTGTTTAACATGATGTTTCCAAATTCAATCTTGTAAATCAAATTTAAACGATATAACTTTTCCCCTGTTCCAACTTTCATTATTATTTAAACATATTCATACCGACACGTAACACGGCAAGGCGGAAAATTTAACATTTCTGCGTTACACGCATAAAAATATAATCTCAATTTATGCTAAAGCAATTTGAATATTGATATTAATATTTCATGGAACACGGAAAAACAAAAAAATATAATACAAGGATTATTTTTATCTATATCGTGTTCTATGACATTTGCTAAGTTTGCCGTTATGTTATTTTCCCTGTTCTAAATGTTTAACATTTTTTATTTATTTTTAGTGATATCAAGCTATTTCTCATCAATGGATTCAATTCATCTTTCTTTTTTATTGGTGGCTTCCAGTCTGTGATATGTGAACCTTGTTTTTGTTACGTGAACATTCACCGGGCCTAGAGAAATCCAGAGACGTCTTTTCTGAACTTATTTAAGTAAAAGTAGGCGTGTTCACATTGCGAAAGTGGGTCTGACTCAAAACAAAACGATGACTAAATTTTACTATGAGGTATATCGCATTTCCCTTGCCCAGCGATACAGGTATAGACCATACCGGCGAAGAAGAAGGGTTTTAGTACTGTGGATACAATGCAAGTGGTAACTCCCAGTTGGGTCAGGCTTAGGTGTGGCTAAATAATAATTCGGAAGTAAACATGTAGACTTTAAAATCATATGTAACCCCGGTGGGTAAAATTACAGATTCTGAATCCCATACTGATGAAATACCAGTCAACCTTACGGTTCCTGGGGGAGGTACAAACGTGATCATTAGAAAAACAAGAAACAAAGAAACAGGGCCAAATCAGGTAGCCTGAATATAAAACATAATAATAATTAGTGCAAAAGAACTTTTTAACCGACTTCTAAAAGAAGGACGTTCTCAATTCGTCGACTATGTATTTTTTTTTTTATGTACACCGATTATTCCGGAACGGCTGCACCGATTTGAATGAATTTTTTTACGTTATGTAAAGGAAGTTGCTGCGGTGGTCCCATATTTTTTTAGATGATATTGGTGCAGTAACATCCAAGATGGCGCTTACAATATGGCGGCCAAAAAAATTAATTTTGTCCGATTTTCTCCAAAATTGGTACGGAGGAATTTTCGGTGTTGTACCCAAAGAATCTGAAATTATTTAAAATAAATTCAAAATGGCGGATCCAATATGGCGCACAAAATAATTTAATTTAGTCTGATTTTCTCCAAAATTGGAAAGGGGGAGTTTTCGAGGTTGCACATAACGAATCTGATATTACTTTTAAAAAATTCAATATGGCGGATCCAATATGGCCGACAAAAAAATCAATTTTGTCCGATTTTTACCAAAATTGGTAAGGCGGAGTTTACGGGGTCGTATATGACGAATCCAAAATAATTTTTAAAAAATTCAATATGGCGGATCCAATATGGCGGACGAAAAAATCAATTTTGTCCGATTTTCTCCAAAATTGGTATTGGTGAGTCTTCGGAGTCGCATATGATGAATCTAAAATAATTTATAAAAAATTCAATATGGCGGATCCAATATGGCCGACAAAAAATTAATTTTGTCCGATTTTCTCCAAAATTGGTACAGGGGAGTTTTCGGGGTCGCATATGACGAATCTAAAATAATTTTTAAAAAATTCAATTTGGCGGATTCAATATGGCCGACAAAAAAATCGTTTTTGTCCGATTTTCTCCAAAATTGGTAAGATGGAGTTTACGGTGTCGCATATGACGAATCTAAAATAATTTTTGAAAAATTCAATATGGCCGATCCAATATGGCGGATGAAAAAATCAATTTTGTCCTATTTTCTCCAAAATTGGTACGGGAGAGTTTTCGGGGTCACACATGACGAATCTAAAATTATTTAAAAAAAATTCAATATGGCGTATCTAATATGGTGGATAAAAAATTAATTTATTTTCTTTAAATATCGATATTGGAAGGTTTTGGGGCCTATATTACCAATCTTAAATTAATTTGAAATTTAAGATAGTGGATTTTCTATGACAGACTAAATATTCGTTTGACCCAATTTGATTGGTATTTGGAAAACTCTAAAAACTAAAGAATTTTTAGTGGTTCATTTTAGGGTGATTTACAACTTTGGATAAAATTGTTACTTTTTTGCCAGATTGGAATCATTGCGAAGTACACGAATCTCGATTAGTACTTAGTTCAAATAATTTATGAATATCATAATGAATTCTAAAACTAAAAATAGAAAAATAAAATTTTTATAAAAAAATTGAACCGACTTTTAAAAAGTGAAAAATAACTATAAATTTTTATATGAAATTGAACTTTTTGAAGTCGGCGCCAAATTATTTGTACACGAAATAAATAACTACTAATATATACAAATTATGGTAAAAAAGCAATTACAAATTTAGTATTTTTAATCTGTTTATGCAAATCACATTTTGTCATGTATTAGTTTGGCGCCGACTTCAAAAAGTTCAATTTCATATAAAAATGTATAGTTATTTTTCACTTTTTAGAAGTCGGTTCAATTTTTTTATAAAAATTTTATTCATTTTAATACAGTACGTTGTTCAGTGAAGATATGAGCAGTTCTTAGTCAGAAAAGGATCTTTTTCTATTGAGTTTAATTGCCGGTATGGAAGAAGAAGAACAAACAAAGAAAGAATGCCAAGTTAATAATATTAATCAAAATAGGGAAACTTACGGTGAATTTCATTACTAGTTTAATAAACTTAGATACGATAAAAAGAAGTTGTTTAAACATTTACGTATATCAGAAGAAACGTTTTATAAGCTTCTAAGTTTGTTAAGGGATTCAATGGAACAAGAAAATACTAGATTTCGAAGGGCTTTGCCTATTCAGGAGACTTGCTGTCTGTATGAGGTATTTATTTAGCTTGGCCTACATGTATCTTCCAGTTTTGGGATAAAATGCGAGTTATAATAGAGTTTGGTGACCCTACACACTACTCCTTTAAGACCTTCTATATAAATACTTAGAAAAGGAGTAAATAACATATTAGTTATGTTGATATCTATTTATTATTATGTTTAGTCAATACCTAATTAAAAAAATACATATAACCTGGTGTTCATGTAGGTGACATAGATGCATCTTCTTCGAAGTATTGGGACGGCATGTTGTAAGGCGTTTCCAGTGGTATTTGGACTGAATTATGCTGACTTCCCCCTACTAGATTATGACATATTAATTATTGTGAATATATATTAACTGTCATATCCGTCCATGTTTGCAAAGATGATTGTTGTGGATATATAGGACTTCCATGTTTCAATGTTTGCAAACTTGATTGCTGAGAGTATATGACGTATGCTTCCTGATTTGGTAGACTTAAAGAAGAAAGTGCCGAAGAATACAAGATAAGAGATTGGTGAACTCTGTTGCATGATAGTGCTGATTTATTGCTGAAATGTGTAGCGTGCTGAATCGAAGAAAACGGTTGCAAGACTTTTGATTAGAATATGACATTTAGTAAAAAGTACACATTTTAAAATATGTATGCGTTAATATTAAATAAATGTAATACGTACCAACAATCCTTTACCTCACGTTCAGTTGATGTAACCATTCTGTGTAAAACGTAATAAATATATGTGTATATTTCTCTTCGAAACTTACAATAAATAAGAAATGTTTGCCATTTTCAAATCACTTTAAATCAAATTTTTATCCAAACTTCCGATAAAAATGCGCTCCGAATTTCAAATTTCAAATTTATCTCGATTTATTACACTTTGTTTGACTTTTCGAACTAAACTATTTATATCACTTATAAGCTAATAATACTTTATATTTCAACAGTCTCTGTGAATCGACCTAATCCGCTTTGATTAATTCTTCCTTTCTCTGCTATTTACTCTTAAAATATCTTCCTCAAATACGTGTCATTGACAGAATTTCATTTATAAATTTTTATTTTTAGATTTCTAATTTATATTTGGTACACACATCTAAGCGAAAATAATTTAAAGTAACTACCTGTTTCGGCATAGCACATATAAAATAACCACTTGGGTTGATAACAATCCCCTAGTTTTTCTATAACTATACATCTTTTAAAATGCCGGTAAGGAAATTTTCAAAATATAATTAAAATAATTAATATTATATCAAAACTTAGTCCTAATTTATGAGCAAATGATTAAAAGACATGTGTACGTATGGGTGCATGTGTCTGAGGGTGTCCGACCGTGTGTACGTGTCTCGAGGGTGTCCGAGCGTGTGTACGTGTCTCGAGGGTGTCCGAGCGTGTGTACGTGTCTCGAGGGTATCCCAGCGTGTGTACGTGTCTCGAGGGTGTCCGAGCGTGTGTACGTGTCTCGAGGGTGTCCGAGCGTGTGTACGTGTCTCGAGGGTGTCCGAGCGTGTGTACGTGTCTCGAGGGTATCCCAGCGTGTATACGTGTCTCGAGGGTGTCCGAACATGTGTACGTGTTTCGAGGGTGTCCGAGTGTGTATACGTGTCTCGAGGGTATCCCAGCGTGTGTACGTGTTTCGAGGATGTCCGAGCGTGTGTACGTGTCTCGAGGGTATCCCAGCGTGTGTACGTGTCTCGAGGGTGTCCGAGCGTGTGTACGTGTCTCGAGGGTATCCCAGCGTGTGTACGTGTCTCGAGGGTGTCCGAGCGTGTGTACGTGTCTCGAGGGTGTCCGAGCGTGTGTACGTGTCTCGAGGGTATCCCAGCGTGTGTACGTGTCTCGAGGGTGTCCGAGCGTGTGTACGTGTCTCGAGGGTGTCCGAGCGTGTGTACGTGTCTCGAGGGTATCCCAGCGTGTGTACGTGTCTCGAGGGTGTCCGAGCGTGTGACGTGTCTCGAGGGTGTCCGAACGTGTGATGTGTCTCGAGGGTGTCCGAACGTGTGTACGTGTCTCGAGAGTATCCCAGCGTGTGTACGTGTCTCGAGGGTATCCCAGCGTGTGTACGTGTCTCGAGGGTATCCCAGCGTGTGTACGTGTCTCGAGGGTATCCCAGCGTGTGTACGTGTCTCGAGGGTATCCCAGCGTGTGTACGTGTCTCGAGGGTATCCCAGCGTGTGTACGTGTCTCGAGGGTGTCCGAGCGTGTGTAAGTGTCTCGAGGGTGTCCGAGCGTGTGTACGTGTCTCGAGGGTGTCCGAGCGTGTGTACGTATCTCGAGGGTATCCCAGCGTGTGTACGTGTCTCGAGGGTGTCCGAGCGTGTGTACGTGTCTCGAGGGTATCCCAGCGTGTGTACGTGTCTCGAGGGTGTCCGAGCGTGTGTACGTGTCTCGAGGGTATCCCAGCGTGTGTACGTGTCTCGAGGGTGTCCCAACGTGTGTACGTGTCTCGAGGGTGTCCGAGCGTGTGTACGTGTCTCGAGGGTATCCCAGCGTGTGTACGTGTCTCGAGGGTGTCCCAACGTGTGTACGTGTCTCGAGGGTGTCCCGACGTGTGTACGTGTCTCGAGGGTGTCCCAACGTGTGTACGTGTCTCGAGGGTGTCCCGACGTGTTTACGTGTCTCGAGGGTGTCCCGACGTGTGTACGTGTCTCGAGGGTGTCCCGACGTGTTTACGTGTCTCTAGGGTGTCCCGACGTGTGTACGTGTCTCGAGGGTGTCCCAACGTGTGTACGTGTCTCGAGGGTGTCCCGACGTGTGTACGTGTCTCGAGGGAGTCCCAACGTGTGTACGTGTCTCGAGGGTGTCCCGACGTGTGTACGTGTCTCGAGGGTGTCTCAACGTGTGTACGTGTCTCGAGGGTGTCCCAACGTGTGTACGTGTCTCGAGGGTGTCCCGACGTGTGTACGTGTCTCGAGGGTGTCCCGACGTGTGTACGTGTCTCGAGGGTGTCCCAACGTGTGTACGTGTCTCGAGGGTGTCCCGACGTGTGTACGTGTCTCGAGGGTGTCCCAACGTGTGTACGTGTCTCGAGGGTGTCCCAACTTGTGTACGTGTCTCGAGGGTGTCCCGACGTGAGTACGTGTCTCGAGGGTGTCCGAGCGTGTGTACGTGTCTCGAGGGTATCCCAGCGTGTGTACGTGTCTCGAGGGTATCCCAGCGTGTGTACGTGTCTCGAGGGTATCCCAGCGTGTGTACGTGTCTCGAGGGTATCCCAGCGTGTGTACCTGTCTCGAGGGTATCCCAGCGTGTGTACGTGTCTCGAGGGTGTCCGAGCGTGTGTACGTGTCTCGAGGGTGTCCGAGCGTGTGTGTGTCTGAGGGTGTCCGAGCGTGTATGTGTGTCTGAGGGTGTCCGAGCGTGTGTGCGTGTGCGTGTGCGCGTGGGGTGCGCGTGGGCGTGGGCGTGCGCGTGGGCGTCTGTTGTCAATTTAAAATAAGCCAAGAACACTAATCTGCTTTAATAAAGAAGTAATTGGTTTCATATATAGCTTTTTTATATTTGTAAGAATGTGGGCACGTGTGAGAGCATGTGTGTTTGCATTCCCCCCCCTCCAAGAGCTTTGAGTTCAGGAAAATTCACCCGAATTTATCTATTATACTATAATTTATTCTAGAACTAGAGAGAGTAATAAATAATTTTTTTCTTCACAAACCACCTGTGTTCTTTAGTCCGGTGTCTTTGGCAAAATCTGTTAGACACATAAATTTTTCATAGAAATGGGTTAGATATTTTATAATCAAAAATATTGGTCTACTTGAATTGGATAACAATAGATAGTTGGAAGTGTGAAGTGTTAAAAAGGATTTTTATCCTTGTCATAGGCTTCGGAAGGAGGTTTATTTTATCACTAAAAGTTTATAGCATAGAATATTATTTCGCTAATAAACTTAAAATAAAAAGTCTTTATAATATTATTTTATTCATAAATAAAAGTGCCCATCTTATTACGCTTCATATCATTAAGAATACATCCGTTCGTTCGTTTGGTTTCTTGCAGAAGTTCGCAGACGTTTCGTCAAAATCTCATTTGGCATCTTCTGTGCTTGCTGGTTGTAGACCAACTGCAACAATTATATATATATATATATATATATATATATATATATATATATATATATATATATATATATATATATATATATATGACCCTATTTAGTATACTTTCACACTTCTGCAGTCGACAAGAAATGCATTAGTTTATTGAAGACATTTGATACTCTCGCTGACCACAGAGCTGTAAGAGTAATAATTAACTTAAATTTTCCGCTAGAAAAAAGCAGATAATTAGAAAAAAAGTATCCAATGACAGAAGAGTTAACAAAGTGGTGATGTCTAATTCAGATATTATCAGAGTGATGGAAAAAAGATCGTATGACAAGGATACAAAGCAATACCAACTAATTGATAGAAAAGAAAAAATAACGCAGAATACTAAACGAATTAAGAAATAAAGAAAACCAAGATGTGAAAGCAGTACGGACGATACTATCACGTGGAAGAACTAAAATTACCAAAATAAAAAACAACGATAGTAGGGTAGTAGCAAATAGGAAAGGGATAGCATGATAAATTCACCAATTATACTGAAACCTTTACACAACAGTATTGCTAGAACATCATCTTTCAAAAAAAAAAAGGATTATAAGTGTTGGTTCAGAAAAAATGGCAAAAACGATAACGCAATATACACTAACAAAAATGTAGAACAAGAAGTCTTCAGACAAAAACTACATTACATGTGCAGTGTTAAAAATGGGTAACAGGAAACAGCATTTAAAATCTTATTAAATAAGTGTTTAATAGAAAGAAATATGCAGAGCTTCTCGAAAAATGCAGAATTTATTCTGTC
Source organism: Diaprepes abbreviatus (assembly GCA_034092305.1). Lineage (NCBI taxonomy): Eukaryota > Metazoa > Arthropoda > Insecta > Coleoptera > Curculionidae > Diaprepes > Diaprepes abbreviatus. The sequence continues at coordinate 1,519,987 of JASJET010000217.1, forward strand.
GCATGAAAAAAGAGATATCTTAAACATAAAAAACACCTTATAAGCTTCTTATTTTATCTTTAGAAACAGATCTTTCAGATAATAAGCAATAAATTGACACAAAGTTCGACTATATAATAATATATTAACTGGCAGGTTTTCGAAAAAGATTTGGTAGGGTGGATCATCTTCAAACAATTCGAACACTGATAGAGAAAGTAAAGGAAAACAATGTACCACTATATTTGGTATCATTGAGCACCTTTCTGACAGCGTCGATGAAGATTTAAAGATAGGAAACGTGAAACTAGGGAGGGAAGATTGGCCGATAACATTGTTTTCATGAATGGTGATTTAAACGTACTTCAGGGAATGTTAATACAACTAAATAACGCGTCTGATCAAATTGGATCCAATATGAACTATGAAATAACAAAAATCTTCAATATTGATCGGAAATACATGATATTGAGAAACCAACATGCGATTTTTATCAAGTGCATTTATTTGAGACTCACCATTATGCTAGAAAAAGGAAATCAATTAGCACAGATCGAGAAAAGAATTGCTTTAAGTTGGGCAGCCTTTGGCAAGATTCAACAAGACAGAAAAATCTCAACAAATTTGCAAAAATCATTTATGAAAGTTGCATCTTGCTGGCGACAACCTATAGTGTGGAAAATATATAAAAAGGCAATGAACAACTAAGGCAATAGAAAAAGCAATGCTTTATATGAGTTTTAGAAACAAAATAACGCAGAAATAAGATGCAGAAAAAAATGATGGATGTTATGGAACTAATTACAAGGTTGAAAAGGCAATGGGCAGGACATGTTGCCAGACTGGACACAAACAAAAACGAGCACTGGAAAATCTCAACGATGGTGGGTGGATGACATAAGACAGGTGGCTAGCAAGCAATTGATAAGAAGGGATGAGTACAGGCTGAAAAAGAAGAGGAAGAAGAAACTTTTAGGGAAATATATGGAAGCTATAAAAACAGGCTGCTAAACCAGATCAAGGAAACCAACTTGTTCATCCAGAACAGATATAATATGCGGCATAACAAGCCTTAAGGCTACAGTGTAAGGGCATTTCAACTCTGGCTGTTATGTCATATAATGAATTAGTCTGTGTGGGACGAGATAACTGGAAAAATGAAGTTGAGCTTGGGCAGCATTTGAAAAACTAAAATTAGAATTGCATTCAGAGCTTTCAATGATTTTAAAAAGAAACATACGCATGCTTTTCCTGCTAACATATAGTGTAGAGACACTGATCTTGACAAAGAAGATTGATGGTAGGAATTACTCTCCGAAATAAAACTCGATACGAGACACTATACTTCTGTGTTTGAAATGGTACTGGACGCGTCATGCCGCTAGAATGACATATGATCAGTGGATGAAAAGGATAGTACAATGGAAGTATACAGAAATAAAGGATGACTCGTAAGACAGGGAAAGAGGGAAAAATTTGAGAGAGGTTTTTATTCAATCCAGTGGACAGTTTGACTTAATGATGATGATGATGATGATTTAAATAGATCAGTAGTTTTTGCATGCAATGGATTCATGAATTAGATAGAGTGCAATGATTCTGAAGTGATTTGGAAAAATAATAATTGTTGTGCCAATTAATATACGATTAACGGATGTATTCTGTTATCACTTTAATTATTAAAACATTTTTATTTGTATGTAAACAACAATTGATCCATTTTTAACATATTCAAGTAACAATAGAGAGTAAAAGTGATTAAAATTAGGACCATTCAATTGGATTGATATAGTTTCCGATCTACTCATTATTGAAAGTTTAGTACGTGAATGATACATAAAAAAGCTTGAATACTTTAAAATAAAATAAATTAAGTAATATCAGAATTTACATTGCTATAAAAAATTGTCTTTAAATATGATAAACATTCGAAGTAAAAAGTGAGAGAAACACGTCAACAAATCTACATATTTATGAGTAAGAAACGGCTTAATACTTTTCGCTTAAATGACAAGCAAACCTTGGAATACTTTTTCAAATAACACGGAACACAGTGGCAAAAAATGGGCATAAATTACAATATACTGCCCGCGGTCATAATCTGTTTAATCTCATTTTCTCGTTAGCGCGACCAAAACAGATTCTCGTGAATATGTATAAACAGGGTTGGATTTGGCCACTCTATCGCATAATACATGAGAAATGTATGTTCCCTTAATCTTGAAAGTATGCAGGATGGAAAAATAATTTACATATTTTGAACGGAGTCTAATGAGATAACGAATTAAATTACATAGTAGTCCTCATGACCTTAAAAATTTTAGGTTGATGAATTTAGAAATAAAAATTTGACAATCTAAAATTAACTCTAGTGATACTTTGTATAGAACAAGTAATGATTTATGTTTTATAACTAGATGTAATGTAAAGAAAATGTAACTAAAATTATGGTTATTAGAAAGAACATCAACACAAACGCCAAGTTTACAGAAAACGATGCACCATTGGAGAGAGTGGAGAAAATATGCTATCTGCAATGCAATATCATGGGATCACAGGTACGAAATAGGAACTTGTATTGAAAAAGCCAGAAGCACTTTTATTCGCCTTAAGAAAGTGCTTTATAACCTCTCTCTGAATATCAATATACGCATAAGAATTCTTAGATGTTACGTCTTCAGTGTTCTCCTCTACGGAGTCTTACCGAGGCTGCCGTCTAACGCTTAGAGGCATTCGAAAAGTGGTACTACCGACGCATATTATACGGGTCTCATACATACACTATACAACCAACATTACGATACTCGATAGGCTCAGAAAGGAAAACGAAATTATTACTACTATATAGAACAGAAAAGTGGCTTACTTTGGTCACATTATGCGTAATGATAAATACCGAATTCTGCAATTGATATTACAGGGCAAGATTGAGGGCAAACGGAGCCCTGGGAGCAGGCCTATATTTTGGCTGGTCAATCTTAGAAAATGAACTGGCTTAACGTCAACTGCTGCAGTAAATAGGATAAGATGGGCCAACGTGGTCGCCAACATCATAAGAATATAGGCACCTTTAGAAGAAGCAGAAAGAAAATGTTTTCTTTTTTATATAAATCATTTATATGTTATCCAAGTAACAAATAATAATAGGCGAATCTACATAATTGCAAAATGTCTGGGCTAACTAAATACTGCAAAACATATCGGGCTTCCTTGCATACATAAAATCTAACAAGTGTATATACAGAGAGCGTGGTACGCCATCTGGTGGCAGTGTTATTGAACTATAGGTGTATATATTAAAATGTTTTAGCAACTTGACCCTTCTCGTTTAAACGAAATAATGACAGATGGACTCACTTAGCCATTAAGGACTCATATATATGCAATAATTTTTTGGAAGCCCGATTATAGCTTCATAAATATTCCTCAGGCTTCATAGTATCTGTGAAGTGTATTATTTTAGGCTTAATAATTCTGGTTTATATATATATATATATATATATATATATATATATATATATATATATAATTTATTTTTGTATCTTAAACCTTTTGTTAATATCTTTCTATAATATTTTCTTAAGTATAGGTTATATAAATATATATATATATATATATATATATATATATATATATATATATATATATATATATATATATATGCCCTGAGTACATTTCAAAAAATTAATGTTGTTTATTATATGTAAATAAATATGGTGGAAGTACCTCAAAAACTTATCATAACTTGAGATGCATGATCATCATATTTTGTAACGAATATCATAATCTCAAGAGTATGATAAACCTGTTTCTTGTTGTTATGTCTTCCTCGATTCTTTATATCATCTCTGTGATTTGCCAATATTTAAAGTTTCCTAAACAAAAGGCAAACAGAAAATTTTTGTAATTTATATTGGACACACTATTAAATAAAACTTACCTGTCGTAGTAATAGTCCCTGTAACAAAAAAAAAGGATTAATGTATTAAATAAAATCATTTTAATGTTTTAAAAAGCTTAATCATTTCATACAAACGGTATTTATTTGCAATACTTTTGTTGTGCATTTATATCAAATATACAGGGTGAGCCATTTTAATCTATAGATCCAAATATCATTTAAAACACGCCATTTACAAAAAAAAATGTTTCAGATAAAAACTGTTAAGGTCATTTATTTGTACTAATGACCTTGATGTTGAGGCCGTTTTCAAGGTCATTTGAAGGTCCGGATGAACTTTTTAAATGGAAACCCCCATTTTTAATTACAGAAATGAAACGCGGAAAAAATTTCGTATCCAACGGTATGAGTAACATAAGGGGTAAAATCACATTTAGAGACCATTTGAAAGTCAAATATCTTCATACCTTGGATTGATGTGAATAAACCAATAATTCGGCGAAAAAAAGTGATGGAAAAAACTATTTCTACTAAAGTGCCCGGAAATAAAACCGTGAAGGTCATATCAAGGTTATGATAACTTTTTGACCCAGAAAATTGTACGATCGAATATGACCTTAAAATGGCAGGATATTGGGGATTGTTTAAGACCTAGGGGAAAATTAAATTCCTGGAGGTTTGGATAAGAGTGAAAAATTTTTCCTTTGGAAACGACTTTCAGTGATCCCCTCTTGAACCTTGCGGGTCATCCGTAACATGTAACTGTGAAAAATCCGCTAATCTAGGAGTGCTGGAAGAGTTCAAACGATAAGGGAAAATAAATATGAATGAGTTAATTTGATTGAAAATTGTTTGCATTAATAGCAAACTTTGAAGGTGTTTTCAACAAGTAGATAAAACACAAATGCTTGAGTGACCTAGACCATGTTTGCGTAAAGTTTCAAGGTCAGTACAGATCGAGTTCGTTTTCTTTTAATGAAACTCCTATTTTTAACATCGCATTCGAAAAAAAACGGGGCATTTTACGTCAGAAATGATCCTTTAAAATTTGTTATTCTGTTCTGGGAAGGCTCAACAGTTTAAAAAGCACCCAGAAGTTCCTTGATGAATATTAGTGGTTTTCTCAGCATTTTTAACGTTGAGGGTGTCTTCAACAAGTATTAGATGAAATGCGCAAGTCGTGACGTACTTGACCTTTAAGCTTATTTTCAAGGTCATTGGAATTCGAGGTCATATTTTTTAATAAAGAAAGTGCAAAAACTATTTATTTTCCCTTCCAGCTGTCATAGTTTGGCGGATTTTTCGCAGTTACACATTGTGGATATCCCGTAAGGTCCAAGAGAGGATTACTGAAGGTCATTTTCAAAAGTAAATATTTTTCAGCCTCAACCAAACCTACAATGCTCGAATTTTCGCCAAAGCCTTGAAGAAGCCCCAATATCCTGCCATTTCTGAATTTTTTTATATTTGGCTTTAAAAGGGCCTTTACTTTGACCATCGAGGTTATCTTAAGGTTATATCCGATTGTAAAATTTTCCGTTATCTCCATTTTCTGGGTCAAAAGTACGGGATCCCATTTAAAAAAATTATTATAAACTTGAAATGATTAAGGTCAAAGTCAAATCTAAAGTCACCTTAACATGCACAGTTTGATTTCCAGAAAGTTTTGTAGAAAAAGTTTTCTCCACAAGTCTTAGTTTCCGAATTATTGATTCATTCAAGTTATGAGGACATTTGACCTTCAAATGACCTCTAGATGTGATTTGTCCCTTATGTTATTCATACTGTTGGATAGGAAATTTTTTGCGCTTCTCATTTCTACAATAAAAAATGGGAGTTCTCATTTTAAAAATGTCACCTTGATCTTTAAATGCTATTGAAAATTGACCTCAAGGTCAAGGTCATTAATACAGATAAATGCCCTGATAACTTTTTTTTAAGTAGCGTTCTGGATCTACAATTTGAAATGGCTCACCCTGTATAAAAGAATTTTTATAACAAATTAGTGTATTTTTTGTTAACGTTTAAATTAATTCATTTATTTTGGAAATTTATTAATAATTTTTAAATGTTGCTTCAAAACAAATTGGACTGTACATATATATATATATATATATATATATATATATATATATATATATATATATATATATATATATATATATATATATATATATATATAACCCTAAAAGCTACATTCAGTTTTTCCAGGTTTCAAATAAAATTTGCTTTGCAATTTTACCCTGATGATATGTTCACTGTATTCGAATATTATGCTAATTAATTTCACATGTATTTTTTTTTATTTCGAAAGATTATTACTTAGATTAAAAGTAATATTTTTAGATCCAAGGCATTAAAATAATTGAGAATATTGCTACACAATTTCAGAACAACTTTATTACAAAGCACGCTATTTTCCCAGTAGAACAACAAAAATTGTTCTAGACATACTTTATTTCCTGAAACCTCCATATATAACTCTTTCTTGTACCTCCTGAGACAGGACGAATCCTTTCGAAATGAATTCGAAGCCAGATGCATTGGAAATGGGATTAAATATTTAGGTTGTAAGTTATCCCTCTTTAAATGAAAGTAGTTGTTATGTAAGCAAACAATGGCTTCGTTTCAGTCTCGGTGCTAGTAATGTTTAAATGGAATTGTATTTAAATAATTTATTAACTCCCAGTTTTAATATTTATTTTCGACCTAAAGAAAGCAATAAAAATACTTAAGTTAATTACATTCTTCTACAAGTTTGGTTTTTATTGTAATTCTTTTTATTTAATAACGACACTATTGGTTAAACACTAATTTAGGCCAACGACATACAACGTGTAAGTTTTTATAACTTTGTCATTTTCTTGTCGAATTCTAGAACAAAATGGTTATAGTGACCTAAATTGACTTAATATTTGAGATACATGGGGTTTGATTTGTATAATATTTTAGTTTCTACCAATAGATTTCAACCCCCTAATTCACTAATATGGTTTAATTTTAAAACCGGTCTAGACTGACAGTAGAGAATTTAAATTGACATGGGTAACAATACGTTAGGCAAGTTTTGAACCTTTAAAATACAATTAAAACAATATCATAAGAAAAACAAAACTGGTCTTCTAGAAAATCTAATTTCCAAGGCAACTAGATCGGGTCTAAGTCTTAATTATTCTTACTGAATCTGGCTATAAATATTTTAAACTGAAACTAAAACAAGTTAAGAGATATTTAAAATAAATTCGCTTTTTTCAGATTTGGTATGGGAGGGTTTTTGGGGTCGTATATTACGAATATTAAGTTAATTTTTTACAACTATTAGGTTGATAAGATACAATATGAGGGACTGAAAGTTTTACATTTCTCGATTTTGTCTAAAATTGATATTGTAGTGTTCTTGGGGCGTATACAAACTCAATATGTAGTATAAAATATATCGGGCTAAGAAATTTAGGTCTCAAGTTCTTTAAATATCGATATTGAAAGATTTTGTGGTTTATTTTACCAATCTAAAATTAATTTGAAATTTAAGACAATAGATTTACTATGACAGACTAAATATTTGTTTGAAACAATTTCATTAGTATTGGATAACTCTAAGAATCAAAGAATTTTTAGTAGTTCATTTTAGGGTGATTTAAAACTTTGGATAAAATGGGTACATTTTTGCCACCCTAGAGTCATTGCACACCTAAAAGAAAGGCAAAAAATGAGTGGATGGTACGACGGAAATATAAAAATGGAGATACTAACAAATACAGTGAAATCAATAAACTCATAAAACGAAAAATTAAGCAAGCCAAAGAACTTTGGCTCGAAAGTTCCTGTAAAGAAATAGAGAACCTCCAAAAAAAACACGACAATTTTAATCTTCACAGGAAACTTAAATATACCTCCGGAATTAGAAAACCAAAAAATGCTCATTTACTCAAAGACGCCGACGGAAAAATCTGTAATCACGAACAACACTGCAGAGAATGGGAGATATACATCAGTGACCTTTTTGACGATGCTACTCGAGAAAACGCTGCACATACACATACTATATGTGGCAGCGAGATAGACAGGGGCCCCAGTATATTGAAATCAGAAGTCGGAAATGCAATACAGCAAGCCAAAAATAATAAGGCACCTGGACCAGATCAAATCCCTGCTGAGCTGCTTCAACTTCTGGATGAGGAAAATATTTCCTACTTGACCACTTCCTTTAATAAAATTTACAACGAAGGAATAATACCAGATGATTGGTTAGAATCGCTGTTTATCACACTACCAAAGAAAAGTGGACCCACCAAATGCAGCGACTTTAGACTGATTAATTTAATGAGCCACATACTTAAGATACTTCTACGAATTCTACAGAACCGAATATTCCTTCTAAGCGAAAGTAGAGTGAGTGATGAGCAATTTGGATTTAGAAATGGTCTAGGAACCAGAGAGGCACTATTTTGTATGCGCGTTCTCCTACAAAAAAGTTGTGAATTCCGAAAGAACATCTACGTCTGTTTCATCGACTTTGAAAAGGCATTCGATCGAGTACAACACGATACCCTTTTCGAATGTCTACAAGCAGCAGGTCTAGACCACTACGATATAAGACTGGTAAAACATCTGTATTACAATCAAGTAGCCTCTATCCAAATTGATAACAGTCGTACTCAAAACCTACCCATTAAACGTAGAGTAAGACAGGGTTGCGTTTTGCCACCCTGTCTTTTTAATGTATACTCTGAAGAAATTTTTAGGGAGGCTTTGGATGACAGAAAAGAGGGAGTGAGATTAGGTGGAGAAGTAATCAACAATATTAGATTTGCTGATAATACGGCCATTCTTGCAGAAAGCATCGAGGATCTCCAAACATTAGTAAATCTAGTCAATGAAGCGAGCTGCTGAAGAGGCCTTAAAATCAACATCTTAAAAACAAAGTGGATGCCTGTTGGAAAAATTAATGTAGATAAATGTCAACTTTGGCTTGATAAAGAGAGGATAGAGCGTGTAAATCATTTTAGATACCTTGGTAGTTAGTTGAATATGAATGGGGACTCAGATGAAGAGATAATAGCTAGGATCGAAATATCGCGTAAGGCCTTCATGACATGGAAACCAGTTCTATGCAACAGGAACCTGTCAATGCATATTCGTAAGAGGGTCCTGAGATGCTATGTATGGTCTATTCTGTTATACGGTTGCGAGACATGGACACTAAAAACCACAACGCTAAACAAACTGGAAGCTTTCGAATTGTGGTGCTATCGTCGAATCCTAAAGATATCATGGGTTTCGCACACTTCCAACGAGGATGTTCTCAGAATGATGGATACAGATCGACTGCTCTTGAACATTATAAAGAGGCGGAAAACAGAATACTTCGGCCATATAATTAGAGGACCTAAATACCATCTATTTCGCCTTATAATACAAGGAAAAGTGGAGGGAAAAAGATGGATAGGCCGAAAGAAGCTTTCATGGCTACGTAACATCAGGCAGTGGTGTGATTGCACGGTGGAGGAACTATTTCGCGCTGCAGCCGATAGAGAAAGATTTCAGGAAATTGTAAACATGATGACCACCAACGTCTGAATACGGACATGGCACCTAAAGAAGAAAGGAGAAGAAGAGTTATTGCGAGCTACTCTCGATTAGTACTTAGTTCACATAATGAATTCAAAACTAAAAATCGAAAAATAAAATTTTTATAAAAAAAATTGAACTGACTTCTAAATGTGCGCTAAAAAGTGAAAAATAACTATAAATTTTTATATGAAATTGAAATTTTTAAAGTCGGCGCCAAATTATTTCTAAATGAAATAAATAACTACTAATATATACAAATTATGGTAAGAAAGCAATTTTAAATAAATTATTTTTAATCTGTTTATGCGAATTACATTTTATCAGGTAGTAGTTTGACGCCAACTTCAAAAAGTTCAATTTCATATAAAAATGTATGGTTATTTTTCACTTTTTAGCGCATATTTAGAAGTCGGTTCAATTTTTTTTTATAAAAATTTTATTGAATACTCATTTTCTTCGTTTTTATTTGATCTCCATACATAAAGCTTAGAAGAAAAAATAGGTTATTTGGTTGTCACTTTAAAATTACCTCATGTATACGTTTAATGCATTATTAATGTTACTTCTTCTTCTACTTCTTCCTCTTGTTATAGGCTTACAGCCTGTTTTTTCCAACTCAATCATTCATCTCATTTGATGTTGAAATTCAGGACTCTCTTCATCTTTCAGGTGGTCTACCTATTGGTCTTCTGGTTTCCGATGTTCAATCTCGGGTGATTCTCGCTATCCTATTTTGCGCCATTCTTCCCACATACTCATTCCAGGCTCTTCTGCGCTTCCGTCCCCATCTTACTATATCCTGCATACCATGTTCCTCGCGTATTGTTGAATAGCGTATGTGATCTCTTAATGTGTATCCCGATATTCTTCTTAGTACTTTCATTTCGGCAGTTCTTAGAATTGATTTTATTTTTGTATTGTCAGCACTCGTCTCTAATGCGTACGTCATTATCGGCCGAATACAGGTCTTGTAGATTTTTGTTTTTGCGTCCTTGCTCATGTATGTGTTGTGCCATATTATATCCGCCAGGCTTCCTGAGATTCTATTTGCCTTGTTTACTTGGTTTCTTACTTCTCTTGTTCTGTCTTGGTTTGCGGATATCTCAACTCCTAAGTAATTAAAGGTCATGAGTTGTTCTATTGGTTTGTCATCCACTACTAGTTTGCATCTTAAGAGCACTTTGCTTATTACAATTGACTTAGTTTTATCGATGGATATTTTCATGTTGAATTGCTTGCTTATGGTGTGGAATGCAAATAGGAGTCTTTGGAGATCGTCTTCATTTTCCGAGACTATGACGGCGTCATCAGCGTGATATATTATTGTTATTTCCCCGGTATTCATTCTGTACCCTGATGCCGCTCTTTTGACGTTCTCAATTATTTGGTCCATTACTATGTTAAACAGTAATGGACTCAGAGAGTCTCCCTATCGTATGCCCGATGCTATCGGTACATCCTTAGTTAGGTTGCCGCTTACTGAGATTTGTGTTGTGGTGTTGGAGTTTAGCTGTTCAACTATTTTAATTAAATTTTTTGGGATGCCTTTAATTCGCATTATTTGCAGAATATCATCCAGTCTTACCCTATCAAAGGCTTTAGTGAGGTCTATAAAGCACATAAAAGCCGGCTTAGTAAATTCAATAGATTTCTCTGCTATCTGTCTTACGATGAATATGGCATCTACTGTAGATCTGTTTTTGCGGAAACCTTGCTGTTCTTCTGATATTCTGCAATAGTCAGTTATTATACCTTCAAGGATTTTGCTGAATAATTTCATTTTTGAATTTAATAAAGTTATTCCTCTATAGTTTTCCGTGATTTTCTTATCACCCTTCTTGAAAATAGGTACTGTTATACTTTTCTTCCAATCTCGGGGTATCGCTTGGTCTTTAATTATTTTGTTAAAGATTTTGTTAGCTCTTCGTGTAATGCATTTCCACCATATTTAATTATTTCGTTGGGAATATAGTCGGGTCCTGGGGCTTTTCTCGTTTTTAATTTGGCTATCGTGTCTTTCGTTTGGAGGCTTACTTCCTTGGTGTATTCGTCATATTCAGATGCATTTTCGGGTGGGTAGTTGTTCTGTTGAGATTGATCTGTATTTCTATATAGTGTTTTAAAGTGTTCTTCCCATTCGTGCTCAGAAATTTTTTGGGATTGTGTATATTCGTTTATATCCTGTTTCCTTCTTCTGATCATGTTCCATACCTTCTTTTGTGCCCCGTACAAGACATGTACCATGTCTACTGTGAACCTTCGCCAATATTCGTTTTTGATTTGTCTTATGTCGGCGTTTACTCTGTTTCTTATTTCTTTGTATCGATTGTGTTCTGTTTGTGACTTGTTATTTCTGTATTGGAAGTAAGCCTGTCGTTTCTCTGCTACCAATGATTTCACCTCAGGAGTATACCAGTGCTTAGCTGTGTTGTTACTTCTACTTGATATTTGCGAGAGATGGACGGGCGGAAATTGACCCCAAGTATCTGGTTGTTCCTGTTATAATACAAATCTATAAAAAATGACTATGCAATATGACGCAAAACATTTTTGAAATAAGGAAAGGAAAAATTCTGAACATATATTTTAATTTTATTCATAACTTTAGAAAATATAACCTCAAAACAATATCTTAGACTAAGAAATATATTTAGACAGGTCATATAGGCGAAATTGTTTAGTATATTAATTTACAAAACTAATAAAGTGGTGAAAAATATTTTATTGGGCAACCTTTTTACTCTTATTTTCACGTACAATTTTTATCCGTCTTGAGCTATACCGCACACCTCGAATCAAAAGGCTCAAAATCACCTAAAAGTGGCCAGATTACGATAAAAAATGCCTCTATTTACTTTGCTCGGCTATTTTTCCAGAACCGGCCAACAATACAAGCGATAAAGGGCGTTTCATGAAGGACAGCAAATTTATGACATCGCGTCTAGGTAGGATTTGCAACGTTTTTGAGGTTTTAGTATTATAAATGACCATCATGGGAGAATGTCTAGATAGGAAATGTAATGCCTAACTTATGTTTTAAGGTTATAGACTAAGGTTAGGTTTTCGATAAATTAAATCTTTAGAGAAATTTTATGATCCGGTAAATACATATATCGAGAGCCTCACAATTTTGCTATGAAAAATGAAGATAATAACCTTCCACATATATGTATATGTTTTTTTTTGAATTTAATCACTTGTGTTATCGTTTTGAGGATTATGAATATGGATATGTCCAAAATATAATAATCTAAATGTTAGATTTTATTAATTATGGAATATGATGTTAGAATTTATTAAATGATTAATAATTGTGTCAACGCTTAAACTTACTTGTAGAAATATTCTATTATTTAATATAATAATTTTTTAAAATGCCTTACAGGAAATAGTCTAGTTTTTAAAATTATTCATGTTTCCTTATTAGAAAATTATTTAGAGTGCTAAATTTCTGTTGTTTTAGTTTCAAAACAAGGGCATTTAACACTCATTTTCTTTTAACTCACTGTTATTTTAATCAATATCAGTCAGTTAAATTTTTTTTTACGGTTTTTAGTTTTGAATTCATTATGATATTCATAAATTATTTGAACCAAGTACTAATCGAGATTAGTGTACCTCGCAATGACTCCGAGGTGGCCAAAAAGTACCCATTTTATCCAAAGTTGTAAATCACCCTAAAATGAACCACTTAAAATTTTTTGATTCTTAGAGTTTTACAAATACCAGTGAAATTGTGTCATACAAATATATACTCTGTCATTGTAAATCCATTATCCTAAATTTCAAATTAATTTTAGATTGGTAATATGTCTCAAAACCTTCCAATATCGATATTTAAAAAACTTGAGCCGTAAATTTCTTAGCCCGATATATTTTATACTGCATATTGAGTTTGTATACGCCCGCAATATCAATTTTAGATAAAATCGGAAAATGTAAAATTTTCAGTCCCTCATATTGTATGTTATCAACCTAATAGTTGTAAAAAATTAATTTCATATGTGTAATACACTAATACCAAATCGGAAAAAATGCGCCATATTGAATTTCAAAAAATAATTTTAACGTCTTAATATAATCTAAATCTAAACCCCTTAGTACCAATTTTGGATGAAATCCGGAAATTAAAAATTTCCAGACCGTCATATTGCACCTAGTATATTAGATTTTCTTAAAATAATTTTAAAATCGAAAAAAGTAAAATTTTAAATACTTTTAAATTCATAATTTACACCCTTAAGAATCCCCTATATCAGTTTTCTAGAAAATTAGAAAATCTAAAATTTTGAAGACACCATCTTGAATCCGCCAGATTGAGTTTTTAAAAGATATTTTATATTATATCATATTATATTTTTTTTTTAAATAATTCCTGATTCGTAATGTGCGATTGTAAAAACTCCCCCATATCAATTTTGAAAAAAATCGGACATATTCGCCATATTGAATACGTCATATTGCATTTTTTAAAAATAATTTCAGATTCGTTATGTTCCACCCCGAAAACTCCCCCATACCAGTTTTAGATAAAATCGGAAAAAATTAATTTTTTTGTCCGCCATATTGGATCCGTCATATTGATTTTTTTTTTAAACAATTTTAAATTTGTTATGTGCGACTTTGAAAACTTCCCAGTGTCAATTTTGAAGAAAATCGGACTAAATTAAATTTTTTGTCTGCCATATTGGATCCGCCATATTGAATTTATTTAAAAAAATTTCAGATTCATTGTGTACGGCCCCGAAAATTTCCCCATACCGATTTTGGAGAAAATCGGACAAAATTAATTTTTTGTCCGCCATATGGTCAGCGCTATCTTGGATTTTACTGCACCAATTTCGTAAAAAAAATAGGACCACCGCAGTAACTTACTGAACATAACATTAAAATTTCATTCAAATCGGTTCAGCTGTTCCGGAGTATTCGGTGTATTTACATAAAAAAAAATACATAATCGACAAATTGAGAACCTCCTTCTTTTAGAAGTCGGTAAATTACGTAGGTAAATATATCCAGAGATAACTTAAAATTTGGTGCTATCAATGACAAGTCAAACCTTTCACTACTTTTTTCGGCAATTCGAGTTTTTGTAGAACTTTTGAGACGAACATTCTGCTTTTTTTGTATTTTATCTAACACAGAATAAAATATTTTAAATATATAAATTTTTTTATATTATTGTGAAAACCTTAAATACTTGTACTCATTAATTTTTAAAAAATAGTATAGTATACTATATATAGACTTTGGTGATTGACTGTAGAATATTCTTCATAATTAGTAATGTTTTTTTTTAACTATTGATAAAGTAAATCATATCTTAACTAAAAAATTCCACTATTGTTAAAAAAAAAAACCAAGGTTTAAAAAAATAATGGTGGTTCGGTGATTTATGTAAATAGAAAGTGACTGGGTTTGAATAACTTACTGCTGGTTGAAAGCCAATAGACAAAGCAACTTTGAACAAATCTGACTGAATTTGGAACTCAGAGAATTATTGAATATATGGACAATCCAAAATTTAGCATCTAGTGAAATGTAGGTAAATTACTGTTTCCCCTTGATATTCAAGAGATTATTCTGATTATTTTAAAGTGACTTTAGTAATGGTAGCAAAAGTTACTTTTGAAATCTGTCTTTTATACTGATAAATCTTTAAATGTTGGAAGTTCTGATATAGAAGCGAACATATAATTGGTATTTTTGGTCACTTTGTCGACTTTTTGGTGGATCAGTTAGCATTGTGTCGTTATGCCAATGTAAAATTAATGCAAGTGTATCGGCTCTTTCGCTTCTAGTCTCAGAGTGTCGTCGCAACTTGTATAATCACCCTATAAATATATCTTTGATAAGATACTAAGAGATGGCGCCACCGGCATTCTGAGAAAACAACAAGAGGTGTTTTTGGAGAACGGTGCATCGAATAATAAAAAGCGTTAGTTTTAAACTTTTATTTTGAAGAAGTTTTGAATAATTATTGTTTAAAAGTGAATAAATAAAAAGTTACAACTGTATGGGAGTGTTTAACTTTACTAATATTCATATAAGTGAGTCTAATTGTTAGTTTGAGCTAGCTGGCGCCCAAGAACAAGAAATTAAAGGAAACTCGTAGACAAGGGGTATAACAGTGGTGAATGGGATGCTAAACAAAATGTATCAAAGTCGTTGTTCTTTTATTCATCTCAATTTATTTACCATATCATTTAAGATCAACGTTTGGCAACCATTAATTTATTATATTGTATTAATGGCCATATAGTTAACAAATATAACAACTCGCTCATCTGCTAACTTTTGCCAGTACTAGTCAATTTGCATGAATATAATATGGAAAAAGATAAAACCACATTATTAAATGCTTTAAAAATGTATCTACACCATTGCACCGATATTAATGCAAAACCTTTAGGTCATGTCTTGACACAGACAACCTTTACCCCACCCATTATTGGAATAAATTACACTTTGATTTGTATTCCTTCCGTGTAAATATTTAATCGAGTTGGCTTGGGAATTAGAATGACCCTCTGTCTGATCATGCGGACAGGTAAGAGCGGACAAAGGCCAGTGACGCTGGTTCATCTAAATTTAGGTATATTTCGCTACTAAATTATTTGGCGTTTAGACACACAGCTGGTGCTGAATGGTGATAGATAATGCAATATTATATTTACTTTTTACTTGTTTTTAAATGAATAGATTAATTTTCTGTTGAATTATGTTCCACCAATAATTTTATTTTTGACTAAATATAGATTTTTTTTAATAGTCAGACGGATTCTTTTTATTTCCTGCATATATGCGTTTTTAGTGTTGCATTATTTCGATATATCTTAACCATAAGAACCGTCTATTATGTATTTTTTAAGTACTTAAGATACATCCAAGGCCTAATATATATATATATATATATATATATATATATATATATATATATATATATATATATATATATATATATTGTCCGTGTAATATAAAAAGAAAAATAAAATAAAATCTTGGCTAAGCGGACGTCAAATTTGTCAATCTACATTATTCTCGTGTTAAAAAGTGCGGAGCACTCCAAAGTATGGAAAGACTCCGGGTCTGAAAAATGGCGACACCGCTGTTTCGTCCTAATATGGGACTCGTCAGGCCACCACATTCGGTACTCCATCACCTCGCATCCTATAAAGCTGAATTTAAAATTAAAAACAGCAAACAGGACGAGATAGGCGACATCTCAATGGTTCACTTGAAAACACAAGAACCACACAAATTAACAAAATTTTTAAAAACCGCCATGTCGTGGCAAGACGGTGAATTAAAACAGAAATCTATACAATCGAGTACACGAAATGCGCAGCCCAAAGGATAGGGGTCGCATTTTTCGGTACTAAGAACCAGGCTTACTGCTAATTTTGGTAACAAAAGCCACATGTCGCACCAAACGATCCCCCTATGAGAGCACCGTTTAGCGTATTTCAAAGCCAAACAAGTAAATAAATAAATAGATAAGTTATTGTCCGTGTAATATAAAAGAAAAATAAAATAAAATCTTGGCTAAATATTTGGTGGGTTTTCTTGGGCTTCTCAGTCCTTTGTATCATACATATGTCCCATTGGATTATACATACAGTTACCTCTTGAAAACCTATCGAAATTCCTAAATAACATCTTACAAAACATAATCAATAAAAACCAATACTATATAAGATATTTGTGAGATTTTAAAAACAAAATAAATAATATAAATTTGCCTAACGATTATATACTAATTTCATTTGATGTAGTGTCTCGTTATACAAATATTTCTGTAGAGTTCGCAAAACAAATTATTTCAAAAAAGTTGTATGAAATAAAAAAATTCACCGATATACCGTTGGATGAGTTTTTGGAAGCCATTACTTTAACTTTAGGATCAACATATTTTGTATATGACAAAACATTTTATAGACAAATTGAGAGATGTACAATGGGTGCTTCCATTTCAAGTGTTATTGCACAAATAGTGATGGAAAATCTCGAAGAAACAGTTAGAAATCAATTAAACTTTCCCATTCCATTCTTTTATAGATATGTCGACGACTGCATAACTGCAGTGCCTAAAACCGGATAAAAAAACATATTTAATCTAATTAATAGTTACAATAACAGACTACAATTCACCATCGAAATGGAGCAACAGAATAAAATTAATTTTTTAGACATCACTTCGCACAATACTAAAAACAAAATTAGAACGGAATGGTACACAAAGGAAACTTGATCTTCAAGATATCTAGATTATGACTTGATGCATCCATTATCACAAAAAAAGCTGTAATACTTCGTCTTGCCGATCGTGCAATTGAATTAACCGATCCTGAATTTGGATCAAACAGCATTAAAAAAGCAAAGGACGCATTTTTAAAAAACAATTATCCAAATAGCCTAATTGAGACAATATTTAAAAAGAGAATAAACAGATTTTATAATAAAGGTAGTAACCTCATAAAAAGAAACAAAAATAATAAACATACTTTCGCATAACATATAAAACATTTAAAAAAAAATTACTATTTGTCACAAAGCTCATAACTTACTGAAAAACAATTTTTTCAACTTAAAAACAAAAATTCCAAATGACATGCAACAACTGTGATCCGGTGTATATAGGACAAACAAGCTAATATATAAAAAATAGACTCAATGAACATAAATTTGACAAAAAAAATAAAACACTCTAACTAACCATATGGCGGAAACTACTCATACATTTAACTTTGAAAAAACGAAAATTTTGAAAACCGAAAATTATAATAAAAAACGATAATTCTATGAGATGATAGAAATTCAAAAAAATAAAAACGCTGTAAACTCAGAAACTGACACGAGACAATTAAGTAAAATATATATTATTTATTCAAATAGAAACTATCCACATGTTTTAACAAACAGTCGCCATTTTGTCACCTTTAAATGTATTATCCTTATCTATTAATACAGAACAGTAAAAACACTATTGAAAAAAGTTAACCTTCCGGTATACAAGTTCAGTATAATTTATAATTTTAAAGTGTTTGTTCTGTTTCCGTTCGTTTTACTATTTTGATGTTGTGAGAGTTCAAATTAAGGTTGTATTAATTATTAATTAATATTTGCAATAGCAGGGTGTTCAAACGTAATATTTTTTGTCGTATTTGAAAGTACAATGGTTGAAAAAGGCTAAGGAAGTCCAGCCGAAACATTACATTAACATGTGAATATATGTTCCAAACTAAGAAAACTTTGTTGAATTCTAATTAAAAAAAAAAAGAACTGAAAAACCAATATATATATATATATATATATATATATATATATATATATATAAACGAAAATCTCCCGTTTTTGGTTTTTTAAAATATAAACAACTTAAAGTTTAATGTTAGCTTATCTAGAGTTTTCTAAACTGATTTTCTATTTTCAGTAATATCGGAACAAAGATATCTGATATATCGAATTGTTCCGTAAATATATTTTTATTTTGTGTAACAGTATAAACGCCACTGAACATCTGAAGATTTCGTTTCAAAGATTACATTGTAAGAGGCCAACAGAGGACTTTACGGTTGGGCGGTGCAATCTAGCAAAGTGTGCCTGCTTAAATATTTTAACATTAATGAAATCCAAGTTCAGATTAAATGGTGTGGAAATATCTACGAATTTTTTTTCGGTTTGGTAAAGAATATTGTGCCATAACAGAAATTGGCAAATTTATTACTTATTTAAGAACTATTACCGCCTTAATAATTTCAAAACACAATAAGTTAATAACGTGTCTTTTTAGACAACAGGTTTTCTGGATCGAATGATGTGAAATATATTAGGTATTTAGAGTGCTATAAATTAACTGATATCTCAAAAACCGCAGGAATATAGACACGTTTATATGGAGATATAGTGTGTGTGTTTTTTTTTTAATTTAGTAGAAAAAATTGGTGATTTGTGCACTTTATCTTATCTTTCCCGAAAAATATTTATGGAAAACGCGACCCTAAAAATGACTGGAGATTATTTCTTATGACGTAACAACTATGGTCAGTTGGAAAACAATTTTTTCCCGTAATTTGTCAACGAAGTTTCATTAATAATATTTGAGCCTTAATCTTTAGAAAACTTTAAATATTTTTTTGCACTCTGAGAGCATATCCTTAAAATTAAAGTGGTGAAGGAAAGTCAATTTTTTTCTCAAGAAAATATTGATAATTCCGGTTGGGACCGATGAAATTAGACTGACTTAACCTCATTAAAAAGTGCTGTAATGTAGGTTTTTACGGATGGTGGAATGTGCACTGGTGTTTTCCGGTTTTCAATCCGCTCGTCAGTAAAAAAATCATCAGTACGTCCAGCTGACATTTTCAAGTGATGTTTCCTTGACGGCTGTCGAGTAGCTATGGCCAATATATATTTATATGCCAAAGAAATGGTAACAGTAGAACTGAAAGTCTGTTTGAAATATGTTAATGATTTCTTTATCGTATAAAAAAGTAATGATCAAGAACTAAATGATTACTTGATACGTCTAAACTACATTTGATCAACAATTAAGCTTACTATGGAAAAATAGGAAAATGATCAGTTGCCCTGGATGTCATAAACAACCGTTCAAATGAGACTCGTACGAGTTCAGTATACATGAATCCAATACACTCTGGACAATATCTCAACCGGGCCTAATTATTCTGTTGAAATTAAACAAGGAATTATAAGTAACTTTTATAAGCACGCAATATACAAGATTCACTAGAAAGTGGTAAATGGTTATTCTCTAAAATTAATAGAAGACATTATAATTAACCTAGGAATAAAGACCACTGGGCAGCATGAAATACATTTCTTCTTCACAAACCTCGGAGAAAATTGGATCCACTGCTGGCACATAAAAATAATCGTCAAATCGGAAAATACACTCAAAGCTCATTTAACAAAAACAAAACCAAAAATTACTAGAAATTAGAATTAGGTGACATAAAGCTCATATATAAAAAAGGAAAAGGTCGAGATCCGGTATTGTAGGACAGTTCTGGGATTAATAATACCATATAAAATGATCTAAAGCTGCAGCAATATATATGGAACCCTACAGCTTACTTTAAAAAAAAAATAATGGAATCTTCAGTAAACCCAGTGTTGATATACTTAATTTTTATCGATCATTACTTTGTAACATCAAATCAGTGAGGTGTGTATAATGAAGCGAAATTATGCGTTTCAGTGGACATAGTTCATATATAAACTTGTTGCCTTGGGACAAAGCATTCAGTTTATACTTGACAACGATAAGCGATACAATCTAACATAGAAGAAAAGTAAAGGGTGTTTTTTATAGAGGTATAGAACTTTAAGTTGGCAACACTTTTTTTACTGGCGGCCATTTTGTCAGTTTTCAAGTGATTTATGTTTAGTTTGGTTTGGCATTTTAACATGAATAGACTGACGCCTGAACAACGCTTCCAAATTGTGCAAATTTATTTTGAAAATCATGGTTCTGTTCGAAATACGTATCGCGCACTTCGTCCATTTTACGGTCAACATAATCGTCCATCAGAGCAATTAATTCGATTAACTATGGAACGTTTTCGCACCACATTTACTCTAAAAGATAATACGCATCCACAGAGAGGTCGTACAGTGCGTACAGAAGAAGTCATTGCTGCTGTAGAGCGTAGCGTAGAGGAAGACCCGAATCAGTCTATCCGCCATCGTGCACAGGAATTAGATATGTGTCCATTCACTTTATGGCGGATTTTGCGGAAAGATCTTGGTTTGCGTGCTTACAAAATCCAACTCGTGCAAGAATTGAAGCTACGCGATCACCTAGCAAGGCGTAGATTCGGTGAATGGGCCCAAAACAAGATTGCTGTTGATCCCGATTTTCATAAGCGAATTTTGTTTAGCGATGAAGCTCACTTTTGTTTGAATGGATACGTCAATAAACAAACCTGCCGTATTTGGAGTGATGATAATCCTCATGTGTATGTTGAGACCCGTTACATCCAGAAAACTGACTGTTTGGTGTGCTTTATGGGCTGGTGGAATCATTGGTTCGTACTTCTTTAAAAACGATGCTGGTCAGAACGTTACAGTCAATGGTGACCGCTATAGAGCCATGATTACTGACGTTTTCGTTCATCAATTGAACAAGCATGATGTGCAGGAGCTGTGGTTTCAACAAGACGGCGCAACATGTCACACAGCTCGTGCCACAATTGATTTATTGAAGGAAACGTTTGGTAACCGCATAGTTTCACGTTTCGGACTCGTGAATTGGCCTCCAAGATCGTGCGACTTAACGCTGCTAGACTATTTTCTGTGGGGATATGTGAAGTCGCTAGTCTACGCCGATAAGCCCGAAACGATTGATCACTTGGAGGACAACATTCGCCGCGTTATTGCCGATATACGGCCACAAATGTTGGAAAAAGTCATCGAAAATTAGACCTGCAGATTAGACTACGTCCGAGCCAGCCGTGGCGGTCATATGCCAGAAGTCATATTTAAATGATAATGCCAGGAGGTTATCTTTCGAATAAAGTAAATTTCATGTCAATATTAAAAAATTCATCTTTGTTTTATTCCATTCAAAAGTTCTATACCTCTATAAAAAAACATCCTTTACAAGCAAAGAAAAATAATGAAAATCAAGTTTGATAATCACGTAACGACATACTGAAATAAATAAAAATATTTTTTAATATTAGACTATTAGGTATATTTCTTCCTTTATTATTATATACAAATTGTGATGTAATTTTTTTTTAATAAATGTTATATATTATATTCTGTGGGTTTTACCGATAAAAATTTTTGACTGCGTGATATAAGCGGTTTTGTCGCTTGTTCAGTATTTTCCAGAACGTTTTCTAGCAGCATAAAATTATAGATTTCTCTTGTCGTGCAATTACAACGACAAGCCTTCCACTAATTGTGGCTCGTTCTTTAATCTCGTCTGGAGAAGTCACGTCTCTGAGAGACTGGATCGCCTTCCAGTTTAATCACTGCTCCGGAAAGTGCCTTTCTGGATTTAAGAGATAAAAATTCTAGGCAGAGGAATTTACTTACTTTCCTTGGTTTAAAGCTGTAACTTACATAAATAGATACGAGAAATTATTTTAAGGCATAATATAATTTTAATATAAAAAATCTGTACTCCTAGAATACCTTTTAATCTGTTTTGACGGTTCTTTAACTGTTTATTTTTTAAAAGTAACTGCCCCAAAATAAAATATAATTTTATTATAAATTTTAGAAAATTATTATGTTTGTAATAGATCTTAAAAGGCCATCAAAGTTGCAAATGCCATTAAAAATATATATTACTTCTAAAAAAAAATTTAATAACTCATTCTGATTTTGATAGATGCATTGCGAGCGGTTATTATTATGTATCAAAGAGGCGAATCATTTATAGTATGGGTGTATTTATCTGTACTGTTCCTTAGCATAAGTAATGTCGTATATGCATGTCCGTCGTTTTTGGAAAATTAATAGTGGAGATCGGATTTTCCGCGAGAACGCCACGGGGTACGACGTATACGAGCTGTGAATGACTTGCGTATCAGAATTTTTGTCATTTATGGTATGAGTTTGTCCCTGCATTAAGTGGTCCCCACCTTGAAGTGAAGCTTGGATGTTATTTAAAAATTGTTCCATTGGAGAAATTGAAGTGTTGGGATATAATTGAGCATTTTGATTTATTTGGGTCATGTCAGATTCATTACGAGTATGGAATCCTGTTAGGTCTAGCGCGACCCCACGAGGGGCCGCGGAGGTCCCACCAAAGCCACCCGGACAGCCTGAAATGCCACCCGCCTCATCAGACCGGAAGGAACTGTGAGAGAAGGGATTGGACATTTTAAATAAATTATTTTTCCTCTTAAATTGGAATGTCTTGTATAAAAATACAAAAATCACGGAGGGCTGGGCTTTAATATACTTAATATATGGAAAAATTAAGTATATGGAATTTGGGTTGAATGAGAACTTGGCCAATATTTGCTTCAATTTGTTTTTTTTTATTAGACGTGAGCTCTTATAGGATTTTTTGCAGTAGAAGTTTTTTGACTGGGGTTCTTAAGTTTTGTGTCGAAATTAAATGTAGTGTTGGGACTCTTAATAAAATTTCTGAAATTCAATTTTCTCAAAAATTTTTGTTTTGGTGTTAAGCGCAAACTAAGGCACGTTTAGTGTTCTTAGATTCGTTAACGATGTCACTATCAGGTTATCACTAATTTTCTCTTAATAGAAAATCGGAAATGTCTAAATCGGGTATGTCGCTATCAGGTTTCCTTACGCAATTTTATTCCCGCAAATTATTTATTCGTAGAAGCAGGCGCATAAATACTTATATTATTTATTTTAAACAGTTTCTGCAAGAATTAAAAGAAAATCGGCGTGGAAAAGTTTTTAGAGAAGCTTATTTTTTTCCGACGGCGCTGAAATTTTACTAAAATTTGAGTTTCGCGGCTTTTATTTAATTGGAGCCTTTACTTTGAGGTTTCTCCCCTAGCACTGAACTGATATCAGCTACTAGAGTTCGCCTCTAACGAATTTCCGCCTAACAGGCAAGGTTTTCTGGCCTTTCTAGTACCGCAATCTTCTTTCTTGAATCGAATTCTTGATCGTCTTATTAAGACCTCCAAGAACCTCTCTTCTTAAGCCGTCGTAAGCAGAGCGGCCTCCCTCGTTGCGTAAACAGCTTAGTGATCCTCTTGATGCCGAAAGGGGCGCTCCAGGAAAACCTCTAGGAAATTTAAAACTCCCTACTCGTGTGTTGAACCGTTTAATTTTTCTTCTGGAAGGGAAACTGATAATAATCTCTGCGAGATTACCGACGAGTGGCCCACCTATTGAAGATTCCCCGTGCCTTTCTCTGACGTGGTGCAAGTGCCAGACTAAGCAGCAACGGCAGATAATCTCACGTTTCGCCTGAATAAATGCTTTACAATACTTAGATACTCGTGTGCGCGTGTTAAAAAAAAATTGAGATATCTGTGCTCTTTAAAAGACAACCAGATTTTGCTAACGAATCGCGAAATCGGGTGCTATTTATACTTTCTTGGCACTCCGTCGGGTCTTCCGAAAGGAACCGATCAGCGCTTTGCGCGGTCCGCCAAAGCTTTATGTCTGCGCCGCTGTCTGTGTCGGTGTCTATGCGCCGTTATCGCCGACAACGTGCAATTTATTTCTAGGAATTTCAACGGTCTTTAGATGTTTATTTCATTTTTATGATTTTTTTAAGGTTCTTGTAGATAGAATTCCACAACAGTACATAATGAATTCTCACAAATTTCTTATCGAGTTCCTAGTTTTTATGAATAATATCGCAAATAATGGTCTCCCACCAATACTTTATTGATGATTGGTCTATACTCAGTTACTAACGCTTGATATTTTCACACTGAGTCATCTCTCGCCCGTGTCGCCCTATTGGAAAAGAGGTGCTCGCCGTCAGAATTTGAGTTTTAGAAGTAAAAACCATATTACCCCACATCTTCGTCTTGCTTAATAAATGTTTGATATATATGCCATGTAATAAATATTTTATAAAATATTTATAATTGATCCCTTACCAAATATAATCGTATCGACCCGCTTTGTTTATTAAACGGTTTTTCTCTCTCTCTCTCTAGCAGCCCAATTTGGTCCACTCCTGGACATAGGCCTTCTCTAGTTTCTTTCATTCCAAATTATTTTCTGCAATCCGGTGCCAGTTTCCACCTAATTTCCTTTTTTATGTCGTCTATCCATTTCTTTGGGGGTCTTCCAATACTTCTTTTGACGACCTAGGTCTCCATTGCCATATGTTTTGTCCACCTTGTATAGTCTTGCCTAGCGACGTGTCCTACCCAGGTCCATTTCACAGTAGCAATGCGTTTTATCACATTCTCCACTTTCGTGCGTCTTCTTACCTCTTCGTTTCTTATTCGGTCACGTAGTGATATTCCCAGCATCATTCTTTCTATTGCTCGCTGTGCAGAATGTAGTCTATTGGCTATTTTAACTGTTTATGTGGTTGTCTCCATTCCATGGGTCATTTCTGGGAGAACGCACGAGTCAAATACTCTTCTTTTCAAATTAATGGGAATATCGGGTTTTTAAGGGCGTATCCCAATCTTCTAAGGGCTGCCCATGACATTTTAATTCTTCTATTTATTTTCGCTTCTTGGTTTTCTTTCCCAAGTCTAACTACACATAATCCTCAACTCTTTGTATTTCGTTGTCTCCCACATAAAGTGGCGTATCTTCTGGAGGCATTATTTTGGTTTTTGCTAACTTCATGCTTAATCCAATTTTCTTTGAAGCATCTTCCAATTCCTGTAACTTGTTTAAATCCAAACTTATTAATACCACGTTATCCACGAAACATAAATGGTTGAGATATCTACCATCGATGTAATGCCTTTATGTTCCCAGTTTAATTGCTTAAAGATATCTCCCAGTGTTAAAGTAAAGAGTTTAGGAGAAATCGTATGTCCTTGTCGCACCTCTCGATCAATATTTTTCCTTTGTGTTTCTAGGTCTTCTGTTATCTTTACTTGCAGTGTGGCCTTATCGTAAATATATTTTAGAAGATTTCCATTGCTTGAAATATGACCTATAGCTCGACAGAGTCAAAAACCTTACTATATTATATTCGGTGCATATTTCAATTAGTAATTTGATGTTCTGTATCTGCTCTGTTGTACTAAAGCCCTTTTGAAACCCTGCTTGTCCTGGAGCTTGACAGGAGTCAAATTTGTTTGTAAGTCTATTAGATATAATTTTTGTAAGCAATTTGTACGGATGTGGCAGAAGACTTATGGGGCAATAATTTCCAATGTCTAATTTCTCGCATTTTTTGTACAGAAGAATCACTCGGGCGTTTTGCCACTTATCAGGGATTTTGCCGCATTGAAGACAAAAGAATACTCAATGAATGTAGTGTTGCCGACCCTCCGAGTCCCAACATTTCTTTAGATATATCATCTTCACCTGGGGTACGATCAGATTTCATCTGTGACAAAGCATGTTTCAACCCTTCAATTGTGATGTCAGGTATTTCTTCTGAACCAAGATTTGTAATATTGGGGAGCTTGATGTCTGATTTTGGGTTAACTGAAGTGTACAAATTTGAATAGACCTCTTCCACGATGTTAGCCACTTCACTTCGTCCATTTTTTGTTTCTCCATCTTTATCTTTAAGTTGGTTTATATTGCGTTTAATTATATATATATATATATATATATATATATATATATATATATATATATATATATATATATATATATATATATATATAATAATAATAATAATAATGTTGTGCTTCCTGATATCGTGTCTAATTTTTTTTCTGATTGCACGTAGTCTGTTGTGCTTTTTCCATATTTCTTCGTTTACTTATCAGGTTTTTGGTCTGTTGTGATAATTTACTGTTTGTTTGTCTTCTAAAACACTTTCTGAAAATACTAAAAATGGCTAATTTTCGGTTCTTTTTGAAGCTTTTGAAATTATAGTTTTGTTCCTAAACTATTTTTAGGTTTATTTAGAAATTAGAATATGAGTTAATTTTTAAGTAAAAATTTATATAAATCTGAATAAGGTGTTTAAATTTTGTGCGAAACGATTATATAATAAGATTGAATCACCAAACACACCAGAAATTTATCAAAAATAAAAACTAATTTCAGTTTGCTTGGTATAAATTAAAGAGTAGATAAAATAACAAATATTTTACACAAAAAATAAAAAATTAACTAACATTTAAATATTATATTTTTCTATGTATATATATTTTAAATGCACACTTTTTAATGGTATAGTTAGAACTGGAATTCAAATGCTAGCATATTTGGTAAAAAACTCTTTGACAATAGCGTCGGGGATAATGATTTAGTTCTATTTAAGATAAATTACAATAATTATATTAAAAAAAAAAAACAAAATTTATCTGGCATAAACAGCTCTATCAAGTAGTTTTTTGTTTTCATTTTCAGCTGATTCTAAATATACATCATTCTTCAATAAAACATTTGAAGAAACCAATGCCCGGTAGTAACATTTTGGTCTAAAATTTAGAACCAACAATCAAAACAGATATTTGTGCGCCCAGCTCTAAACTGAAAACTATGTAAATCATTTCTTTTTGTCCTTTGTTAATTAAGAACATTTTTCCTATAAATTAAGTCCAGGAAATAAAAGTCAATATACTATAGAAATAAAATTCCATGCAATTACACGTTATTAGGCGTTATACAAATCCAAAATCCATAAAATGTAAATCTCCATAATTCTGAATTTAACACATTTTCCTGAATTAACCATTTTCACAACCGAGCAATGCAAATTAGTCATTTTACTTCCATTTTGATGGCCATTTCGGGTCGTAGATTTCTATTTTACTCGCCACAAGAATGCAATTGAAAACGTTTTGAAACGGCTGTAAAACGATTTCGAGGGTTCTCTCTGAAATAAATGCAGCTTAGAATTTAAGTTAGCATTCTCGAATAGATGCATGAAAACTGAAGGGGTAAAGGAAAGTTACCTAATTTTTGAACGATCAATTTATTTCTAAAATCGCTTCGTTTAATAACCAAAATAGTACAACATTAATCGGTATTTCTTTGACAGAACAATTTTTTTCTTATGGAATTCAATTTTCTATATAGTTATTTTTTCAAACAATTATTACATAATTTTTTATTATATTTCTTAATATTCCATATTACTAGAGAATTGTATATATTTTTACATTTCTGATTGCATTTTTTTTGCCTGTTATTTTCAATGCACATAGTTATTTATATCTATACTTATAATAATAACTGGTAACATTGTGGTTCATTACAAATCACTACATAGTATAAAACAAAGTCGCTTTCTCTGTCCCTATGTCCCTTTGTATGCTTAAATCTTTAAAACTACGCACCGGATTTTGATGCGGTTTTTTTCAATAGATAGAGTGATTCAAGAGGAAGGTTTATATGTATAATAACATCCATTAAATAGTGGAGAAATACTGTTATTTTTGAGGTTTCTAATGTGATGTCGTTAATTATCATATTTTTTTCCGCTTACATTGCAAACGCAGGCTGAACCCTACGAGATTTATCAAAATAATGTACTAATTATTTGTACACATTGAAAAGGTCTACAGAAAACTCCGCGATGGTATATGTCTATCTCTCATGGATATCCCACAATAACATTTTTTTGTCATTTACTTATTACGACAAATAATGGCAAATTTTGAAGCGATTTTAACCAATACAGCATTAATCCTTATCCAATTAAATAGCTTAAATACATTGTTGATTTAATATAGATCTATATGGTCCTTTACAGCACAAGATTTAAATGAATATTTTCGAAGATATTACAGATTTAAAATTGCGGGAAGTAGCGCTTGCGGCGGTACTGGCCGACCGGGGCGGCGGCAGCGTGCCTATAAATAGCGCGTCGGAGGCCGATGTAATAATTGTTGTAAAAATAAAATAAATAGTCACAGTTTTTCTGTAGTGTATTTAGTATCAGCATTGCACCCGTGCGAAGCCGGGGCGGGTCGCTAGTATCACATAAAAATAGTTATTCCGTTTTTTCTTTAATTTCTTTATTTTTTCTTATATCTGTCTGTCCTAAATATCTTGATATTTAAGAAAAGGAGAGATATTGTTGTGTTTTCAGTGTATATATTTTAATTATTGGCCAAGCGCTATCGGTTTTACTTAGACCATCCTCACGGCTCAGACCCTAAAAACAAGGGAACATGGCCAGTAAATAAGCTTTCTCAGTACTCACTCGTCAAAAGGCACACCTCAACCTTGCCATTTGGAGAACAGTCTCCAACGGCAGCTCAGCCTTTACCCAGTACAAATTAAGTATACAGTTAAAACGTTATTCCCAAATTAAAATAAAAATGATTAGAACAATGTGAACAATAATAAAGAGTGTTTTTTATAGAGGTATAGAACTTTTAAATGGAATAAAACAAAGATGAATTTTTTAAATTGACATGAAATTTACTTTATTCGAAAGATAACCTTCTGGCATTATAATTTAAATATGACTTCTGGCATATGACCGCCACGGCTGGCTCGGACGTAGTCTAATCTGGAGGTCCAATTTTCGATGGCTTTTTCCAACATTTGTGGCCGTATATCGGCAATAACGCGGCGAATGTTGTCCTCCAAGTGATCAATCGTTTCGGGCTTATCGGCGTAGACTAGTGACTTCACATATCCCCACAGAAAATAGTCTAGCGGCGTTAAGTCGTACGATCTTGGAGGCCAATTCACGGGTCCGAAACATGAAACTATGCGGTTACCAAACGTTTCCTTCAATAAATCAATTGTGGCACGAGCTGTGTGACATGTTGCGCCGTCTTGTTGAAACCACAGCTCCTGCATATCATGGTTGTTCAATTAATGAACGAACAAGTCAGTAATCATGGCTCTATAGCGGTCACCATTGACTGTAACGTTCTGACCAGCATCATTTTTAAAGAAGCACGGACCAATGATTCCACCAGCCCATAAAGCACACCAAACAGTCAGTTATTCTGGATGTAACAGTGTCTCAACATACACTTGAGGATTATCATCACTTCAAATACGGCAGTTTTGTTTATTGAAGTATCCATTCAAACAAAAGTGAGCTTCATCGCTAAACAAAATTCGCTTATGAAAATCGGGATCAACGGCAATCTTGTTTTGGGCCCATTCACCGAATCTACGCCTTGCTAGGTGATCGTGTGGCTTCGATTCTTGCACGAGTTGGATTTTGTAAGCACGCAAACCAAGATATTTCCGCAAAATCTTCCATAAAGTGAATGGACACATATCCAATTCCTGTGCACGATGGCGGATAGACTGATTCGAGTCTTCCTCTACGCTACGTCCTACAGCAGCAATGACTTCTTCTGTACGCACTGTACGACGTCTCTGTGGATGCGTATTATCATTTAGAGTAAACGTGGTGTGAAAACGTTCCATAGTTAATCGAATTAATTGCTCTGATGGACGATTATGTTGACCGTAAAATGGACGTAGTGCGCGATACGTATTTCGAACAGAACCATGATTTTCAAAATAAATTTGCACAATTTGGAAGCGTTTTTCAGGCGTCAGTCTATTCATGTTGAAATGCCAAACCAAACTAAACATAAATCACTTAACAGCTGACAAAATGGCCGCCAGTTAAAAAAGTGTTGCCAACCTAAAGTTTTATACCTCTGTAAAAAACACCCTTTATTATTATAAACAATCAACTTTTACATTAACAACTTAAAAGATAAAAGTGAGGTTATGCCACACGCAGTTATAGCATAATAAAGCAATAAAAATTGTCTAAAAATAAAAATATCTATAAGTATGTGTGAACTTGAGTAGAAATTATCTGTATGAGTTCTTCAATTTCTTGTTTATTACGTTTCATATCACTATTCATTCGTAACAACAAAAAGGGAAGAAGGGAATGGCAGAAGAAGTTTATTGATCTACATGGATACTATTATTGGCTATTCTGTGATATATTTCGAACATTTGTGTTCAGTGGCGTGTAATAATTTTCATTTTTGTAAAAGAAATTGGTGTAGTAAAAATTTGTTGGACTGTATTGACTATTACAATATTTAGAATCAAATGTCTGAAACTGAAAAAGTGGATCAAAATTATTATAAGATTGTACCTCTCGCAATCACAGCTCTCAGGCGTTTAAATAGTTTAATGATTTTAAGGAAAAAATTTGAAAATGAGGTTGCGGTCATTTACGTTGTTTATTCTTACATTTAGGCAATGGTCGGGGTTTCTTCTTATCAGCCTGTATATCTCAAAATCCTCTCTGTAATCCAAGGTTTAGAGTTATTACCCCTGGAGTGGTATAAGATTTTATTATTGTGCGTTGGAGAGAAACTGTGTTTGGTAAAACTAATATGGTGACCAAACACAGAGGTCTGAGGTTTATTAATATGTTCTCTAATTAGGACTGCTAATAGTCTAATAGTTTCTCCTATGTATGTTGAAGGGCAATCTGGGCAAGAAATCTGATAGATGCCACTTTTTTGGAAATGAGACGTTAATTGTTTGTTATTGATAAAATTCCAAAGTTCTCATTTTGTCAATAACAAACAATTAATATCTCATATTCAAACAAGTGGAGTCTCAGCTTTTTTGCCTAGGTTTCCCTTCAACATACATAGGAAAAACTATTAGACCACTTAAACGTCTGAGATCGTGATTGCATGGGGTACAATCTTATAATAAATTTGATCACCTTTTTCAGTTCCAGACATTTCATTCTAAATATATTAATAGTTAACACTTTCCAACAAATTTTAACTACGCCTATGTTCGTGTATTTTATTGCTTTTTCACAAAAATTGAAATTATTTCACGCCACTGAAGTGTTCGAAATATAGCACAGAATAGGCGGTAACAGTCACCCTGTAGATCAATAAACTTCTACTGTCTCTTCTTTCTGCCTTTATTCTCATTACTAATGAATGGTGATATGAAATGTAATAAACAAGAAATTAAAGAACTCATACAGAGAATTTCTACACACATACTTGCATATATTTTCATTTTTAGACAATTTTTATTGCTTTATTATTCTATGACTGTGTGTGGCATAACCTCACTTTTATCTTTTAAGCTGTTAATGTAAAAGTTGATTGTTTATAACAGTATTAATGTCTACATTGTTCCAACCGTTTTCATTTTAATTTGGGATTAACGTTTTAACTGTATACTAGATTTGTGTACTGAGTAAAGGCTGCGCTGGTGTTGAAGACTGTTCTTCAAATGACAAGGTTGAGGTGTGCCCTTTGACGAATGAGTGTGGTTGGTGAGTACTGAGAAAGCTTATTTACTGATCATATTCTCTTGTGTCTAGGGTCTGAGCCTTGAGGATGGTCTAAGTAAGACCGAAAGCGCTTGGCCAATAATTAAAAAGTATACACTGAAATACACACAATATCTTTCCTTTTCTTGATTTTTTCGGTGTACAACCTGTTAATAACTTATCTTAATATTTGTCTTATTTCAAATAAGCATTTTTAAATAGCACTCAATATCTAAAAAAGCGATGAGTTCACATTTAATGTTTCATACCAACAGACTATAATGAAATATTTATAAATTATGGAAATTAGTATGTACCTTTCCATATTTTTAAAATAAATATTTTAAAATTAAAATTTATTTGCAATAAAACATTTTTTTTTCTTTTATCCTTTAAAGAAGATCAATAGAAGTATTTTAAACAAAATGAAATGCACATTGCTCTGGTGCAATTAAATAAATTTTGGAAAAATTATTTGTATATATAGGATGTCTCATAAATAATGGACCGTAAAGCAAATGAGGTCACAAGACAAGTAAATTTTTTCGACATTTTTCTCACTAAACAGATGTTCAAAGTAAAAATTTATTTTGGATAATATGCCGTATTTTGAAATTGGTTTAATGAATGGTATTCTAAATCAGTATTGTTATGTTTTCATAGATAAGAAACAAGATTTTATGAAACATTTTAAGTTTCCTTCTAGAAATACATTGGATTTAATAAATCTGGGCATTTATTCCTTACCTCTAGAATTAGATAGGTTTCGATACAACTTTCTGAAAGAAGTGTTATTTCTTAGTTATAAATATGTACTTGCTTACAATGCATTTAAAACAATTAAGCTTGTTATTAAAATCTTATTCTAAAAAAAATACGAGTTTGGCTATGGACTACAAAACCAATGCAAATAATTAAACGTGACCTTTATTTTGCAACGAAATAATGTAATGTCAAATGTATGTATGTTAATAAAAGATTATAAAGTGTTGTTATTTCATTGTATAATAAAAAATAAACTTATTTCTATCCCAAGATACAGCGGCATAATCAATATGCTGATAGTGAATTATTCCCGCTCAATTTCACTACTGATCTGAATTCATTTAAATTTAGTATCATTAGTAAGATTATATTCTTTGCATTCTTCCAAGTATCGGTTTGCAGTTCCAAAAAATAAGTATTTTGCTGAAATTTAACAGTTCGTTCCCACAATTTGTGTACTAAAGCAATTGGAAAGCATTTTAATTATCAGACTAATCTTACGTAATGCTTCGAGATACTGACAGAGGGAATAAATAAAAAAAACTTTAAATAACAGATAAAAAAAATTTAGCCACTTGAATTCTTCATTCAAAATAACTATTGGTATAATTTGTTATTTTTCAAGTTTTAATTTTTAAATTTTAATTGATATTTCTCAAATTCGGACTAAAATCCGAATAATAGTTCAAAACTCGTTCGATTCGGGCGAAATCTTGCTATACCGACCTACATATAAACCAACACGCGCACAGGTCGCTTGACAGTCCACCTAATATCTTTATTAAAACATTTTTGCGACATTAACTTTAATATTTACCAAATTATAAAGAAACTACTTAAATAGCGCATACTTTAAATAAAATTTTTACTGTGTTATCTACAAACAACTTAAAAGATCCTTAACAATTATTTTAATGAGAAAAAGCTCAATTCCTATTAACACTCTTTTTCGTTTAACAGCAACGAAATCGGACTTATTTGATTAGCTAGAAAGAAATTACTTCCAACAACTTCCCAAAAGTGTTATAGAAACCGGACGTGATCTTTCAGTTAAAGTCTTTTCTATAGTAAAGAAATAGGCGGCAAGCATTTTGATTAAATACTCATTTACAGAAATCATCTTTTACGACATAGTTAAGTTAAGCATAGTGATCATTTATCAACTTCTATCATTTTATTACTTAAGAAGAAATTAGAAACAATGTTACATTAAAGGACCCAATCAAATCAATGATGTACCACTTCTTCTTATTTTTGTCCATCAAATTTTTATATATTTATATATATATATATATATATATATATATATATATATATCGTAAACTCAACTTTATATGATGAAATAGGATTATTTGGACTTGGAACTAGGAATAATAAAGGTGAATTAAAAAAAAAATCACATGTTTAAAAAAATTAAAATAAAGAAAATAAACATATTACAGTCCGGATGGAAATACAAGAACTGAACCTAACTTCCTTATCTAGGAAATTATCATCAAATGATATCAATATATAGAAAGGAGAAAGAAAGCTAATTCAACAACAAACACTGATAATCGTAACAAAAAACTTGAAGAAACATTGAACAACATATAAGTAAATATTACAGAAAAACACAGATCAAATAGAATATCCGTACGACTTAGATACTTTAATCACATAAATCATAAAAAAATTACTATTCTGAGCAATCGAGAAGGTACCAAAATATCTTAGGACGAATAAAAATTGAGTAATCCACATTACGAAAAAAAAAGAAATATTCTGTCAGAGAATAGAATATCAAGTAAAGGAGAAATCTGAAAAATAAATAAAATTACTAGAGAAAAAGTAGGAGAAGGTGATAAAAAATTCATACATATGAATATAAACGAAATAGAAGAGCAAAAAAGCCTAAATAGTTTACGAGTCTTATAAATGAGATACCAGAAGAAAATATTACAAAATACTTAATGAACGGAAGCACCACCTTCTCTGAGACCAGAAAGAAAGCAAAAGAAGAACAGATAGATAGTCAAAAATATATGTTGTTAAATATTTACATATATATATATATATATATATATATATATATATATATATATATATATATGTATACATAAGTAACACTAACAATAAGAGCTGGAGATAGAAGGTTGTTCAAATTCAAAGATCGAATAAAAAAGGGAATAAGAAGAAAAATTATAACTAAATAGATGTGTTAAAACGTGTATGTATATTAAAGTGTAATTGGGCCGGACACGTTGGATGGATTATGGATAACAGATGAACTCGATGAAGGCCGCAAGAATACAGAAAAAACAGAAATACCGCAGAGAAGGTGGTCAGGCGATATTAAAAGATAACTAGATGAGAAAAACACTGAATTAAAATTACGAAAAAAAAATTAAATGTAGATTTACATTCAATAATGAATTGAATAGGCTGCCAAAGAAGAAGAAAACGATTAGTGGTAATATCTTTCTAATTATGCAATCAATATTGTTGTACTTAAGTTAACAAGTAATATTATATTAATATGCAGGTATAAAAAGCACATAAAAGGTAAAAAATAATTAATTAAATTTTTAAATATGTTTCACCTGTGTGACTTTTCTTTCTCTCTTGGCTTATTTTACAGTTAAATGATCGTGCTACTCATCTGATTACAAAATAATTTATTATTTTTTAATTTTAATAGTATGCTAGTTCAACTGAATGTAAATAACTTATTTTTAAATATATTAAGGTAGTTAGATACGTTCAGTTTGCTGGCAGTTCGCGGCATAAGATGTCCTAAAATAATGTGAGGATTTTGTCTCCTTAAAATCGTTTACTGGGTTCACAGAATAAAACACACCTTTCACTAATATTTCCAATACTTATATTAACTACTTCTTAACACATTTAAAACACAACCATCTTATTACTACTTCTAAAAATCTTCACTATTCAAATACCACTATACAACTTCATCAAAACTTTTATCCTATCCCTACTTATATACCTATAGAATTTTCTATATAAATCGAGAACTTGCTAACATAAAAGTTGAGTTCTATCTAGAAAACTGACTCATCGATATAATATTTCTTTCGGTACATTATAATAAAGATGATTCTTCGCATCGGAATATTTGTATACGAGGTTCTCCTAGTCGTTCGTAACAATCCTAAACTGAGTGTTAAAAAGTCAGAGGATAGAGACTGCAGACCCTAGCTGTATCACATAATTATATCTGCAATCTTTAGAGGAAAAAAAAGTATAGTGTATTTAGCGTTTCTTATCATCCTCAGAGAGAAAAGGATGACTGAGAAATATCAACTTTCATTTCAATATATAAAGTTATGCTGAGAAATAACTCAAAAAAAATTAACATCGGGATCAATCGTAGGTTTTGAAAAAGGAGTTGCAAAATTAGCCCCAATTGGAAATAACGCCTAATTTGTCCATTTTCCTTGAGTTTTCGATTCTATGGTTTATAGTGCTTTCTCTTGGTTTCCCTGTAGCTACCCTTACATGTATCCTTCAGTCTAGGTTTTCTTTTTAGTGTAATAAATATGATCCACTTTTCTTCGATTCGATCCAGCACTTCTTCATTTAAGAACCTGTTTTCTCAACTGATGTCTTCCACATCATGTGAAATATCTTTCTTCCATTTTCTCTATTTATTATCAAATAACTAAATTAATAAGGAATGAGGTAGTCGGACAAAGGATTGTAGTAAGTCTACATACACTTTTTTTATTGGGACTAGATGCTATACTTTAAGTTTGTGATATCCTTTTTTCTCCTGGTTTTTCTACACTAAAGAGCAAAAAGCCTGTATATCATTCTTTTTTTGATAAATGTCAAATAATCCATTCAGAAAATTTCGGTTTTTAAAAATGTGTTGAAACGTTTTAACAATAAAACACAAATAAATATATTTTATGTTTTTTTTGATTCCTATCTAGAACTGCATAAAATCATGAACGAAAAATATGTTTTATCACATTCTTTTGAGAGTAATTTATTTGAAAATCGATTTGGGATTTATTAACTTCCAAGATATAGTTGTTTTTTTTTTAACTAATTTTTATATTCTAAATATTAAGAATAAATATTAGGTCTTACTAACGTTCTGTGCTATAGAAAAGCGCTAATCTATGTGGGTGATACACGTAAAGATGAGTAAAAGCTTTTAATAACATTGTCTTCTGTTTGTTTACTTTATACGTTTTTTCTCAAAAATCGAGGCATAAAATTTTACTACCTACCTTCGTATTCATGTCAGTCGGTATAAAAAAAGTATAAGATAAAAAGCATAATTTCCTACTAAATTAGCTAATACCCAATATTATATGAAAATATTTA
Organism: Diaprepes abbreviatus; assembly: GCA_034092305.1. Taxonomy (NCBI): domain Eukaryota; kingdom Metazoa; phylum Arthropoda; class Insecta; order Coleoptera; family Curculionidae; genus Diaprepes; species Diaprepes abbreviatus. Next base: position 1,557,366 of record JASJET010000217.1, read on the forward strand.
AGTCGTTGGATAAATGACTCAAATATACCAAATACTGTGGGAGGCAAGAAAAAAATTACTTGAAAAATAAAATGTTTATAATAAATTTAAAAACATAAAAACTAGTACTGATAAAAAACATATCCCAATTAAACTCACGGAGTTTTTTAGTCTAAACAAGCCTATTGGATTAATTTTTTCTGTTTATATAAATTTGTAGTAGAATTGTAAAAATAAATTAGAAGTTATAAATATGTATGTCCTTATTTTAATGGATAAGAATAAAGATCCCTTGCACAAATTGTCCCAAAAAATATATAGGCATGACGAGCCAATTACTGAAGAACAGATTAAATGGCCATAAATATACGAAAAACGCCTCAACAGCGTTAAACAAACACACACAGGACGAAAAATATACTTTTGATTATAACAGTACCATTATAAAAAACAAAGATATGAATTACCAAAAATTACAGATAAAGGAAATGATTGAAATAACGACAGAACAGATATGGGAAATTTGAGCCACATTTACGCAAGCCTAATTTAAACAAAAATATTAAGTATTCAATCCGGTCAAATAAGAATCAAAAATTGTATATCCTCTTAAACATAAAACCAAACTTATGCCTTATTTGTTTTTTTATGCATTGTAAAATATAAAAAATATTAAAAAAATCAAACACATTCGCATTCCACGTATCCTCAGTAGACGATGTAAAATTTGAATTTTATTTAGTAACAGAGCAGCAAAATGTCAAGGAATGTACCTGTAAAATTAAATATTTTAAAAAAATTTTCAAGTTTTGAATACTGTTTTTAAGTGTTTTGTTTATTTTTCGAAATTGTTCGAATATGTTTTTTATGTGGTTATATTTTAATTATATATTTTTAGGAGGATAGAATTTTGAAAATGCCTTGAATAAAGGGCGAAACGTCAATCGTTTTGTGTTTTTTTTAAATATAGAACCTAAACCCCAGAAAAGACAAAATAAAGAAAAATGATCAACATATTTTTTTTTCGGCTCTGCTATTACCTCAGTTTGTATTTTATTGAATTTAAAAGTTTTCAAGCACCCATAAAAATTTGAATTTCGTAGGCAATAAAAAAACCTACAAAATGAAAAAAAAAGAAGTTCCTACGAAGGTTAGAACCGAAGATATCACCAAAAAACGAAAAAAGACGTTTACATTTTTTTTGAGATTATGTGACGATAAAACTGGCTACAAATTTTTTGTTTGGGTACTTTTTGATGTGAATAACCGGGTATTTTTATTACCGAAGGGGCAGTTTAAACCCCCTTAATCGGCTAGACCCTTTAGTATAATAAATTATGTGTCTTTGTAAGGAGGAGATTTTATCAGGAGTTGTTATTGTATGACCCACAAATTATACAGCTAAATCTTTCCCGTAAAACTCTTTATCCATAAGAAAAAAAAAACGGAATAAAATTTGTCGAGTAAGTACTGACAAGATCGTGTACGCAGACGCTGCAGGGAACTTTGTTATATATTATGTACTTACTGCAACCATCCTAATAGGGGTTATTAAGAAAATTTAGTCCAAAAATTGCGCTGACCCGTGTTTTCAGTATAACAGCAACGCGTACGATTTAAAAATAAATCTTTAGGCTAACGTAACGATAAACCTTACGTTGAAGCTACAAATTAAATTTATGTCCCCTTGTACGCTCAAAAAGGGAAAAATTTATCAGCCATTACTTCCACTTCTTGGTTACTTCGACTTCTTAAAAATCGCTTTTAAAAAGAAAAGAAGCATTTTTAGCGGATAATGGAAAGTCTAATAGAGACTAAGAAGCCGTAGCTTTAATAGAAAATAATATTCCATTTGGGGCAACCGGGGAAATTAATACTAAAGCTTTTTAAGATATAGAGTTACGTTTAAACAAAAATTTATAGTTACGAGTCAGACGTAGAGTACTTGGGTTAATGCAGAGAGCGGGATTTAAAATTTATCGGGTAGAAATGCCAGATGCTAATAAAAATGGTTGACAATAATGTATTTTTATATCATTGTATTTAAATTTTTACCTCTCTCGTCGAATCATGTTAACAAATTCAAAAACATGTAGCTCACTTAAATGTTGTCTTGACTTACCAGAATATTCATGCCGAAGTGGAGTAAAATAAAATTTTTATAAAAAAATTGAACCGACTTCTAAAAGTGCGTTAAAAAGTGAAAAATAACTATAAATTTTTATATGAAATTGAACTTTTTGAAGTCGGCGCCAAACTAATACTTGACAAAATGTGATTTGCATAAACAGATTAAAAATACTTTATTTGTAATTGCTTTCTTACCATAATTTGTATATATGAGTAGTTATTTATTTCATTTACAAATAATTTGGCGCCAACTTCACAAATTTCAATTTCATATAAAAATTTATAGTTATTTTTTACTTTTTAGCGCACTTTTAGTCGGTTTAATTTTTTTTTAAAATATTATTTTTCGATTTTTAGTTTCGAATTCATTACGAATCCATAAATTATTTGAATTAAGTACTAATTAAGATTAGTGTACCTCGCAATGACTCCAAGATCGCAAAAAAGTATCCATTTTATCCAAAGTTGTAAATCACCCTAAAAAATGAACCAGTAAAAATTATTTGATTCTTAGAGTTCTCAGAATACCAGTAAAATGGTATCAAACAAATATTTAGTCTGTCATAGTAAAACCACTATCTTAAATTTCAAATTAATTTTAGATTACTAATATAGGCCTCAAAACCTTCCAATATCGATATTTAAAGAACTTGAGACGTAAATTTTTTAGCCCGATATATTTTATACTGCATATTGAATTTGTATGCGCCTTAAGAACCCCGTAATATCAATTTTAGACAAAATTGGAAAATGTAAAATTTTCAGTCCCTCATATTGTATCTTGTCAACCTAATAGTTGTAAAAAAATAACTTCATATTCATAATACACGACTCCGAAAACTCCCTAATACGTAATCTGAAAAAATGCGATTAAGGTAAAATTTTCAACCCACCATATTAGATCGACCATATTGAATTTAAAAAAAATAATTTTAACGTTTAAAACTAATCTAAATCTAAACCCTTCAAAACTTTCTAGTAACAACTTTGGATGAAATCTGGAAACTTAAAATTTCATATTGCATTTGACATATTAGATTTTCTTAAAATAAGAGTGATGGATCACTTACTGTAAGTGATCGGACATGAAGTCTCGAGGTTGTAAATAATACTTAATCTAAAAGCAAATAATAAAAAAAATGTTTTTGAAAAAGCCAACCACGACAGGCGAAATGTTAAACAGCCTTTGATGTCACAATAGAAGTAAAAATCTATACCCAAGAAATTAAAAAATTGTATGTATATATATATATATATATATATATATATATATATAATACAAGAATTAACACACACACACATATACGTATACACACACATATGTATAAAAACTTATTTTTGTGTGACAGACAAAAAAAACAAAAAAGTACACTCACATACCGTCTCATTCTTAGGTGACAAATAAAAAAGATATGTCGAATATACAGATACAAACACATATACAACAACTGACAAGTGGCAGTTTAGGAGTTCTCTCATACATATACATACACTCCTATATTTGTTTATTCTTAGGTGGCAGTTAAGAATGGGATAGATTAAGGGGTCTTTTAGGTTACAATTTTTCAAAAAATAAATTTTTTATTAGAAAAAAAGATATCATTTTATAATTTTGCACATATATTTATTCGTACTGTAAGTATACAAAATAATTTTTTTTTTGGATTTTTTTACCCATAACAATTTTTTAAAAAAAAAACATCAAAAAATTACGGCGGACGTGATTCCAGGTGACTGAATCGTCTGAATATATATATATATATATATATATATATATATATATATATATATATATATATATATATATATATATATATATATATATATATATATATATATATTAATCCTTGTTCAAGTGCCCATGGACGGTACCAGAATGATTTTTTCTCACCAAAAAATAACAAAATGGCGGCCATTTGAAAAAAAAATTCATTTTTGAGGGTGAAAAATAGGGGTAAAAATTGGAAAATTTGTTACCGATCAAAAGATTCCGGGTCCAACCATGGGCACTTGAACAAGAATTAATTTGAAATTTTTTGTTTTTTTTTCAGACAATTCAGTCATCAGGAATCACGTCCGCCACCATTTTTTTTGAGGTATTTTAAAAAAATTGTTATGGGTAAAAAAACTCATAAAAAAATTGAAAAAATATATTTTTGTATACTTAGAGTACGAATAAATATATGTGTAAAATTATATCTCTTTTCTTTTTATTTAAAAAAAAATAAATAAAAAAATTTTTTGTTTTGAAAAATTGTAACCTAAAAGACCCCTTAAACAATTTCTCTCACACACACGCATATCTCACACTAACATAGAGATACATACATACATATGTACCCTCTTAAATGGCAGATGAGAGCTAAATACTCTAAAACTTATTTTTAGACAACACTGCAACCAATAAAAATAAAATGATAAATAAGAGTAACATACTTAAGTCATAATAAAAGAAACACAATTTTTGTTTCTTCCCTTCAATATTTTTAACAATACGATTGGCTTGAGAGAACCTCCCATTATATCAAAAATGATTATAGAATAATGGCCAAATAAAAAGATTTAATCTCTGAATTAACGGACTGGGACTGGATTATGATAACTTTAACTAACAATTAAATTTTTAAAATTTATTCTAAAATATATTCAGTTTTGTCACATTAAGTCAATTATATTTTAAAATAAACACGGAAACTCCATTATATTTTACGAAAAAAGCTAAATGAAAGGTAGTAAAAGGTCTACCTTTATTTCAGAAATAAAAATATTATAGATTTAAAAATAAATTGTTATTGAAGTCCAAATAAAAAAACTGATTTTATAGTTTGAATTTATATGATGAAATTTGATTCCGCAGACAACTGCAATAACAATTTAAGGTAAAAAGGAAATAAATATAAATAAAACAAAATATTAGTATAGGAAACAAGTATAATATTACCTGAATAATAAATAAGTTCGAAATAATACTTTATAAATGTATTACGTTTTAAGCATTTTTTTTTTAAATGATTTAAAAATTTATAACGACGTAACTGCATTGTTCTTTGCACATATGTTTTACTGCGGTTTTCTATATATTATTTTTTGAAGCAATAATTAGTTATCAGCCAATGAATTTTCCATGGCTTAATTTCTTTAGCTGTCAGAGTTACGTCTACTAGAAATTCAGGTTTCTTGCAGAACACTGCCCTCTATTCACATAGCGGGTATTCCGCTGTTTCGTGATGCACGGTACAGCCCATTTTCAACTTTGCCAGATTTTTTGAAATGGTATCTTAGAGGACAGTGTCCAGTGAAAAGATGTATTATTACTCAAATATCCATTTTTATGAGATCGAGAAACACTTTTATTTTCTTTGGCGATGGATTTATAAATGTTTTTGCTTGACTGAGACTTGGTGTATTGTTCCCCCTTAATTTTCTGAGAACTTGTTTCCTTTCTAGAAGTTCTACTATCTTTACAAAATAGGGTGAACATACTACCATAACTCCAAGGTCGGTCGAATAAAAGTTATATATATATATATATATATATATATATATATATATATATATATATATACAAAAACATCTCTATTGCCCTACGGATCAAATAAATAAGAGTATTTGCCTTCTTAAAAACCTTCTCAATCTGTTGGTTTCACTTTAGGAGCGATGTAACTGAAACTCCTAGGCCTATTGAGTTTCTATAGAGGATACTGCAGCACTGCTAAATCAGTATGTATGCTCAGGATTTCCACGTCCAATGTGAAGCACTTTGCATTTTTGTGGATTAATTCTAATTAGCCAATTGTTCGTCCATTGCTCCAAGGCAGCCAGGTCTTGCACAAGGATACAATGATTCTGAGCCGGATCCTCATACATTTTATTGTCGTCAACGAAGTAATTCATCTTGCAGTGCATGCCTACAGACAGATCAGAAAAATATATAATGAAAATAAGTGAACCTAGGACCGATCTTCGCGGCACACCACTTGGGGCGGGTCCTTTATTTGTGTACTCTCTATCAATCCTGACGGAAGAAATTCTGTCGGTAAGGTAGCTCTCAATCCACGAAAGCTCTTATATCATTTATTGCCAAGTGTGGAGTTCCTCAGGAAAGCAACCTAGGACCCCTTTTATTTACAATTTTTGTCAATAAGTTGCCAACATGGGTGAATCATTCTGAGAGTCTCTTATTAGCAGATTATTTTAAGATTTTTAAGCCTATATTCAGCCTGACGACTGTGAATACCTTCAAAGTGATCTGGACTCTGTGGCTCAGTAGTTTAGTAAAAGCAATATGACACTCAATGTGAATAAGAGCCACGTTCTTACTTTTACGCGCAAAATAAATTATGTAAATAGAAATTATTCAATCAATAATTGCATGTTAGATAGAAAATATGAATGTAGGGATCTTGGAATCCATCAGCAAACAAGTTTGAGATTTGTCAAGCACTATGAGACTGTAGTTAATAAGGCCTGTAGAGCACTTGGCTTCATAATCCTACCTAATATTTTAAGCACAGGTTAAGCAAAAGACGTAGTACTCGTGCAATTTTGTTTGCCTAAAATACTACAATATTACTAATTATATTAAATATAAAGATTGTACTTTGATAAGTCAAATTAAGTTTAATGTTCCGAAGATCAACTTAAGAATTTTGGCATTGGATTGTTCTCCTTTAAATCATATGCTCCAAAAATGTAACCGTTTAATGCAAGATTGTAACATAGATCTATTTAATGTAGGGGTTAAGAGTTTGTTGAGTGACATAAGGACTAGTCAGATCACGTAGTTGTACCGGTATTAGTGCTTTTAGAGTTAGCTCTTAGATTTAAGTTTTAATTTCATTGTGTCATTGTTGTTAGTTCAGTGTATGTGTTCCATTCTCTGTTGTATCATTATTGTTTTTCTTTTTCTACTGGTAACTACTCTTGCATGTAACAATCTGCGTGTTTGTAGAGAGTATAAATAAATAAATAAAATAAAAAACATAGTGATCTAATTTGTTCAGTAGCTTCTTAACAGGTACTAGCCCAGAAATATAATATTAATTACCTCTCCCCCCACCATTATTCAAGGTCTTTGTCCAGGTATTGATATTCTGAATCCAATTAGAACAATTAGAAGCGATCGATCTCTCTAGCAACAGTTCATGCTGATTTTCAAACTTCTCGTTCTAAGTTTCTAGTAGGAATTCCGTTACCTCTCTGGAGATTACTCTTTAAATAATTTTGAAAATCATTGATTAGGTTAATTAGGTGATAATTTGCGAGATCTGACTTACTGCCTTATTTATATATAGACATAACTATGGCTTCTTTTCACAGTTCCGGCACACCTACAATAATAGACTACTTATTACGCCAGCATTATTAAAATAGCATAGGTGTACGTGGTGTCATATTGTAGCAATGGTTGTAGCGAAAATTTCATCAATGCAAGGACTTTATGTCGAATGATAGTGGAGTTTAGGTCTCATAAATTACCTGGTCTATATTTATATAATATATAAAAAATCATATTACAAAAAATATTAGTAAAACTAAATTTTCAAATTAATGCAAGCTTATAAAAAGAAACACTGTATATATTATTGGAAAATTATTTATGTTGATCGGTTTAAAGTTTCCTGTTCTATTAATATTTTATTGCTGCAAATGGATTAGGTTTGTTGTCGACTGTGGTGAGCTACACAAAAAAGGCTATTCATAAAATATTAAATTGTGTTTCTAGAAATACAATATTTTGTTTCTATTTTATGTAATATATAAGTGATTAATAAATAAAAAGATATAAAAACCTGGTCATACGTAGTTACTAAAGATTCAGATTCATCACTTCGCTTAAATATAGATCAAAAATTACTTTTTTGAAATATATTTTAGGTTCTCGTACATACCACGATTAGTGACGTAAAAATTTTTTTATACTCTTGTCATAAATTTTTTTCCCTATATAATTAAGTCTTTTAACACTCATTATCCAGATTCTACAAAACAAAATGACTAATCAGAACTTAAATTACAAGATATCGAATCAGCTGATCTTTGCCCGCTCATTCTGCTTCAAACAAGTTGATGAAGAAGTTTATAATTTGTATGACAACTTAATAATCGTATATTAATGCAGAAAATCATTCAACATTTAGAGAAAAAGCGAAAACTTATTGTGAATTATCATCATGCAAATTATTTTCCTTTCATAACTAAATATACGTAATAAATCTGGATAACTATACTTTTAATTAAGTAGTTATTATATTTGTTTGTTAGTTTCTCTAAGAAAGAAATTTGACTCCTAACAACCTCCAAAACAAGCTGGTAGTCCGGTCAAAATAGACATTGAAGGTTACATTAATTCGCACCTTGCTAAAAATTGGCATGAATGTTGGGAACCCTATTATACACAATTTGTCAATTATCCACATCAATCCGAAGTGTGGAAAAAAATTTATTCAAGGTCAAATGTTGCAAAAATCGGTTTTTTGAGTTTTCCAGCTAAACGGTAAGTTTTATAATAAAAATAGGTGAGACAAAAATTATTCATCATGCAATTATCTATAAAAATTGTTCATACACTTTTTTTCCTAAGAATCACCATTTCGGAGATACAGCGATGCAAAATGTTGAAAAAGTTGTATTCTTCATAATATGCATGTCAATTACCGTAATATATGTTACAGAACGATAATATAAGTAAAAATATTAATTTTCGTAGCGTATACATACATATTATACAGTTTTAAAAATATAAACTCCAAAAAAAACCCAGTCCCTCATTTTATATGACCGTACGGCCTTGAGCAACATCTGTCTGCTATTCAATTGTCCACGTGACGACGCTCGTATACCTGCTCCTTTTTGAAGGGCCTCCCTAGATAGAATAGTATTAGTCTCAAGCATTCTTTCGTAGTAAGAACACGTAGTTATTGCTTATATTTTCAAACAAAATTTGTGCAGTTTTGTGTTTGTAATAGAAATGTCGCAGTTGTGCTTTATTTGTAATAAACATTTGACCGAAAGCGAAACAGTTACTGTTGATCGTGGCCTAAAGACATTAATTAATGCAAGTATTGAAAGAGGTGATGAATTTTCGGAATACCTGAAAGACCAGACTTCTGTGACAGTTCATGTGCAGTGTCGAAAAAACTATACTCGGAAGGGTACAATCGCTGCATTGAAAAGAAAACAGGATGAAGAACAAGCTAGTACATCAAAAATAAGTCCACCTCGTACTAGAGCACGCGTAAGTGAACCATTTTTTTGTTTTAAAAAGTGTTGCTTATTTTGTGGCAATGAATTGAATGAAGAGCTAGAAAACAGAAAAGCACTGAAGTATCGACGTAAAATTTTTCATGTAACAACACTTTCATTCAAAGAAACAATCCTGAATATAGCCCAGACTCGTTCTGATCATGTAGCAAAAGCTGTTATTACTCGAATTGAGTTCGAACATGATTTAGTTGCTGCCGAAGCTAAGTATCATAAAGACTGTCATAATGCCTTCTTGAGACCGACTACGGGGGGTCAAGCCGGTCGTCCTCAATCTGAAAGTACGAATCTTTTAATGGAAGAAATATTTGCACACATCGAAAATAGTGATGATTGTCAATTTTCATTAGACGAATTACAAAATATTTGCAACAATTCGTTAGATAATAGAACCATTAAGTTACGATTAAAGTTGAAGTATGGCGATAAAATTATTATAACAGAAAAGTCAGGAGCATCAACATTAATATGTTTTGTTGATAATCAATCAGACGAATAATTTTCTCAATTTACGCATTACTTACACCGCTCTTGTTATTTACAATAGTACCATTTTCAATTTAATACAATAGCTTTTTAACTCAACAGAAGCACAATAGATCGTGGAATAGGCCTACCGGGGAAACCACGTAAAAAAAAACGCGCCATGTACACTACCTCACGGGTGGCGCGGAAACGTGTGCATATTATGAAGAATACAACTTTTTCAACATTTTGCATCGCTGTATCTCCGAAATGGTGATTCTTAGGAAAAAAAGTGTATGAATAATTTTTATAGATAATTGCATGATGAATAATTTTTGTCTCAGCTATTTTTATTATAAAACTTACCGTTTAGCTGGAAAACTCAAAAAACCGATTTTTGCAACATTTGACCTTGAATAAATTTTTTTCCACACTTCGGATTGATGTGGATAATTGACAAATTGTGTATAATAGGGTTCCCAACATTCATGCCAATTTTTAGCAAGGTGCGAATTAATGTAACCTTATCCCTATTTTTGATGCTAACTTGACCGGACTATGGGTTTCAAAAGGGCTCTAGTACAACAGAACAGATATAGCAAATGAAATTTTTAATCGACAAATGCACAGAATCAATATTCAAATCCACCTAGCATTCATTGATTATGGCAAGGCTTTTGACTCTGACAATATAATTTTTATTTAACTAATGCAAACAAACACCGGTTTAAGGGTAAGTTCCATTAATTTTTTTTGTCATAATATATCTAGACTTTCTCTTTGTTTCGTCTAATACATCTAATAAATTGTTGTTCATACATTAGTCTATTAGTTTTATTATTTTTAGTTCGTTGTAATTATTTATGTAGGTATATATTCAGTACTTCTAATATTAATTGGTAACTTGTGAGATTCTCTATATTTGTAATTCGTGAATACCTTCTAGATAATAGGAGCTTTAAGTATTCCTAATTTTCTGAACAAATCATATAAATTATTGACTGGTTTAATATTTATTATTCGCCAAATAAAAGCTGAAGGAAAAACTAACGGAAAAAAGAAACATTATGAAATTTTTAATCTAGATTTATCGGGACTTAGTCCCACATCATTTTGCTGTAAGTTTCAGATTTTTTTAGACTATTCATTTATATGTGAAGTAAGTGAACTAAACGAGAAAAAAATTAGATATTGAAATATTTCTTCAACCCGAAAACCAATTTATTATCCAATAACTTAGATCGTAATCATTTGGCATCAAATTTTCAAGATAAAAAAAGGTCAAAACCGTTCGGAACCCTAAGTGAACAATAGTAGGTCAAAAAAGTTACACCGTCATTTGTAGTAAAGTATGGTGATTTACCAAACGACTTAAAATCTGATCCTGGATCACGTGAAAATAACCTTCAATTTTGCACGATCTGATATGATATAAGTGCGTACGGCCAATATTATTGGGGTTATGTAAAGGTGAAAAAGAAGATTCCCAATATAACGTTAAACTGATAGGTAGGTATGATATTATAAATGGGTAGGTTCGTCATTTATTTGTTACTAAATATCGGCTGGAAAGAAATTTTACATTTTATATATAACTTTGTGTCAGTAGTTCTTTAGGAAACCTATAAAATATTAATCATGCTTAAAACTATATATATATATATATATATATATATATATATATATATATATATATATATATGTTTATGAGGCTTTCACGGATTCCTCCGCGTGAGATGCAATAGCAGTAGATATATCTACATTATGCCGTTGTAGTGCTGAAATCACATTCAGCAAACGTACAACTATATGCAACTCCGTGAATAGATGAAGTAAAAAGCGAACAGTAATTGCAAACTGCGTTCCATCATATCTTTTCCGTGTTAGAGGTTGCACAGTTTGAATGAATTGCTACAGAACACAATTCATCCTATTACACCACCATCGAGATGATGGCCTACCTGTACCACCATACCGAGAAGAAAGTCAAAACTTACCCTCCTCGCCACAGTGATGCGGCAGAGATGCATGTTTCGTCTCTGGTAGACAGGGTACCGACATGCATCTATTTGTGCAAAGGACAGATCGGAAGGAAGTATGCAACACTGAACGCGGCTTCGCCGACTTCCCGCCGGATGGCGTATATATGTTTATGAGGCTTTCACGGATTCCTCCGTGTGAGATGCAACAGCAGTAGATATATCTACATTATGCCGTTGCCGTGCTCACACGGAGGAATCCGTGAAAGCCTCATAAACATATGTACGCCATCCGGCGGGAGGTCGGCGAAGCCGCGTTCAGTGTTGCATACTTCCTTCCGATCTGTCCTTTGCACAAATAGATGCATGTCGGTACCCTGATGAGTCTAGTAGAGACGAAACATGCATCTCTGCCGCATCACTGTGGCGAGGAGGGTAAGTTTTGACTTTCTTCTTGGTATGGTGGTACAGGTAGGCCATCATTTCGATGGTGGTGTAATAGGATGAATTGTGTTCTGTAGCAATCCATTCAAACTGTGCAACCTCTAACACGGAAAGGATATGATGGAACGAAGTTTGCAATTACTGTTCGCTTTTTACTTCATATATATATATATATATATATATATATATATATATATATATATATATATATATATATATATATATATATATATATGTTGTAACGACAGAATAATCTGCAGGAATATTTTTGTGATGAATCTTTTAAATACGGAAAGTGACTACAGACAATTAAGAATAGAAACTCAAATAAATACAAAGAGATAGAAAAGAATGAACGAAATTTGTCGACTAATGATGCGATCACATTTTAACAATTAAAATTCTTAATAGAGTTGGAGAACTGACTTGAATCAGTTACAGATAAGAAGAGCGACAACAAAACAGTAGAAAATGTGGACCACTATATCTACCTTGGACAAACCATCAAGCTGTGTAAGAAAAAGCTAACATGCTGAAGTTGCTCGGAGGGTACAATGATCATAAGTTGCCTTTGATAAACTGAACTCTATACTAAAGAATAAGGACATTCTTATCTGTCTTAAAAAAATCTACATATTCACAGTAGCCAAATAGCGATATATAAACTGGGAACTATGATTTTAACAAGAAAATTAGCAGAAAAAACTGAAAAAAATGCAACGATCAATGGATGGAGCAATACTGGGAATATCTTTGAGAGAAAAAATAAAAAACACACTCATGAGCAATAGAAAAAGACTCACAGATAAAGTGAAAATAATTGGTGATCTAAAGTGGAAATAAGCTGGACACGTGGCAAAAGAAAACGCGGAAAGATGGATGATTAAAGTCATAAAATGAAGATCACGCGTTACAAAAAGAAATGTTGGAAGACGACTACTGTGGTGGGTTATTGACATTCGAAAAATAACTGGGTGAAACTGGACGAAAGATCGAATGAAAAAACCTGAAAGAGGCCTAGTTTCAACAAATTTACCATCTATACATGGTGTAAATTGTACCGATTCAATGAGTTCGATGTTTGTGAATTATTATAATTTTAATTTGATTATAATTCTCCAAAAATAACAGAAAATTAGTGTCTCATAAACAAATATATATTCGAAGAACCTTCCAAGAGGAACCTCTGCTACTAATAATGAATTTTGATTTATTTTTAACTACTGTTTTTTACCTGCTGATTCTTCACTTGTTAAGATAATATCCGGTAAAAAAGGTTATAACACAATTTTATTTGCATAATCTTGTTTTCATGAATCAGTTTTTAGAAAATATTTGCTGCCGAAAATGGTTGAACTTGTTTACAATAGGAATTATGTAAAAAATCAGGCAGGTAATATTAAAGAGGTCCCTTTAAACAATAGATTATTTATAATTTACGTTATAAGATAGTTCTGATTACTAGTTAAACTATATATATAATAAATATGAACATATTGTTACGATTTTGTATCTTTCAAAATTATTAACTACTTATAAAAACACAACTCTCTTTTATTACTACTTCTTAATCTTCACTACCACTATACAACTAACTATACTACGCTTATTCTCTCTCTATTTATATAATTATGAAAATTCCTATTTAAATCTAGAAGATAAAAGTTGAGATGTATCTAGAAATATGAATCGTCCTTTCCCTACAATACAATAAAGATGATTTATCGCGTCGGCATATTTGTATAAACGAGGACGTATCAATAAGTTTCTTCCAGTTCGTAAGAATATTTTTATAATTTCCAATTGTTTCCTCCACCAACAAAACTGAAATATTGAAAAATTTTAATATTTGCTTTTACCATTTTCAAATGTTTTTTCTTATATTTTATATAATGTAAATCGTTGAAAATGTACTAAAGCATAAAATATATATTTCAAAAAGGTCTAATAAAAAATATACATAATTTTGTAGTTAAGAACAGTGAGTCCTGTAGGGAACCTTCAACTCTAAAATTTAAGAAACAATCTAATCGGAACTAATTTTAGTAAATAAATATGATAAGATCATAGCATAGAATGATATGGTTCTAGAGCAAAATGCCTCTTGTATGCATTACAAAATATGTTCAAATTTTTTACAGGTTATTGATTTAGGATTAATTAATTATTATAATAGTTATACCAACAAAATACAGTAGATGCTGTTTTGTTTATAGTATTGTACTCTTTAGAGTTAAAATAGATTTATCTGGTAGTTCAAAAACTATTTAAACAAAAGAAAACTACTCCGTTTAATTTCAGGTAAGACAACGATCTCAAATTTCCAATATAAAAGATAGTCTTTTAGTTTTTCTTTGGCCTAGCGAGTACAAATTCAACATCTCGCCTTCTTTGAAACCGACACCTTAATACAAACAGCGTTATTTCATTAAAAAAGTTTAAAAGGTATCGATTAACGTAGCAGTCGTTGTCGCTTGTGAAATGTATTCTTTAAGAAATGAAGTGCGGCTAAATATGGATTCGTTGTAGTTAAATATTGCAATGGTTAAAGGAGAACCATTGAAATAAATAGATCTATATAAATCATATTTAAAGAAGACCATAGAGATGAATCCTATGATTTACTTGTTATTTTAGTATTTAGGTTTGAGAATAATTATAAGCTATGAGAAATTTTGAATATGTAAACAATTTTGGGAAAAATTGTTTTTTTTTTAATTTATTTTTTAAAAGAAATTGCATTGCGCTTATACGCGTGATAGCAAATATGTCTAGATTTAAACCAGAGTTGTAAGGAAGGCGACGCAGAATTCCATGAAAGTTATCCTATTCATCTTTGTAGAAAAGTGAGAGGGAGCTTCATTATGCCAACACTCCAAAGCTCCTGTAGCACTTTTAATAGCATTCAGGAAATAAATTCAAAAATCTCGGTTCTCTGCCATAAAGATTAAAGTAAGGTTTTACGTGAGGAATCAATTGTAGTATGATTGTCTGATTATACTGCTACTGGCCGAATCTAAAAGCACATGTCGGCAGTAAAGCGATGATTGAAGCTGGATTTCATTCCATTATTGTCAGATAAACACCTGCCTACGTGTCTTATATACAACAGAGTTAATGATGATATGCGGGCTTCTTATAATATCTTTTGCCAGGTATTGAAGAGGTTGTTAGAACTATTTTACACAAAACAGTATGTGATATATTGAAAAGAATTTTTCTGAGCAAGAAGAAAGATGTATTGATGAAATGAGTCATGTTGCTGAAAGCTTCTAGTGTATTTATCTGCAAACGACCCAGTTTCTCATACAACCGGATGAGTGAACCTACTTTGTAATGAGGAACTCTTATTGGCATATATTCGTTTTGTTATGGACCAAGAAATTTACGGAGCATTGCTCTTTACAGGAACTTTGACATCCAACACTATGAGACAAAAAAGCTTAGGAACCTCTCAGTTAAACACATACATAATTTTGTTTGACTTATCAATGATTTACTATGAGACAATCGACATGTCCGGTAGTCAAGTATTTATTAAAATATTTGGTGTTAAACCCTGTGTGTCTTATGAACAATAGTTTTGTAAAATTTATTTGGTTCAATTCTTCGGTTTTGACGTCAAGAAACTACTTTTACTTATTAATTGATTGGAGAAATAATGTAGTATTTTATAAAAATATTATAATCTTCATTATAATTAAGAAATATATATTTAGAAACATGAAGTAAATCTTTTAATAGCATGTGTAAATTTTGTTAATAAATTTTGAATTCTGTAAATATATGAATTGAAATATTTCAAGCCATATTTTGAGGAAAAAATAAAAAAAAATTCGAACTAGAACAGGAAAACTATAATTACTATTATTGAAAGAGATTCTAATAATCACCTAATATTTATAGAATTTCCTACGTAATTACGACTCTTCACAGTGCTTGTTTTCTCAAGGTCCCTATTCATATTTACGAACAATTTAAATCATTAAGATGCTTAAGTCATTACGTCAAAATATTTTACCTTATTTTTTGAGCAAATTGTTTTATTGTGTATGTTAGTCCTTAATTTATGTAAATCTTTAGAAACCATAATAAAAAAGAGGCTTAGTCTATATACTTTGGGAATTAGATGTGGCGGAATTACACCACCCTTTCAAATCCCACTTGATTTCCATTTCGGATTTCCAGAAATGCCCCTAAATTGAGACCGAAATGGAATATTTGATTTCCAATTTAGGATGCTGCAAATTGTCCTATTTTAAGTATTTAAAGTAACATTTCGAAGTTTGGGAAATTTTATTATTTTATTCATTCGTAGTAATTATTAGTTAAATAATTTAGGAGACAAAACTGGTTGTTACAAAATGTAACTAATTATAACTTTTTTAAATTCAAGCAGGATATTTTATGAACAGTGAAAGTTATACTTAAGTACTTATTTTATTTATGAGAATGTATGCTTGACAGTAAGTTTTAGAACCTTTGATTTCTTTAGTTCCTATCTATTGCTAACTTTTTTCTTAATAGTGATCTCATGCCAGTGTGTGTTTTAAAAATAGCTGAGCGTAAGGGTGGGTCCCTGTCATGGTTCAATTCGGGATTTGTTTATATATATATATATATATATATATATATATATATATAAATAGTTCATTATCATGCATGTGTATAACAAATAAAATGAATATTTTTATGAGAAACATTAGATTTTTTTCAGAAGCAGTGAGAGAAGTATGAAATCACCTGTTTTTTATTAATATCGTTAATTTTTTATTTTGGAAGAAAAGGGTGTTACATTATGCATCGAAAACTTTAGTGAAAATCGCTAAATTGAAGTTGCTCGTTCACAATGTTTTGAGGTGTTATTATATAAAGAATTAATAGGGTACAATTAACTTAATTTTAGGTATTCTACAGCCTCTTACTATTCTTTATGGAAATGTAAGGTATAATTTTAGTTTAGAGATGGTATTGCTCAAAGAGTTGTTCTAAACTATTTTAAGTTAAATCCTACCCGTCCAAAGAGATTTTAGATTAAAATAGAGATATATATTGGCAAGAAAATTTCTGTCCAAAATTCCCAACCTATGGAAATATTTGGTGTCTTACGAGTACTTATGTAGTCATGGTTATCGCCAGGTGATGATCTGCCTTGTTGCTAAGTGTGCGTTATGTAAAAAAATATAAGTTTTTAGGATTGCAAGAAATTCTATTTTTTATTATTTAAATATCATAAGATACTAAAAAATGTAATATCTGGAATGCATACAGTTTTCCGATCTACAAAAAATTACTCTTACCTAAAAGTCTTTAGCTTCTACTTGTAATATTTGTTCAATAAATAATTATAATTCATAAAATTATAACTTCTCCAAATTAACTCTACAATCCGACAATGCTGCTTCTCACTAATCATTATGTATTTATGAAAAATGACATTTTTTCTTTTTCATTTACTTGCGATATGACTTTGAATTCGATCGATTTTTAGTTTTATTGTTCGTTTTTATGAAACAAAGTGAATTAAATTGTAAGCAATGGTCAAATATTGAGTAATTTGGAAGAATAAATATATAAATAAATGTTTGAAGTACACATCTCCTATAAAAAGAATAGGTGCGTGATGGTGTACCAGATTTTGTTGTGACGCATAAAACGGTACAGTTTTTTCTTTACGTATTCATAATAATTTTGTCTGAAAAGTCCCCGAACCAATTTTTTTTATTTGATACAAGTAGCACCATCTCTCGTTCAACCAAGGAAGTACGATGCCTAAAAAGTATAGTATAAAATTGTAGCTGCCTAACAACAATTATGACCCCATTTTTAGTAGTTCGGAGTTATGGTTCATTTAAATTAGGCATATATATTCTGACAAAATTTTAAAAGAGGAAAGGTATACAAATACATGTGAAAACTCCCCAGTGAGAATTACATGTAACTTTCTGTGTATGTATTGTTGAAAATGGCGACTTTACACGGTTATAATTATAAGTGATGGAGAAATATTTATGTGAGTTTCATTTATTACTAACTTTGGATGACCCAAGATATAAAATTAAATTTAAAACTACACAAATCCAAGACACATCACTGTGTTTCTTGATACACACCTGTTACATTTCCCGTCTGGGGGTTCATTGGAGTTTATAACGGATTGATCAATAGCAACACAGTAGTGGGCTAATCACCTACTTTGCACTCTCTGATCATTATTTAACCCGTTTAGATTTGCAATTTGGTTGGGGTATATTGATTAGTTTTGTTTTGCCTGTGATACTGTTTTAATTCGGCTTGTATAGGTTAAGGTTAACGCACAAATCTTTTTATAGAAAAATTAAGGATAAAAACCCAAAGATAAATCCTTGCAACTGATAATAGATATAATTCTCTCCACAAAAGCAACAAAATTTTAAATTTTACTGGTTTGATAATAAAAGAAAACAATTTTCTGTAGTTTTAAGGTCCAGAATCTAGTTAGCTTATTAAAGCTAGACCGTGCTAGTATATCGGGGGATAAAGGTTTAAAACTTAATTTTTACAATAATGCTGAAGAAAATAAAAAGCTGTTCATAAAGGTAGGGATGTTGTAATTTTTATACCTTCTAAACACATATTTTTGGTTTTAACACATCTGTTAATACTATTCAGTGATTAAACTAATTATTTTGTTTCCCTCAGTTATAATTAAACACTAAAACATTTTGATAAGCAACAGTACAACCTTGTTGCATTGTCCCGTAAAATGAGGAGTTCTAAATATAATAGATATATCGCTCTTCCAAAGTAGTATTAAACTAATATTTAACGATATTGTGGTTGTGGTTAAAACATCCTCTCTTTATAAACAGGGCAAACTTAGTTTACTAAAAGTATAGAAGACAATGAATTTTTAAAGATCCTAATACTAAAGGGGATATAATAAAAAAATGAGGAAGAATTTATATTGCACTGGAAAGTTTGGATGATTTGAAATTACACAATTTGATAATGTTAATGCGAGATAAAGTTTTAACTTCTTAAAGTGCCATCCTTCTATAAAAGTATAAAATCAGATCCAAGGGGAGTTAGCAAGCATGTTGGATTCCCTAAAAGGAGATGGCGCAAGAATTTATAATTAATATGATTTTATGGAAATATCAGGCAGGATTTAATGCAATACAAATTGCGAAATGGGAAATATTTTCTAGACGAAGACGTGCGGCCATTGCAATGGTAGTTTTTGTAAAAATGTTACTTTATCTATTCTCAGTGAAGCCGAGCATTTGGATAAAGACCAGTTAGCCTTCAAGACAATTTTTGGACTTATGCAGACATTATCTATATTTATTTTTAACCATCTTTTAAGACATTGAAAGCAATTGTGTAAAACAAATAGTTTTAGATTGTTTTGAAATTATTTACATCTATTTTCAAAAAGTCACGAAACCCAATATGCCATACTGATTTTCAGTATCTCTCCTTGAAGCAAAAGTGGGGATTTCAAACATGCAAACGGTATCTTTTTCAGTAACAAAAAAAGTAGTCCCACGTTTAAGAACAAGTTTTGGGCCAATTTTCTTGGTATATTAGACTATTTAAAGTAAGTTAGGGGTAAAAATTTCTGGTTCAATACAATTTTTTGACATAAGATATTTAAATAAGTTATTCAGAAGTATTAACATTTATAGCCAGATTTACTAGGAAGATTTAAAATTTAAACCGGTTTAGTTGCCATGGAAGTTATATTGTCACAATTTATTTTTCAAATATCAAGAATATTTACGATAAGGCCACACTGCAAGTAAAGATAACAGAGGACCTAGAAATACAGAAGATAAGTATTGTTCGAGGGGTGCTTCAAGGAGATACGATTTCTCCTAAAATCTTTACTTTAACACTGGAAGATGTCTTTAAGCAACTAAACTGGGAATATAAGAGCATTGACATCGATAGTAGATATCTTAACCATTTATGTGTCGCGGATGACGTGGTATTAATAAGTGAAGATTTAAACAAATTACGAGAAATGCTCTCTGAGTCGAAAAATGCTTTAGAGAAAGTTGGATTAAGCATGAACTTAGCAAAAACCAAAATAATGTCTCCAGAAGATACACCTCTTTATGTGGGAAACAACGAAATACAAAGAGTTGAGGATTATCTGTAGTTAGACTTGGGAAAGAAAACCAAGAAGCAGAAATAAATATAAGAATTAGAATATCATGGGCAACCGTTGGAAAATTGGGATACGCTCTTAAAACCTCGATATTCCCATTAATTTGAAAATAAGAGTATTTGACTTGTGCGTTCTCCCAGTAACGACCTACGGAATGGAGACAACCACATTAACAGTTAAAGCAGCTAATAAACTGTGTACTACACAGCGAGCAATAGGAAGAATCATGCTGGGAATATCACTATGTGACCGAATAAGGAACGAAGGAGTAAAAAGACGCACGAAAGTGGAGGGTCTGATAAAACGCATTACTTCTTTGAAATAGATCTGGGTGGGACACGTCGCCAGACAAGGTGGATAAAACATATATTGCAATGAAGTCC
This sequence comes from Diaprepes abbreviatus, assembly GCA_034092305.1. Taxonomy (NCBI): domain Eukaryota; kingdom Metazoa; phylum Arthropoda; class Insecta; order Coleoptera; family Curculionidae; genus Diaprepes; species Diaprepes abbreviatus. The sequence continues at coordinate 1,578,164 of JASJET010000217.1, forward strand.
TAGGTCGTCAAAAAGAAGGATCGGAATACCCCAAAAAAGATGGATAGACGACATAAAAAGGAAAGCAGGTAGACTGGTTGCAGAAAATAGATTGGAATGGGATAGACTCGAGCAAGCCTATGCCCAGGATTGGACCAAATTAGGCTGCTAGATAGAGAGAGATATATATCAAGAAATAAATGCTTATATAGGGATATTAAGGATTAGAACCTAAAAAAAAGCCTTGAAATATGTATAAGAAATAGTTGTATTCAGAAAATAAATAAAATTGTCAATTTTTCCAATTCAGTAATAAAGAAAAATGATTGTTTACGATTTAAAACTTGCTTGACTTATTGTTGGTCTTTCCAAAAATCGACGAAATACGTCGATTGTTATTAAGAACCACTATATACAAAAATGAATACCACCGAGATTTCTTCAAAAAATTTGGTAAATTTATCGTTAAATAATTTTAGATTAACAATCTAGGTCAAAAGTTTATGAAATTATTTTTTAATTAATTTTATCTTACAAGAAGTTCATATTTATCGTTTAAATGATATTTAAGTCTTTAGACAGTCGAGAATAGAAATAACTTTTATCATTCTTTATCTCGCATGTCTATATCTACGTCCTCCCCTAATATACATTAGTCTTCATTATAAAGGAACGAAAATCTGTTATATCTTCGTTACTGGAAGTGGCATCAAGAAAAGTGATGTGTATTTAATTATTTTACTTTTACTTAGGACTAAATTAAAACCTAGTTAAGATCGATTGATTGCGCAAAGTGGAAAAGTCCGAGTAAAGAAAGCTAAACGCCAAAGAAAGTTTGTATCTACTTAATAAAATTAGAACGAATCGCTTGAATCAATCAACATTAAGAGACATTTTTAGCGAAGGGAATTTAATGGATGGTAATAAATTTAATTGAAAAGTATAATTAGGGATTAAATTAAAAAATGACTTATTGAGTTATGCAGATTAAAAGTGAAATAGTTATTAATCCTATTAACTTGTTTTATAAAAAATATATATTTAAGTCATTAACGAAAGGTACTTTATTTATTTATTTAAACCCATTTTACAGTTCAAAAAACAAATGGGTACAACAGGAACAAAAATTTAAATATTTACAATGACAAAGCAAGCATACACAAATTACTAGAAACAAAACTACAAAAATTACATACTTATTTTTTTTTTATTTGTGCCATTCTGCAGCTAAATATGTAGTTTCTACACATCCTATATAAAGGAGAGTAGTTACACACATTTGTACGAGGTGTAGGACAATAGAATGTGGCAGATTGGCGAGCTCAAGTCCTAGGTACAAGAAAACTTATTTTTTCCAGTATATCACTACATTCCACTCTGTTATGCAAAACATTACAAAGAAATTTGAGGTCTGTGACGATACGTCTATGTCCTAGAGAACAAAAAGAATGCCGCTAAAGTAAGATTTCACGCGAAAACCCTGTTTAAGGATAATGTCCATCAATCAGAAAGCTTAGGTATTTCAAGAAACGCCGCTGAACTCTCTCAAGGTCATTAATATGGTTTTGGTAATAAGGAGACCATATTATGAAAGCATATTCCAATTTAGATCTTACAAAAGCGTAATAAAGTAAAATGAGCGTACTTTGATTCGAAAATGTTTTTGAGTTTCTAATAATAAAGCCTAATGATTTAAAACACACCTGTATAAGATCATTTATATGAGGAACAAATGAAAGTCACCCAAATCTCTAAAACATTCTACTCGTGGAACACATGTTCCATCAATTTTATAATCATACACCAGCACATTTTTCTTTAATGTGAAAATCATGACTTTGCATTTATCAACGTTTAGAGGCAGTCTGTTTTCGCTACACCAATCGGTGACGGTATTTATTGCTATTTGTAGTCTTTGACAATCAGCATCGTTTTTTACAGAAGTAAAAATTTTAGCATCATCCGCATACAGTAGCATTGTACAGTCACCCACAATTCCATTAATAAATATATTAAACAATAAAGGACCGAGTATTGACCCTTGAGGAACTCCCGAAGTCACACACAGGGGTTCCGAGGACTGACCACAGCACTCTACTATTTGATGCCTATCGAGAGATATGATTTAAAAAATAGAATTAATTTTTGCGAAAGTCCAAAACAATGCAGTTTATCAAGCAGGATGTCGTGATCAAGCCTATCAAACGCCTTTGAAAAGTCTGTGTATATTGTGTCTACTTGAGCTCCCTTGTTCAAGACATCAGCTACAAACTGAGTAAAGCAGAAAAGATTAGACGCTGTGGACCTACCCTTTATAAAGCCATGTTGGAAACCACTAAATAGGTGTTTTAGCTTGAAAAATAGATGTTCATGCAGATACATTTCAAAACATTTAGAAAAATTATTTATTATACAGACTGGTCTGTAGTTTTCTATATTTTGTTTGTCCCCTTTTTTAAACACTGGAGAAACTCTGGAAATTTTCCATTTATCAGAAAACTGTGAACTATGAAGACTTCCGTGCAAATAAGTCAAATTGATTCTGTTATGGTTTTATTCTTGTACAGGTAAATCGGTAAACATATGTATATACTAATAAAACTAACACATACCATAATCTAAAGCCTTATTTTCAATAAATAAACTTTTTAGTAAATAATAAATTAAAAACTAAAAATTTTTTTTCTGATTTTTTTTAATAGTATGCATTATCACTTTTCTTGAATTTAGCAGCTACTATAGTAAATTAGTTCAAGAAAGCATCATTTGCCAGATTTTGGAAAAAAACAAAGTTAAATTGTATTTAATTATTGATAAGTAAACACTTGTGATAGTTATTACTTCTAGAAGGTTACACACCACCATTCTGCCTTTTGATACTTGACACACCTTTGAAGAAGAGCAGGTATAGGCTGCACACAATTTTCATTAAAACTGGACCTTGCCTTTTTATCTAGTGATTGGACCTCCATTCAGAGCTCGACATAGAACATACAACTACACCATAGAGCCCACAGGGTATCTGGCTTGCTGGAAGTGCTCGGACTCAGTGATAAGACTATCTTTCAGGTATAAGAACATAATAAACTGTGTTATTACCAATTTTACTGTCTAATCTCTCCTGCCCACTCTTTCTAAAATAATTGAAAAACTGGTTAAAGGAAGAATAACAAATTTTCTTAGCCAACATAACATTCTGTCTGAATGTCAGTTTGGTTTGCAGACTTCCAAGAACACTACGGACGCAGTTTTTTCTTTTTTAGAGAAACTCTACATCAGTTTGAATGAGGGCGATGTCGCGGCTGCGGTCTTTTGTGACTTCTCAAAGGCGGTCGATTGTGTGAATCACGAAGTACTTTTGAGTAAGCTCGAATTGTATGGTATTAGAGGAGTGGCATTAAATTGGTTTGCTTCCTATCTTTCGAATAGGCAGCAAATGGTTAAGTACGATGGAGAATTTTCCAGTGTCTCTTCTCTGAGTTGTGGCGTCCCACAAGGTTCTGTTCTTGGGCCCCTGCTCTTTCTTTTATATATAAGTGACCTGGTCAAAATTGATATCCAAGGAACATTTACATTATTTGCAGATGACGCAACAATTTTATGGCGTGGAAAGAATGGCTGTGATTTGAAACATATTATCGAGTGTGACTTGATTAGAGTGAATGAATGGTGTGCTGCAAATTGTTTAAGTTTTAATTTTACTAAAACCAACGTGTTAAGTTTCAAATTTACCTGTGATAGTTTAACTTTGAATAATTATTTTATAGGGAATAAGCTAGTGACTAGATTTTTAGGTATACTTATTGACGATAAGTTGAAATTTACTGACCACATAATGGCATTAAATAAGAAGTTGGCTGCCGGGTGTTATGCGGTACGAACAGTGTCAAGGGAATTAGATTCAAATGTGGCTAGAACAGTGTATTTTTCGTTGATTGAATTTCATTTGAGATACGGAATTGCATTTTGGGGATTCTGTAGTCGGCAGTTTTTAAATTCGATTCTTGTTTTACAAAAGCGAGCAGTGCGTTATTTATTTAATGTAAAAATAAAGGAGCATTGTGGGCCTTTATTTATTCAAGGCAAAATATTAACAGTGATATTATTAATTAACTGAAAATGTGTTGTAAACCGAAGGTATCCATTCACAACGTAATTTATAACATCACATATTAGCAGTTCAACCCTTCAACTTAAATTTAAATAAACATAACTTTATCGTTAATCGGCAATACAAAATTTCCCATTCCTGTGATGACCGTTTAAAAGAGGATATTAACTTGCGTTCTTTTGGATAAAACGTTACAAAATGCACGTTTCACTGAGTTCCCTTGTTTGAAGAAAAAATTATCTCCGATGGATATCGAGGAAGCGTTCGATATCCATCGTACAAAATAGTATACTATATTATGTAATGAGTTGATTTATGTTTATGAAACTAAAAATGCCAATTTTCTATCGGTATGGACTTGATATAGTTTAAATTAAGTTAAAAGCATGGGCGATGTTCGGGAATTCGGAATGTCACATCTGTGATTTGAAATCTGGAACCCGCAATTAAATTTAGAAAATTAATACTAACATATAAAAAAATTATATTTTGTATGGTTTAAAAAACAATAAAATGTGATCAATCCATCAAAAAAAAAACATTCGAAACTTATCATGAGTAACTATAATGAAACCATTAATATCCTAAGTAACTGAAACGTTTCAATAGATTTTAAAAGTTAAAGAAAAATCCATTAATTTTAACTCGTCAGTGCATTTAGTTCACAACAGGTGCTTTTTGTTGTCTGGATCTCTTTGTTCATTTTACCAGGACAGAACAATTTTATGGACTGTCACCGCTTTTTCATTTAATACCGCTGCATAAAATGTGATTTGACTCGAGCTCAAAACAATTTGTGGCACACAGACTTGGTTTCAGCGGTTCTCAGATGCTTTTAATAGTATTTGAATTTTTCATTCCCGTCTCTCTTCAGAATGAGTTTAATGCAATTTAATGCGGATGGTTTTAAATTTTTAGCTTTGCATAAAATACAGAACATTAAATATTGCGAATGTGATAATTGCTACGTTTTTATATTACTTCATTTCGTATTGTGATGTGGCAACGTAATAGATGAAAGTTTTAATTTTATTAGTCAACATTTAGGATATAATCTATTTGAGGAAGAATTAGGTTTTATTTGGTCGTGATATTAGGGGAGCGGCCAACTACTAAAAAGATTTATAAAAATACTACTTAATCGGCCAAAAAAGGGCGCTGCGATGAAACTTTTGCTACTGGAATACACGACACTATATTTTCATCCCTTATGAAAAATTATTGTATTTAATGAAAATTCGATTGCAAAATTCACAAGGAAAATGAAAACAAGCCTACATGAAATAAATATACCGTTAAAGTACAACTGTCAACGATTATTTTGCGCTTAAGGATGGTCAAAAAGACTTGGTAAAAGCGGGGACATTACTTTTTAAAAATGACCATTTTTGGTCATTTTTCGACGTTTAATAGCTTATAACTCAAAAGGGAGGTATTTTTCGAAAAAATGTCAAAGAACAAAAAGTGTTTCTTTTTGCCCAAATAATCTCTTGCTCTATGGAAATTAGATAATAAAAGAGCTGTATTGTTAACAATAATGTAACATTGTTTTTTTTTAATACATTTAACAACAAATTACCGATTTAAAATTTAACATAAATATAGGTATTATCATTCTAAATAAAATTTTTATAAAAAAAATTAAACCGACTTCTAAAAGTGTGCTAAAAAGTGAAAAATAACTAGAAATTTTTATATGAAATTGAAATTTTTGAAGTCGGCGCCAAACTAATATCTGACAAAATGAGATTCGCATAAATAGATTAAAAATACTTTATTTGTAATTACTTTCTTACCATAATTTGTATATATTAGTAGTTATTTATTTCATTTAGTGATAATTTGGCGCCGACTTCAAAAATTTCAATTTCATATAAAAATGTCTAGTTATTTTTCACTTTTTAGCACACTTTTAGAAGTCGGTTTAATTTTTTTTATAAAAATTTTATTTTTCGATTTTTATCTTTGAATTCATTACGATATTCATAAATTATTTGAACTAAGTGCTAATCAAGATTAGTGTACCTCGCAATGACTCCAAGGTAGCAAAAAATTTCTCATTTTATCCATAATTGTAAATCACCCTAAAATGACCACTAAAAATTCTTTGATTCTTAGAGTTCTCCAAATACCAATGAAATTGTGTTAAACGAATATTTAGTCTGTCATAGTAAATCCACTATCTTAAATTTCAAATTAATTTTAGATTGGTAATGTAGGCCCCAAAACCTTCCAATATCGATATTTAAAAAAAAAATAAATAAATTTTTTGTCCACCATATTGGATACGCCATATTGAATTTTTTAAAAATAATCTTAGATTCGTCATGTGTGACCCCGAAATCTCTCCCGTACCAATTTTGGCGAAAATCGGACAAAATTGATATTTTTGTCCGCCATATTAAATTTTTAAAAAATAATATCAGATTCTTTATGTGAGGCTCCAAAAACTTCCCAATACCAATTTTGGAGAAAATCGGCCAAAATTGATTTTTTCGTCCGCCATATTGAATTTTTTAAAAATTATTTTAGATTCATCATATGCGACCCCTAAAACTTCCCCGTACCAATTTTGGAGAAAATCGGACAAAATTGATTTTTTATCGGCCATATTAGATCCGCCATATTGAATTTTTTAAAAATTATTTTAGATTCGTCATATGCGACCCCGAAAACTGCCCCGCACCAAATTTGGAAAAAATCGGACAAAATTAATTTTTCCATCCGCCATATTAGATCCTCCATATTGAATATTTTAAAAATTATTTTAGATTGGTCATATGCAACCCAAAAAACTTCTCCGTACCAATTTTGGTGAAAATCGGACAAAATTGACTTTTTCGTCCGCCATATTGGATCCGCCATATTGAATTTTTTAAAAATAATATCAGATTCGTTATGTACAAACTCGAAAACTCCCCTGTACCAATTTTGAAGAAAATCAGACTAAATTAAATTTTTTTTGTCCGCCATATTAGATCCGCCATTTTGAATTTTTTAAAAATAATTTCAGATTCATTGGGTACGACTCCGAAAATTCCTCCATACCAATTTTGGAGAAAATCGGACAAAATTAATTTTTTTGGCCGGCATATTGTAAGCGCCATCTTGGATTTCATTGCACCAATTTCATCTAAAAAAATATGGGACCACATAACGTAAAAAATTTCATTCAAATCGGTGCAGCCGTTCCGGAGTAATCGGTGTACATACATAAAAAAAAAATACATACTCGACGAATTGAGAACCTCCTTCTTTTAGAAGTCGGTTAAAAAGTATGTCACACGCGAAATCTGTGAATTTTTTATTTTCCGAGAAATTCGATGTCAAAATTGAAAATTCAGTCTCAATTTTCCGCTTTCCTAATTAAGATACAATGCTAAATTTCAATGGAAATTGTTTGTGTTGTTTTATATTTTGAAGATCTATTAAAAAATTTTTTTTTTTCAATCGCGGGCCGAGAAATTTTGCATAAACCAATGTTTACACCAAAAAAATTGCGATAATTTTCCACCGGATGGAGATAAAATTTTTTTAATGCGTGCATTGGATTTAGATGTATCATTTCCGATCTCTACTGTTTTTTCCCTTTATATTGTTGTTATCTAACAGTTTATTAACACAATTTTTACAAAAAATTATAGAGGAAATCATACAAATACTCAATTATATATTACATATTATTCTGTTTTTTTCCCTTTATATTATTATTACCTAATAGTTTCACAATTGCTTATAGAAACTTTCATCAAAATTTTGTTAATAAACTATTAGGTAATAATAATATAAAGGAAAAAACAGTATAATATGTAATATATAATTGAATATTTGTATGATTTTCTCTATAATTTTTTGTAAAAATTTTGTTAATAAACAAATTAATAATTAATATGACTAAACAAATTGTTACTATCATATAAATTAATAAAACAACATCAATATTATAAATATTACTTGTGATCCATAAGTTTCCTTGAAGCGCCAATGAATAATACGCCTGAACTATAACTAAGGACGCCATCTATAACTTATATTATATGAATCGATAGGTTTTTTAATTCTCTACAACTTTTGTTTGAAACACATTTCGATACAACTTTTATTTTTTGAGATAAACTCAAAAAACCGAAAATCGTGACCATTTTTGGTCCGCCATTTTTTTGCACAGGCCTTTGAGAGTTACCATCGAGATATGTTTTATATGATGCGGAAATGAACACATTCCAGAAAAAAAACCAATGTTACATTTTTGTTACTGACGAAAGCCGCTTTTCCATGGAGTATTTAGTTTGAATAAATAATGGATATTTGTACCTTATTCCTAATTATTCCATAATTTTGACCGACGCGTCAAATCAAAAGTATTATATTTCAGATAAATTATAACTAACACATAATATACTATTAGACTACTATTATGCTATTAAAACTGAATTAATATATAAACAAATTAACAAATTTTCAGGCAACAAAATAAAACATTATGATTTCTCCATTCAATAAACAAAATAATTTATAGTAAAACTACGCAAACTGAATAATGCAAAGCTATCATCAATTAACAATTACAAACATTGTTTATGGAGTATTAAATTAACCACTTTTGAATTATAATACAAATAAACAAGTTAATGTGGAAGCAAATATTTAAAGTTATCTATTCATGGTTCAATTTTTTCAATGGCGTCCGTATATTATTAAGCAGATAAATAATAATCCTGGTCAATCATGATAGGAAGAGGTTCGCTATTTTTGAGGATCACCAATTCGTGGAAGATCCTTTGCACCTTCAATTGGATGGCACGATATCCTCTAATTTGAGCATCTAGATAGATAGCAGCTGTAAATAATATTTTAGTGCCATCGCCGTGGAAAAATGTGATTTTAAAATATAGAAGTAACACTTACCGAACAAAGCTAAACCTATAAGGTGTACAAGACTTTAAAGGTAACTTATATTTTGTGTCCTGTACTAGGATTTCCAAAACGATCGTGTTCACTGTCCAGTCAAGAGGTGTGCTAATAAGGTTAATAGTACCCCAGTGGAAAAAATTGTCGTTATGCCCATACCCCTGGATTAAAGGTATGAGGAATCAAATAAAATGTAACCTCCGGATACCCACACTAAAATATGAGACAGTCTGATTAATATAATCATCTTTATTAATGTCAATATTATTATTTTCGGAAAATTTGATAATGAAAATAACAATTTTATATACTTTTATATTGCAATATTCTGTTAATTTATATATTTTAGCTTTTATTTGGATTTATTAAGGTTTATAGTAATAAAAACCAGAATATCTTAAAATTTATTAATTTATACTGTCACGACCATGATTTCAGAGTGATCCTTTACGAACGTAAATTTTAATTCAAAGAATCTCTAAGGGATTGAGAAGTAATTAGATTTGATGAGGCAACTTCACGACAAACAAATCAAAGGCTTTTTGATGCGGATTTCGGATAATTTAGATTTCTTTGAATTAGAAAATTTCTTTACTATGACAAAACCACACTTGGATGATTCTTAATACCTATTATTAAAACTGTCAATTAAATGTGTATGGGTCAGTATTGATTGGTACAGGATTAGTTTGAGTTTTATTAGCTAATTTTTAGTTCAATAAAGTAGTATAAATCATTCTCTTTTATGTTTCAAAACAAATCGAATAAGTACAAAAATACGTACAAAATACCATGATATAAATTTCGGCATTGCATTTCTGGTTGCATCTTGAAATACTGGGGTCTTGATCCCTATGTCCTAACCCTAACCTATTTGGAATAATCACTGGATAAAATTTTTGCCATATTTTTTCACACCATTGCTTCTAGTCTCTATGTATCTTGCGCAACAGTGTCGCATTCTAAATTTTTAAGGAGGCACGATGTTTCTGTTTTCGTACTAAGCCTATTAGTTTCAGGTTGAAGGAGATCAAGATTTCCTTTTGTCGTAGCAATGATTTCCAATTTCCCTTCACATATAGTTCCCTCTTTCTTTTTCTTTTAGTCCAGAAGCGCCTGAAGGTAAGCAAAGGGCTCCCTCAACTTCAATATCCTGCTTGTTTACAGTTAAGTCCAGCTGTCCCCTCTTCTACTCCTTTTTCTCACCCAGGGTCCCCATCCTATTATTTTTCAGTTCCGATCTTAGTATTACTTCTGATATATTTCGTTCCATTGAACGTTGAGCGATGTAAAGTTTGCTTGCCATTTTCCTTCTAACTCTGCATGTCTGTGCTTTGTATGTAACTGTTAATATACACCAAGGCTATGAAAACTTTTTAGCTTAAGAACTACACTGACTCTTCCAGTAAGTCGTAAGCGTCAAGACCCAGTAAGCCCATCAAACTAGCATACTGTAGTTTTGAATTTTCATATTGGGACTTACTGACGAGATATCTATGGCCAGGGTGCGTGGTGGACTTCACTTCAGTAGATTTCGCAAATGAAGCTTTGGAGGTTTTAAAAATAAATATTGAGTCTCGTTTTTCAGATTTTGATGCAATTGCAAATAATATCAAAGTTTTTCAAAATCCTTTTAACATCAATATAGAAGACCTTCACAAGGAGATGATTGATTTGCAGTGTAGCGATATCTTTAAAGAGAAATATTTCATCATCATTGCTGGAATTTTGTATGAGGCTTACACTCATACAGTTTGATCAGTTGCATAAATTTGCTCCTGGCTTTTATTTCGCTTTCGGCACTATCTATTTGTGTGAAAAAACATATACAAAAAAAATATGAAGATACAAATAAACTGATGAGCATTTGAAGTTGCTGCTAATAATTTTCACTAGTAAACTTGATCCATAACTGCAAACAATTGTCAATGAGAAGTTACACTACTATATAAATCCAATTAATCAAAATTATAATATTTAATTTCATTATGTGAATTACCTACGTATGTGTTGAGGATAAATCTCATATCATTAGTTATTGTGCTTCTTAATTGGTCGTTAAATAAAAAACACTTTATTATCTTGCATAATTTACTTGAAAATTATACAATGCACTCAAAATTAACTACGGCGGACTGGATTGGTCATGCTTGCGAACCGGTGTTAGTCAGCGGAGCAAAGTTTGGAAATCCCTGATGTACACTAATCTGTCAATTTCAAAGTTCTTGTCCTCCTTACTAGAAAAAAAGTTTTATGAGAGGTTTGCACATAGACCATTAATTTAGCTACCTCTTTCATTCCACGTGCAATTACCAACTGACCTTCTGAGTATTCTCGTACAAAAAAGATTTTGGAGATTTATAACTTTTAGAAAAAATATATAGATAAGTTTTCCGGTTTAAAAATCACTAGCGAATAGGAACTGCAGGAAACTTAACTTTATCACTTATCAGAAAGAAATGCCGAAAAATAACAGGTAGGCAATAAATTTTAAAATCAAACTTTTAATCAGATATGCAAGTAATTTGATACTAATTTACCTCTTTAAGGGCATGCTAAAATTCACCATTATTCTGATCCTTTACACCGCTCTTAATTTCCTTCTTGTTAGGCGGGATAACTGGATAACAAGCCATTAGCGATAAAGTCTTTTATTTCCTTTTCATTTACGAATGTTAAACAAGATCGAAAAATATTATTTAGGGATAAAAAGTAAACGACGAAAGAAAAATCGGCAGATATAAAAGAAAATAATAACTTAAATGATCAGATAACAAAGAGGATATAGGGCTAAGCAACACGATATTTTATTTGCCAGTAAATTTGCGAAAAATTCCTATTTTAATCAATTTTCGGTATTATATATATATATATATATATATATATATATATATATATATATATATATATATATGATTCAGTATTAATCCGGGAATACATCCGTTCGTTCGTTTGGTTTCCTGTAGAAGTTTGCAGACGTTTCGCCAAAATTCCATTTGGCATCTTCTATGTTTAGTGGTTGTAGATCAACTGTTGATCTAATACTGAATCTTATGTTCCCATCCGTGAAACACTACGCAACAACATATATATATATATATATATATATATATATATATATATATATATATATATATATATATAAATAAATAGATAAGTTTTTGTCCGTGTAATTTAAAATAAAATAGAATCAAATATTGGCGAAGTGGACGTGAAAATTTGTCAATCTACATGATTCTCGTGTTAAAAAGTGCGGAGCACTCCAAAATATGGAAAAACTCCGGGTCCGACAGATGGCGACAGCGCTGTTTCGTCCTAATATGGGACTCGTCAGGCCACCGCAGTCGGTACAAACTATCATCTCGCCTTTGCATCCTATAAACTTGAGTTTAAAATCAAAAAACAGCAAACAGGACGACAAAGGCGACATCTCGATGGTCCACTTGATAACACCAGAACCACACAGACTAACAAAGTTTGTAAAAATCCGTCATATAGTGGCGCGACGGTGAATTAAAATAGAAATATGTAAAATCGAGTACACGAAAGGCGCTGCCCAAAGGTAGGCTTGGTTGCCAGTACCGAAAAATGCGACCCCTATCTTTTGGGCAGCGCGTTTCGTGTACTCGATTTTACATATTTCTGTTTTAATTCACCGTCGCGCCACCATATGACGGTTCTTTTACAAACTTTGTTAATTTGTGTGGTTCTTGTATTATCAAATGGATTATCGAGATGTCGCCTTTGTCGTCTTATTTGCTGTGTTTTGATTATAAATTTAGCTTTATACGATGCAAAGGCGAGATGATGGTTTGTACCGACTGCGGTGGCCTGATGAGTCTCATATTAGAACGAAACAGCGCTGTCGCCATCTGTCGGACCCGGAGTTTTTCCATATTTTGGAGTGCTCCGCACTTTTTAACACGAGAATCATGTAGATTGACAAATTTTCACGTCCGCTTCGCCAATATTTGATTCTATTTTATTATATATATATATATATATATATATATATATATATATATATATATATATATTCCAAACTAGGGTTATTGGGGATGCAGCCTAGTTAAATTTGTAGGTTTTGGTAAGGAAAACATCCTTTTTTGATTCTATCAAGCTCACAGTATTAACCTAACCCATAATTATTAGGTAACTCGCCAATGTGGTTTGAATATGAAACAAGTAAATATTTGAAAAACAGGGGATAAAACACAACATTAGCACTTTTTAACTATAATTAGTGATATATTTTGATAGAATTGTAAAAATTCGTTCAAATTCTGAAAATCACGAAACAGCTCGACTATTTCACCATTTTGTAGTGACAAATGTCATGTGTTAATCGAGAAGTGGCGCAGGTGGCCCAAGTCGTTGAGGAAAATAGAATATAAAATTTTAAAAATTACTTGTTTGATATTTTTTACATGATATAAGAGAATTAAATCGGAAAACGTATTCATCTGGAGATAGACTGCCACGCCAGGAGGCTTAAATACTTTTCTTTTCTTTCTTCCAATTTTAAAATAGAACTGTAAATGGCATTAAGACTCTCGGTGTCACGTTTTTTATTCATGGTGTTGTTTTCTTGGTTAATATGTACCAATTCAAGAAAGAGTATTTTGTGATATACAGAAACTATTTCCAAAATCTCAGTGCCATCTCAGTTAATGATGTGATCTTGATCAAAACCATGTTCAGCCAGAGCACAAGAGGGTAAACCTCTATTAATGTCACTACGATGGGAAGTGAGTCTGCCTTTGAGGCTTTTGGAAGTCTGACCTATATAAACTAATTGACAGTTGGAACAGGGAACTTTATACACGATGTAGGACGTATCATTCAGCTGTAACGGTGTTTTGGTTTTAGAATAAATTTTAGAGAGAGTAAGTAGTTATTTTCTAGCTATTTTAATATCTGTATTTTTAAAAATATTCATCAATTTGTCAGTAAGATTTTCTATATGAGGTAGTGTGTGGAAAAACTGAACTGCATTTGAAAGAGTGTTGGCTGGACCTAAAGATTAATTATGCAAAAGAGCCGGTTGAGAAGGTATTTTAAAGATGTTTACAGGAATATTATATTTGGTATTATAGAGAAATTTTTTTAATAATGTCAGGATAAGAATTCGCCAATAGTATATCATTAAGTTGGCGTAATGCCTCTGCTCTAAAATTCGGGTGTGTCAGTTTGACAGCTCTATTTTTCATGCCTAAGATGAGATTGATTTTGCATCTCATAGGATGGTATAAATGGTAACTAATGAATCTATTAGAACAGTATGATCTTCTATACCATTTAGTTTTTAAAGTGTTTTCATTCGTACATATAACTAACATATCCAAAAATGGGATACTATTGTTAGTTTTTCCCTCCAGTGTGAATTGAATATGGATTAAAGGAACTGAAGAATTCAAGAGTTCAATTTTATCCGCAGATACAGCAAACAATAAGTCATCTACATATCGCTTGACAAATAGAATGTGAAAAGACATGTATTGGAGACAATCCTTAACCAGATCATCCAGTACATAGTTAACTATAGTAGGAGAAATATTAGACCCCAATAGTGTTCCAAAAACCTCTTTATAATAGTTATTAGTGAATACTAACACATTGGAATCGAAAACACATTTCATGAGTCCCACCAAGGCCTACAAATTTAACAACTGCAGACTGGTCGAAACGCGTGTGTATATATTCTTTCCTCTGTCTGCTTGAAAGGAGAATACATATACACAATTATTTAAACACGGCAGATTTATTTTATTTATTACTGAAATTTTGTTTTTTAAAATTTTCGCACTACTACGGAAGTATATCGTATAATATAATGCGTTATTTAATTTTAACGTAAATAACTTCACTAATAACCTTTCCATTTTGACATACTTGTTGCCTCTATACAACGAAATGAAAATACAACAGTCTAATAACTTTTTGATAAGATTATCGCATCCTCGCTTACACATTCTTGTTTATCCTGATATTCTTAATCCGTGGCCCGTAAATTGTTTTTGTTTAAAGATCTTGTTAGCGACTAAAAGTGTCATTTGTCGTCCTATTACTTTAAGATAATGGGGTTTAAAATTTTAATTAGCGTTTAATAGGCAATCACTGATTAAATGCTTCGATAAAATTAAATTACACTATATATATATATATATATATATATATATATATATATATATATATATATATATGAAGTAAAATGCGAACAGTAATTGCAAACTTCGTTCCATCATATCCTTTCCGTGTTAGAGGTTGCACAGTTTGAATGAATTGCTACAGAACACAATTCATCCTATTACACCATCATCGAGATGATGGCCTACCTGTATCACCATATCGAGAAGAAAGTCGAAACTTACTCTCCCCGCTGCAGTGATACGGCAGAGGTACATGTTTCGTCTCTACTAGACTCATCAGGGTACCGACATGCACCTGGCTGTGCAAAGGACAGATCGGAAGGAGGCATGCAAATACTGAACGAGGCTTCGCCGACCTCCCGCCGGATGGCGTATATGTGTTTATGCGGCTTTCACGGATACGCCATCCGGCGGGAGGTCGGCGAAGCTGCGTTCAGTACTTGCATGCCTCCTTCCGATCTGTCCTTTGCACAGCCAGGTGCATGTCGATACCCTGATGAGTCTAGTAGAGATGAAACATGTACCTCTGCCGTATCACTGCAGCGGGGAGGGTAAGTTTCGACTTTCTTCTCGATGTGGTGGTACAGGTAGGCCATCATCTCGATGGTGATGTAATAGGATGAATTGTGTTCTGTAGCAATTCATTCAAACTGTGCAACCTCTAACACGGAAAGGATATGATGGAACGAGGTTTGCAATTACTGTTCGCATTTTACTTCATCTATTCACGGAGTTGCATATAGTTGTACGTTTGCTGAATGTGATTTCAGCACTACAACGGCATAATGTGGATATTTATATATATATATATATATATATATATATATATATATATATATATATATATATATATATATATTTGTTTGGTGGTCAGATATATAGGTAGATAGATGGCACCGCCATGGCCTCTTCACTATCTCCAGCCGTGGCAAATCTATTCATGACCTATTTTGAAACGAAAGCTCTTGAAAAATTCCATCTCAAACCCAAACGCTGGTGTCGCTACGTAAATGATGTATTTGTAATTGTAGTCGATTCAATTTTTTTATAAAAATTTTATTGTTTTGTTATTGAAAATGCGTGACACTATTGGGAAGCTCAGATCAAAATCTACGAAAACGAAATATGCCAAAAATTTATTTAATTAGTTTTGATTTTCCATTGAGGTCAAAAGGAAGTGATTTGCGCCTAAATCCGAACTCTGGACAGATGCAGCAGTCATATTTTTTTAAAGTTAAAGCAAATTTCATCACAATGTGATAAATAATGATAAAATTAATGGCGTGTGAAAACGCAAACATAATATTATAAAAATAGAACAAGTTTTCCATTGAATTCGTCTCTTAGACACATATGCAATTTTGTAATTTTCTCCAAAATAAATTTAAAAACTCATCTAGAATGTCCAGATGCAGTTTTCCTTAAGCTCTTGATCATTATTCGATTATAAAACAAAGTGCCTCAAACAAACAAAATTATTTAAAATTAAAGATTCTGAGCTATTTTATACTCTAATTCTCAATCAGTTAATTCCGTAACATCATATGATGTTCATTTTCTGAGATAGTTAAACTTAATTGCGAAGCAAGGACGAAATTTCGTATATTGTTAACTTGTTCCACCTCAAAAGTTAAGCCAATCTAAATTTGAAGAGGAACATGCAGCCTTTCCTGGCCCCTTCGTTCAATCTAGTTGTTCAATGTTTGAATCCTTCATAAATATAGTTAAAAACCTTTTCGTCTAAGGTACGGCTTACGACAAAGAATGTAATAGAGAATCTAATAGACGTAACAAAATTTTCAGCTATTTTATTTCTTCTATAAGCCCTTAACAAAAAACTTTCAAGCGAAAATTTATATTTGATGTTGACACAACACCCAAAATTGAATAAAAATGATAAAAGTTAAAATATCCTCTATGGTGTCTCAATAATCAATATAAGATCTCTTACATACTAATATTTTTAAAATTAAGTAGGCATTAAACATTAAATAATAAAACACTAAAATATACCTTCATCCCTAAATTGTTTACGTTTGCTTTACAAAGTTACCGAAGCTGAATCCTTTAAAGTATTTACAGCCTTCTTCCCATATTTCGTGCCCAAACGGAAAACCCTTGATAAATATTTCAACCATTTAAGTGTTAATACAAACCAAATAGGTGCCGAAAAGCATCAAAATCAGAGAAAATACTACGGAATGACGGCAATAACTGTATTTTTTTCTTTCATTCGTGAAAAAGCCTTAGGGAATCAACCACTAATAAAAGTTGTTTGTCGATCTATTTGGAAACGTCGAAAATCATTGCATCCTTTGCCCTTACCATAATTTCCCATGTGCCTTATTTGTGCCTTGCAGAAATAAAATTGCCCCTTAACCCTATCTTAAATGGAAAGTAATAAAAAGGTCCTAAATATAAGACTAAAAACGAATAATTATAGATTTTTATAATGTTGCATTTAATAACTTCATTAATATACTTTCGAGAAGACAATCATCAATCATATCAATAAATTTTGATAAAATCATTTTGGATACGGTATACTAGGAAGAACAGTATATCCTATTATTTGAATACATTAGGGAAAGATTGAGGTCTACCTGATTTCCATGGTAGATTTCCATACTTGGATGCCCAAAATAAAACATACAAAATAAAGTTTTAATGAATAAAAATTGTTTTTATTTGGTCAATAACACGGTGAAAAAATATTATGCTTATATTGAACTGCTTTAAAATAGTTTTGTATCGTGCGTATTGTTAACAATTACTTTTAGGATGTTCAAGCAACCCAAATCAATGGATAAACCATTCAGTTAATTACGTAGTTAATAAGTAACATAATAAGCAAGCCAGTACTGTTTTAAAAAGTTAAATTTGTTGATTTAGTATAGACAATAAAGAGGAATCGGTAGGTATATTAACATTTATTTATTGGAACATACTATCTAATTCACGATAAGTCAAAGTGCCTTCAAATTAATCGAATTCTGTTTAGTTTTATTGGACGTGTTTTCAAATAGACCACCAATTTAAAACTTTATCCCCTTATTCTCCAAAAAGTGTCATTGGTTTCAAATAAAAGAGAATCCTCAATTAGTAAGGATATAGGGATTTTGGTATGGGATCAATAAAAAATTGGGACATGAGAATTTCAGTAAAACAAGCGAAAGTTTGGTTCGGGATCAGTGGCGTTTCTGGATTTTAGATTTCGGATTGGAATTAATATAAGATATTTTACAATATAGCTACAAGTAATATTTTTTATACGGCTTTTTAAGTTATGTGTCCTAATGTTATCTATGAGCTTATGTTTAAAACTGTGGTTTTTATAATTTTTTATGAAATATTGACATTGACAATCTATTATTATTAAATGCTTAGAACAGTTGTGGGTCAAATATATTAAAGAAAATATTAACTTTTGCTGTCAAAAAATAAAATAAATTAAAATAATAAAATAATAATTCTGAATTATTTAATTTTTTTGTTGTTATTTTCTCAAAAATTATTGTAGATATTTCTTGTAAAATGATGTTTCTTGATGGAAAAATTCTAAAATTAGCGAAAAAAATTTTTTGTAATAAAAGCAAAGATTATAATACCAAAATAAAATTAAAAAAAAAATCTAACCGACTTCTAAAAGTGTGCTAAAAAGTGAAAAATAACTATAAATTTTTATAAGAAATTGAAATTTTCAAAGTCGGCGCCAAACTAATACCTGACAAAATGGGATTCGCATAAACAGATTACAAATACTTTATTTGTAGTTGCTTTCTTACATAATTTGTATATATTAGTAGTTATTTATTTCATTTAGAAATAATTTGGCGCCAACTTGAAAAATTTCAATTTCATATAAAAATGTATAGTTATTTTTCCCTCTTTAACGCATTTTTAGACGTCAGTTCAATTTTTTTATAAAAATTTTAGTTTTCGATTTTTAGTTTTAAATTCATTATGATATCCATAAATTATTTTGAACTAAGTACTAATTAGTGTACCTCGCAATAACTCCAGGGTGGTAAAAAAGTACCTATTTTATCCAAAGTTGTAAATCATCCTAGAATGAACCACTAAAAATTTTTTGGTTCTTAGAGTTCTCCAAATACCAGTGAAATTGTGTCAAAAAAATATTTAGTCTGTTATAGTATATCCACTATCTTAAATTTCAAATTAATTTTAGATTGGTAATATAGGCACTAAAACCTTCCAATGTCGATATTTAAAATAACTAAACGTAAATTTCTTAGCCTGATATATTTTATATCGCATATTGGGTTTGTATATGTCCCAGATCCTCATATTGTATCTTATCAACCTAATAGTTGTAAAAAAAGTAATTTCATGTTTGTAATACACGACCCCAAAAATCCTCTAATACTAAATATGAAAAAATGCGAATAAGGTAAAACTTTCAACCCACCATATTGGCTCTGCCATATTGAATTTAAAAAAAATAATTTTAACGTCTTAATCTAATCTAAACCCTTTAAAGCCCCCTAGTATCAATTTTAGATGAAATCCGGAAATCTAAAATTTCTAGACCGTCATATTGTATCTGACATATAAGATTTTCTTAAAATAATTTTTTATTCGCTATTTACATCCTCAAAAACGATTCAGTTCCACCTTTGAACAAAATTGAAAAACGTAAAATTTTTAGGCCGCTGTATTAGATTTGCCATATTGAATCCTAAAAAAATACTTTTAAATTCATAATTTATACCTTCAAAAACCTCCTATTTCAGTTTTAGAGAAAATCGAAAAATGTAAAATTTTTAGGACTCCATAGTGAATTCACCAGATTGTTTTCAAAAAATATTTTAAATTCGTAACTAACACTAACAAAAATCCTGATTTTAGACAAAATCGGGAGATGTAGAATCTTGGATCCGCCATATTTAATTTTTTTAAAAATAATTTCATATTGATAATGTGCGATTTCAAAAACTTTCCCATATCAATTTTGAGAAAAATCGGACAAAATAAATTTTTTCGTTCGCCATATTGAATTTTTTAAAAATAATTTTAGATTCGTTATGTGCGACCCCGAAAACTCGCCTCTACCAATTTTGGAAAAAATCGAACAAAATTGACTTTTATGACCGCCATATTGAATTTTAAAAAAAATATTTTGGATTCGTTATATGCGACCCCGAAAACTCCGCCACATTAATTTTGAAGAAAATCGGACAAAATTAAATTTTTTTGTCCGTCATATTGGATCCGCCATATTGAATTTTTTAAAAATATTTTCAAATTCGTTGTGTACGACCCCGAAAATTCCTCCATACCAATTTTGGAGAAAATCGGACAAAATTAATTTTTTTGGCTGCCATATTGTAAGCGCCATCATGAATTTTATTTCCCCAATTTCGTCCATAAAAAATAAAGGACGACCACAGCAACTTCCTGAACATAACGTAAAAAATTTCATTCAAATCGGTGCCCCGTTCCAGAGTAATCGGTGTACATACATAAAAAAAAAGATACATAGTCGACGAATTGAGAACCTCCTTATTTCAGAAGTCGGTTAAAAATGATTCAGTTTGCTTAACTCAATTTACCAGGAACTTCCTGCCAACAAATAGTAGTGTACCACTCAGAACTGACTGTTAGTATACCCTCTAAAACGTCAACTTTTACAATAGATATGTCAGATGACACCTAACAACGCCAGTGTTGCTATTTTCTATATGAAGATCAAAATAGAAAAGATACTGACTAAGAAAAAAATTTACTAGGGCCATGCTAAACCTAATAAAGTCAATGTTGAAATAAAAATTCTCTATAATAGATTGTATCAGTTAAATCTACATTCTTTATCACAAATCTTAAATCCGATTTTTGGATATCATTGCCAAGAATAAATTTAATTTTTTTAAATACGGTTCATATTTAAATTTCATTTTGCTCCCATAGATTCATTTTGTAATTAAGTTTAATTAGTTCTATTTTGTTCTTTAATACTAATTGACGGTATTATTCGAAACAACTGACATTTTTTTCGTAACAAGAGGGATAAAGTTATAAATTGCTAGTGCATTCTGAAAAAATGTCTGCTTACGAAACCTAATGATGTGTTTTAATTGGTGGTTTTTTAAATTCCAGATCGTAAAGCTTATTTTTAATCGATTAAAACTCGAACTTAAGGGAGTTAAACATCAGTGGTTCAATGGAATATAATATAGTTAAGTGATTACTATTTTTTTTACATATTCATCATGCCTGTAATAATTTCTTCAATAAAAAAATATTAATAACAATTATATAATTTCAAGATTTTTCGTACTATTTACAATATTTAAATGAATTCATATATCCATAACATACGCCATTCTAGTTTTTACTGCTGATACGATTAGTACTGTAATTACTATCGATTATGCCACAGAAGATAAGGAAAAAGCTACTCATTTTGTCATTTAATCAGTGAGGTAAGATACCACAACATATCAAAAATTCAGACAGAAGTCGATCTTCCATAAGGAAAGTGCGAGGCCTTTTATCAAGTTATTAGTGAACAAATATTAAAAAAAACACTGAATTTATAACCCCCTTTTTACAGTGCCTTTTTATAGTTTGGCAAACAAAGAACCAGCACGCTCATTCCAAGCCAAACAGCCATTGAGGAAGTATCACTTGAACTGATCAGTTCTCAGCGAGTAACGAGACGAACCACACTTGAAAATGCCAAATGAGATTTTGGCGAAACGTCGTGAAAACGATTTTTTGAACGAACGGATTGAAACCTGGAATAACCAAACTATTCATATATATATATATATATATATATATATATATATATATATATATATATATTTCTACAAAAGGTCCATTATTTATGATAAAGTTTAGCAAGCAGAAAAAACTAACAACGGCAATGACTGCTACGGAACCCTAAGATAATGCGTGTCCGACAAGGATGTTAAAAATTTTTTTTGTACAATTTAAATCACCTGGTAATTCTTACTGTATCAGAGCTGTTTCTCAAATTGAATTCCCTGTATTGCAATAATGCCCTCGATGTTTGAGACATTATATATATATATATATATATATATATATATATATATATATATATATATATAATTACAAGCTAATTTTCAACCACTAAAATTATGAGTATTTCGTCCTCGATGCCTGCGTTGGATCCGTATACATACTTACTACTCAGAACTTATATTTGAAGTTAATTCGAGTCGGAACACGCTGGTAAGATGTTCTACGACACCTGTATAACTTAACCCAGTTTCAACTTAATTCTATCAGTGAGGCAGGAGAGTGGTTATTGATTCAGATCCAGTTTGATATTTCAGTATAATACCAAGAATATTCGTATATATGTTATGTTTATATTTTATTAAAAAATACATTTTGAATTTGTTTTCTTTTGTACATGAAATAGAAAACCATTTGAGATTTTAACTATTTTTCAAGTTATTTACTACTTTTATTTTATCATATAGAATCACTTAATAAAATTTCTTAACGTTGTTTCCACACACCCTGTATATATGTTCTTTGTTATTTTAAAATAGAATAATATTTTACTGCACATTCAAGAAAAGGGCCATTTATCAAATATTTTTGTTTACTTTTAATATTTAATATTACCCAGTTCCAAATGTACATCAGCATTTTTTTATGTCACACCTTCCTTTCAAATTTATTGTAATCGATATAAGAAGCAGCGCATTTTCCAAAAGCGAAGTCACCGATTTGCAATAAATTAGGAAAGAGACATTTTTATTACGTGGAAAAAAGGAAAGGTGTTAATGGAAAAGTGATGGAAAAGGTTTGGCTTGTCTTATTATTCTTTTTGCAAGATCGTAAACGTAGCGAATTTATTAGCAATAGACCTGTTTATTTGTTTAGTCACAAATACCAACATATTTTTAATATAATTTTATCATAAAATCCCAAGAGAAATCAATTCTATCTAAAATTTATTTATATAAGTATTCTGATTTCAAGCCAAACGGCTTCGCACTCCCTTTAGGGATTATTGACTAATACCAGGTATACAAAGATACCAATAGTATGAAACTCTGTGGGAACCTTTTCCATGTTATTGGGTCCTAGGTGATGTAGTCTGCTGTATTTCCTAAGAACTTTCGGATGGTTCGCGTGCCTGCAAGGAGAACTGCTTTCTGCATCGGCTTATACAGATGCTAACTAAGGGTCAGACCCTTGATGCTCTGCAGGAAGTTCTGTGGTATCACTTCTGTTGTTGATAAAATGACGAGAATCATTCGGACGTTGTTCATTGCCCATTATCACCGGATTTGCACCTCCAGATCTCTGTATTTGGCAATCTTCTCGTTGTATTTTGGCTCTGGTTGGTCTCAAGAATAGGCTCCGGATTATATTTGTAATAAGGCACTTTTCCTACTTGCAATAAGTTTAACTTATCTATTACCTATTGGTGAAGTATCTTATCGGCTGAGTCGTGTCTTTTCTTATACTCGGTTGCGGCAAACGCTTGGCATCCTCCCGTTATGTACTGGATTGTCTTTGATGTTCGACGACTACATTGGACATTTTCTATTGAGGGATCTCTGATAGTGAACTTCCGATAGTCCTTTGGCGGAATAACCTGGTGCCCTCCGTTTGCGGAAACATCTGTCCTGGAACCATCCAGTTCGACGCTGAGTTGTCGACATTGTCCTGATTGAACTCATTTGGATGCCGTTCATGAAGTGGTTTTTGTAGCCAGGTTTGTAACATCTCTTGGTCTGTTTGGTGATGAGAAACTGTTATATGTATAATTTATTATTGCAATAATTCATCAAATTTTGTGTTGTTTATAAATTAGACCCTAATGTTTTCTAGAACAATATTTATAACACTTTATAAGAAAAGATCCCCGAGCAATATTTTCCTGGACAAAATGAAATAAGTCCCAAACAAGACCATATTAACATTTAATTAAAAACTTTCTTTGCTAAGTGCAGTTTTGCTTATGTTATTCACGAAATCCTACTCAGGTCACTTTAAACTTTAACAGTAATTTTAAATCCATAACTTTGAAATTGAATCCGATCTAAAAACCTTTCTTGTAAATGGGAAAGTTTCTTGATTAAATTATTATCTTCAACAGTTAAGTTGTTAAAGTTTTAAAAAGTAACAAAATATTTCAACAGAAACTTTTCTAGAGAAAGGGGCAAGTTGTAATCATTACTTGGCCGTGAAAAGTACCGAAATTTAAAATAAGGTTCGTAGTAATCGTGAATTGAAAGTAATTTTACCTGAAGCAAAACCTTTAGGTTAATGACATTGCATCTTGGCTAATACGCATTCTATGGTTACGTTGAATGCGATAATGGAAATCATCTCTATAGAATCTTAAAGAAATTGGCTAATACTACTTTAGTGGTTGCAATATGAAAAATTTTAATTTACTATTTTTAACCGACTTCTAAAAGAAGAAGGTTCTCAATTCGTCGACTATGTATGTTTTTTTTTTATGTGTGTACACTGATTACTCCGGAACGGAGGCACCGATTGAATGAAATTTTTTACGTTATGTTCAGGAAGTTACTGCGGTGGTCCCATATTTTTTTGGACGAAATTGGTGAGTAAAATCCAAGATACCGCTGATAATATGGCAGCCAAAAAAATTAATTTAGTCCGATTTTCTCCAAAATTGGTAAGGGGGAATTTTTGGGATTGCCAACGAATTTGAAATTATTTTTCAAAAATTCAATATGGTGGATCCAATATGGCGGACAAAAAAATCAATTGTGTCTGATTTTTTCCAAAATTGGTACGAGGGAGTTTTCAAGGTCGCACATAACTAATTTAAAATAATTTTTAAAAAATTCAATATGGTGGATCAAATATGGCGGATAAAATATTAATTTTGTCCGATTTTTTTCAAAATTGATATGGGGGAGTTTTTGGGATCGCACATTCGGAATCTGAAATTATTTAAAAAAAATTAAATATGGCCGATCCAAGATGATGGATTAAAAATTCTACATCTCCCGATTTTGTCTAAAATCAGTATTGGGGTATTTTTGTTAGTGTTAATTATGAATTTAAAATATTTTTTAAACTTGTTTAAATAAAGATGCGACACAAAAAGGAAGGTTTTTGTAGTATCTCGTCAAAAAGTGAACCATGTGTTAACAATATGTAGTCTAAATTGTGATCCTCGGCAAAAATTTATATAAGTTATAAAAAATCATTCTGAAGAAGGTCAAGTATGACCGAAACGTCAATAGATATGCATAACAAATAAAACATATGCAGTTTTATTAATAAAACGGATTTTACACCCAAGAAAATCAAAAACTTTAAAAAATATACAAATAGAAAAATCCAAGAAAAGAAAAATAAGAAAAAACATATATATATATATATATATATATATATATATATATATATATATATACATATATATATAAAATATATCGAGCTAAGTAATTTACATCTCAGGTTCTTTAAATATCGATATTGGAAGGTTTTGAGGTTTATTAATTTGAAATTTAAGAATGTGGATTTACTATGACAGACTAAATATTTGTTTGACACAATTTTACTTCTATTTGGAGAACTCTAAGAACCAAAGGATTTTTAGTGGTTCATTTTAGGGTGATTTACAATATTGGATAGAATGGGTACTTTTTTGCCACCTTGGAGTCATTGCGAGGTAGACTAATCTCGATTAGTACTTAGTTCAAATAATTTATAGATATCATAATGAATTCTAAAATTAAAAACAGAAAAATAAAACTTTTATAAAAAAATTTGAACCGACTTCTAAAAGTGCGCTAAAAAGTGAAAAATAATTATAAATTTTTATGTGAAATAGAACTTTTTGGAGTCGGCGCGAAAGTATGTCTAAATGAAATAAATAACTACTAATATATACAAATTATGGTAAGAAAGCAATTACAAATAACGTATTTTTATTATGTTTATGCGAATCACATTTTGTCAGGTATTAGTTTGGCGCCGGCTTCAAAAGGTTCAATTTCACTTAAAAATTTATAGTTATTTTTCGCTTTTTAGTGCACTCTTAGAAGTCGGTTCAATTTTTTTTATAAAAATTTTATTTCGATGTTGTGAATAAATGCTAGTTATAATGTATGTAGAGTTTAATGCAATATTTATATCTCTATTCCGGCCAACGCAGCAAAATGCGGTTATTAAATTTGTTTAAATGAATGGTAACATAATTAATCATACCATGAAAGCTATTACGCTAATAAACATTTTGACTTGAAGCTATTTTACATGATAACGTGTGGTCGCTCAAACGGGAGGAATCATCGGACATCTGCTGTCGTTGCATACTCTCATCAACTTGGCGTTTATTTGAATAGACGACCATCAAAATACATTGTCAGTTAAAACGTCAGTGGCTGCTCGTTATACATTAACCATTACAGTTTTTTTTAAAGAAGAAAAATTTAAAGTTTTTAAATATATGAAATATACCCTGAAATGTTTTAACTACACGTGAAAAATGTGAGAATTTATGCCAAAGAATAAGGTAATTAGCATCGAAGAAAACTAAAACTCTGTAATAAATAGAGAAAATAAAATAATAATTATACATCCTAAGAGTAGTTGCAGAACGTCATAAATATATTTATAAATTGCACATATTATCTCCTTTTTCAAGCTATACGCAAAGGGAGCCAAACTTTATTTTTGCCAAATTGATTAAAATTAAGGTCTTAGCTGGATTATATTTTGTAAATGAAATAAATACTAACAGTTGTAATTAATGCGCTTTCATAAGGAAAAGAAAGAGAAAAAGAAATTTTTCTTTATTTTGTATTAACAATAAATTAAACACAAAAAACTTATTGCAAAAAGGTGAGGTCGAGGATTGTATCATAAAGAAGGGATGGACATAAACAAGGAATTTTCGGCATTTATTTTATTAAAAATATCTTATAGATTTACTTAGGTTTCTAAGACTGCCAACTGAGTTTTCATGGTGAGCTATCACACTCATTATAACGCAGCGTTTCTTAACCTATACGTATTTGCGATTAAGTTTCCAAATCAAAAAGGTCTAGTCGATTAAGAGAGAAACTGCATCTCGGTAATAAAAAATAAAATACACCCGCTGTTTTACATAAAAAAGTGCCCAGTCTTTTCGTTTTTTGACGATATTTTCGGTTCTAATCATCGTAGAAAATTCTTTTTTTTTCATTTTGTAGATTTTTTTATTGCCTACAACAAAATATTTTTGACAAAAATTTTTTACGCCAAATTCAAATTTTTATCGATGTTCGAAAATTTCTAAATTCAATAAAATAAAAACTAGGACCATAGCAGGACCGAAAAAAAAAATATGTTGTTTTTTTAGACGCCAAACTATGTCCATGAATTTTTTCAGATTTTTAAAAGTGGTGAAACATAGTCAAAATCGCAAAACATGGAATTTTCTTATAAATCCTTAGTTTTCTGAAACTATGTATGTACGTATATATATATATATATATATATATATATATATATATATATATATATATATATATATATATATATATATATATTGTTGTAGAAACGGACATATCGGTATATCTCACCGGTATGTTCCGATCGAAAATGAGTACTAATATTAGTTTCAAACATATAGAAAGTAGACACAGGGGTGTCGAGGGTGTCTGGGTAAGGCTTCGACGGACCCACTCATGAATCCTACCGTCGACGCCGAGGACGAAACATCCTATTTCAGTGGACTTTATTAGCGCGTATTTCGCGGTATTTGGCCCGCGAAATACGACTATATATATATATATATATATATATATATATATATATATATATATATATATATGGAATATGGAATGATTCCAAGTCGAGCAGCCGTCAAGGAAGCATCACATGAAAATGCCAGCTGAGATATTGGCGAAACGTCGTGAAGATTTTTCTATTGACGAACGAATTGAAAACTGGAAAAACACCAGTACAAAGACATATGCATATATGTATGTATGTATATATATATATATATATATATATATATATATATATATATATATATATATATACATACTATATGTATGTATGTATATATATATACATACTATATGTATGTATATATATATATATATATATATATATATATATACATACTATATGTATGTATATATATATATATATAAATATATATATATATATATATATATATATATATATATATATATATATATATATATATATATATATATATATATATATATATGTAAACATACGCATAATTTTAAAGTTAGATTCACGAAACATCATGTCAAAATATCCCCTTAAACTCTTTCGTTATAATTTAAATAAAGGGTATCTACCTTTTGTTTGCCTCCAAAAACCACAAAATTTTTTACACTAACTCTGAAATAAAAATTGAAAATCCGCTTCTATTAATTGGGGCGGCTTCTGGAGCAACTTATTGGTATATAGGATTGTAATTCTCCTGCTAAAAATCGCATCAAAAAATATGAGTCCCAAGATGTGAGAAAATCACAAAAATATTGTCCAAATATTGAAGAAGAAATTCTGAATTGTATTTAGATATTCCAAAAAAAAAAACAAAAATCTGATATCCTACCGAATCCATTCTAAACGTTTTATGTTTATAATTTATATTTTTCAAGTGATTTAGTCAGGAAATTCTTCTTCTCTGACTCCTTATCCAAAGCTACTGGATAATGTCGGTCATATTTTCAGATGTTTCATCGTCAGTTTCATAGCCAGGGCATTTAAAAATTCTTTGCAATAAATATTAAAATTAACTATTTGTAGCCAATAAATTGAGAACAAGTAATCAAGTAAATTGTTGTTTATAAAGTTTACCGCAAAAAAATAACCAGAACTAAAAATATGGTGGTATTAGAAAAACCAAAGTTCTTTTCAATCTTCTAGAGACAGATCAAAACTATTTTTCTGAAAGATTCCTATATTTATTTTACACAAATTAAGAAGAATATTTTTCTTGTATTTTTGTTTATTACGCCGCCTCTGTCTCTTTCATAGCCAACAGACGCAAAACGAGATTCACGCCATACGCTCTATTCGAACAGCTAAATGCATCGAAATCCATAATATTACATACATTTTTGGTTTGTAACAACCTATTGTTGCCGATACATATTTGTTTATAAATATTTAAAAAGGATTAATTATCGAGTTGCTCATCTAGTGTGGAGACCAAAAATATTGGAATTGTTTGTACATCATTGGACAAAACTAGAGACGATTTTGATCTTTTGTATTAAAAATATTTATAATGAAATATTATCCTCACAATCATAGCAATATTTTGGTAAATTTAAAAAAATAAGAGATTTATAATTATAAAAATCGATAAAGACAAAGCAAAAAAAAATTGTATTCAAAAGAATTTTATTCATGTATTACAATGAAAATATGTTTTATATTTAATGCTTTAAACTCATTTAAATGACCTGAAGTTAAATCTATATTAACGTATATGGACGGAAGTGTTACGAAAACGAAACGAAGATAAAACTGGTATATTATCATTTAAATAAATTTTTGAAGCACAAAAATTAATAAAATAAAAAACCTATCTCAATTTAAAAAATCGAAGATGTACAATTTAATATTCTTTAGATAATTTAATTTTTAATTTTACATTATTTTCTTTTTTGAAATATAATAAAAAAAATCTTATGAGGTTCAATTGTCTCAAAACCAAAAATGTGCGTTTAATTTATTTTTCGATATATTTCAAAATTAAATGTTCCAGTTGGAAAAAATTGAGG
The DNA here is from genome assembly GCA_034092305.1 of Diaprepes abbreviatus. Taxonomy (NCBI): domain Eukaryota; kingdom Metazoa; phylum Arthropoda; class Insecta; order Coleoptera; family Curculionidae; genus Diaprepes; species Diaprepes abbreviatus. The sequence goes on from JASJET010000217.1 coordinate 1,608,067, forward strand.
TGTTTGATTTGACCTCTGACATTTACAAGAACACATTATAAAAAGTGGCCTGCATTGTTACTATTTTATGCATATTTATAAAGGGTGTTTTTTTATAGAGGTATAGAACTTTTAAATGGAATAAAACAAAGATGAATTTTTTAAATTGACATGAAATTTACTTTATTCTTAACTTCTGGCATTATAATTTAAATATGACTTCTGGCATATGACAGCCACGGCTGGCTCGGACGTAGTCTAATCTGGAGGGCCAATTTTCGATGACTTTTTCCAACATTTGTGGCCGTACATCAGCAATAATGCGGCGAATGTTGTCCCCCAAGTGATCAATCGTTTCGGGCTTATCGGCGTAGACTAGCGACTTCACATATCCCCACAGAAAATAGTCTAGCGGCGTTAAGTCGCACGATCTTGGAGGCCAATTCACGGGTCCGAAACGTGAAACTATGCGGTTACCAAACGTTTCCTTCAATAAATCAATTGTGGCACGAACTGTATGACATGTTGCGCCGTCTTGTTGAAACCACAGCTCCTGCACATCATGGTTGTTCAATTGATGAACGAAAAAGTCAGTAATCATGGCTCTATAGCGGTCACCATTGACTGTAACGTTCTGACCAGCATCGTTTTTAAAGAAGTACGGACCAATGATTCCACCAGTCCATAAAGCACACCAAACAGTCAGTTTTTCTGGATGTAACGGTGTCTCAACATACACTTGAGGATTATCATCACTCCAAATACGGCAGTTTTGTTTATTGACGTATCCATTCAAACAAAAGTGAGCTTCATCGCTAAACAAAATTCGCTTATGAAAATCGGGATCAACGGCAATCTTATTTTGGGCCCATTCACCGAATCTACGTCTTGCTAGGTGATCGTGTGGCTTTAATTCTTGCACGAGTTGGATTTTGTAAGCACGCAAACCAAGATCTTTCCGCAAAATCTTCCATAAAGTGAATGGACACATATCCAATTCCTGTGCACGATGGCGGATAGACTGATTCGGGTTTTCCTCTACGCTACGCTATACAGCAGCAATGACTTCTTCTGTACGCACTGTACGACGTCTCTGTGGATGCGCATTATCATTTAGAGTAAACGTGGTGCGAAAACGTTCCATAGTTAATCGAATTAATTGCTCTGATGGACGATTATGTTGACCGTAAAATGGACGTAGTGCGCGATACGTATTTCGAACAGAACCATGATTTTCAAAATAAATTTGCACAATTTGGAAGCGTTGTTCAGGCGTCAGTCTATTCATGTTGAAATGCCAAACCAAACTAAACATAAATCACTTGACAGTTGACAAAACGACCGCCAGTTAAAAAAGTGTTGCCAACTCAAAGTTCTATACCTCTATCAAAAACACCGTTTACATTAAAAGTTGGTAAAAGTGTGGAAATGAATTTGGTACATCAGGAAATCGGAGGTTTTATAATAAGCATATTTAAAAATATAATAATTATTTTAGAAGTGAGCGATTAATATTATCATTAGTTTTAGAATGACCATCTTAAATATTAATGAAGCCTTAATGTTAACCTCATTTTAAATGTAATGTTCTCTTTTTTTAAATCAACTATTTATTATATTATAGATATTACCACTCAATGTAATTTTAAACACATTATCGGACTGTAGCAACCAAATAGTGCAATCTAAGACAAAATTCAAGGACAGAGTGTAAAATCAGATACATTTTGGAGTAAACAACTCTTTTATGAGACTTTTAGTTGTTTTTCAATATAGTTTTCTTTTCATCCAAAGATATTTCAATATTTTCAAACCATCCAAAAAGTAATTTTCCCCCAAATCTGCAATTTTTGCGCAACGACCTATTCGTTTAAAGATAATTTGTTCCCAGCCAGCTATTTTTGCATGTTTGGGAGGAGAAAGAAGTTACAGGGAGCCAAATTAGGAGAATATGGTGAATGTAGTATCAATTTGTAGTGACAGACTAATTGGCAGGTGGAACATACTTTTTTTTTCATCGCCAAATAATTATCAATTTTTCGTTGAATCCGACCATTATTGCAGGATAAGACTTGTCTGTAATCATCGTGTACTGACGAATTTAAGTTTCATCAACAATTACAAATACCGAAGAAATACTTTTGGATTGCCCTAATACTGTTGTAAAGAAGTTACTCGATTCCATATTTATACCACAGGTTCCAAATGCTGCACCCATCATGCTGTAAGTTTTCCCTTGCCTAACTGTTCATGTAGGATATTTTCGATGCATATGTCGGAGGTTTTTCCCATATTAACAATTTCCTTAATCTTCATTCTGCAATCGGCCATTTCCTTAATAGTCACTTCGACGGGGTGTGAAGCGTTACTCGACTACATCGAAACTTCGTAAGCCACTTATAGACCATGAAATGAGAAGGGACAGAGCCCCCGTAATATTTTTTAAATTTCTGCTTTGTTTGCGTGATGGTTTTCAACGTAAAAAGTAATATTTAATCAACACACGAAATTTATTTTATTTTATTTTATTTTTTCATTTTTGTCAAAATATTCATGGCAGGAAATTAATAGAGTATCACCAGAAAAACATCTTTAATAATATAAATTTTTGCGATCTCAGCACGACTTATCAGAAAATTATAGTTTTTTTTCACCCTGTTCTTGTAGTTCCGATCTCCTTATTTTTGTTTTTCATTTTCAACTTGAAGCATCGAATAACCGTTTTACAAGAAAGTTTGAAAGCCGAGAATTCTATTAAAGGAGAATATTGACATTTTGAGTAAAGCTTGAAAAACTAAACCTGTTTTGGAAATTGCAAATATGTAATAAATTACATGCAAAATTAAATAGAAATATTGATATGTTTTTAATGGTATATTTCTAAGGTTTGTCATATTTTAGATTTGAATAGTAATTAATCATAATCAATATTTTTTAACCAAAATAAAAATTCTTTTCTGGTATGTAATCAATATTAATTAGGGGGAAAGATCTTGATATAACTGCTACGTTATGAGTATTACACCATATTACCTATTTTAATTTTTATTACAGTCTTTTATTCATCGTAACTTTTCAATAAAATTTTTAATAAATAGGCAATACCGAGTATATGAATTTTTTGCAGCCAAAATAATAGAATTCTATTTAATATTGTGTAATATTGTTTATTTTTCATGATGTTTTACAAATTTAAAAAAACCCAACTACCATTGCAACTGGCGAATATTTGTTTACATTTATTTATTAGATTTTAATGGCCGACGTATTTTCACATCACGTACGTTGTCGAACCGCAGGTGATTTGGAGAACATCAAATATGTACATAAAAGGTATACATTTATATTTAAATAGAAAAAGTAATGGAACATTTCCAATAAAAGAACAGACATTTAAAGAAATCTAATTGACATTTAGATCATTTCTAATAACATACGAGGTTTGATGTTTATGCTTCACCTTTGGACTATTTAAAAGAACTTGACAGTTTATATACCCTATTTTTCCGTATAATTTCTCCCAATCTCTTTTCTTAACAGTGTCCAGTGGCTTCCTGAAGGTAATTCACGGAGGCGGTGGTTTTTTCATGGCTTGAAACTTTTAACTACGTCAATTATTTCTTAGTTTTGGAAACAGGAAACAATCAAAGGCACTCAAAAGCAGCCATTATAAAACAAAATATCTGATGGGGCGCATTATCTCGATAGAAGCGCACACTCTTTGTTAATTATAATTTGGTGTTTTCTTTGATTCTCTCCTCTACTTTCGAGATAAGTTGGATATAGTAAGGTTCTGTAATTGTATGCTTTTATTTTAATCAATCAATAAATCTGACCCGGAGAATATCCTTAAACCGGGTATAATAACTTTTTCAGTCGAGATCTGCAATTTGAAATTTTGAGGGATGCAGAGCTACGTTTTCGTTTCATATGACTTTTAGCTTAAGGGTCGTATAGTGATGCAAAGTCGTATGTCATCGCTTTAAACCTAGCCAAAATCTAAATGTTTTGTTAAAATTTCATAGAAGTCGGTTGTTTTATAAACACATTCTAATAGACCTTGTTGAGTCATAACGGGTCGAAATACTACATTAGAATCACAGTACAATGTCATAAGAAACAGCGTAGACACTGCACTCATCAGTCAACCGAAAAACTTGCTAAAACTTCAAATTTTGCTAACATGCTTTATTAACGTTTTGCGTTTATATAAAATAATTTGTATTTTAAAATTTATCTCCCAATTATTTTAATACTTACCAATCGTTTCCAGTTTTGGCAACGTTTTGTCGTTTTCTTCCAGTCTGATGAGGTTTTGGTTCAGCAACCATATTTACATCTGAAAAATGAATCAGTATTATTTGGAAAGAATTATAACTTTTTTTTGTGCAATATTAATTTACATTATATTTTTTTATAGATGTTTAATAATAAATTGAACTGCCGATTTATCCTACTCTACAAAATTATTGAACAAAGAATTAAAAATCGCATCATGATTTCCTGATGATTTTAAGAAATTTCAACAAATTGGTTCTCAATTAAAGCAAATATGAACAATTCCCCATACATTATTTATTAGAGTTATTAATCGCCATAATTTTCTCAACTGGTGTATATTTTTTTCTGATTGTGTTTTTTAAACCAAAATAGTACTATAAATTGTTATAGAGCAAAATTTGCAATAATCCCCATTAGGCGTAACCTTGATTAAATAAACATAAGACTCTTACTTCAATGCTTGCTATAATTTGGACGCTCATAAAATTGACACAACGATAGGACACAACTCATTCATCATTACAATGTTGCAAATGATTGAATATCAGTAATAAAATGTTATATATATGCCTTTGTAAAAAGTACAAAAGAATTTAAATTGTTGAATTTCCGTTCAAAACGTGGAAATATTGCGTATCCCTAGCCAACTAAAGAGGATAAATTCCTCCTTAACATCTTTGAAATGCACGGTTGCCACTTCCTAGCGACCTTTTACTGAAATCAGAACGTTGCCAATTTTTAAATATCACTAATAAGATGCTATATGATTTTATAGAAAAACTAGAAGGTGACCTAAATATATTTCTTCATTGAGAAAAGAAAACCCCTACAACAAACAATGGTATAATATACACCTATTGTTAAAATAATGCTCACAGTGCTACATTTATGATATGATAAAATCTTAGTTTTTGAACGTTTCTTCAAAATATGACAACACTGCCGGCCCCTTCGGAAAAAAAAAACTCTTCGATGTATTGTGGTTGCCTTAATTAACCTATGACGACATCATTGCTATAAAGTCTCACAAAATATCAGGGATATTTTGTGTAAGGTATTGTCTGGTTTCGCAAATTCGGTTTTAGTAGGTTGTCTGCCGTTTGTAGTTTCAATTCGATTATCTGGCGGGATTTATTTCGTTTGATTTTTGAGTTCAGTAGGTGAAAGACCGAAGATCCCTTAATGTTAAGTGCTAATGACTGTATTTGTTGAAGAAAACCTGGCATTTCATACATACTCACTTTGTTAGGTCTTTTTCTGTATTTTTATTTCATAAGAATAGAATTAAGGAAAGTTTTTTTTTCTCTTTTGTAGAAGTCCTGATGAAGAGAATAAAATTTTTCGAAAGCTAGATTAACAAAAAAGAGTTTTCGTTTCTGGCTAACCATCCTTCTGTCTGCAGTCCCACAAAAGTGCCGTAAACTTCTCGGTTTAGTTGGCTTTTTGTTAACTAGTCCAGTTGATAAGGTCTGACCTGCTCATACACTATGAAATAGGAACAAATTACCACCAAGTGAAAACAGGAGGATTATCGACTAGAGAAAGGTTCAACGCTATGATTTACTGATGGATCGAAGATAAAATAGGGGATTGGAGTGGGAATGTCAGGAGCAAGCTTTGATCATGATAAACTCCTTGGAAACTAGTAATAACAAATATTTCTATAGCAACAGGATCTGCCGTTTTTGTGCAGCGGAAATAGCGAAACTCCTGCTAGGTGAGTGCAAGTTACTGTCCTGCAAAAATATTAAATTTCTGGATGATTTTACCTCAAAGCACTTGCTTATATTTGGTTAGAAACTTATAGGTTGAAGTGCTAAAAGGAAATCCTTGGCGATTCACATAGAATTCATAGTCTACAAACGCAAAAAAGCTCGTTTATATAACTCTATATACGAGAGTACACCGGCCAGCAAATTTTAGACACCTTTGTCAATTTAACAAACATATTTTCGTGTTATTACGGGAAGGGTACATAGAACAACCTGCACAGTAGTACACTGTTGTGCATATTTCAATATAGAATTAGCTCTAAAAGGTCTTTGTGGTATTTCGGTAGCGTTTGCACACCAGGGACTTAAAGAACAGGGAAATATTGTTTCTATGAGAGCAGTTTGCGAGTGAATAAGATCTTCTACCTTTTGCCTTATCGCCTAATTTAGCATTACCCCTCACAGCCTCATAGCTTAGATTGATGAAGGAAAAGGTATAACTGGGATGATAAACTGAGTGTCATTATTGCTTCCAATGAATCTCGGTTTTATTTAGGAGTGTATGATGGTCAAGCACGGGTCAGAAGTCGTCGAGGAAAAAGAGGAAATATACAGTTTTCTTAACAACTCACAAATCACAGTCTACAAGGTGCAAAGAAGTTTTGAAAATATATACACAATTTACCTATTTAATAACGAGTCTGGATGTTTTCTATAATATTCCGAACAAAATTAAACGTCGAAAGTATGTTATAATGTCATTAATTTTACTAGTAAATAATTAGGATAACGTGGTAAAAATGATTCAAATAATCATTGCAAAAATGCACAGGACAGTGAATGGAAAAAAGTTATCTGAGCGTTCTCCAAAATTTTTTTATTCAAGTTTAAATATGACGCTGAAGTGATGCTCTTTCAAAAGTAAAAAGCGTCCAATTTCATCGCTTTTTTTAAAAAAAATTTCTATAGAGTCCCATTTCTGGGAATGAAACAGTATAAAGTTACCTTTAAATTACTTCTGACGTTAAGAATAAATCACTTTTTTACGATATAAATAAAATCATAAATATTTCTCGCACTGCTCTTAAAATACGAAAATATAACTTTTTGGAGTGATATATTTTATGCATCTATAATATAATAATATTCCTTGCCGTCTTAAACATCTAAATCTCATTCGGGTAAATTGTCCCACTTTAAATAATTTAACAAGGATTTAAAATCTCGCTTGGCAAGAAAATGTTTCGTTTCCTTATTTCAAATGCGCTCAGGCATTACAAGAAGAAATTGGAAATGCAAACATATAATTTTTCAGCGCATGCTAAAAAGCTTAAAATTGAAAGTTGAAGAAGACGAGACCGAAGTGAAATCATAAAATATTTCGCATATTTTTGTCTGAGAGAAAGGACCTGTATAAATAACATGGATCCTGACATAAAATATTTTTGAGGAATATTGTAGGTATTCTTACCTCGAATATTTTTTTTTACTGGACTAAACTTCATAAGGTATATAGTTAGTTTCGGAGGTACATATATCCAAAGTAATAAGGAAGGGTGTTTCAGAATGTTTTTCGTTTCTGTTTTGACTGTTACCCGCCAAATACTGATTACGGAGAGAGCGGACTGGTGTCAAACGCTTGATTGGCTTTTTAAGTTTTCTACCGATGAAACGTTTGAAGAAGGGACCACAACGCGTATTTTGCATGAGAGTATTTTATAAAAGTATAGCGTTCTGTTTAAATTAATCAAGTTATAGCCACTTAAAGTTCTTATTTGATTAGTATTAATTTTTGGACACCCTGTATAATATAACAAGTTTATTATAATTGGGATGTAAAATATAGTTTATTGTTACACTTCACTGTAAATTTCGAGTACATAACTGAAATACTTCTTAAGTATTTGAAACATGAAAATTAGGTTAGATTTTGTCAAAATTCAAATTATTTACTAACACTTAAGGTACTATAAACCTTATTAAAATAGGCGCTTATTTTGGTTTGAGAATCCAAAAATGCAATAATATACAGGGGGGTTTCATTTAAAAAAACATTAATGCTTTCAGAGTTTTTTGGACAACCTATATAATATGAACTTAATTTTGAATAGTAAGTATATTAAACACCCAGATATCCCGAAAGTAAAACTTTTTGAAAGTCCCGTATTTTGGCCGCAATATTCCGTGCGTATATACAGGGTGATTCAAAAATCGATCACGAAACTTAAGGGGGTGATTCTACTTGACAAAATAAGGGTAGAGCTTCATATAATTTTTTTTCAAAATGTCATTCGTTTTCGAGTTACAAGCCATCCAAGTTCAAGTTTTTATTTTTTGTTTTTTGAATTACTCGCTTACAGGAAAACCGATTTGACTAATATTTGAAAGATAGGCTAAGTCTTCTGCGCTTCATCATTTTAGTAACAATTCACATTGATTGTTTGCCGCTAGAGGGCACTTTACCTACATTGAAAATTGTTTTTTTGTCATAATTTTTTAGTGTTGACAGTTACAGTAGTTTTTGGCATAATTTCTGAAAGACTGATGCCAGGCCTTTAAAAAAGGGGCTCTTTATTTACATCGCTAAACCCAACGGTTTAGACGTAAATCACCCTTAAAAATTAAGTGGTAAATTTACTTTTCTCATTTCATTACCACCAGCTACCAGGTAAATAGCTATCAAAGTATACTAGAGCTGTCAGTTTAACATCAAATAAATTCGCTTTTTAAACATTTCCTAACACTCTTCAAAAAATGTCGCCTAACTCGATGAAAAATTTCTGGTGTTTCTTTAATAATTTGGCACTTTTCGATTATCCTGAAGCGAAGATCCTCGACGTTGATTACTGGAATATCGTACACCAATTGTTTCAAATGACCCCAAAAGAAAAAATCCATAGGATTAACGTCTGGTGACCTCGCTGCCCATGCCAATGGTCCACTTCGTCCTATCCATCGCTCAGGATACGTTGCATTCAAATACTGTCGGACACGTATACTAAAGTGGGGCGGAGCTCCGTCTTGGAGGATCCACATGTTGGCCCTTACTTCCAATGGCACATCTTCCAGATACAATGGGAGACGATTTTGGATAAAATCTAAGTATACATCACCAGTTAATGGGCCATCAAAGAAATGAGGACCAATAAGGTAATCTCCTATTATCCCTGCCCACACATTTAGTGAAAATCTACGCTGATGTTTCGTTTCTACCACATTGTTTGGGTTCTCGTAAGCATATGTGTGGATGTTGTGTAGATTTGTTATGCCATCACGAGTGAAACCAGCTTCGTCAGTGAATAATATGACGCCAATTAATCGCTTATCGTGTTCATACTTAGCTAGGATCTGATTGCACATTTCCAACCGTCTCGGCCGATCATCGTCATAAAGAGCCTGCACCTTTTTTGAATGAAACGGGTAGAGTTGTTCTTCTCTTAGTATCCTCCATGAACTAGCCTGACAGAGCCGCACTTCATTCCCAATTTTTCTAGTACTAATACCTGGATTATCTTCAATAATTTCAAGCACTCTTTCTTCTTGTTGCACGTTTCTAGCAGTTCTAGGTCTTCCCCTATTTCCATTATAACTTTTAAAGGAACCACATTCCGCAAGCCTCCTGTGCACACTGGAAAATGTTTGAGCATGAGGGATATTTCTTTCCGGATAACTCTCCATATAATATCTTCTTGCCAACTCTGCATTACCATTTGCTTTTCCATAACAAAAATGGATATCACAATATTCGATATTTGAATATTGGTGATTAGCCATTATTAGTTATTTTAAGATTATAAATTAAATAGTTTAAAAAGCGAATTTATTTGATGTTAAACTGACAGCTCTAGTATACTTTGATAGCTATTTACCTGGTAGCTGGTGGTAATGAAATGAGAAAAGTAAATTTACCACTTAATTTTTAAGGGTGATTTACGTCTAAATCGTTGGGTTTAGCGATGTAAATAAAGAGCACCTTTTTTAAAGGCCTGGCATCAGTCTTTCAGAAATTATGCCAAAAACTACTGTAGCTGTCAACACTAAAAAATTATGACAAAAAAACAATTTTCAATGTAGGTAAAGTGCCCTCTAGCGGCAAACAATCAATGTGAATTGAAATGATGAAGCGCAGAAGACTTAGCCTATCTTTCAAATATTAGTCAAATCGGTTTTCCTGTAAGCGAGTAATTCAAAAAACAAAAAATAAAAACTTGAACTTGGACGGCTTGTAACTCGAAAACGAATGACATTTTGAAAAAAAATTATATGAAGCTCTACCCTTATTTTGTCAAGTAGAATCACCCCCTTAAGTTTCGTGATCGATTTTTGAATCACCCTGTATATATATATATATATATATATATATATATATATATATATATATATATATATAATAAATAAATAAAGTATTGTCCGTGTAATATAAAAACAAAAATAAAATGAAATCTTGACTTAGCGGACGTGAAATGTGTCAATCTGTACTATTCTCGTGTTAAAAAGTGCGGAGCATTCCAAAGTATGGAAAGACTCCGGGTCCGACAGATGGCGACAGCGCTGTTTCGTCCTATTATGGGACTCGTCAGGCCACCGCAGTCGGTACAAACCATCATCTCGTCTCTGTATCCTATAAAGCTGAATTTAAGATTAAAAACAGCAAATAGGACGACAAAGGCGACATCTCGATGGTTCACTCGATAACACAAGAACCACACAGATTGACAAAATTTGTAAAAACCGCCATGTGGTGGCGCGACGGTGAATAAAAACAGAAAGTTTGGTGCGACACGTGGCTTTCGTTGCCAATCCAGCAGCAAGCGTGGTTGCCTTGTACCGAATAAAGCGACCCCTATCCTTTGGGCAGCGCGTTTTGTGTATTCAATTTTATAGATTTCTGTTTAATTCACCGTCGCGCCACCACATGGCGGTTTTTACAAATTTTGTCAATCTGTGTGATCTTGTGTTATCGAGTGAACCATCGAGATGTCGCCTTTGTCGTCCTATTTGCTGTTTTTAATCTTAAATTCAGCTTTATAGGATATAGAAGCGAGATAATGGTTTGTACCGACTGCGGTGGCCTGACGAGTCCCATAATAGGACGAAACAGCGCTGTCGCCATCTGTCGGACCCGGAGTCTTTCCATACTTTGGAATGCTCCGCACTTTTTAACACGAGAATAGTACAGATTGACACATTTCACGTCTGCTAAGCCAAGATTTCATTTTACTTTTGTTTATATATATATATATATATATATATATATATATATATATATATATATGTATATATATATATATATATATATATATATATATATATATATATATATATGGTGTGTTCATGTACAAATTTTAGGTAGATTTCGAGTATTATTTGACTTGTTTGTAATCGTTATAATTTTGTAAAGACAATTTAAATAAATAAAATTACATTACAAACATATCTTGACAACTAAGACAAATTTATTGTTGTTTAAATCTACTGGTATGATGCCAGATTTTTCTTTATTGAGCCAAAGGATGTTTTTTTCTTTGCTACATCTGGTAACAAGCTAATTTTGAACGCCTTAAAAAAACTGAGAGTCAGGTAGAATTTATAACTTCCTTCTTTTTTGAAGTCTATTAAAAAAATAAACTGGATATATAAAATGGGTTAACTGTACTAAAACGAAAATTGTTCGTAATTTAAATCCTCGTAAAATAGCAATAAATTACTGAAATTAATAATATCTCTATGTCAATAAGACAGAAATACTATTAGTTTAGTAAGTAAATAAACTCTATGAAAATCTGGATGCTTTGGTGTTTACTAATTTAGAGTAATACTGGTTTAACAGTTTTTGTAATCTCGTTGAAAAATTAAACAATTTGTAATTAATGTCTGTCAATCATTTTCTATCTATTGCATCTATAAATATTACTTTAACTAGCAATATTTTGACTAACTTATTTTAAATATTTTTTTTCATCTATCTTTGTGACCCTTTAATCTAAAAATTGACGTTCTTTTTGAAGTTATTCTAAATTGGAAACCAAAGATAATTTCTCCATTTTTTTTTTCGTAAAAATACACGAAGAATCTCCTAAGTAGACACTTATTAAAACATTTTTAACGTTAATGCCAAAACAGATCAATCACTGCTTAAAATATATGTGTCTTGAAAATGTTACGACCTACAATAATTAAATGCTGTGGAACTCAGTTTGAGAATGAGATAGATTGATTTATCGGAAATTAATTTTAATATGTTACTTAAATGAAGGTAAGTTTGAAGTGAATTATAAAATTAAATTTTTCAGTAATAACAAATTTTATGCTAAATGCTAGTGACCTCAACTGATCATAAATCTGGAATTTAGTTGGACTAGGTCACTAAAAAACTTATGGAAAACTTTGCTGTATTTGTCGACGTTTCGACCTCTATGAGATCATCCTCAGGACTATACAGCTAGATCCCTTGCGTACGAAATAAAATTAAAAATATTTCTAGGAAATAATATGTTAGATAATTTAATTATAGTTATAAATTAGGGAAGAACGGGCCAAAAACAAATAAAATATCAATTTGTACAAATTGTACATCCACTAAAGTACTTAGTGCTTGTTCTTCACCTTTCAGAAATTTATTTTATTAAGGACTATTACAAATTGTTTTTCAAAAAATACAAGGTCTCTTAATCACTTAGACGCAAGATATTTTTAACAAAATTATTCTGATATAATTGGAGGTTAAAATCACTCTATAAAAATTTTATTACCATCTAAACGATCAATTCAAATTAACTAGCTAATTTTTATAGCGTGAAAACTATAAATACAGTATTTTAAAGCTTATTACTCACATAAAAGTTTAAAAATTACATTTTAAATGCCATTATTTTTAATTTACATGGTGTTCCACAATCGAAGCCATATTAACTTTAATGAAAAATCAATAAATTAGAAAATATATAAAATCTATATTCGAATGTCATTTTTAAATTTATTACATTTCATAAATTAATTAATAATTTTTTTACTGAAGGTTAAAAAGGTTGTGTCAATATAAAAACTAGCGAAGGAAAATATTGAGATATAAAGTCACTGTATGGGTGAGTTTTCGGGGTTGTACACAACGAACCTAAAATTATTTTTATAAATTTCAAAATAGCAGATCCAATATGGAGGACAAGAAAATTAAATTTTGTATGATTTTCTCCAAAAATTTTGTAAAAGAGTTTTTAGAGTCGCACACAACGAATCCAAAATATTTTTAAAAAATTCAATATGGCAGACAGAAAAATCAATTTTGTCCGATTTTCTCCAAAATTGGTACGGGAGAGTTTTTGGAGTCGCAAATGACGCATCTAAAATTATTTCTAAAAAATTCAATATGGCGGATCCAATATGATGGACAAAAAAATCAATTTTGTTTGGCGGATTCAAGATGGTGGATAAAAGTTTCTACATATCTCGATTTTGTCTAAAATCAGTATTGAGGGATTTTTGTTAGTGTTAATTATGAATCAAAAAAAATATTTTTGAAAAACTCAATCTGGCGGATTCAATATGGCGTCCTAAAAATTTTATATACTTCGATTTTCTCCAAAACTGATATAGGAGGTTCTTGAGGGTGTAAATTATGGATTTAATAGAATTTTTTCAGGATTCAATATGGCGGATTAAAAATTTTACACTTTTTGATTTTGTTCAAATGTGGGACTGAATCGTTTTTGAGGATGTAAATAGATTATATTAAGACGCTAAAATTATTTTTTTGCAATTCAATATGGTGTATCCAATATGGTGATTTGAAAATTTTATCTCATTCGCATTTTTTCAGATTTGGTGTTAGGGTGTTTTTGGGGTCATGTATTACGAAGATGAAGTTGATTTTTTACAACTAGCCCACTTTTAGAAGTTGGTTCAATTTTTATTATTAACATTTTATTTCACCTTTAAAACTTTGTAAAGTTTTGCCATCATTTTATAAAGGATCCAATACCTATTATGTTTACGTTTAAGTTATCTTGCTGTATTATTATTTTATACTTTTTACTCCAAAAAATGTTACACTAAAAACTTTTCCACCGCCTTTTCATATTTAAAAAAAAAAACACAATTAAATTTATTTACAAAATATACTTTATTTGATATTGAAAAAAAATTTAATATAATCAAATAGATTATTTTGTTGTCCTTTTTCGCTTGTATTCGCCGGTATCAGTTTCACCTTTGGGGATCCAAAAGTGGTCCGCTAACATATTTCGACGGTGTTTACGAAAACAATGATAGCTAAGCCATAAGCAGTGAAAAAAATGTATGACGTAAAATACGATTTTATAAAATTTTCGGTATAACAAATTACATTTTTGTAATTACGTGTCCAAAACTGCGATGAAAATTATTACGATTCCAAAAATGTGGCGAAAAAAATTACGCATCCAAAAGTACGATTAAAACTATTGTAATTTTGAAAATGCGCCGAACTAATGACACTTTTAAAAGTGTATCGAAACCGGTGAAGATAATTCGCCAGACATTTTATCCTAGAAAGTTTCTACATACATTTTTGAAGGCAGTCCACGCATTATTTTTTTTTCTTGAAAATATCGTTTCAAAATTTTCTCCGTGACCTTAAACAACAGGGGGCCGAAGTTTCATAGATCTTCTAGTTAGCGAGTTTATTTTCCGTAAAATATTTTTATATTTTATATTATACTAGCGACCCGCCCCGGCTTCGCACGGGTGCAATGCTGATACTAAATACACTACAGAAAAACTGTGACTATTTATTTTATTTTTACAACAATTATTACATCGGCCTCCGACGCGCTATTTATAGGCACGCTGGCGCCGCCCCGGTCGGCCAGTACCGCCGCAAGCGCTACTTCCCGCAATTTTAAATCTGTAATATCTTCGAAAATATTCATTTAAATCTTGTGCTGTAAAGGACCATATAGATCTATATTAAATCAACAATGTATTTAAGCTATTTAATTGGATAAGGATTAATGCTGTATTGGTTAAAATGGCTTCAAAATTTGCCATTATTTGTCGTAAAAAGTAAATGACAAAAAAATGTTATTGTGAGATATCCATGAGAGATAGACATATACCATCGCGAAGTTTTCTGTAGACCTTTTCAATGTGTACAAATAATTAGTACATTATTTTGATAAATCTCGTAGGGTTCAGCCTGCGTTTGCAATGTAAGCGGAAAAAAAATATGATAATTAACGACATCACATTAGAAACCTCAAAAATAACAGTATTTCTCCACTATTTAATGGATGTTATTATACATATAAACCTTCCTCTTGAATCACTCTATCTATTGAAAAAAACCGCATCAAAATCCGGTGCGTAGTTTTAAAGATTTAGGCATACAAAGGGACATAGGGACAGAGAAAGCGACTTTGTTTTATACTATGTAGTGATATGTCAACAAATAAACCACTATGTACAAAAACCTAGAGATCAAACCTTGGAATGAAAAGTTGAATCTCGAAAATAAACAAAATTCTACATTTTTGCTGGTTTGGTTATAAAAGAAAGGACCAGCTCACAGGTGCAACCTCCATCGTAACCAAATGGATTTTAAAAGTTTGAAATTTGTAGTGAATCTGGCTATATATAGTGAAATAATATCTACATTTATATTAGATTTAGTACTACCATGAGATTTCGAGCAAGCATGTGACAGTGTTATTAGGATAAGGTTGTGGGAAGCTATGGAAGAATTTGGAATCCCGCACAAGCTGATTAGACTGTGTAGAGCGTGCCTGGAGGGGGCAAAAAGCTGTGTCAAAATTGAAGGAGAGGGTAGCCAAGCATTTTCTATCAACAGAGGATTAAAACAGGGAAATGCTTTGTCGCCAGTAGTTTAACCTTGCACTGGAGAAAGCCGTACGAACAGTATCAGTTGACGTGGAGGTTTTTGGGCCAAGTGGCCCTAAACTTATTTTGGCCTACGTGAATATGGGCGCGATAGGAGAAAGCACAGTCAGTGTGAAGGAAAACTTCATAAAGATAGAAAAAGAAGCTCACAGAATAGGGCTCCGAAGAAATGAAGGAAATACCAAATACATTCATGTCTCCCGCAACCCCACCCGAGACAGAATCAGGCAGAACGTCACCATGGATGACTATAATTTTGAGCATGTGCGAGTTTTCAAGTACCTGGGCGCAGTGATAACGGCAAACAATAATATGCAGGAAGAGGTTAAACAGCGCATCACACAAGCAAATAAATGTACATTTGCGATACAAACCTTGCTGAAGTCAAAATTTATCACTATAAAGGCAAAAACCGAAATTTATCGAACAATAATACGACCAGTAGCAATCTACGCCAATGAAACATGGACTCTGATAGTCCACGATACGGAGCTGCTAATATATGGCCCATACCGAGACCTTGAAACAGGCCGTCACAGTATGAGAAGCAACATAGAGCTTGCGCAAATATATCAAAGCCCTGACATCATTCAAGAAATAAAGTCCAGAAGACTACGATGGGCAGGTCATATACAAAGGAGTCAAAACGATTGACTAATAAAACGGATATGGGAGGAAGCATCACAAGGAAAAAGACCACTGGGAAGACCTAGGCTTAGATGGAGAGATAATATCCACAAGGATCTAGCTATCCTTGAAGTTGACCAGCGAGAATGGAGGGAGCTGGCACAAGACCGTTCTAGGTGGAGGCAGATAGTCGAGGCAGCCAAGACCCACCCTGGGTTGTAGTGCTACGGAGTCAGTCAGTCATGAGTTTTCTTGGTAAAATAATTTCCACACAAGACACGAATAAGAAAAATGTACATAAAGCTGGGTTACAATGAAAAAACTAATAGACTGACACTCCGTCATCTACTTTAGACGTGTCTCCTTTTTTGTAGTCACTATGAACCTCTATAGTTTCGTTATGGCCATTCGTCAGTCCGTTCATTTGTTCGTCTGTCTGTATGTCACAGCCTTGTAGCTTAGTCATTGTTATATCTTCTGCAATGAGATTTCGCAAACATTTACCTCTAATTGACTCAAAGATAGACGTCAATCATTGCAACAGCAAACAATTAGGACACCTTCCCGAATTACTAAATAGGTTTGCAAAAATGAAATTAAATATGCCATATAATATTTTTTACATAGTAGCGAAATAAAAGCATTCGTGTTTTAATTTTCTAACTGTAGATTTAAAAAAATCGGAATAAATTGATTTAGAGATCGTTATTTAATAAAGTACTTCTATTATTTGTTATAAATATAACTATATTTTACGATCACAATACAATTTTTCAATACGGATAAACATAAATAAAAATAAAATTTGCTTTAATATTTTGTGTAAATCCGTTTCTATTTTGAACGGAAAATAGTTCGATATACGTATATTACACAAAATCCCTAAGTAACATTTATGAAAAAGATAGAGCTTCAATGCAGTATGCAGCACGTCTTGAACAGATACATTTCCGTTGGAAATTTAGGATACAAATATAGAATATAGAATATCAAATTGAATATGAAAATACCAATATCATGATACGTGCATCGTATAGACGATATTATTCACAGCAAAAATGTTGATTGAACGTCGTATAGAACTTATAAAGAAAAATTATTATAATCCCTGTGTCAGTGCAACAAAAGAATAATCTAGTCTGCCCTGCTATGGTGAAATATTTTGTCCGCGACAAACAAATTCTAAAAATACGCTTTTTAATTTCGAACATTTTTCATTTATATTCTAAAATAAAAACATGTGACTTGTAACAACTAATGTACCTATTATTTAAAAACAAATCGATAAAAAAATCTGATTTGTAAATAAAATTCATGACGCTTGCGAAATAGAATAAAGTACTGGGCAAAATAGATTATTTTTTAATAACTAGTGGACTCACTGGCGCTCTAGAAATAAATAAGTATTTCAAATAATTATTATATTAAAGCTATTTTCAAGTCATATTGGCAAAACAATTTTCTAATGCAGTTGAAAGTGTTCACTATGAGACTTTGCGAGTAAATTGATATAAATTAGGGAGTGTAGTAGTTTACCGTTAGTCCAATATCGGCCGCTGGTAAACTGGGTAAATACACGTGTCGAGTGGACAAGATGTTGCTTTCTGGAAGAGTGAACATGTATATATATATATATATATATATATATATATATATATATATATATATATATGGAAAAACCAAAATTGTAAAAAATCCAAAATAGAAGCTCTAAATAATGGGAAGTAAACAGAAAGAAACGGACAACTCATTTAAGCTCTGTTGAAGAAGCGATAAAGCATACTGTTTGTTTCTTTGCTTCCAGCAAATATGGTTGGTTTGGGGTCATTAAAACATAGTGGGTCGGTCGAAAGCATGGCTTTTAATATTAAAA
The DNA here is from genome assembly GCA_034092305.1 of Diaprepes abbreviatus. Classification (NCBI taxonomy): domain Eukaryota; kingdom Metazoa; phylum Arthropoda; class Insecta; order Coleoptera; family Curculionidae; genus Diaprepes; species Diaprepes abbreviatus. Next base: position 1,626,412 of record JASJET010000217.1, read on the forward strand.
ATAAAAAATATTAATTATCCGATCCAAAATGGTAGACTGATCTTTAATTAAATATGCAATTTAAAAACAAAACAAAAAGAATAATTTGTATTTCGATGAATAAAATATTGCACTTTTGAGTTCAAGGTGCATTTTGAAAATAAATACTTGGATCTCGATAATCGTTAAAAAGGCAAAAGTACTGTTTCTTGTATGTTTAGGACTTCTTAACAAATACCAACGCAAATAATTTGTAACTAATAGAATATTTATTGATTAACATAAATGAATAAATAATGCCACTGTAATAAAAATAATAAAAAGAATTTTTCAATCATTGCCTTCTTTATTAACAACTCTTTTCTCATTCTCCAATACGTACGAATTGTTATCTGAATCCTTACAATGTAAAAAAACAGTGATACCTCGACGCCAAAAGTTTTGGAACACATCCTCCATATTTTTTTCTCGAAAAGATTTTCGGGCAAAATCTAGGCGATAGTTCCTTATCAACTTGTCCGTTGATTTTTGTGCATCTTTCGATAGTTTACTTATCGGTAATATTGCAAATGCTATGATGTCTGGCCAATGGAGTAAGTAATTTGTGGACTGCTGTTGGCATGTTGTGCCAAGAATATTCTTTGAAGAACAATTCTGTTGTTTGAAGTGTGTATTCCCAAATAAGCACATTAATGTCCGCTTCCAATAGTTTGCAAAATGACGGGAAACCGGAGGATCAGTTTACGCTATTATAATAGTTGACTTTGGTATGTCAACAAGAAGTCTTAATCTCTCTCCTTAAAGGCCTGTTGGGTGTACTTTTACCTTTTTGTCTTTCTGCTTACGGGTTTGCCACTTCTGTGTGTCATGTTGATAGGACAAATATAAGCAGCATTCGAAGCATCGAATACATGCGTGTAGAGTTAAAAGTCGTAGCTTGAAATACTCTGTATTTACTGGTGCACATTATCAATGGTCCACAAAAGTGTTTAAATAAATCGAAAAAGTCCATTGTAAAGAGGAACAAGCGACATAAAGCGTGTAAAATTTTATACAGCACACTGGGGATCCCGCGCGCGACTTCGGCTATTTAAAACCATTTATCTAAAATTAGAACTCAAAAAAAAAAGATCCATATTTACGAGCCTGAATTTTCCTCAGAAAAATGAAAATTGGATGTTGCAAGAGGATAATGATCCGATATGTCTAACTAACTTGACTCTGCAAGTTCTGGAAAGAAGAAAATGGCAAGAAGACAAATGACAAGCCTTTCTAGTCGCCAGATGTAAACCCTATCGAAAACACATGGAGAATTATGAAAACCAATCTCGCCGGAAAGCATGTCCATTTGAAGTAATACTGTATGCATTCTGAAACATTTTGTCGCCTTTATCCACGGATTATGCAAAAAAGCTGGTTGAAGCTATGCCAAGAAGGAGATTGCAAGGCACTATAAATATTTGTGACTTGTCATTTAGAACATATTTCAATTTAAAATAAAATTTAAAAAAAATTGAACCGACTTCTAAAGGTGCGTTAAAAAGTGATAAGTAACTATAAATTTTTATATGGAATTGAAATTTTTGAAGGCGGCGCCAAACTAATACCTGACATTCGCATAAACAGATTAAAAATAGTTTATTTGTAATTTCTTTCTTACCCTAATTTGTATATATTAGCAGTTATTTTCATTTAGAAATAATTTGGCGCCGACTTCAAAAATTTCAATTTCATATAAAAATTTATAGTTATTTTTCACTTTTTAGCACATTTTTAGAAGTCGGTTCAATTTTTTTTATAAAAAATTTATTTTAGTTAAATATAGCTAAGAAATAGTTTTAATGAAAATATTTTTAAGAACCCACAATTTAATGTTATATTTGGATGTTATAAATTTCTCTCCAATTCCTACTGAAAATATATGAGAATAAAAGTTGTGTAATTTATTTATGGATTTAATGCAAATTTACTGCAACTTGTCAGTATGCCCTTCGGACTGAGAATACTGCATAATTCAGATCTTGTTGTTTAGGGATTAACAGAGGACACCAGCCTACAACGGTGTAAATTACAATTTCATTTAGTAGGCCTTAGTGTGGTGGTCACGAACAAATTCTCTTACCGAGATTGAGTTTAAATATTTATTATTATGATGTCGCATGCAATGCTGGTTATTCACGTCCGATTTGATATAAGAAATTATATTTAGTCTAGGGAAGACGGTCGCTTAGAGCTTTTAGACATATTGATATAAAGAATGTTAGGGTGAGGAATAATGTGAAATTAGGCTAATGTTTTAAAATATTTACTACACATTGTTTGTTGTACCTTTCTAGCATAAACTAATCCGACAGATATATATTCCAACAGACGAACTCCAAATAAAGATTCGCTACGGAAGGGTGGTAAACTTTGGTTCCTCTACTTATGATATTTACGATAAATAAAATTTTTATAAAAAAAAATTGAATCGACTTCTAAAAGTGCACTACAAAATGAAAAATAACTATAAATTTTTATATGAAATTGAACTTTTTGAAGTCGGCGCCAAACTAATACCTGACAAAATGTGATTCGCATAAACATATTGAAAATACTTTATTTGTAATTGCTTTCTTACCATAATTTGTATATATTAGTAGTTATTTATTTCATTTAGAATTAATTTGGCGCCGACTTCAAAAATTTTAATTTCAAATAAAAATTTATAGACATTTTTCACTTTGTAACGCACTTTTAGAAGTCGCTTCAACTTTTTTTTATGAACATTTTATTTTTCCATTTTTAGTTTTAAATTTATTATGATATCCATAAATTATTTGAACTTAGTGCTAATCGAGATTAATGTACCTCGCAATGACTCCAAAGTGACAAGGAGTACCCATTTTATTTAAAGTTGTAAATCACCCTAAAATGAACCATTAAAAGTTTTCCAAATACCAGTGAAAATGTGTCAAACAAATATTTAGTCTGTCATTGTAAATCTACTATTCTAAATTTTAAATTAATTTTAGATTGGTAATACAGGCCCAAAAACCTTCCAATATCAATATTTAATGAACTTGAAACTTAAATTTCTTAGCCCAATGTATTCGATATTGCATATTGAGTTTATGTACGCCCCAAGAACCCTGCAATACCAATTTTAGACAAAATCGGAAAATGTAAAATTTTCAATCCGTCATATTGTATCTTATCAACCTAATAGTTGTAAAAAGTTAACTTCATATTCGTAATACACGACCCCGAAAACCTCCTAATACCAAAACTAAAAAAATGCGAATAAGGTAAAATTTTCAACCCATCATATTGGATCCACCATATTGAATTTCAAAAAAATAATTTTAACGTTTTAATCTAATCTAAATCTAAACCCTTCAAAGCCCCATAGTGCCAATTTTGGATGAAATCAGGAAATTTAAAATTTCTAAACCGTCATATTGCACCTGACATATTAGATTTTTTTTTAAATAATTTTATATTCGCTACTTACATCATCAAAAACGATTCAGTCCCACCTTTGAACAAAATCGAAAAATATAAAATTTTTAGTCCGCTATATTGGATTCGCCATATTGAATCCTGAATAAATACTTTTAAATTCATAATTAACACCCTCAATGACCCCCTATATCAGTTTTGGAGAAATCGAAAGATGTAAAATTTTTAGGATGCCGTAACGAATTCGCCAGATTAAATTTTTAAAAAAATATTTTAAACTCGTAATTTACACTAACAAAAATCCCTCAATACTGATTTTAGACGAAATCGAGAGATGTAGAATCTTTAATCCGCCATCTTGGATCCGTCATATTTAATTTTTTTAGAATAATTTGAGATTCGTAATGTGCGACCCCGAAAACTCCCCCATATCAATTTTGGAGAAAATCGGACGAAACTGATTTTTTCGTCCACCATATTGGATCTGCCATATCGAATTTTTAAAAAATATTTTGGATTCGTTATATGTGACACCCGAAAACTCCCCCACACCAATTTTAGGGAAAATCGGACGAAATTAAACTTTTTTGTCCGTCATATTGGATCCGCCAAATTGATTTTTTTTTAAATATATTCAGGTTCGTTGTGTACGATCTCAAAAATTCCCTCATACCAGTTTTGAAGAAAATCGGCCAAAATTAATTTTTTTGTCCGCCATATTGTCAGCGCCATGTTGAATTTTACTGCACCAATTTCGTCGAAAAAAATATTGGACCACCGCAGCAACTTCCAGAACATAACGTAAAAAATTTCATTCAAATAGTTGCCTTCTTTTAGAAGTCGATTGAAAAGTGACTAGAGTTTTTAAATGTGCTGCAAAAATTTGTTAAAATTATGAATCTTGACTTTCTACTCTAAAAAATGACAGCCATATAGCTGCTAAGTCGGATAGCATAGAATTTGAATGCCTGTTAATAAACGAAATACTCAGAAATTTATATACTAGTATGCTTCGAAACCCAATGAACTAGATTATCGGTATTGATTAATCGCAAAATAAACGACTTACATTTAACTGATATGAAATCAGCAATGTTAATAAATATCAACTCAATTATTGAATATATTAACTTAGATGAAATAAGGAAAGAAGGTATGTATAAATGTAAGTTGAGGTAACTATAAAATTAACATCCAGTTGCACAATATTATTTTTTTTTATTTATTTAAGAGCTTCTCCTTTTACTATATCCCATTATCAAGTTCTGGATTTCTGGAAGCATCCCTTTTCAGACCGAGTTGGGTTTGGGTAGTTTGTGGAAGGGAAGTTTTGATGTATTTCATTAGGATGGTCTCATCGCTTTTGATTCCTGCGGAAATTGAGGCTAAGCAGAGATGAAGTAATAAGGCTTCACTAACAGCAGGCTTAAGAAAGGCAGTAGCCGGTGTCGAGCCCTAGCAGAGGTCAGGCCTGTATAACTTACCCTTTTTTAATAATACCTAAAGAAAATAAATCCTAAATTACCGAAGATTATTACATTATTTATAGAGGTGAGGTTAGCTCGATCTACAACTATGATCATTGATCTAGAAAAGCTTGCACTTGAACCACATTCTTAAAACCATTGGAACAAGAAAGTTCTAGTTACGCAACCGAAAATTTTGTGTTTTATTTTAGTTTCCTACAGATGACTATTCGGTAAATTATTCTGTTTTTCACCTTTTGAAACTGTGGCGTCCTCTATTAAAGACAGAAATATAGTTTAATTGGTTTTTACTGGACTCACGACTTCATACCAACGCAAAAATGATCTGTTGTGCGTACTGTGCTCTTAAATGGCTACTCCAGCCGATAAAAAAGTTACCATGTATTGCTTTAAGATATTTACTTATATTAATTGCATAATTACTAATATTTCTACGCTTATATTATTCATTATTTTGAATTTGTAATTTATTTGTACTGACTAATTAAAACTAAGTCACTTTTTTCATGCTTAACTTGGGTATATTTAATTGGATTTTAGAGTTGCGTAAAGTTATGAATGTCCTACTTTCGCAGGACAACTACCGTTCTATGTTATCTATCGAACATTCTATTTGTCGAGAATTCAATTAAAAATAAAATTTTTATAAAAAAAATGAACCTACTTCTAAAAGTGCGCTAAGAGTAAAAAATAACTAAATTTTTATATGAAATTGAAATTTTTGAAGACACCTTTTATTATAAACGTTTTTCAATATATTCATGGTTTTAATAGTAGTTGGTCTATCAAAACATATTGTCAAATGTAACTTAGCTAAAAGGTCAAACACCAAGGATCCCCTGATTATAAAAACTTTTAAAATTGACTAAATAATTTCGGTCTAAAATTATCACGAAATAACAAGTATCGAAATGTTCCAATCGAATATGGAACATCCTGTAGACAAGTGAACTAAACTGAAATTGTTTAAGCAAAATTATATTTAGGATAAGTTAACACCCCTTAGCAAACATCACAATGGCTTATGTCAAATTGTGAAACATTGTTTTCCCTTATTCATTCTATCTTATACATTTCCCAAAATCCTTATACAACCCCAATGAATACTCCTCGTCCCTTTACAAGACCAACATTTCCGACTTTGCTTTTCCGGTCTAGCAAGATGTTGCTCGTTTATTTCTCCTCTTTTAGTTTATTTCAGGAGAATTGTAAGCCAAGAGAACAAATTGATGCCGAAAAGGAATATGAAATTAAAGCAAATGAAATTACAGGTATTTGGGTTTAAATTTAAATAATAAAAAAGATCTTTGGGTTTTAGTATTTTTACAGTAATATTTTATTGAATATCTGTAGTATTTTTTAAAGTACGAACTGATAAAAATAAATTACAATGCATAAAAGAAATAAATTTTGTGACGGTTCAATTTTGCGCCCAAGTTGAGTATGACTAATTCATTTAATTTAACCTTGTTGTGCAAATACTGTCATTATGGGCAACACAGTATCATTTTCCTTAAGTATTTTTCAGGGATTTTTGAAGAAAAGCATTTCATTAAGTACGGTTTCGATTAATTTTATTTACCATTATTTTGTCCTACTTTAATATTTCACTACATTGTGCTTAAGTATTTTCGTTTTAGTATCAAACTTACTGCTACATTTTTTTTTTGTATTCAGATAGATCTTGTTTTTTTCGGTCATTTATATTTACACGTTACAATGGATTGTATGTATATTGGGTTGCAAAAATCAGGAAATTTCTATTGATGTATTAATTTATATTTCTTGAATTTAAAAATAACTACCGGGATACTTATTAGATTTATTATTTTTGTTTTAATAGAAAAATGCTAATGATTAACGAATTGTATTAACTAACAAATGTATTTCAGCCGACTGTTGTTGCCCAGTGTCTTTCTTTTTGAGCTGTCATTTCTTTCACACGTGGTAAGTGAACGTGCTTAACGGAAGTCGATTAGTGCGCAAGCTGGGCCATGGTTATAAATGGAGGTCATTTTGCCTTGATTTTTCACTTTTTCCTGATTTGATTCGGCCGAAGCAGCTGTAGACTTCCAACTCAATTTTTAGTTGCCAAGTTTTTGGGATTCTGAGATGGAAAGTTGAAAATTATTCTGATAATTTTGTTGAGTTTTGGTGTACCGTATCTTTTGTCAGGTTGGCAGTTATGGTTTTTTTATCGGGTTAAATCTGGAGACCGGGATTTTGGACAGTTTGCACGTGTCAACGAAGGAATCAGTCGAAACCCCAAAAATATCGGGTAAGGAACCTTAAATTTACAACTATTAAAACAATCCTGCATGGATTTTTTATATTTTAAAAAGTTTAAGCTCAAAATTGATTTTTACCAGCAGATACCTAAGACATTTTTAAAGCTTCTCTTAAAATCCTTGAGTGCTGGGTGGTTTCAAAAATCCATAGTGAATTTGTAAATTAACAATAAAAATTTTTTTTCACGTCAGTGGATGTAACCCTTTAAAAAAAATATTAGCGTTATAATTGTTGAACTATGAATTTTTTACAGATAACTAAGACACTTTCAAAGCTTCTCTTAAAATTCCTGAGTGCTAGATCGCTTCGAAAATGCATAGTGAATTTTTAAATTAACAATAAAATTTTTTTTTAACGTCAGTGGATGTAACCCTTTAAAAAAAATGTTAGCGTTATAATTGTTGAACTATGAATTTTTTACAGATAACTAAGACGCTTTTAAAGCTTCTCTTAAAATCTCTGAGTGCTGGGTGGTTTTAAAAATGCATAGTGAATTTTTAAATTTACAATAAATTTTTTTTTAACCTCAGTCGATGTACCCCTTTAAAATAAATTGTTAGCGTTATAATTGTTGAACTATGAATTTTTTACAAATATCCAAGACTCTTTTAAAGCTTCTCTTAAAATCCTTGAGTGCTGGGTGACTTTGAAAATGCATAGTGAATTTTTAAATTAACAATAATTTTTTTTTAACGTCAGTGGATGTACCCCTTTAAAATAAATTGTTAGCGTTATAATTGTTGATCTATGAATTTTTTGTAGATACCTAAGACACTTTTAAAGCTTCTCTTAAAATCTCTGAGTGCTGAGTGGCTTGTAAAATGCATAGTGAATTTTTAAATTAACAATAAATTTTTTTTTAACGTCAGTGGATGTACTCCTTTAAAATAAATTGTTAGCTTTATAATTGTTAAACTATTAATTTTTTACAGATACCTAAGACACTTTTAAAACTTCTCTTAAAATCCCTGAGTGCTGGGTGGCTTCTAAAATACATAGTGAATTTTTAAATTAACAATAAATTTTTTTTAATGTCAGTGGATGTACCCCTTTAAAATAAATTGTTAGCGTTATAATTGTTGAACTGTTAATTTTTTACAGATACCTAAGACACTTTTAAAGCTTCTCTTAAAATCCTTGAGTGCTGGGTGGCTTTGAAAATCCATAGTGAATTTTTAAATTAACAATAAATTTTTTTTTTAACTTCAGCGGATGTACCCCTTTAAAATAAATTGTTGGTGTTATAATTGTTGAACTTTGAATTTTTTACAGATACCTAAGACTCTTTTAAAGCTTCTCTTAAAATTCCTGAGTGCTGGGTGGATTCAAAAATGCATAGTGAATTTTTAAATTAACAATAAAAATTTTTTTTAACGTCAGTGGATGTACCCCTTTAAAATAAGTTGTTAGCGTTATAAGTGTTGAACTATGAATTTATTACAGAAACCTAAGACATTTTTAAAGCTTCTCTCAAAATCCCTGAGGGCTGGGTGGCTTGAAAAATGCATAGTGAATTTTAAAATTAACAATAAAAAATTTTTTGCACGTCAGTGGATGTACCCCTTTAAAATAAATTGTTAGCGTTATAATTGTTGAACTATGAATTTTTTACAAATATCCAAGACTCTTTTAAAGCTTCTCTTAAAATCCTTGAGTGCTGGGTGACTTTGAAAATGCATAGTGAATTTTTAAATTAACAATAATTTTTTTTAACGTCAGTGGATGTACCCCTTTAAAATAAATTGTTAGCGTTATAATTGTTGAACTATGAATTTTTTATAGATACCTAAGACACTTTTAAAGCTTCTCTTAAAATCCCTGAGTGCTGGGTGGCTTCTAAAATGCATAGTGAATTTTTAAATTAACAATAAATTTTTTTTTAACGTCAGTGGATGTACCCCTTTAAAATAAATTGTTAGCGTTATAATTGTTGAACTATGAATTTTTTACAGATACCTTAGACACTTTTAAAGCTTCTCTTAAAATCCCTGAGTGCTGAGTGGCTTGTAAAATGCATAGTGAATTTTTAAATTAACAATAAAAAATTTTTTGCACGTCAGTGGATGTACTCCTTTAAAATAAATTGTTAGCTTTATAATTGTTAAACTATTAATTTTTTACAGATACCTAAGACACTTTTAAAACTTCTCTTAAAATCCCTGAGTGCTGGGTGGCTTCTAAAATACATAGTGAATTTTTAAATTAACAATAAATTTTTTTTAATGTCAGTGGATGTACCCCTTTAAAATAAATTGTTAGCGTTATAATTGTTGAACTGTTAATTTTTTACAGATACCTAAGACACTTTTAAAGCTTCTCTTAAAATCCTTGAGTGCTGGGTGGCTTTGAAAATCCATTGTGAATTTTTAAATTAACAATAAATTTTTTTTTAAACTTCAGCGGATGTACCCCTTTAAAATAAATTGTTGGTGTTATAATTGTTGAACTTTGAATTTTTTACAGATACCTAAGACTCTTTTAAAGCTTCTCTTAAAATTCCTGAGTGCTGGGTGGATTCAAAAATGCATAGTGAATTTTTAAATTAACAATAAAAATTTTTTTTAACGTCAGTGGATGTACCCCTTTAAAATAAGTTGTTAGCGTTATAAGTGTTGAACTATGAATTTATTACAGAAACCTAAGACATTTTTAAAGCTTCTCTCAAAATCCCTGAGGGCTGGGTGGCTTGAAAAATGCATAGTGAATTTTAAAATTAACAATAAAAAATTTTTTGCACGTCAGTGGATGTACCATTTTAAAATAAATTGTTAGCGTTATAATTGTTGAACTATGAATTTTTTGCAGATACTTAAGACACTTTTAAAGCTTCTCTTAAAATCTCTGAGTGCTGGGTGGCTTGTAAAATGCATAGTGAATTTTTAAATTAACAATAAATTTTTTTTTAACGTCAGTGGATGTACTCCTTTAAAATAAATTGTTTACTTTATAATTGTTAAAATATTAATTTTTTACAGATACCTAAGATACTTTTAAAGCTTCTCTTAAAATCCCTAAGTGCTGGGTGGCTTTGAAAATCCATAGTGAATTTTTAAATTAACAATAAATTTTTTTTTAACTTCAGCGGATGTACCCCTTTAAAATAAATTGTTGGCGTTATAATTGTTGAACTATGAATTTTTTACAGATACCTAAGACTCTATTAAAGCTTTTCTTAAAATTCCTGAGTGCTGGGTGGATTCAAAAATGCATAGTGAATTTTTAAATTAACAATAAAAAATTTTTTTAACGTCAGTGGATGTACCCCTTTAAAATAAATTGTTAGCGTTACAATTGTTGAACTATGAATTTTTTGCAGAAACCTAAGACGCTTTTAAAGCTTCTCTTAAAATCCCTGAGTGCTGGGTAGCTTTGAAAATCCATAGTGAATTTTTAAATTAACAATAAAAAAAATTTTTCACGTCAGTGGATGAACCCCTTCAAAATAAATTGTTAAGGTTATAATTGTTAAACTATGAATTTTTTGCAGATACCTAAGACACTTTTAAAGCTTCTTTTAAAATTCCAGAGTTCTGGATGGCTTCGAAAATGCAATAGTGAATTTTTAAATTAACAATAAATTTTTTTTAATGTGAGTGGATGTAACCCTTTAAAAAAAATATTAACGTTATAATTGTTGAACTATGAATTTTTTACAGATAACTAGGACACTTTTAAAGCTTCTCCTAAAATCCCTGAGTGCTGGGTGACTTTGAAAGTGCATAGTGAATTTTTAAATTAACAATAATTTTTTTTAACGTCAGTGGATGTACCCCTTTAAAATAAATTGTTAGCGTTATAATTGTTGAACTATGAATTTTTTACAGATACCTAAGACTCTTTTAAAGCTTTTCTTAAAATTCCTGAGTGCTGGGTGGATTCAAAAACGCATAGTGAATTTTTAAATTAACAATAAAAAAATTTTTGCACGTCAGTGGATGTACCCCTTTAAAATAAATTGTTAGCGTTATAAGTGTTGAACTATGAATTTATTACAGAGACCTAAGACACTTTTAAAGCTTCTCTCAAAATCTCTGAGGGCTGGGTGGCTTGAAAAATGCATAGTGAATTTTAAAATTAACAATAAAAAATTTTTTGCACGTCAGTGGATGTACCCCTATGAATTTTTTGCAGAAACCTAAGACGCTTTTAAAGCTTCTCTTAAAATCCCTGAGTGCTGGGTAGCTTTGAAAATCCATAGTGAATTTTTAAATTAACAATAAAAAAAATTTTTCACGTCAGTGGATGAACCCCCGTCAAAATAAATTGTTAAGGTTATAATTGTTAAACTATGAATTTTTTGCAGATACCTAAGACACTTTTAAAGCTTCTTTTAAAATTCCAGAGTGCTGGATGGCTTCGAAAATGCATAGTGAATTTTTAAATTAACAATAAATTTTTTTTAACGTCAGTGGATGTAACCCTTTAAAAAAAATATTAGCGTTATAATTGTTGAACTATGAATTTTTTACAGATAGCTAAGACACTTTTAAAGCTTCTCCTAAAATCCCTGAGTGCTGGGTGACTTTGAAAGTGCATAGTGAATTTTTAAATTAACAATAATTTTTTTTTAACGTCAGTGGATGTACCCCTTTAAAATAAATTGTTAGCGTTATAATTGTTGAACTATGAATTTTTTATAGATACCTAAGACACTTTTAAAGCTTCTCTTAAAATCCCTGAGTGCTGGGTGGCTTCTAAAATGCATAGTGAATTTTTAAATTAACAATAAATTTTTTTTTAACGTCAGTGGATGTACCCCTTTAAAATAAATTGTTAGCGTTATAATTGTTGAACTATGAATTTTTTACAGATACCTAAGACACTTTTAAAGCTTCTCTTAAAATCCTTGAGTGCTGGGTGGCTTTGAAAATCCATAGTGAATTTTTAAATTAACAATAAATTTTTTTTTTAACTTCAGCGGATGTACCCCTTTAAAATAAATTGTTGGTGTTATAATTGTTGAACTTTGAATTTTTTACAGATACCTAAGACTCTTTTAAAGCTTCTCTTAAAATTCCTGAGTGCTGGGTGGATTCAAAAATGCATAGTGAATTTTTAAATTAACGATAAAATTTTTTTTTAACGTCAGTGGATGTACCCCTTTAAAATAAGTTGTTAGCGTTATAAGTGTTGAACTATGAATTTATTACAGAAACCTAAGACATTTTTAAAGCTTCTCTCAAAATCCCTGAGGGCTGGGTGGCTTGAAAAATGCATAGTGAATTTTAAAATTAACAATAAAAAATTTTTTGCACGTCAGTGGATGTACCCCTTTAAAATAAATTGTTAGCGTTATAATTGTTGAACTATGAATTTTTTGCAGATACTTAAGACACTTTTAAAGCTTCTCTTAAAATCTCTGAGTGCTGGGTGGCTTGTAAAATGCATAGTGAATTTTTAAATTAACAATAAATTTTTTTTTAACGTCAGTGGATGTACTCCTTTAAAATAAATTGTTTACTTTATAATTGTTAAAATATTAATTTTTTACAGATACCTAAGATACTTTTAAAGCTTCTCTTAAAATCCCTAAGTGCTGGGTGGCTTTGAAAATCCATAGTGAATTTTTAAATTAACAATAAATTTTTTTTTAACTTCAGCGGATGTACCCCTTTAAAATAAATTGTTGGCGTTATAATTGTTGAACTATGAATTTTTTACAGATACCTAAGACTCTATTAAAGCTTTTCTTAAAATTCCTGAGTGCTGGGTGGATTCAAAAATGCATAGTGAATTTTTAAATTAACAATAAAAAATTTTTTTAACGTCAGTGGATGTACCCCTTTAAAATAAATTGTTAGCGTTATAAGTGTTGAACTATGAATTTATTACAGAGACCTAAGACACTTTTAAAGCTTCTCTCAAAATCCCTGAGGGCTGGGTGGCTTCAAAAATGCATAGTGAATTTTAAAATTAACAATAAAAAATTTTTTGCACGTCAGTGGATGTACCCCTTTAAAATAAATTGTTAGCGTTACAATTGTTGAACTATGAATTTTTTGCAGAAACCTAAGACGCTTTTAAAGCTTCTCTTAAAATCCCTGAGTGCTGGGTAGCTTTGAAAATCCATAGTGAATTTTTAAATTAACAATAAAAAAAATTTTTCACGTCAGTGGATGAACCCCTTCAAAATAAATTGTTAAGGTTATAATTGTTAAACTATGAATTTTTTGCAGATACCTAAGACACTTTTAAAGCTTCTTTTAAAATTCCAGATTTCTGGATGGCTTCGAAAATGCAATAGTGAATTTTTAAATTAACAATAAATTTTTTTTAACGTGAGTGGATGTAACCCTTTAAAAAAAATATTAACGTTATAATTGTTGAACTATGAATTTTTTACAGATAACTAGGACACTTTTAAAGCTTCTCCTAAAATCCCTGAGTGCTGGGTGACTTTGAAAGTGCATAGTGAATTTTTAAATTAACAATAATTTTTTTTAACGTCAGTGGATGTACCCCTTTAAAATAAATTGTTAGCGTTATAATTGTTGAACTATGAATTTTTTACAGATACCTAAGACTCTTTTAAAGCTTTTCTTAAAATTCCTGAGTGCTGGGTGGATTCAAAAACGCATAGTGAATTTTTAAATTAACAATAAAAAAATTTTTGCACGTCAGTGGATGTACCCCTTTAAAATAAATTGTTAGCGTTATAAGTGTTGAACTATGAATTTATTACAGAGACCTAAGACACTTTTAAAGCTTCTCTCAAAATCTCTGAGGGCTGGGTGGCTTGAAAAATGCATAGTGAATTTTAAAATTAACAATAAAAAATTTTTTGCACGTCAGTGGATGTACCCCTATGAATTTTTTACAGAAACCTAAGACGCTTTTAAAGCTTCTCTTAAAATCCCTGAGTGCTGGGTAGCTTTGAAAATCCATAGTGAATTTTTAAATTAACAATAAAAAAAATTTTTCACGTCAGTGGATGAACCCCCGTCAAAATAAATTGTTAAGGTTATAATTGTTAAACTATGAATTTTTTGCAGATACCTAAGACACTTTTAAAGCTTCTTTTAAAATTCCAGAGTGCTGGATGGCTTCGAAAATGCATAGTGAATTTTTAAATTAACAATAAATTTTTTTTAACGTCAGTGGATGTAACCCTTTAAAAAAAATATTAGCGTTATAATTGTTGAACTATGAATTTTTTACAGATAGCTAAGACACTTTTAAAGCTTCTCCTAAAATCCCTGAGTGCTGGGTGACTTTGAAAGTGCATAGTGAATTTTTAAATTAACAATAATTTTTTTTTAACGTCAGTGGATGTACCCCTTTAAAATAAATTGTTAGCGTTATAATTGTTGAACTATGAATTTTTTATAGATACCTAAGACACTTTTAAAGCTTCTCTTAAAATCCCTGAGTGCTGGGTGGCTTCTAAAATGCATAGTGAATTTTTAAATTAACAATAAATTTTTTTTTAACGTCAGTGGATGTACCCCTTTAAAATAAATTGTTAGCGTTATAATTGTTGAACTATGAATTTTTTACAGATACCTTAGACACTTTTAAAGCTTCTCTTAAAATCCCTGAGTGCTGGGTGGCTTCTAAAATGCATAGTGAATTTTTAAATTAACAATAAAAAATTTTTTGCACGTCAGTGGATGTACCCCTTTAAAATAAATTGTTAGCGTTATAAGTGTTGAACTATGAATTTATTACAGAGACCTAAGACACTTTTAAAGCTTCTCTCAAAATCCCTGAGGGCTGGGTGGCTTGAAAAATGCATAGTGAATTTTAAAATTAACAATAAAAAATTTTTTGCACGTCAGTGGATGTACCCCTATGAATTTTTTGCAGAAACCTAAGACGCTTTTAAAGCTTCTCTTAAAATCCCTGAGTGCTGGGTAGCTTTGAAAATCCATAGTGAATTTTTAAATTAACAATAAAAAAAATTTTTCACGTCAGTGGATGAACCCCCGTCAAAATAAATTGTTAAGGTTATAATTGTTAAACTATGAATTTTTTGCAGATACCTAAGACACTTTTAAAGCTTCTTTTAAAATTCCAGAGTGCTGGATGGCTTCGAAAATGCATAGTGAATTTTTAAATTAACAATAAATTTTTTTTAACGTCAGTGGATGTAACCCTTTAAAAAAAATATTAGCGTTATAATTGTTGAACTATGAATTTTTTACAGATATCTAAGACACTTTTAAAGCTTCTCATAAAATCCCTGAGTGCTGGGTGACTTTGAAAGTGCATAGTGAATTTTTAAATTAACAATAATTTTTTTTTAACGTCAGTGGATGTACCCCTTTAAAATAAATTGTTAGCGTTATAATTGTTGAACTATGAATTTTTTACAGATACCTAAGACACTTTTAAAGCTTCTCTTAAAATCCCTGAGTGCTGTGTGGCTTCTAAAATGCATAGTGAGTTTTTAAATTAACAATAAATTTTTTTTTAACGTCAGTTGATATTCCCCTTTAAAATAAATTGTAAGCGTTATAATTGTTGAACTATGAAATTTCTGCAGATACTTAAGACACTTCTAAAGCTTAAGCATAATTTAAAACTAACCGTTATATTATCCTCATTCAGGTCACATTTAGATCCAAAATTAACCACTTTAAAATATTATTAAGATATATTTTGGGGTTTTAAGGCCAATCGTTTCTTTTTTTTTTTGTGACTAATATGTTGTTTTTAATTTAGAAATTTGTAAGTTTCTGGGTTTTTTATTTATATCTGCTATCTTGTATTTATATCTGCTATCTTGCAGTGTCTAATTATTTTTTCCTTTTGTTATTAGTAAGAGTTACTTTTGAGAGTATTTTTATAGTCAATTGTAGTTTACATTATGTTTTGCTATGTTTTTGCCTCCTGGATGTTTCACGATGTCCCCAATTTTTAGTTAAATTAATTTATTAGTAGTAATATTGAAGTGTTTTGGATTGTATACATTCTTAGGGTCCCAATCTTGCTCTATTATTGACAAATTTAAAGTTTTTGGTCCGTGATTTCAGATTGCATCCAGCGATCTTTCTTTTTTTTATGTGTTTGACTCCAATACTTGGGTACCAGAGACTGGCTTATTTAGGGAAACTGGACATTCTTTCCGATTTTCTAGTTTTTTAAATAAAAGTTAATTTTTAAACGCGTATCTTGGCTTCCCACACTGTATTGTTGAAATTAATATGATCATATTTTGAGAGTATCTATTTTATTTTTCTTGCGTTAGAATTGATTAAAACGTGTTTTATTTTAGCCAGGTTTAACCCAATTTATTTGAAAATAATTAATATTAATAAACCCAGTATTGTAACGTCATCATACAGGTATCTAGAGTTATGAATTTTATGTCCAGTTTCGTGATGATTGATTTAATTGAAGAACTAATGGTAAATTTTTGTTTAATATTTTATTAAAGAAATTATTGGTAAATTTAATTATGGATTGATTAATATTTTTATATATACATAAGTAGTTTTTTTTATTGTAATGAACCTGTTCTTGAACCTATGCTGGATTATTTTGTGTAAATAACTGGAGTCATACTGGGATTTGTACTTGTGCACCTTCATCACATTATTACTCCAACATAACTCGAGCTCAATAGTGAGAGCAAGCGACTACTCTAAATGATTGTTTAATTTTGCTATTTTTATAGTTTACCTTAATGATTTTTTCTTTCTCTTTATGGCGTGTATTTAAAATTTTATATGTAATTTCTTGACATTTTGGCGGTAGTTAATTTATTCGCTTGCTCTAACATAAATATGACTTGACGTTAGGCATTGTTACAGGAAAACCCAATTTCACCCTCGGGGTGGAGAAAACCTAGTTCCACGCTTTGGGTACAGGGAAGCACAGTTCACCCTCAAGGTACGAGAAAGCTAGTGTCACCCTCTAAGTAGAGAAATATTCGATTGATCCCCTGAGTAAGTGAACATCCAGTTTCAGCCTCGGGGTAGAGGAAAACCCAGTATCACCCTTAGGGTTGCAATCTCTGGGTATAGAGAAATCAGTTCCACCCTCCGGGAATGAAAACAGTCCACTTTAGTTGGATTCTTCAGAAAAGAATCCTTCAGTAACTTCCTTTTTTTATGAATTAAGAGTGAAATTAATATTAAGCTTTTATAGTTTTATTTGTCCCACAACTTCTTGTCATTTTGCAGTGCGTTAATTTTTTATTAATATTTTGTGTAGCATTTTTTTTTTGAGCCGAGTTGAACGCTAGGCCCAAGCAACAACGTGGGGGGTTACTGCTAAATTCAGTGGCGCCCTTTTAAATACCCACCCCTACTATACGATATAGGGGCTAGCTTGGCACATTGCTCGCTGGTGCCGCCTCTAGCCTTCAGCTTTGTTCTGGTCTTTCAAGTACACCTTACTAACGTCCTCTTCATTTAAATACCAGTGTAGCAGTTTTACCAGTACAGGTTAATATATGCTATATATTATATATTTTTTACCCTCATCATTGTGTTACCAATACTTTCGAATTGGCAAAGAAGAAGGGAGTTTTTTACTCACACCCTAATAACAAAAACAAGACATTTTCGGTAGTATTTTCACGAAAAATTAATATATGCAAATGTAAAAATGAGGGTTTTTGGGATCCAAAATTAATATACATTAAAGTAACAATGAAGTTCTGAAAAAATTGTTCAAAAATTTCAACCACGTACTTAAAATATAACTATTTTATTACGCTTTAAGGGTATATACAAGTAACTAACTTGAAAAAAGTTTAATTATGCCGATATCAGACATCCAAGCTTTTGCTTTACTTCAGTCACTTATCTAAGCACCTGTGTGCACTTTAGTTTCTCTTAAAAATACTTAATTCTATATTGAAGCTCAGGAAAAATTATTGGACGCCAAATCAAAAATAACACATTAAACAATAGATGCTGTGTTTTAGAACTAAAAACGTACCATCTACTAAAGGAAAATGTTACCACTGGTTATAACGAAGTTTGATAACACTTGAAGATGCTACTGTATAACATTAGCGTTTAAAAGAATTAACAAAAATGTAATTCTGAAAAAGTTTAAAACATTAAGGCTTTTATTCCACGATAGGGGTATGAAAGACAATGCTGGCTCTGAAATTGTTAGAAGAGATCCGTTTCCTAAAAGCAAATCTCCGCTAAAATGCAATTTCCTGTTTTAAAGGTAGGATAACTAGTCTATCTTCGATCGTTAAGAACATTTAAATATCCACAAAATGTAAACAAATTTTATATAAAGTGTCAGTCGTATACAGGAATTTTAATGAAGAATATGACACGTCATTATTTTATATTAAACATGCTTGGTTATGATATTATATTGAACGGAACATGCTTTGTTTTCTGCAAATATAATTTCAATGCACAGAGTTCGCTAACTAATAAAGAGATTTATTAAAATAAAAAAATTCTAAAAATAATGTGTTCTATATGTTTGTAATAATAATATGGAGATACAAAATATTATTACACACTAATCACTCCATTACAGGCAACTGAAGAATTAAAAGAGTAAATATTAATTTTTACTACATACGTGGGGTGGTCCATTAGCTTTACTCCTGATCTACTTCTGATACTGCATAAGAAATTTTTATTCTGTCAATAGCGTGTAAAATATCAAGTCAAAACATGTTTTCACTTGACACGGCAGATGGATAAATAGAAAAGTGAGTTGTGTTAGTACTAAAATGAAGTGTATCGAGCAAATGATAATGATAAAATATCTTCATAAAAAAATGGGTTAAATTTAAATAAGTTCGGTACTGACACTAAAGATTCTAATGACCTAAAAATAGACAGTGTTACGTTTCAAGTTTCAATATCAATTTAATTTGGCTAATTCAATTAATTTTGTTTTTTTTTGCAAATACTCACGTTATATCCAAACACAATATCCTTTCCTTGAAGTATCTCCAATAAACACTTTGATTAAAAGCATACCATTTGTCGATTTTACATCAAATCTTCGTAGTTCTACTTCCTGGTCAATTTCTTCCCCAGTTCGGTTATTTCAACTTTCCGAATTTTGGTTAGATTCTTCTACTACAAAGTATCTGTTTTATGTTACATTTGGTTATCGCTGTTTGACCCCAATGATGTTATTGTTTAATTTTCACCACTGTCAATGCTTTATCGGTGTATCTACTAACGTTATAAACTTCTGAGGCGTTTTTTGAAGTTGTCCATTTTTGAGATATTATAAATTTTGGGTTCGTAACTGGTTCGAGACGACATCTATTTTGTGGGATCCCCAAACTTTCAGTAAATCGATAATTTTTGGGAGAAATAGTTATTTCTATTTCAAAATAAATTTACGCATATTCAAGGAAAATTTATATCCTGGGGACATTAAAAACACCATGTGCTCACTTATATGCTAAAATGCACGTTCTTTAAGGCAAAAATTTATTTGAGATGTTTCCAAGTGCTCTTAGATAAATTAAATTTCTCGTTAAATTATTGTCTTCGTGTAAGTTCATTATAAAGATCTGTTCTTGTTTTAACAATAGAAAAGACGAAGAGTTTCCAGAGTTTAGCAAAGAAGTTCTGCTATTTGATGCTAATGCTGTTAAGTTTGTTCACTTGTACACTAAAATAATTTAGCTTTAAAGTTTAGAATAAATATATATTACTTTAAAGTTTTATGCTAAATAATAATTCTTTAGTGCTAGTTTTAAAATTTTGCTGGATCAATGACCAAAGATATCGTAACAAACACAGTATGTATGAGTTTTAAAAGTAACTCTAAACTTTGATAAAATAGCTATTTATCTAATCACTACATAGTATAAAACAAAGTCGCTTTCTCTGTCCCTATGTCCCTTTGTATGCTTAAATCTTTAAAACTACGCACCGGATTTTGATGCGGTTTTTTTCAATAGATAGAGTGATTCAAGAGGAAGGTTTATATGTATAATAACATCCATTAAATAGTGGAGAAATACTGTTATTTTTGAGGTTTCTAATGTGATGTCGTTAATTATCATATTTTTTTCCGCTTACATTGCAAACGCAGGCTGAACCCTACAGAAAACTCCGCGATGGTATATGTCTATCTCTCATGGATATCCCACAATAACATTTTTTTGTCATTTACTTTTTACGACAAATAATGGCAAATTTTGAAGCGATTTTAACCAATACAGCATTAATCCTTATCCAATTAAATAGCTTAAATACATTGTTGATTTAATATAGATCTATATGGTCCTTTACAGCACAAGATTTAAATGAATATTTTCGAAGATATTACAGATTTAAAATTGCGGGAAGTAGCGCTTGCGGCGGTACTGGCCGACCGGGGCGGCGGCAGCGTGCCTATAAATAGCGCGTCGGAGGCCGATGTAATAATTGTTGTAAAAATAAAATAAATAGTCACAGTTTTTCTGTAGTGTATTTAGTATCAGCATTGCACCCGTGCGAAGCCGGGGCGGGTCGCTAGTAACTAATAATACAACTCTTAAATGACCTTAAAATAAATATATTTACTTCCCTCAATATAACTCTAGTTTAATATTAATGTTTTATTATAAGAAAAATATTAGAAGCAATTTTGCATACGAAAGCTTAAATTTTGTAAATAGTTTGCTAGACATATACTAAACACCTAATTATTGTAGCAATGTTTTAATAGAGTCATCTCTCCTATATTTAAACCGCAAAATATTATTTTTGGTTGCAAAAACTGCATAGTTGCATACACGCATGACGCACTCCACTGTCGCCTGAGAGCTTGCCAAAATTTCTAGATAATGCTAATAAATTAGATTGAGGAAAACAACTTTTCAAGTTGTTTATAGATAAAGTAACAGTTTGTTTTACGATGTTGTAAATAATTGGACAACAGCATGTTCGCTTATTTTCAAGCGGATATAAATTTTAACGGCCTAATAAAATTTACAGTTTTTAAAACAATACTTTTGTGGTTGGTTACCTTCAATTAATACAAAAACAGTTCCGTATACCGGACAACTTATAAATTGTTAATAAGTTAATAAGTTAAGGACTGTTTTAATTATGTCAATGTACTAGTGTGTTGAATGTTTTAGTTTTAATTTTAATTTATGACAAAAAATTTTTTAATTGTATACGATTTGTTCTGTGTGGAGGCTACGCTGGCGACTGCTCTCAAACTAGCAGGGTTAAGGTGTGCCCTTTGACGAGGTCTGAGCCCTGAGGATGGTCTAAATTAGACCGAAAGCGCTTAGCCGATATTAATAAAACATACACTGAAATACAAAACCCGTCTATTTCTTGATTAAGCCTGACCCGAACTTGGAAAGACCACCTAGGATGTCTGTTCCACATTTCCCTGATCAGGCCTGAGCTTTCTTACGGCTTGGACTTTCTATGACAGTTAAAGTCGGAAAGCAGATGCCTTAGGGGGGGGGGGATGTTGTGGAACTAACATCTTACCACCGATTTCCGGCAAAACTAGACTTAAATAGAAGTCCAAGTTTGTGGAAAGTACAAGAAGGATGTCTGGGAAAGATACCGGGGGATCCCACTGATGAGTCCACCACCGGTATAGGGACGAAATATCTGTACATTGACGGTGGTCGAAAATGAGATCGCTTAGTTACCTGTCCTTAACACTAAAGGCATTGTTAAATGAGACAATATCTGTTGGACTTCCATTGTCTCTATTTTTTTTTTGGCTAGTAGTGATCTCGAGCCGTTTTCAAATGAAACTACATAAATTCCTAAGCTAGAGTACTATTTATATTAAAAGTAAATACAGTGCCGTGTAACTGAGATGGGTGCAGTCATGCGTGCTACGCCAAGGTCCTATTTATACTGCATTTAGTTTCAATTTGCAATTATTACGCAGTGGTTTCCACACTTCTCTGATATCTGAAGATGGTGTACTAAAGCAACTCAGGTTCTGATGTATAACCGTGGCTTCTTTGAATTTTAGTTTTTTCCTGTGTAGAATTTTAGCTTCAGACCATTTTATGTGGTGGCCATGCCATGAGTCCAGGCATGGTTGACGGCATCAGATTTTTCTGTTTTTCTTTGAGATGTGTATTTTTGATGTTCTTTGATCCTTGCGTCAAGGGGTCTCTTTGTTTCGCCAACGTAAGATTGCCACATTCGCATGGTATCTGATACAGACAGTTCTTCCTGTCCCTTTGAATTGTTAGTTTAACCCTAGTAAGCCGATTTCTCAGCTAGTTACTTGAATTGAAAACGACGTCGATTTTATATTGTTTTCCTATTCTTCTAACTTTTTCCGAAATGCCTTTAACATATAGGATGTTCAATATTGATTTCGTTCTTCGTTCGTTGTCGATAGTGTCCTATTTCTGTGTTGTTTCAGAATTTTGTCCACCATATATACTGGGTATCCGTTAGCTACCAGGTCATTTTTAATGTGATCTATCCCTTTCATCTCGTTGGAGTTACAGAAAGTTAAGGCTCTATCTACGAGATTTCTTACAATTTCTTGTTTGACGTGGTTGGAGTGATTGAATGAGTAGTTTATGTATTGTCCTGTATGTGTAGCTTTTCTGTAAACTGAGGTTCGAATTTGTCTGTCATTTTTTTCAACCAAAACATCTAAGAAGGATAATTTATTTTCTACCGCTTTCTCCATAGTGAGTTTAATGTTTGCGCTGATATTGTTCAGATGAGAAAGAAAATTTTGAAGTTCGTTTACATTTCAGGTAATAAAGGTATCGTCTACGTGTCTAAGCCACAACTTTGGTTTCTTAATTGGGATTCAGTTGCAAAAGTCTCGAACCAATCCTTGAAAATATTCGCGTCCTCCTGAATGTAAATTTTTTCCTGCTCCTGAAAATAGGAATTAGTTAAACAACTTTCCAACAAGTTCATGACGGCGTGTGGTGGTAAAGATGTTCTTTCTGCTAAGGTCTGGTCTTCTTTATGATTCTTTCTTATGATTTTTAGTGGCTCCTTAACTGGAACGTTGGTGTATACACTTTCCACGTCAAAGCTAATAAATATTTCTACGAAATTTTGCGAGTTCTTGACCCAGGACGTAGTATTTCCTTGTAATGGTCTCAGGATTGGAAGAAGGAACTTGGCAAGCTCAAACTGCTAATCAGCAATGACCACGCGGATGATAACTGATGATGACTTATTGTTTAACTGACAAGGTACACAATTATAACGAAACAAACCATCTAGAATTTGTTGATGACCAGTAAAATATAGTTACATATCGGGCTTTTTAAACACACAGGCCCTACACAAATTACCGTTAAAAACATATTTATTTTAAAATTTTTCTGATACCAAAATATATGCTTCGTAAATATTCCGGATCAGTTATCGTAAAAAATGTAAATGAAACATTACCCTTGTGGCTTTATATACAAACCTTTTCCGCCTGTCTAACCGAACCTATAAAACTGAAAGTAGAGGATTTTCGACAACTAAAAATAAGCGCTAAAACCTTTTAAAGTCATTCGTCCACTCGGTATCTTTTCTCTGACTAATGCATGTCTCGTGTAGGGACACCAAAATCGCCTTTAGGGCATCCAAAACATCTCCGAGACATCGGAAAATGCCATTCCTTAGAAGTGTCACGAGCTTTGGGTTTTAAAGCTCTCCGTAATCTCGTGACATATTGTGATGTCCTAATAGAGCTTAACTCGTTGGGTGTGAATATGTTTTCAAAGCAATAAAATAGTTTTTTCCGGTTGTTTTTTTGTTTTGGATGTCTCTACGTATTACATGGTTACAAGAATGAAAATTTTAATACGAAAAATTGTATGGTCAACTGTAAGTAAGTACGAGTTCTGTAATATTTATCTTCTGTACTTTATATTATTAAATTTATTTAATATTTATTTTGAGAAACTATAGAAACTACTGACATAAATATTTACCTCTTTTTAAGAACGCAATTTTATATTGGGACGTATCCATCCTTTCTCTTTCAATGGAGGTCGATATCACAAAAGCCAAGAAAAGATCGATATTACCCCCACCCCCTTCATATACAAGACATATATAACTGCAATCGAGTATTAGAATAGACACCCTGCATATGAAGAAAATCCGTACGTGTGGCACTGACGAATTATTTTATTAGATCAATGTAACTATAAAAAATATGTACTTCCTAAGATACAAGGAAATTTTCAATTATTATTTTTCAGATAACAGATAAAATAAATCTTTTGCCATTTTGCTTTGATGCATTTACACAAATAAAAGAAATTTCCCTTTAAAATTGTAACAGTACTTTCCTTGCAAATAAAATACAGCACAGTTAACTTAAGATCTTGCCGCAAGAATTTTACCAAACCTTTCTAAAGTTTCGAGAAGAAGTAAAAAATTATACAGTTGCTAAACTTTTCTATCATTCGAATAAACCGAAATGAGAAAGATGTCTCATTTCAATTTAAAAACTTTAAAGTGGAGAAGCATGTTAGTCGAAAAAGTTTCCAGAAAATTATTTGCAAAAATTTAGTTAGGCCGAGATATTTTTCATGATTTCTTCGCGGTGTTGGTAACAAACTGTATTTTTAGCAAAGCTTAAAACTCCCCATTTTTAGAGTTAATAATAACTTTCTTGCATACACAGAAAGAAAAAATTTAAATAAAGCAAGAAAATAAATTTTCCCCCTTATTCAAGTCTGTTATCGTAACAAGAGGCATAAATATGATTAAATCGAAGACTTAGATTTCCTAACGATTAATTGGTTTTGAAATGGAAAAAGTTATTTTAAGATCAAGATATTTTCAAACACAAATTACTCTAAGAATAGATTTGGGGTATAAAATTCAGAAGCATTTTTATGAAATCTAAAATTAATCTTATTTATGATAATTGTATTTCAAGTAAGAACATTTTTCTAATTAAAACGATAATTTTACTTTACCTGAGAAGAATTGTCAAATTTAGTATTTTTTTGCTGAAATTATTCCAGCCTTGGCTACAGCATTAGCAGATCCAAGGGAGGAGGGCGATTGTCCTCCCTCTCCAAAAGCTTAAAGTTAAGGAAAATAGACCCGATTCTACCTCTTATACTAGGAATGTGTATGCTGCTGGTATCTCCATTTCCGTCGACAACTAGTATTTTCTTGCGATCGTTCTCCCAAGAGTTTACAAATCAGAAAAAAAATAACCCGACTCTGACTTTTACACTAGAAATGGAAATGTTGCTGGCGTCTCCCCCCCCCCCCCCCCTCGTCGACAACTTGCTTTCGCTTGCCATACTGCACTTTTGTGATATCACCGCCCTCCCTAAAGAGAGGGGCTGGATCCGTCCCTAGACTACAGTAACTTATTTTAGAGCTGACGGAACTTATAAAGGAAGGCGGAAAAACAATTATAGAAGTACTGAAACTACAACTGAGAAAATGCTTTGAAGAAAGGAAGATACCTGAGAGCTGAAATAAGTGCTTCGTCCACAATACTGCTATTTAAATAAAATTTTTATAAAAAAAATTGAACCGACTTCTAACAGTGCGCTAAAAAGTGAAAAATAACTATAAATTTTTATATGAAATTGGAATTTTTGAAGTCGGCGCCAAACTAATACCTGACAAAATGGGATTCGCATAGACAGATTAAAATTACTTTATTTGTAACTACTTTCTTACCATAATTTGTATATATTAGTAGTTATCTAATTTACAAATAATTTAGCGCCGACTTCAAAAATTTCAATGTCATATAAAAATTTATAGTTATTTTTCACTTCTTAGCGCACTTTTAGAAGTCAGTTCAATTTTTTTTATAAATATTTTATTTTTCGATTTTAGTTTTGAATTCATTATGGTATGCATAAATTATTTGAACTACGTTCTAATCCAGATTAGTGTACCTCGCAATGACACCAGAGTGGTAAAAAAGTACCCATTTTATCCAAAGTTGCAAATCACCCTAAAATGAACCACTAAAAATTTTTTGATTCTTACAGTTCTCCAAATACCAGTGAAACTGTGGAAAACCAATATTTAGTCTGTCACAGTAAATCTACTAGTTTAAATTTCAAATGTATTTTAGATTGGTAATATAGGCCCCAAAACCTTCCAATATCAATATTTCAAGAACTTGAGACGTAAATTTCTTAGCTCAATATATTTTATACTGTATATTGAGTTTGTATATGCCCCAGGAACCCTGCAATATCAATTTTAAGCAAATTGGGCAAATGTAAAATTTTCAGTCCCTCATATTGTATCTTATCAACCTAACAGTTGTAAAAAATTAACTTCATATTCGTAATACACGACCCCGAAAACCACCTAATGCCAAATCTAAAATTATGCGAGTAAAGTAAAATTTTCAACTCACCATATTGGGTCCGCCATATTAAATTGTAAAAAAATAATTTTAACGTCTTAATCTAATCTAAATCTAAACCCTTCAAAGCCCCCTAGTACGAATTTTGGATGAAATCTGGAAATTTAAAATTTCTAGATTGTCATATTGCATCTAACATATTAGATTTTCTTAAAATAATTTTATATTAGCTATTTACATCCTCAAAAATGATACAATCCCACCTTTGAACAAAATCGAAAAATGTAAAATTTTAAGTCCGCTATATTGGATTCGCTATATTGAATCCTCCATATCAATTTTTAACAAAATCGGACAAAATTAATTTTTTATCCGCTATATTGGATCTGCGATATTGAATTTTTAAAAAATAATTTCATATTCGTTATGTGCGACCCCGAAAACTGCGCCACATCAATTTTGGAAAAAATAGGAGAAAATTAAATTTTTTTTTCCACCTAACTGGTCCGCCATATTGAATTTTTTTTAAATAATTTCAGATTTGTTGTGTACAACCTCGAAAATTCCCCCATACCAGTTTTCGAGAGACTCGGAGAAAATGAATTTTTTTGCTTGCCATATTGTTAGCGCCATTTTACTACACCAACTTAATCCAAAATAATACGGGATCACCGCAGCAACTTCCTGAACATAACGTAAAAAATTTGATTCAAATCGGTGCCGCCGTTCCGGAGTAATCGGTGTACATACATAAAAAAAATACATTCTCGACGAATTGAGAACCTCCGTCTTTTAGAAGTCGGTTAAAAAAATAACTAAAGGTGAACTTCGATTAGTTTTTAATTGTATTTGTTCATCGATTAGACACTGATCAACAGTGAAATGAAAAAAAAAACGGAAAGAAACCAGAGACACAAATTAGAATTGTCTCAAATTTAAAGGCGGTTTTGTATTCAAATGGCTCTGCATACAGAACCGCATTTAATATTTTTACTTTCTGCTAGTTATCGAATAAATATAGTATCTTTGAGAAAGCCTTAAAGAAATTACTAAACGTTATTTAAAAAAAAAACTATTGGTAAAGAGGGTTAAATATAACTTTTAAATGAAAATATGGGTTATATCCAAAAATTAACAATTTTTCAGGACAAATAGCAACAACAGTTTTTTATACCAAAACGAATGGAAATTTTTTAAAATATATTTTACTCCATAAACTTATTTTAGACCATCTAATAATGTTAGAATAATTTATAGTATGAGGCAGGGTCGGCTTTATAAATTTTTTTAGCCGTGGGTAAAAACCAAACACTGCCGCCCTTAGGTGGTATATTTATTAAATTCTCGGTTTAGACAAATTTTAGTTCGAAACAGAAAATATTTTTCTTTATTATTCTAAAATTCGTTAAAGTAATTGGGTATTTAATTAATTTAAGAAGGATTTCCATACTACATGGTGTAATGAAAGGATGAAAAATGAATAATCCGGCGATTTCTAGACCTTCTATCATAGGCGTTCGATGTTAAAAATAAAGAAATATAATTCTCTAAAAAGTTCCAGACCTTCTTTCATAGACGTCTCCTGAGGAAAATAACAAAGGTACAATTTCTTAAATAAATTATAAACTCGTAGAAAATAAACCCGAAATCCTACAAACAAACTAATATTATAAAATGTAAAAAGCTATAATGTTCGTTACAATATATATGTATATATATATATATATATATATATATATATATATATATATATATATATATATATATATATATATATATATATATATATTAATTGCTAAGGCACACCATTTATTCTATTCCACCACCATCGTGATGATGGCCTACCTGTACCACCATACCGAGAAGAAAGTCAAAACTTACCTTCCCTGCCACAGTGATACGGTAGAGGTACATGTTTCGTCTCTACTAGACTCATCAGGGTACCGACATGCACCTGTCTGTGCAAATTACAGATCGGAAGGAAGCATGCCAATATTGAACGCGGCTTCGCCGACCTCCCGCCGGATGGCGTATATATGTTAATGCGGCTTTCACGGATTCCTTCGTGTGAGATGCAATAGCAGTGAATATATCCACATTATGCCGTTGTAATGCTGAAATCACATTCAGCAAACGTACAACTATATGCAGCTCCGTGTATGAATGAACTAAATGCGAATAGTAAATGCAAACTTTTTTCTAACCATATCCTTTCCTCTAACCCGGAAAGGAAATGGTTGGAACGAAGTTTGCATTTACTATTCGCATTTTACTTCATATATATATATATATATATATATATATATATATATATATATATATATATATTGAAAAGTTGTTTTATTCTCTTTACGACTGTGGGACAGACTGTATATTCTTTGCAAATTTCACTCTGGTTCTCCCTCCATACTAGTTTCGACCATCTAATAGTCTCATCAGTGGAGCTGTAACGAGCCGAGAGCAAAATGCAAAATAATTTCGTATCGCTCCGGGGTATATTCAGATGTTCGTTTGTACTGTTTAAGATAACAGTCCCGCATCAAGTTCTGCGGGTAATATCCTGCGGATATTTTCAGATTTATTATTTATTTTTACATTATCTGTTCTGATAGAAACAAAATAAAGTTTTTTTCTACGTCCAGCTCTGTGAAGATATGGAAGGGCGGCGACACCAGTTTTACACTTCGCTCCGTTCGAATTGAATTTTAATGTCATCGGATGTGCCGGAAATGGACTGTTTATTCACCAGGCGATTTTGCCCGTACTCTCGACCGTCAATTATACAGAATTATGAATTTCAAGCGCCAATCCGGCCTTGATTTGATTTTGTTCACTCACGAGGCAAAGAGTGCAAGTCACATCAGATTTCGTTATTTTCAATATAAAATCAGATTCACGTTCGATTTGGGGTATAATGTTGGAAACTTGTATAAAACTGTATAATTGGAACATGCTAGAATGTAATCAGAATATATTATTCCCTTTTTAATTATCTTTTTTTCAATATAGGTCGTAAGTGTCTTCCTTAGACATAAAATTGCGGTTCTTAAACTACCTTGTTCCTCCTATGGTACAGATAGAATACTATTCTGAAGGATTTATTTTAAAAAGTGCTCTTGTTAATTAATTAGTGATGTTGTAAGGCAAGACGAGACATAGCATGGTTGGGCTAAGACGAAAAAAAATTAATTCTCACCTCAACCGTTTAGTTCGTCTTATTTCTCGATAAATGTGACGTAGTGTCAACAAATACAGATCCTTATAAAGGGTGTTTTTTTATAGAGGTATAGAACTTTAAGTTGGCAACACTTTTTTAACTGGCGGCCATTTTGTCAGCTGTCAAGTGATTTATGTTTAGTTTGGTTTGGCATTTCAACATGAATAGATTGACGCCTGAACAACGCTTCCAAATTGTGCAAATTTATTTTGAAAATCGTGGTTCTGTTCGAAATACGTATCGCGCCCTACGTCCATTTTACGGTCAACATAATCGTCCATCAGAGCAATTAATTCGATTAATTATGGAACGTTTTCGCACTACGTTTACTCTAAATGATAATACACATCCACAGAGACGTCGTACAGTGCGTACAGAAGAAGCCATTGCTGCTGTAGAGCGTAGCGTAGAGGAAGACCTAAATTAGTCTATCCGCCATCGTGCACAGGAACTGGATATGTGTCCATTCACTTTTTGGATGATTTTGCAGAAAGATCTTGGTTTGCGTGCTTACAAAATCCAACTCGTGCAAGAATTGAAGCCACACGATCACCTAGCAAGGCGTAGATTCGGTGAATGGGCCCAAAACAAGATTGTCGTTGATCCCGATTTTCATAAGCGAATTTTGTTTAGCGATGACGCTCACTTTTGTTTGAATGGATACGTCAATAAACAAAACTGCCATATTTGGAGTGATGATAATCCTCAAGTGTATGTTGAGACACCGTTACATCCAGAAAAACTGACTGTTTGGTGTGCTTTATGGGCTGGTGGAATCACTGGTCCGTACTTCTTTAAAAACAATGCTGGTCAGAACGTTACAGTCAATAGTGACCGCTATAGAGCCATGATTACTGACTTTTTCGTTCATCAATTGAACAACCATGATGTGCAGGAGCTGTGGTTTCAACAAGACGGCGCAACATGTCACACAGCTCGTGCCACAATTGATTTATTGAAGGAAACGTTTGGTAACCGCATAGTTTCACGTTTCGAACCCGTGAATTGGCCTCCGCGACTTAACGCCGCTAGACTATTTTCTGTGGGGATATGTGAAGTCGCAAGTCTACGCCGATAAGCCCGAAACGATTGATCACTTGGAGGACAACATTCACCGCGTTATTGCCGATATACGGCCACAAATGTTGGAAAAAGTCATCGAAAATTGGACCTCCAGATTAAACTACGTCCGAGCCAGCCGTGGCGGTCATATGCCAGAAGTCATATTTAAATTATAATGCCAGAAGATTATCTTTCGAATAAAGTAAATTTCATGTCAATTTAAAAAATTCATCTTTGTTTTATTCCATTTAAAAGTTCTATACCTCTATAAAAAACACCCTTTAGAAGCGCCGTTCTTATGGGATTGTTTGGGTCCCGAGCGGAGCTTACTGTTTTAATGCCATCTCTCTCACACACTATCCCCACCGTAAGTATCTCTCTTCCACAGTTCCTTCCTAACACAAGTTGTCCTTCTGGATAGTCAAGTGAAAGAAACGCAGAAATCTTATCGAAATGTATTCGAAGTTGAGGGGTTAGCCCCTTTAGCAAACATTTTGCCGTTTTATATAGTATAGGCCAGGCGCGGATCCAAGGGAGGCCCGGTGGGGGCGATCGCCCCCCTCAAAAGCTTAGATTTCAGGAAAATACACCCGATTATGCCTCTTACACTAGGAAGGTTTATGCTGTTGACTTCCACCCTCCCGTCGACAACTTGTTTTTTCTTGCACCCTCCAGGACCTCTGAGTGTAGGAAAGCAAACCCGATTCTGGCTCTTATACTAGGAATGTGTATGCTGCTGGCTTCCAACCTCTCATCGTCTTTGTTTTTTCTTGCGATCGCCCCCTTCCCCCTCCAAGACTTTTAAATTTAGGATAATAGAATGTGTATGTTGCTGGCTTACACCCCCCCCCCCCTCCCGTCGACAACTTGTTTATTAACGCGATCACCCACTTCAAGAACTTCGAATTTAGAACAATAGACCCTAGAAATGTTGCTGGCGTCTCTCCCCCTCGTCGAGAGAGGCTGGATCCGCCTCTGGTATAGACTCGAACCTCGTCTCATGCATTTTTCCTATAAAAAATATTTTTTGCATATGTACGACAAATATTTCCGCAAGAACAATATAATTATTATTTTTAAATGAATCCTTTTATTGAAGAAATAAAAAAAACTATGATTTTCTTCTATCATTATTCGTTGGTATCTTCGAACATACCCCTGTAGAAGTAGCATAACGTCAGAACTAGGGCCCGGTCGTTTGAACGCTGAATAACGTAATAATATTTTTATTTATATTTGAAAAAGTGTTGATAAACAGTAGATATTTCATTTCTTAGTACACACATACCGATTTTATGCTATCCTTTTCTAATTGCATTATTTAAACGAGTATCATCGGTACGTCCTTCGAACATACCCCTGGGTACGTCAATTCTGAAAATAAAGTATGAATATATGGTTGCCTAAATTTTTATTATTGTTATTTTCAATATGTAAACAATCTAACAATATTTACCGATAAAAATAAGATTTTAAGCCCCTTTTTGTTAATATTAATTGTAAACTTCGCATTTATAGTAATTTCTAACACTTAAAAACACCGAAACAAGTCACGACAAGCAATTAAACTGAAAGACAAGATAAGTAAATATGTTTATGTCTGTCAAACATCAAAAAAGCGTCTCCCCCACCGACCATAAACAGCCTTCAGACAAATCTATTGTTGTTTAAATCTAGAGTATGATCGAAGGTTGGTATTATTTAGGTTTCTGTCTAGTTTAGGGATATACAATAAACAATGACTCATAATTTTATGTTAAATTTTTAAAAGAAAATATTTGGTTGCAAATCGCAACGAAAAAAATCATATAAAATTAACGCGACTTTAATATTCAGAACGAAATAGAAAAGAGAGAATGAAACCAAATAAAGCAAAAATGCACGTTTATTAATGACTTGCATGTCGGTTCGTAGAAATTTTCTTACGATTGTGACGTAATCTAGAAAATCACAAACAAAACAAAAAACGTGATTAACAAATGCGTGTAAAGCACTGGACAGGTTTTTATCAATCTACTGAGCCCTATTTTATTTCATTTTATTCACAAAAAGTCATTAGAATGGTGAAAGAATCCTAAGGTTAAAAAGTGTATTTTTTTACATTTTGTTATGTAACTGATTGTAACAAATAATACTGTTTACCTTAATTTTTTATTCCCTCGAATTATATAGTAGGTTAATAAATTAATATCTCATGTAATTCTTAGATATAACTTACCACAAACGTAGGGACAGCATTCCTCATTACCATGTAGAAGTATTAAATCTATTGCTTGCAAATACTTAAAATGAAACTTTTCAAAATGAAATAATTATCCAAATTAGGAAAAATGTATGTAGATTACATATAAGAATATATTATAAATCTTTTTTGGTACCACATTTTACTCTGGATTGCAATACCAGATAATATGTGCTATATGGGTGTGTGAAACCTAAAGCAAATGCCGATCCAAGGAGGAGCAAAAATAAATCATTTCGGAAAGAATGATCATCTTACGACTAAAATTTTCATCAGGGGGTACGTTCGAGTTGATCTGCATTGGATTACCTGTCGAAACCTTAATGAAATATAATTTACAAACAGCTAGCTGTTAAGACATTGTGTCTGTTAATTCTTTTCTCGACTATTTTGTTTTTAATTACACCGATTAGTTTTCTCTTATTTGCTTATTTCTTAAAATATTTTCCTCACTAGTATTAGTTTAACTGATTTATATTTATTTCTGTACCTAAGTATTTTTACCTCTTTAGCAGAAGGACAAATATACAATTTTCTCCCAGTACAATTTTTCTCTTTCTCCCTTTCTTATTGGTGGTTTCCAGACTGGGTGAGTCCAGATTATCCTAAACTATAACACAGACCTGATCTGACCTCTTTTCACCCTTATTTTGCCCCCAAAGATCAACGAAAATTAAATCGGTTAGGAAAGGATCTCTCTCGGCCGACTGAGATTTAGTGCATGTTATCCATTTTAGGTTGGTAAGAACGAGAGCTATTTGCTCTACTGGCAGGTATTGACAGCGGTTGCGGCCTTCTCTTAGTTTAACTCAATATGGCTTACAAATAGCAAGTTTGGAAATCAGATAATTCAGATAAATGATTTAAATGGGTTAGAGGTTCGATATCCTTTCTGTTTGCTAACAGTTTGTATTTTAAATAGTGCGGTTTTAAAGACCGCTCAATTGCAATTGCTAAATTAGATAGGTATAGAATTGAATCACAATATTAGCGGCTTTTAAACCGAAAATCTATAGCGAACTAATGAAGTTAAATAGGCGTTGGAGAAGGATATGCAATGAGGACGTAAAGTCTGGAATATATTTATTTTTAAAAAACGATGGATATTTTTGAAAAATCAATGGGAAGGTTTTTTTGGTACGATTTTTTTTCAATATAATAAATTTTAGAAGGTGACTTGAAAGTTGATGTTAAAAGCTTCCATTTTTTAAATAACCCCCAATTTTTTGTATACTTTTAGATTTTCTGCAAGACTCTCAATATTTTTTCTATTAGATATTCTATAACTCTTTTTGATTTGTTAAGTTAAAACTCACAAAGAAATAGGATAATTATTTACCAGCCTAACTGATTCAATGACCTGTTCCTTTACCACATTTTGTCAAATTGTCACTATGAGTTAATTTTAACTAAAAATGAAATATACTGAGGTACAGAGGATAGAAATTCTTATGATGATGGGATATGACCATAAGGTAAAAACTTAAGGCGGCATGTGTCAATTATTTCACGTCTTTCTTAATAGTGTTTTCGCAACCAGGTGGATTTGAAGAAGGGGATCCATTAAGTGGTCGCCTAGGCTCCAGATTTAAACCCGTTTGACTTAATTTTATTGACAAGGAATAAGAGTCGAATTATTCAAGAAATACGATTAATTATTACGGAGGTAGTTAGAAAAGTTCATAATGAATTTATAAATAGTATGGCCTACTGTCAATTAACCAATTGGAAGCATTTTCAACATTTTATAAAATGATAAATTAACAACAGTTACTACTTTATTTCCATTTTTAACTGTCGATAAATCGAAAATAGTTACATTTAGGTATAAGACATGTAATAGAAAAATATGTTCAGAATTTTGCAGGAATTCCAAAACGGTACAAAAAATTGGTGGTCATTATTAACTGATAACTATAAGTGAACAATGCATAAAAATCACTACATAGTATAAAACAAAGTCGCTTTCTCTGTCCCTATGTCCCTTTGTATGCTTAAATCTTTAAAACTACGCACCGGATTTTGATGCGGTTTTTTTCAATAGATAGAGTGATTCAAGAGGAAGGTTTATATGTATAATAACATCCATAAATAGTGGAGAAATACTGTTATTTTTGAGGTTTCTAATGTGATGTCGTTAATTATCATATTTTTTTCCGCTTACATTGCAAACGCAGGCTGAACCCTACGAGATTTATCAAAAGAATGTACTAATTATTTGTACACATTGAAAAGGTCTACAGAAAACTCCGCGATGGTATATGTCTATCTCTCATGGATATCCCACAATAACATTTTTTTGTCATTTACTTTTTACGACAAATAATGGCAAATTTTGAAGCGATTTTAACCAATACAGCATTAATCCTTATCCAATTAAATAGCTTAAATACATTGTTGATTTAATATAGATCTATATGGTCCTTTACAGCACAAGATTTAAATGAATATTTTCGAAGATATTACAGATTTAAAATTGCGGGAAGTAGCGCTTGCGGCGGTACTGGCCGACCGGGGCGGCGGCAGCGTGCCTATAAATAGCGCGTCGGAGGCCGATGTAATAATTGTTGTAAAAATAAAATAAATAGTCACAGTTTTTCTGTAGTGTATTTAGTATCAGCATTGCACCCGTGCGAAGCCGGGGCGGGTCGCTAGTATGAAATAAAACTATTTGCATTAACAATGATAACTTTACATTTCAACGTGTCCTCCTGCATTTTTTATACATTTTATAGTTCTCTTGTTGAATACCCTTGTTACATTCCTTAAAAAAGCAGTATTGATTCGAAGGATATAGTATTTAATAACATTTTCCAAACAGTTCAAATTTCTAAAAAGCCGATATTTATACACTTTATTTTTTAAGTAACCCCAGTCTATTGGAGTAATGTTCGGTGATCTTGAAGGCAAAGGATTTTCTAAAAATGGTCCAATCCATTTGTTGGGGAAATATGTAGTTAGGGTTTTAGTCAGCTCACTACTTGCAATTCTGGAAATCTTCAATACCGTAGTTTGTTGCTTCGCCCGTAAATAATATGAGATTTCCAAAATGTGACTCACCCTCCTTGTTACCTTGAAACCAAAAGCAAAAGTCAATCCGTGCATCTAAATCCATTTCTTCATTTGTAGATGAGATTGTATATTATGCTAACTCTGTTAATCTTAATAATTTTGAAACGTTAATAAGAGGAAAGAGGGGAAGAGAGAGAGAGAGAGAAAATCATCCCCTTAAGGTTCCTGATATGGTTTCCGGACACCGGGCATAACCGTGTAATAAAATACTTTGTAAATGGTGATCATTTTTGTTAAATACCGCAGAAACACATCAAGTAGCGAAAGCAAATAATTTAATTAAAAAATATTCAAATGAATGCGGGTTGTTTTTGTGCAACGATATTTGACATGCTATTCATAATTTAATGAAATTCATTACCTCTAATTTATGCATCTAATTAATTAACTCTCTATATATAAATAGAAAATAAGCGCTACTAACTATTCACTCAGATAAAAAATATTATTTCTTTCTGTTTTTAGGTCAAATTTATTTGTTTTACAATAAAGTAATTTTATAAAGAAATTTATACACCTCTTTTATTTATGCTAAATGGGAGTCGAATTAATTGTATAAAAACTCTGTTCAATCCTTAGTTTTAGTAGACCACTTAAAGCCGAAAGTTTGTTTGAAACAAGAATATTGAAATATCTCTGCCCAAGCTAAATTAGATCCATTTTTATAAATAATGTATCAAAAATTATATGTTTTCAATTTCTCGATCTACAAATACATCTATTCTACGTAGTGCAGAATTGCCGAAGTTTAATAAAAAATATTGACAAATAAAATATTCAGAGGCATCCAAAAATTGTGTCTGTTTTCTTTTTCAATTTGAAAAGTAAACAAATCAAAACCCTAAAATTCATAACATAGATCCCTAACTACTTTTACTGCAACAGTGAATCATTTACTGAATACGATTGAGACACGATTGAGATAAAAAGTCAACCTAGTTTTGAACATAAAAAAAACCTTCTGTCACTACCAAACTGGTAAAAATTGAAAGTTTTAGTAATTTTTAGAGGACAAATTTCTCCTACCGATTCCCCCGGTTTGTTTCAAGTTTTTTTCACAAATTTTTTAAATAAAAGTTTATTGGTTGAAGTTATAATATAAATTATAATAATATCATAAGCAAAATGAAACTGTCCAACTGGGAGGTGCCCCCGCCAACTACATCATATTTAAGCCTAGATTCTTGGGAACGTGCTAATTCTGACGAATGTGTTTATAAGAAACTAGCAACCCGCCCCGGCTTCGCACGGGTGCAATGCTGATACTAAATACACTACATAAAAACTGTGACTATTTATTTTATTTTTACAACAATTATTACATCGGCCTCCGACGCGCTATTTATAGGCACGCTGCCGCCGCCCCGGTCGGCCAGTACCGCCGCAAGCGCTACTTCCCGCAATTTTAAATCTGTAATATCTTCGAAAATATTCATTTAAATCTTGTGCTGTAAAGGACCATATAGATCTATATTAAATCAACAATGTATTTAAGCTATTTAATTGGATAAGGATTAATGCTGTATTGGTTAAAATCGCTTCAAAATTTGCCATTATTTGTCGTAAAAAGTAAATGACAAAAAAATGTTATTGTGGGATATCCATGAGAGATAGACATATACCATCGCGGAGTTTTCTGTAGACCTTTTCAATGTGTACAAATAATTAGTACATTATTTTGATAAATCTCGTAGGGTTCAGCCTGCGTTTGCAATGTAAGCGGAAAAAAATATGATAATTAACGACATCACATTAGAAACCTCAAAAATAACAGTATTTCTCCACTATTTAATGGATGTTATTATACATATAAACCTTCCTCTTGAATCACTCTATCTATTGAAAAAAACCGCATCAAAATCCGGTGCGTAGTTTTAAAGATTTAAGCATACAAAGGGACATAGGGACAGAGAAAGCGACTTTGTTTTATACTATGTAGTGATTATACGTCTCACTACGTCCACAGTAATCATGGAAGTTGGTGGCTGTTTTTTTTTTATAAAAATCTTATTTATTCTAGGTTTTGCATGTACCTATGTGGTACATAATTAAGCTTTATTTTTTTAGGTGTATTTACTTTATCAGTAAGGAATTTAATCCAGGTATGTAACAATTATTTAATGATTAAATATGTAAATTGACTAGTGTTTTCATTAACATTTTTGCTTTTCCAAATTGTTCTTTTCACAATCCACTATTGCATTAGCTTAATGTCTATTTTTTTTCATACTATTGTAGTAACCTAATTTTTTTAACATATCTGGATTTGTTTGTTTGAAGGTCATAGACAATGATGTTTCTTGCGAAATAGTAGATATCTGTTGGACTTCCATTGTCTTTATTTTATAAAGACAATGGAATTCCAACAGATATCTACTATTTCGCATATCTGGATTTGTATCAGCTCTCTTCTTGGAACAGTAAAATCTTTTTGTAAATATTCATAATGTAAGATCTTACAACATTAATTTATCAGAGGGATATAGAAATAAAATTATTGTACCTGATTGTCTTTATTTAATCACTTTATGCCTATTTTTTTATTCATGTCAATTGTTGACCTAAATTAAACATAGTCTAATGATAACCTCAAGAAAATGACCTCAATTTTAATAAAAACTCCACATAATAATGATCCTGTACCTGATTAAGTCCCGTACCAGAATACAACGTCGACAGGTTTTTGTTTGCTTTTTAAAAGATTATTTTCTTCCTCACTTGTTTGAAAATATATTAATTTATTTATTTATAAATATTAGATCATGAAAATCCAATAAATAGAAAACTATTTTTATTTTATTTTTGTAACGATGTAATTTTTTTAAGTGATATATTAATTCTTTTGTTGTATTTATTTGTGTTAACAGATTTATTTTAATACATTAAAAGTGAAAACGTTAAAATATTATTACTATTCATCCAAAAATAAATAATAAATTTCCTCGTGTCAAATGCCTTCGCCATATACATTAGTTGTTTGCACTACCGTTGGGGACGACACTATCGAATTAACGTCACAGTCGTTTCGATGAATGAAGCAATAACGTTTCTAATTTTTCGTATTTTGTGGTTCACAGTTAGCATGAATTTATATTCAGTGAACGAGCATCCCAAGATTTAAAAATTTTTTCTCAATTCAACTTTTAAATTTTGTTTTTGGGAAAAAAGGGTACTGCACCTACTTTTTAAATTACTTTGTATATTTTATTATTACGCTTCTGAAATGGGAGATTATCTTGATTGGTTCCCAAATATACAGAATGTAAGGTAGCTACAATGATTTTTTTACTATTTTTTCGAAAACTAAAATATGAGTTTTTGAAAAATATATCTATTTTTACAACTTTGTTTCTTTTAAATAAAAATAATTTATCTCAATAATAAACAATTCCACAAACTATGACAGCTAATTTACTAACGAACAAATTAGTAAATCTTATTTGGTAACGGACGACCGTCTTACAAGATTTATCTTTTGTTGAGTTAAGGGACTAAATGTGGATTAAAGGTCAGATCAGGTCAATGTCTTAGCTTATGATAATCTGGGTTTAATTAGCTTAAACCCTATAAATAGATATAACAAGAAAGGGAGCAAACTTGGAGGACAAATTGTTTTTTAGCGGCTATGCTGAGATATTACTAGACAGACGCACACGTTTCTTAAACAGTAGATTATTTACTAAACATATTAGTAGGAAAAATCATTTAATGCAATTTAAATCAATACAACAAATTGATAAGGTTAGATGTATTCCGTTTCAATATCTCTGATTGCTTAATTTTGTTTAAAATTACTTTCCTTTTCACAACATTTTTTGAGAAATTGTCAGTAACCAGGAACGAGTTACTTCGGAACAAAAAAAAAAGACCAATGATAATTTGAAATAAAGCAGTACCAAGATAGGTCTGAACTACTTTTGACGTTAACACAAATGATTTAAACTGAGAGTTTTAACGAAATTAAATTAGAAGACTTTTATATTTTTCAACTTCCACTGCGACTTTCTGACCTTTGCATTAGCATCTCTTTTGTCCTAAAAGTTTAATTAATTGGGACTTTGATTTAAAATCCTATTAAGTTATGATGAACAAAATCTCCTAAAGTAATTATTTTAATCAAAGTTTAAGATATTTAAATTAGAAAGTAGCTTTTAGGATATTATAAAATGAATTATGTACAGACCGTCTAAAAAATATGAGCATTTCTATTCTCATTGGGTCGGCAAGTAAGTATTTTTGGTTGTCAGACATAGAGAGCCGTCTAATTTTTTTTAAGCGCTTTTGTCAGTGTTATGATTTCTTTCTTTTGACATTTGATATCAGTCATATTATTATTATTTTAGAAGCAACTTGTTAATAATTTTGTTTGTAGCTGTTAGATTAAGATCAATTTCAACATGAAATGCAGAAAAAAACATTTTCAACATATTTTACTTTTTTATATCCGTAATGGAAAGGTAACTGCTGTAGTTCACAGACATGTGAAATTGATTGTGTTGATTGCGTAAGACGACGCACATGTCAGAACTGGTTTAAAAGATTCCATTCTCGAGATTTTTCACTCAAGGGTGACCAACGACTTACTGAAATTGATGAAAGCCATAATTTAAGGGAATCATCATAAAACTGTTCAATATTTACATATCGGTGGTGCAGGTAGGCCATCATCTCGATGGTGGTGGAATAGGATAAATTACGTTCTGTAGCAATTTATTCAAACTGTGCAACCTCTAACACGGAAAGGATATAGTTGTACGTTTGCTGAATGTGACTTCAGCACTACAACGGCATAATGTGGATATATCCACTGCTATTGCATTTCTCTCTCTCTCTCTCTCTCTCTCTCTCTCTCTCTCTCGCATTACAACCCGGGGTGGGTCTTTGTTGACTTCACAATCTGCCTCCACTTGCTGCGATTCATCATTAGTTCTCCCGCGCGTTCGATGTTATCTCTCCACCTCATCCTTGGTCTTCCTAGTGGCCGCTTTCCTTCTGGGTTCTCTTCCCATACCAACTTGACGATACGTTGATCTTGTCTCATAACATGGCCGGCCCATCTTAATCTTTCTGCTTTTATTATTTTCACTATATCTGGCTGGTTGTATAGTTCCTCCAATTCCTTGTTTGTTCTCGTTCTATATTGCTGTGTGGTGTTGTCCCTGACCGGTCCGTATATCCCTCTAAGCATTCTTCTTTCTGCGATTTTCAGTCTATTCTCATTTTGTTTTGTCAACGTCCATGTTTCACATGCATATGTCATTACCGGTCTTATAACTACTTGATATATTCTTATTTTCGTGCGGCGGGATATATTTTTCGATTTCATTATCTTTTGCAGCCCATACCAGCAGCGGTTGCCTCCTTGTATTCTGTTGTTAATATCTTGTGTAATGTTGTTGTCAGAGGTGATCGTAGCTCCCAAATAGTTAAACTGATGGACCCTTTCAAAATTGTAGTGGTCCATAGTCACGTTCTGTCCTATTCTGTCTCGCCGTTCCGTTCTTGTTGTAGCCATATATTTTGTTTTTTCTTCGTTGATTCGTAGGCCAACTTTCTTTGCGGCATTTT
This sequence comes from Diaprepes abbreviatus, assembly GCA_034092305.1. Taxonomy (NCBI): domain Eukaryota; kingdom Metazoa; phylum Arthropoda; class Insecta; order Coleoptera; family Curculionidae; genus Diaprepes; species Diaprepes abbreviatus. The sequence continues at coordinate 1,667,960 of JASJET010000217.1, forward strand.
CCAGTTTGAAGAACTCTTCCTTGACACTGGTAGTTGTATTACCTACAATATCGATATCATCAGCGAACGCCAATATGATGCGCGGACCTTGATTTCTAAAGAGGAACGTTTTTGTGTTGGTTTTTCGCACGATGCTCTCCAAGGCGACGTTAAAGAGGAGTGGAGATACCGCATCGCCTTGTTTAAGACCACTGTTGATTGTAAAGAAGGTTGACATTCTTCCTTCAAGTCTTACTGCACTTGTGCATCTTACACGGAGGAATCCGTGCAAGCCGCATAAACACATTAAAAAGAGGTTAAATATATCGCACATAACAAATGAAAATCACTTAAAATGCCTTGAACTCGCTAAAAAGCACAATAATTAGAGTCCGCATGAAATGAAAGAGATTCACTTAATACAACAAATTAATATTTGCTAAATGCATCGCACGCGCCATGAAACTGACCCTTTTTTGATAAGAATTATCACTGGTGATGAAAAATGGATCATATATAGTAATGTGATTCGAAAACGATCATGGTCTATCACAAACCATATCTAAAGCTTAATTTCACCCAAAAAAAAGTCATGCCGTCAATTTGGTGGGCTACAAAAGTGTTGTGCATTTTGAGCTATTTCCAAGAGGCCGGACGATCAATTTAGATCTGTTTTCTCCACAATTATTGAAACTGGGTGAAGAAATCAACGAAAAAGTGTCGGAATTTACAAATGGGAAAGGAATTGTGTTTCATTATGATAATGCAACGCCTCACTCATTTTTAGTAGCTCGTGGAGATTGGTTGGGAAGTGATGTCGCACCCCTCGTAGAGCCCTGATCTGGCACCATTTGATTACCATTTATTTCTAAATTTGTTAAACTCGCACATCATTTGGTTCAGTTTTTTGCTGATAAGACCTACATTTTTTACGAGCGCGTAATTATGAAGCTGCAAGAAAAATAACAAAAGGTCATTAAACAAAATGGGAAATATTGAAATTGATTCTTTGTATGAAAAAATCTAAGTTTTATTTCAAACTACAAAACCGAAATTTCTTTCTTGCCAACCTGCTAATTAAAACCACAGGGAATGAGAAAAAAAATTGTCTTGGAACATTATTAATATGCATTCCAATTTCTTTTCACTACATTAACTTAGTGTTTCAAAATTCATGCAAACGTTTTAGGTAACATAAATTTCTGGACCAGATCTGTAATACCGTCTTTTTGATACCTAAATTCATTGATTCTACTACTAAAAGGGAATTAATCTTATATATTTTTAGTATATTAAGGATACTGATCACCATCAATTTGCAGTAATAAAAATGGTATTGCTATCTGTGAAACGTAACTATTTGAAAAAGTGTTTCCTGTTTATAAAAACCTAAAAACTTAAAATAATATCGCATTGTTTTGGTTTTAAATATCTTGATTTAAATTTTGAAAGTTCATTTTTAAATATTGGTTGACTAAATTAAATACCTCTAGAACCGATGTTTCTAAATCATTAACTTTTGGTTCTAAGAAAAATTCTTCACCATGTCAGTAATTGAAGAAATTCAAGATTTTAACAAAAATGTTGATAAAGCGTAATTATTAGTAACAAGATGCGTTTTGAAGAATTATATTTTCCAAATAAAGAAGTTGGTAAATAGTGTGATATAGAGAGTAGTAAGGTGAACCTAGTAAGTAGAGATGAATCATATGAGAATCAGTTGATATTAGAAAAGTCCAGTCAACCTGTTACACGAAAATTGAAATCAGATTGAAATTTGAAATCACTGTTGATGAACCAATTTATAACAAATAATTGTTTTTCAAAAATAATTAAATAACAGCACTTCAACATATTAAAAAACCTTTAATTTAACATGTGTAGTTCAAGACTCATCTTTTATCGGAAACTTTGTCTAACAAACAAAAATAAAATCACTTAAAACACACCATGCACAAAAAAGCTTGAAAAGAAAGTTTTAGAGCTTCCGAAATGGATTTAAACGAGATTTTCTGTCGGAAGTATGGCACGGTTTCTCGTCATCTGCAAAAACTGCTGAATCGTTTGTGTTTTCCCGCAAACAACTTTTAAGATGTTGATAAAGAGTTTTATAGTTATATGGAAATGAAAATGTAATTTTTATTTTTTTTTCACTTAAAAAATAAATGGTGTTAACAAGTTATTATAACTTGAACAATAATAAAAATAGTTTCCATTATAATAACTACTCATTTCTTAAGGTTATTTGACAATTTTAAAGTAGCAATAGCGTGTCTGAATTTTTTAATATACAATCAAAAAATATCAAGTGTAAACTTGAGGTGTATATTTCTCAATCTGTCACAACTGATATAACCCACTTTGACTCGAGGAATGCCATAAGAAAGCCACAAATATCTTGCTCTTCATCACAAGTCTAAAATATGTTTTCGATTAATTAAAAATATAATTTTTTATCGATTATTATAAAAAATAATGCAATTTCTCGATTTTTTTATTAACAGTTCTATGGTCAGCTACGGACGTATGTTTATGTTTTGATGTTATATTTTTATCCTATTAATGATTATATATTTGTTGATTTATACATAAATTTTTACAGTCAATTCTCAAATTGTACTGATCGAAACTAAGTTTGAAGTGGAAAAAATAAATCACTGTACAGGGTGAGTCAACGATTGGATGAAGTAAGTTTGTGCCTTTTCGGTGAAATTAACAAAGAAACTATATTTATTGTTTGATACAGTTTATTTTTACGCAGATTTTAAAAATATTTAGGACTCTACAGGGTGAGCCAAAAAACTAGGACAGCATAAAGTTGTATTTTTTTAAATAGAACACCCAATATACGAATCGTATTTTCGATTTAGCTTATAATTTTAAATCTTTTTTATTAAGGGTTTACTATAACAAAACTTTATAGTTTCTGAGATAATTAAGTTTAAAGAAAAAAGTCACATTTTCAAGCATCAATTCAATCCTAAATAACGTTTTCAATTTTGTGACAAATATATTCAAATTTGGAATTTAGCAAGGCCAAGGACAAATTAACATAATTTTTACCTAATATTTGCAATAAAAGCTACAGGGTGTTGAACACATCGGCTCAAATTTGAACAAGTTTAAATGAATAAATATCTTTTTTTTTAAATGGTACACCCTGTATATTTTTATGTTATTTAATAGAGTAATAGAAACCCTAAAAGTTTTGTTCAATATATCCTATACCAGAAATAGTCTTCATTATGATAGTAGCCATGGCAAAAACAATGTAAAAGAACATTTTTCTTTGTGTCAAATTTATAACCGCAATCGCTTCTTTTGGTTTTTATGTAGTGTAGTTTGGTTTTTTTTGCATTCATCTTATATTGTAAAATGAATTTTCCAAAGAATGAGTTAACAGATATGATTTATACAATAGGAGAGGCTCAAAAAAATAGCCTTCTTGCTCAAAGAATTTACAAAATGAAGTATCCTGATCGACGCCAGCCTAATACCCCTACTTTTCAAAACTTAATGCAAAGATTTGATTCTTCTGGTACTGTTGATTATCCAAAACGTGGTCAACAAACCAGTAACTAATGAAGAAAAAGAACTACAAGTATTGTTAAATGTTCAGGAAAATCCTTATATTGGTAGCCGTCAGTTAGCAGCATTATGTGAAAGATCACAATCCACCGCTAATCGTACTACCAAGAAATATAGGTATCATCCATATCACATGGAATTACACCAAGAATTGCATGGACAAGATTTTGAAAGTCGTGTAAACTTTTGTCGTACAATAAATGCGGAGATTCAATTAAATCCAAATTTATTATGCAGGGTAATGTTTAGTGATGAAGCTACTTTTAGAAGTAACGGTGCCGTAAATAGACGCAACATGCATTATTATGCCACAGAAAACCCATTTTGGATTAGAGAGGTGCAACATCAAAACCACTGGTCATTAAATGTTTGGTGTGGTATTCATCATAATCGAATTATTGGACCCCACTTTTTTAAATGAACCACTAAATGGCCATAGTTACCTGAACTTTCTACAAGAAGAACTACCCCAACTGCTTCAAGGTCTCGATAGGGATGAGCTCGACAGTATGTGGTTCCAGCACGATGGTGCGCCTCCGCATTACCATCGTGAAGTTCGTGCGTTTTTGGACCAATGATATCCGCAAAAATGGATTGGACGTGGGGGTTTCACTGAGTGGCCACCAAGGTCTCGCGACATCACCCCATTAGATTTCTTCCTATGGGGTTATATTAAAAATAAGGTGTATGTTAATCCACCAACAACAGTGGAAGATATGCAAAACAGGATTAGGGATACCTGTAGAACAATAACGTCACTAATTTTGTCCAGGGTCCGATAAAATCTGCAAAAAAGACTAAATTTGTGCATTGCACAAGAGAGTCGTTTATTCGAACACTTATTAAAAAAAATAATTAATCTCGGTATTTAATAGGTAATTTTTTTGTTTCAATTTAGTATAAAAGTAAATATGTATTTGCCTTGTCGTTATTGTTGTGTTAATTTTTTCACATTATGTTTAATTAAACTATTGCCGTTGTAATATAACGAATAATGTATTTCATCATATTTAACCACATTCTGTTTGTTTCTGGAGTTTCTTTTTATTATTTTACATGGCTACTATGATAATGAAGACTATTTCTGTAAAAAAGTATGGAAAATAAGAAAAACTGAAATATCTCAAAAACTATTATAAATAGGTATAGGATATATTGAACAAGACTTTTAGGGTTTTTATTACTCTATTAAATAACATGAAAATATACAGGGTGTACCATTTAAAAAAAAAGATATTTATTCATTTAAACTTGTTCAAATTTGAGCCGATGTGTTCATCACCCTGTAGCTTTTATTGCAAATATTAGGTAAAAATTATGTTAATTTGTCCTTGGCCTTGCTAAATTCCAAATTTGAATATATTTGTCACAAAATTAAAAACGTTATTTAGGATTGAATTGATGCTTGAAAATGTGACTTTTTTTCTTTAAACTTAATTATCTCAGAAACTATAAAGTTTTGTTATAGTAAACCCTTAATAAAAAAGATTTAAAATTATAAGCTAAATCGAAAATACGATTCGTATATAGGGTGTTCTATTTAAAAAAATACAACTTTATGCTGTCCTAGTTTTTTGGCTCACCCTGTAGAGTCCTAAATATTTTTAAAATCTGCGTAAAAATAAACTGTATCAAACAATAAATATAGTTTCTTTGTTAATTTCACCGAAAAGGCACAAACCTACTTCATCCAATCGTTGACTCACCCTGTACATATTAAAAATAATAATAAAATATATCTTAATATATGTACATTCTTCATTTAGACATTATTTAGAAATATCATATAAATATAAATAAATGGGTTACATATAGATTTTGACTATTTTGTATTTCTTTCATATAAACTGACACTTTTTGATTTCAAGTTTCAGCTTGAATAAAAGCTAAGAAATTTATTATAATGGAAGTAACAGATAGTTAGTTAATTAGCTTACATTTTTAATATCTTACCATTAAATAAATTTTAGAAGCCAGGCATAAAAAACAATTAATTTGTGGAGATTTGTCTTTTTGCCATCCTAAACAATTAACTACATTATTTGTAGCAGAATGTCGTAGTAAATCACTACCGTCTGTTTTAGAATTGTAAGGCGATTTGCCAAAAGGACGACTGAAACCAAAGCGTATTAGCGGAATTAGAATTAATTAGAAATGCTAAATACGACTTCAGTTAATGCATTATGCGTTTTAAGTGCTTTTTGTTTCGCAAAAGTACAGAGTTAAATAAATATCATTAAAACTACAATGGGCAAATTTAATCTGCTTGAAGAATTTTAATTTTCTAAAATTGTAATTTTACGATTAGAATATAAGATACTACCAAAATTTATGTATATTCATATATATATATATATATATATATATATATATATATATATATATATATATATATATATATATATGAAGCAAAATGCAAACAGTAAATGCAAACTTCGTTCCATCATATCTCTTCCATGTTAGAGGTTGCACAGTTTGAATAAATTGCTACAGAGCACAATTCATCTTATTCCACCACCATCGAGATAATCGCCTACCTGTACCACCATATCGAGAAGAAAGTCAAAACTTACCCTCCCCGCCACAGCAATACGGTATATATATATATATATATATATATATATATATATATATATATATATATATATATATATATATATATATATATATTTCTAATATTTTCTTGGGTATAGGTTTTTCCATTAGAGAAACAAAGGACAACAATTTTTCTTAACGTTTCGCTCTACATAGTGAGCTTCTTCAAAAGGACTGGTATAATTTATTCTATATCTACAAAATTACAATTGCTGATTTGCAAGTAAAATGTTGATTTTCTTATCTGGAAATAGGTAATTTTAACAACATTTGTAGTATTTAATTAATTTCCTAATTAAAGTTCTCCGTTTCGCAGATATTACGGAGAAAAATTTTTATTCGCATAATTTTTGCATAGAAAGAAATGATATCATTATTTCGACCCCTGATTCTCGCTCAGTAGATCATATATATATATATATATATATATATATATATATATATATATATATATATATATATATATATATATATACATATATAATATCTGCGAAACGGAAAATTTTTACTAGAAAATAATTAAACACTACAAATGTTGTTAAAATTACCTATTTCCAGATAAGAAAAGTCAATCAATATTTTACTCGCAAATCAGCAATATACATTTAATCGTCATGAAAAATTTCTTTCATCCTTTTGCAAGTAAGTATAATTTGATTCTTAGGGCACCAATCAAAAATTTCAAATTAATATCATTGAACATAATCCAGTACAGAAATAATGAAATCAGAATTTTTTTCCTCAATATCGAGAATATAAAACTTTTTAAAGTGGAATCAGTAAAAGTAAAAATTAATTCCATATTCGCTAAGTTTACATTTATGTATGTTTTTATTACTGCACATGGATACACAATTATATACATTTCGTTTATACACACTTATAATACATTTCACTCATTCTCGTCAGAATCAGGCGATATTTTTGGTAATAATAGCATATCTCCATCTCCGTCTGATTTGTTCCTTTCATTGTCACCATCACTTTCATTTTCACTATTTTCATTGATAATTGGCTCATTATTAGACTCAAGAGTTACTGCTATAAGCTTCGAACATACCCCTGTAGAAGTAGCATAACGTCAGAACTAGGGCCCGGTTGTTTGAACGCTGAATAACGTAATAATATTTTTATTTATATTTCAAAAAGTGTTGATAAACAGTAGATATTTAATTTCTTGGTACAGACATGCCGATTTTATGCTATCCTTTTCTAATTGCATTATTTAAACGAGTATCATCGGTACGTCCTTCGAACATACCCCTGGGTACGTCAATTCTGAAAACAAAGTATAAATATATGGTTGCCTAAATTTTTATTATTGTTATTTTCAATATGTAAACAATCTAACAATATTTACCGATAAAAATAAGTTTTTAAATCCTCTTTTTGTTAATATTAATTGTAAACTTCGCATTTATAGTAATTTCTAACACTTAAAAACACCGAAAAAAGTCACGACAAGCAATTAAACTGAAAGACAAGATATGTAAATATGTTTATGTCTGTCAAACATCAAAAAAGCGTCTCCCCCACCGACCATAAATAGCCTTCAGACAAATCTATTGTTGTTTATATCTAGAGTATGATCGAAGGCTATAAGTATGATTTTTACAACTTGAATTGACGTTATAGTATTAAATAAAAAATCTAAAATGAGTGAAATAGTGAATTAAAACAAGATGCTAACCAATTCGCAAATATCATTTTGAAAAAAGAAAAATTAAGAGGAAGTGACATTTTCATTGGCAATAAATAACACGTGTTCATACCAAAATACTTCTAACCCTGAACTGAACAGCCAGCTGTCGCGATGTAACTAACTATTCTAAACTTTGTATCTGACTCATCCAAATTATGCACTATTTTTAATATATGCAACATATGCAATTTAGTGTTATTTTTTATTGTTGTTGCCATTGAAGCTAAAGATTAAGGAAATTATTTTTTAGAAAAAGAAACTTGGACATTCGACTTCGTAGGAGATATTTTAGCTTTGAGTTTTAATATAACGAAGATGATCAATTGAAATATTGTACCGAAAATTCAAATAAATATATTAAGTTACATGCAATATTCGATAAATGATATAAAAAAGATAAAATATAAAACCATATGTTACATTTATTTACTGAACAAATAAAGTATTTCTCCTTTTCAATAAAATTATTACTAAATATTTCACTTTAATTAAGTCATATCAATAGCCGTGAAATTTATAGAGATACATTTTAAAGTAACGTTCAAAAAAAGGGAGGGAACACTTTAATAAAACTGAAAATTTCACTGCTACTTATTGATTTCACTTGTTTTTTAGTATTAGAAGTTTGTCCCCTTTAACTCCATTTTTTAATTAAAAAACAACACTATAATATAATAAACATTAACGAAGGGGAAGAGTAGTTCTTGACCGACTAGTTCGAAAGGAAAATTCTAAGTCTTGGGATAGCGGTCCTAGGGCTGAATGAAACTCTCTTATTTACAAACGCCAAGCTTTCGGAAGTTTATTATTTCCTTCTTCAGGGCTACATTGTAGAACAGTTCTGTTAATTATTATTTTAAATTTTACAATGTATGATGTTTAATAAAAAAATGATTCTAAATTCAAAGAATTACGTGCAAAATAAAAAGGAATATTCATGTAGGCACTGTTGATTTTTACATAATTATTTATTACATTTTATTATTAAAATAGTTTTTGAAAAACACAAATATATAATTTTATCTTGTGGGTCATTTTAGTTGTAATGAATGTAGGTTTATCTGATAAGAAAATCCTTGAAACACTCTTTTTTTGGTGGATGGGATATGTCAGAAATGTCTAATTTTATTTTAAATAATAAAATATTTTGAATGGAAAAAAATAAAAACGTAACAGACTGCAGGCTGTCTTCGATGCAAATGGAGAGCCTACAAAATAATTATTATTTCCAATATTTTACTGTTTTTGCTTTTCAATTAAAAGTCAATGTAGACCTTTGTTAGACAAATCTTCTATTTTTGTGTATTTTTCTAATATATTCAATAATTTTCATATTTTTGTAACAACTTTGTTAAATAAAATATCATAATATTTTTAAGCGACTCCGGAACGGCGGCACTGATTTGAACTACATTTTTTAAGTTATGTTCAGGAAGTTGCTGCGGTGGTCCCATATTTTTTTGGACGAAACTGATGCAGTAAAATCCAAGATGACGCTGACAATATGGCGGGCAAAAAAAAAATTTGTCTGATTTTCTCCAAAATTGGTGTGGGGGAATTTTTTGGGGTCGTATACAACGAATCTGAAGTTATTTTTAAAAAATTCAATATGGCGGATCCAATATGGCGGATAAAAAATTTAATTTTGTCCGATTTTCTCCAAAATTGGTGTGGAGTTTTCGAAGCCGCACATAACGAATCTATAATATTTTTTAAAAAATTCAATATGGCGAATCTAATATGGCGGACAAAATAATAAATTTAGTCCGATTTTTTCCAAAATTGGTACGGGGGGACTTTTTGAGGTCGCACATAACGAATCTAAAATAATTTTAAAAAAATTCAATATGGCAGACAAAAATCAATTTTGGTCGATTTTCTCCAAAATTGATGGGGAAGTTTTCGGGGTTGCACATAACGAATATGAAATTATTTTAAAAAAATTCAATATGGCGGATAAAAAATTAATTTTATTCAATTTATTTCAAAATTGATATAAGGGAGTTTTTGGGATTGCACATTACGAATTGAAAGTTATTAAAAATAAATAAATATGGCGGATCCAAGATTTTACATTTCTCGATTTTGTCTAAAATCAGTATTAGGGGATTTTTGTTAGTGTTAATTACGAATTTAAAATATTTTTTGAGAAACTCAATCTGGCGGATTCAATATGGCGTCCTAAAAATTTTACATTTTTCGATTTTCTCCAAAACTTATGTACGGGGTTGTTGAGGATGTAAAATATGAATTTAAAAGTATTTTTCCAGGATTCAATATGGCGAATCTAATATAGAGGAATGAAAATTTTACCTTTTTGAATTTTGTTCAAAGATGGAACTGAATCGTTTTTGAGGATATAAATAGCGAATATAAAATTATTTTAAGAAAATCTAATGTCAGTTGCAATGTGATTTCATCCAAAATTGATATTAGGGGGCTTTGAAAGATTTAGATTTAGATTAGATTAAGACGTTAAAATTACTTTTGTGAAATTCAATATGGCAGATCCATTATGGTGGGTTAAAAATTTTACCTTATTCGGATTTCTTTATTGGTATTAGGGAGTTTTAGGGGTCGTGTATTACCAATATGAAGTTAATTTTTTACAACTATTAGATTGATAAGATACAATAAGAGAGACTGAAAACTTGACATTTTCCGATTTTGTCTATAATTGATATTGCGGGGTTCTTTGGAGGTATACAAAGTCAATATGCAGTATAAAAATATATCGGGCTAAGAAATTTTCGTCTCAAATTCTTTAAATATCGATATTGGAAGATACAATTATATAATTAGTTCTCAACCAACTGAAAAAACCTTATACTATAAGGACAAACATACTCTGTTCTAACACAGTTAGAGACATCTTAGATTGCAACAATACAAGGAAAGGGTGAAAGCCTTTCCTATGATAGTCCACTGCCATCTGTAGATCGGTTTCGAACTTGTTAGTTCTCGTCAGTACAGAATAGGCTAGCGCACTTCAACATCGGAGAATATATTGGAAAATTTTGGGGCCCATGATACCCATCTAAAATTAATTTGAAATTTAAGATAGTGGATTTATGTACTATAACAGACTAAATATTTGTTTGATACAATTTTACTGGTATTTTAAGAAATTTTAGTGGGTCATTTTAGGGTGATTTACAATTTTGGATAAAATGAGTACTTTTTTGCTACCTTGGAGTCATAGCCAGGTACACTAATCTCGATTAGTACTTAGTTAAAATAATTTATGGATATCATAATGAAATCTAAAAATAAAAATAGAAAAACAAAATTTTTATAAAAAAATTAACCGACTTCTAAAAGTGCGCTAAAAAGTGAAAAATAACTATAAATTTTTATATGAAATTGAACTTTTTGAAGTCCACGAAAAATTATTTCTAAATGAAATAAATAACTACAAATATGTACAAATTATGGTAAGAAAGCAATTACAAATTGAGTTTTTATAATCTGTTTATGCGAATCACATTTTTTCAGGTACTAGTTTGGCGCCGACTTCAAAAATTTCAATTTCAAATAAAAATTTATAGTTATTTTTTATTTTTTAGCGCAGTTTTAGAAGTCGGTTCAATTTTTTTATAAAAATTTTATACTCTTCTTTATTCTTTGTCAGTTCGCAAAATGCTAAACAAATTAGCCTAAAAAATATCTCATAAACAACTTTTCCCCTATTAATTACTTAATAAATTTTTCTTAATAAAATTTGCTTGCCCTGAAAAAAGCTGGAGGCTAATTAATTTCGGGTAAAATTGATGTGCCAAATAATTAAACCGAACATGGCTGGTGACACTCGATAAATTGCAGAAAAATGGCGTTTGGACCAGCTGTTGGACCAAATTTGCGATGTTGTGTGATTTAAGGAGCGAAATTATTGCCGTTATAAATTTCTCTAGACCAAAATCTAGTGTTTTGTTAGTTTGGACAGTATTAAATGATTTGCAAAGTTTGTTTCTGACCGTTATTAATAAAGAACATGACTACGGACAGAGTGGACATATGTAATATGCAAAAAGTGTTACAAAACCTACAGAGGAATAATTGACGTTAAAAATCACGTAAAAATATAATTTATTCTGGTATTAAATTGCTGTAAAGACAAAGTTCTAAATTTTCATACTTCTACATAGAAAGAAAGCACAGCTTCAACTAAAAAAATGTTTGCGTAAAAAAAAGTCTTTGAAAAAAAGAAATTTACAGGGTGACTCTCCGGGAATTTTATCGATCGATTGTGGGAAAACTATAATTAGGAAGAATCTGAAAATTTGACAATATACTAATGGAATGGGGGACATCCGACTAAAATATTTTCAAGATGGCTCCACTTCCAGTTATACCGGAATTAGATGTTAACTTGCTTATTTTAAATAGAACACGCTATATATTATTACATTTTTGATTTCTACAAAAAATTCTAGACATATTTCATGTAAAATGTTCTATACTTAAATCTCACCGTTTTGGACATATTTAAATTTTTATGTCAAAAATGACGTTTGCGGACCAAAACTTAACTATAAATTTTTCTTATAAGAAAGTCTTTATTATTTAATTTGGGTTAGCTTTCTTGTAGACGAAGATTGACTTTAGTAGTCTTTTTATGATATTTTGGAAATTATTAGTACAAAGTGATCAAAAAAGAAGAATAACAATTATATTTAAAAAAATCGTCAAAAGTCAATTTTTTCAAATAGAGAGCACCTATTTTTATAATTTTATTATAATCATATTAAGCATTAAAAATAAGGGTGACTTTATATAAGGTTGTCTATTCCAAAAATTTGTAGTTTTCAAAATAATGGTAAATCAACATTTTTCTATTGTAAAAATGTATACGGCTTTTAAGTTTTGTTAATAGTTGGCCATGAGGGCGAGGCGTGATGAAAATAAAACAATCGAACCCTACAGAATTATCATTATTTCTTGCCATTTGACATTCATTAATAATAATCGTGCCGAGGCGATTAAATTATACGCGCGAATATTATTTAAACTTATTTATTATTTATGGAGAACGTGATAAAGTTATGTCAAGAACATGCGAGATCCGATATCCGAAGAAACAGAAAAAAATACTATCTGTTAAAAAGATTATAAAAAAACTTCAAGAACTATCGATCTATAAAAGCTAAAAGAAATAGAAATAAACCAGTTGCTAATAAAATAAAGTTACAAAAATTATTTGAGTAAATATTAAAATTGACGCCCTTGAACTTCCAAACATTTTTCGTACTCTTTATAGGTGACTCTTCTTATTAATTGAGGATTAAGTTATACAAAGTTACCCCTATTTTTAATGCTTAAGGGGTCTTTTAGGATACAATTTTTCAAAAAATCAAAATTTTTTTTTAAAGATTTCGTTAGTAAATCTCATCAAGAATACGTTTTAAATAGTTTTAGAATAATATTTTAATTTTAAAAGTATTTTTAAGCGTGTGTAGCGAGATGTCGTGAGACAGAATTTGTCGATGCTCTGTTGTGTATCAAGGTAGCGAACCATCGCAGTACTTAGGCTTCCAAAGAGGCCAGAATAGCTCGGAGAGATGCACAGTTTCAGATTCAGGAGCAGTATGAAAATGAGGAAGGAATTATATATGGCCCAGGCATAGCAGATTGGAGGTATATAACTTAAAAAAAAATCGGAAAAAGAAGTTTAAACGCGATTTTCTCGAAACTACATTTTTTAAGCTGACGGACACGATTTAAAAAAAAACTACTCAACCGATTACTCTGATTCTTTAATATGTTGTTGTACACTTGTATGGCTATAGTCGGTACCGGAATCACTTTGATTGGTAACAAATTTTCCAGTTTTTACCCGATTTTCCATACTCAAAAATGGATTTTTTTTCAAACGGCCGTCATTTTGTTATTTTTTGATGAAAAAAAAATCATTCTAGTACCGACCATGGGCACTTGAACAAGTATTAATTTGGTATTTCTTTTTTTTTTTAGACGATTCAGTCACCTGGAATCACGTCACCGTCATTTTTTGAGGTTTTTTTTTTAAATTGTTATTGGTAAAAACCCATAAAAAAATCAAACAAAAAATATTTTTGTACACTTAAAGTACGAATAAATAATGTATGTGCAAAATTATAAAATTATTTATCTTTTCTTTCTATTAAAAAAAATGAATAAAATTTTTTTTTTTGAATAATTGTAACACAAAAGACCCCTTAATATGATAAAATTATAAAAATAGGTGCTTTCTTTTTGAAAAAAATGACTTTTGACGATTTTTTAAACATAATTTTTATTCTTCTTTTTTGACCAATCTGAACTAATAATTTTCAAAATATCATAAAAAGACTACTAAAGTCAATCTTCGTCTACAAGAAAGCTAACCTAAATTAAATAATAAAGACTTTCTTCACTACATAGTATAAAACAAAGTCGCTTTCTCTGTCCCTATGTCCCTTTGTATGCTTAAATCTTTAAAACTACGCACCGGATTTTGATGCGGTTTTTTTCAATAGATAGAGTGATTCAAGAGGAAGGTTTATATGTATAATAACATCCATTAAATAGTGGAGAAATACTGTTATTTTTGAGATTTCTAATGTGATGTCGTTAATTATCATATTTTTTTCCGCTTACATTGCAAACGCAGGCTGAACCCTACGAGATTTATCAAAATAATGTACTAATTATTTGTACACATTGAAAAGGTCTACAGAAAACTTCGCGATGGTATATGTCTATCTCTCATGGATATCCCACAATAACATTTTTTTGTCATTTACTTTTTACGACAAATAATGGCAAATTTTGAAGCGATTTTAACCAATACAGCATTAATCCTTATCCAATTAAATAGCTTAAATACATTGTTGATTTAATATAGATCTATATGGTCCTTTACAGCACAAGATTTAAATGAATATTTTCGAAGATATTACAGATTTAAAATTGCGGGAAGTAACGCTTGCGGCGGTACTGGCCGACCGGGGCGGCGGCAGCGTGCCTATAAATAGCGCGTCGGAGGCCGATGTAATAATTGTTGTAAAAATAAAATAAATAGTCACAGTTTTTCTGTAGTGTATTTAGTATCAGCATTGCACCCGTGCGAAGCCGGGGCGGGTCGCTAGTATAGGATAAATTTATAGTCAAGTTTTGGTCCGCAAACGTCATTTTTGACATAAAAATTTAAATATGTCCAAAACGATGAGATTTAAGTATAGTATACATGAAATATGTCTAGAATTTTTTGTAGAAATCAAAAATGCAATAATATATAGAGTGTTCTATTTAAAATAAGCAAGTTCACATCCACTTCCGGTATAACCGAAAGTGCGGCCATCTTGAAAATATTTTAGCCAGCTATCCCCCATGTGCGTTAGTGCACTATCAAATTTTCAGATTCTTCCTAATTATAGTTTTCCCAACATCAATCCATAAACTTCCCAGAGACTCACCCTGTATAAATGGTTGAGAAAAAGGCAATAAAGAATAATAAGAGTCGATTTTATGCAGTACAAAACATGAAATCATTTTATATTATTTTTAAAAATATTAATTAAAATCCAAAAACCCAATCACTTTAACTTTCACTCCCCCTAGAGGATTGCGTTGTAGTTTAATATTTTTTTATGCTATTTTTTTTGAACGAGAAAGATATTTTGAAATTGCTAAATCTAATCGTATAACATTTTTAATAACTTATTTTCCGCACTACACTTAAGTCTACAAACTTAAATTGATTTTTGGTCGAATCCTTCGAGAATATCAGGTGGCCACGAGCAATATAATTGGAATACATATACAAATACAAAAATAAAATCTTAGCCTAATCTTTTGTTAAAGTTTTTCCGAAAAGTTTTATTAGTTTTTGATTTTTACGTTTGAAATGTTATTGTTTTGGGAGATAGCAATTTTGTTAACCCACTTACACAAGTTTAATAAAATATATGTGGGAAGGGGACACCGACGTGGCACCAAAGTTTAAAGAGTTTTTATATTTTATATTAACCATTTATATATAGGATATTATGAAAATTGTTTTGTCTTCTTATCTTGAAGAAGAATTTTGAAAAATAAAAATGAATAAATAAAATAGATTAAATACAGTTCCAATAAAGCCCTATAATTTTTTTTACAATTGGTGTATCACGCCTGTAAATTCACATGTTATGCAATAATAATTTTAAAATAAAACCAGTAAAGCGTCAGGAACTTTATACGAAAAAAAAGGTATCGTGGAAACTTATTTTCCCTTCCGCATTGCTCGTAATTCATTTTAACGAAAATATAATTACCCCCAATTACCGCATTCATCCCCATTATTAGTCTTTTCTCAGTCATAGCTTCGTACCAGCCGGAAGTCGGGACGCAAGGTTGCCACCCCTTCTATTTACGTGAAAACTGCAAATAAACAGTCACAAGGTTAGTTTTTAACGCGCGATATGATTGCGGCTGTGTTTAGGAGTTTTTGTTGGGTATTAGCTAAATTTACGACTGCAAATAAATAATAGAGTTTTAATAAGGCTTTCAATTGAATCAAAAGGAAGGATAAATTTAGTGTTTTTTTACATAATTTATTAACCTACATAACCACCTAAAATTTTGTTCTTTAAGCATGATTTCCAAGTTTAATGACATGTTTGCATGACGCTGCTACAAATAAGTTTATCATTTCCGAGTTTTATTGCTTATGAGGTATCAATTCAATAATAGAAAAAAAAAAAGTTTCAATCTGGTTGTTAATGATGTTTACCATTACTTTTTGACATATTTAAAGTGAACTTATCAGACAAATTTACATTCTGTTAATTCGCTTCTTAAATACCATTTTTTAAAGTTACTAATTCATTGGAGTCATCCATATAATGAAAATTCAATTATTAATTTGGAAAATAAATTTATAACTCGTTGATAGTTTAGGTAGGTATAAAGTACAATTGGATATTTATTCTCTAATTTTTATATTATGTCTTCGGCAAAATATATGGGGTATCATCTAAGACTGTGTCAATCAATTTTGAAAAATCATTTGAAATGTTGTAATTATATTATTGTTATTGTTATAAAAAGTCTTTAAATCAAAATTTAAAAACTATTATAGATTTAAAATACATAAATTTTCCAAAAGACGACACACAAACTCAATAGGAAAGTGATTTCGGTGGACAAATCTCAAAAACATATTAATTTTTCAATGTATTATATATTGTTATAACATGTATATATTACGGTTAGTTCAGGCTAGTTATCGAAATCCGTATGTAGAAAGGACCAGAGCGGTATTTGCAGGAAATAATCTGTTTGTATACATTTTTAATTTTTTCTGCCTAGCCTTCTAAATCAATTCATCATTCAATCAATTAAATCAGTGATGTGTAAACAGACTCTTTATACAATTATCGAGAATCGTTCAGACCACGATAAAAATCAATACTTTTTTATTTTATAATTTTGTATATTATTCTTCAACGTTTTTTTTTTTATTTCATTTAAAATAATATACATTTCTCTTCTTAAGGAACATAGATATTTCAAAATTGTATCTTCCGTGTACAAGAATATTAAAACAGCTGAGAATTTTTCTTTGATAGTAGAAAATGATAACATACCATAACGACATAAAGCGTTTTAACTCCAAGCTGTGCAAAAATGTTCGTTTATATATTTCCCACTCTTTCTCATCGTGTCGAAATTTAAAGGCATAGCGTGACTTTTAAGTTGAAGATTTCTTTGTTAGATTTTTGATAGGTGCGACGGTTTGTCAGACACTTTTTTACCGGCAAAAATTGCTAATTGGTGCTGAAAATATAACAAAGAATTTTAAAAATTTATTCTTGAATGTGAACTTGTTTTGTTATTAAATAAATTTTTATTAACGCTGTTATATTTTGTTACTTTTTAACTTTGTACATGAGTATGTCATTTATTTAATTTTAGCAAGTACTGCTTTTGAATACCTACCGAAACACAAAAAGTTATGAAACTTTAGATGTAACAAAAGTGCTGCTGGTAACGTCATCTGCAATTTACATCTAGGCTATCATCAAATCTTAATTTTTTATCTTAAAAAAACTTCAAAAAAATCAGACTTAGTGCAAGTCAAGCTATTATTAAGATAAATATTTACAAAAAGTTTAAAAAATTATAATTTTTACACCCCGTATTAAGGAAGCTCTTAACTTCTGGACCAAGATAAATTGGGTTAGATCTTCAAGTAAAGTTAAATTGGCAATTCAAAAAATCCAAATATAAAAATGTAATATATATATATATATATATATATATATATATATATATATTAATTTGATCTTTTTATATTTTTTTATATTTGACAATGCACAAAAAACAAATAAGGTATACGTTTAGTTTTATGTTTAAGAGGATATTCAATTTTTGATTCTTATTTGACAGGACCGAATACTTAATATTTTTGTTTAAATTAGGCTTGTGTAAATGTGGCTCATACTTTCCATATCTGTTCTGTCGTTAACAGTGTTTTTATCTTTTTAAATTTCAATCATTTAGTTTATCTGTAATTTTTGGTAATTCATATCTTTGTTTTTTATTATGATACTGTTATAATCAAAAGTGTGTGTTTGTTTAATGCTGTTGAGGCGTTTTTCGTATATTTATGGCCATTTAATCTGTTCTTCAGCAATTGGCTCGTCATGCCTATATATTTTTTGGGACAATTTGTGCAAGGGATCGAATATATTACATTTGATTTATTCATGAAAGGAGTTTTACTTTTTAAATTTGTGAACAATGTATTTAATTTATTATGTGACTTGTGGCATACGATAATATCGTTCTTTTTTAAAATATATTTTATTTTTTTTTGACAGCTCACTAGTGTAAGGTAATGCTACATATTTTTGCTGTTTACATTCTATGTTTTTTGTTTTTACGTTATTATAAAACTTATATGTTCGTTTATCAATTATTTTGGTGATAGTCTTTTCGTTGAAATTATTATTTATTAGTGTCTTTTTTACTTTTTGCAGTATTTTTGTCGGAATTCTGGAGACGTTAGGGAGATAGCACGATCAGACAGACCGATTATAACACTATTTTTTTGAGTTTTTGAATGATTAGAGAAACAGTTTAGATATGTACCTGACCAAGTTGGTTTCGTGTACCATTCAATTAATAAAATTTTGTACACCATTTTAAAAATAGAGAAAAAAGACCTTTGATGTTCTTCCTTAAGAAGAATGTGTGTATGGGCAACTGGAAGACCAGTAATTGTTCTATGAAGACCATTTGAGATAATAATAAAAAATAAAGGTTCCAAGTATGATTACTTTACTTCCATTTTCTAAGAAACAACTGAGGGTTATGCAGAATCCAGTATGACCCATTGTGGATATCCTTAAATGTAGAAACAGAAGGTTATTAGTGCATTAAGCGGAGTTTATAAATCCAAAAGGATTTTTTTCAAAGTTAAAATGTGTTTAAACTGATTTATATTATGTTTGTTTAATCTGCGTTTAGCTAAAAGTTAAAAATTGATTTGTACACTTTTAAAAATGTGAAAATGTACTAATTGGCTTAAAATTTGGGACATGAGCTTATTTTTATTTATTAAAGGAAGGTTTGATAATTTCAAAATTTAATTTTGCGGAAATATTTCCAGTAAAAATGATTTAATAATGAGAAAAGTTCGTGGATTAACAGTATTCAGTTACTGTTTTTTTTTCTCTTATAATTTTTCTTGATATAGTATATTATCAAAATCAGTCGAGAATGATGATTCTTTTATTATTATTTAAAATAGGTTAATTTATATGAATTAAGTTAATATGTACTTTTTTCTCTTTAAGAACAATATTATTTTCTTTCAATAAAGTAAGCGATGCACATAGTTTCTATTTATAGGTCATAAAAAATACAAATATTTTTTTAGGTGGCACTACTTTATTGATAATGTTTTCCTTTAACAATAAATCAGACATCTTTTAATAAAAACCCAATGAGTTTATTCGAAGGTATTATTTTGTTTCTTGAACATTTTCTTAATGTATTTTTTTAATGACGTAAAAAATATAAGCTATAAATATTGGACTTATTATACCATTAAAAATAATGATGTAAAATCAAGGAAATGGTAATAATTAGTGTTTGTATTGTAGGGGTTGTTAAACTTTAATATAGGTTTTCAAATATAGTGTATCGTAACACCATATTTTTAAACCGGGTTGCCACGGAGTGTACATAGGTTTAGTTGTAATTTTTGAAAAAAAAAATCAAGAAAATCAAACAACGATGTAGTAAGTATATTTTTAATTTATTGTGGTGATCGTTATTTTATCATCATACATATATAATATGAAAGAAAACTAAACTATTTCAGATCTTTACTTTTGTTTTTTGTTTAAAATTACATTTTAAATATACATGGCATGTTTCGTAGCACTGTTACTTCGTCAGATTTCAAAAATTGACATTGACGAATAAAATTAAGAAATTAATAATAATAAAGGCAATATGCGAGGCAGATGATTCAACGCCGCTACAGTTGAGGTGACAAGATATTACTTCTCACCACCAAACAGACCAAGAGAAGTTACAAACCTGGCTACGGAAGCCACTTCATGGACGGCATCCAAATGAGGTCAATCAGAACAATGTCGACAACTCAGCGTCGAACTACTGGTTGATTTCAGGACAGATGTTTCCGGAAACGGAGGGCTTCTTGTTAGCTATTCAAGACCAGGTTGTTCCGACGAAGAACTATCGGAAGTTCATCATTAGAGATCCCTCAATAGAGAATGACCAGTGCAGATATGGCTGTCGAACATCGGAGACAATTCAGCACATAACTGGAGGATGCCAAGCATTTGCCGCAACCGAGTATAAGGAAAGACACGACTCAGCCGCTAAAATATTCCACCAAGAGTTAGGAGAAAAGTTAAACCTATTACAGGTAGGAAAAGTGCCTTATTACAAATACAATCCTGAGTCTATTCTTGAGAGCAACCAGTTCAAGCTATATTGGGACCGAACGGTTCTGACAGATCAGACAGTAGCTCATAACATACCAGACATTATACTAATAGATAAAATTTCTAGGTAAACTACACTAATCGACATTGCTGTACCTAACAACAACCTAAGGCCAAAATACAGAGATCGGGAGGTCCAAATCCGAAGACAATGGGCAATGAACAGCGTCCAAACGATTCCCATAATACTCTTAACAACTGGAGTGATACCAAAGAACCTTCTGCAGAACATTAAGGGACTGAGTCTTAGTGAGTATCTGTATAAACTTATGCAGAAAGCAGTTTTCCTTGCAACCGCGAGAACCGTCTGAAAGTTTGTAGGAAATACAGCAGACAACGTTACCTAGGACCCGATAACATGGAAAGGGTTCCCACAGAGCTTCATACTTTTGGTGTCTTTGTATGCCCGGTATGAGTGAATAATCCCTGGAGGGAGTGCAAAGCCGTTTGGCTTGTAAATCATAATAATAATAAAGGAACCTATTAAAAAATTCGAGTTATACAAATTTTAATTGCTTTACTCCACATCTAGTTAGTTATTTTAAATGTTATTTGTATTTTTTAGTTTATTATTCTCCAATAACTTCAATAAAGTCAACTTTTTGCTTTTATTTTTCGTATGGTTTATTCTGAAGTTTTTATTAAAGTTGTGATACAAGATGTATTACGTAGATTGAATTGTTCTTTATTATGTAAGTAATCTCTTTTATCTCAGTTGCTATTAATAATTCTTGTGTAAAAATATTTAATAGCATTCTGATTTTATTCCATAGCGATTTGGATTTATTTATTTCGTCATTATTATTAATCGTTGTGTTTAGGTTAGGATCTCTTAATTACTGATATATAAAGAAATATTACTTGTTAACCAACCGTAGATGATTAAGTTAACTTCGTAAATTATATAATGTAAAATACACAACAGCGAAGTTTCAAGAATCAAATTTCAGTAAAAGATGCGAAATAAATAAACCAAAATAAACTACATACAAGAACTTAAAAGAGATAAAAATCCCTTAACTGTTAATAAAGATCCAGGCTTTTTTTACATTAATTTTTGACATAACCTATCACAACTAGCAATGACGTCATCCCTAGTTCCGGATCCTTTTTAAAATCGATATCAACACATGTCTAATTAAGTTATTTTGAAAAACCCAGGTACATATTAGGAACTCATCCAAATAGTTACTTA
Source organism: Diaprepes abbreviatus (assembly GCA_034092305.1). Classification (NCBI taxonomy): domain Eukaryota; kingdom Metazoa; phylum Arthropoda; class Insecta; order Coleoptera; family Curculionidae; genus Diaprepes; species Diaprepes abbreviatus. The sequence goes on from JASJET010000217.1 coordinate 1,690,002, forward strand.
AAAAAAAATAAGCCCTTTATAAAATATTCTATGAAAATAAAAATTTAAACAATCAAATATTATTTGTAATTGAATTCTATTCAAATTAATAAATCATTCTTTACCCACTGTCATGTTAAAATCAGGAATAAAATTGAATTCTTATAATAAAGACACAGAGAGAAAATTCTAAATTTTCCTGAAGGGAATCTGAAACATTATATCCAATTTCTCGAAGGGCCTATAAAATCTCTTTCGAAATAATTTCTCTTTCTAGAGTGATCGATGATTTGTAATGAAACTCGTTACGTATTGCCGATGGCATTACAAATACTTTTCTGAAATATTTTATTTTTGTTTGTCTTTTTTGCCTTTAATTTTCCATTACTCCTTTCCTTGTAACAGCAAATAGAAATGCAATTTTTAATGGTTATGTTAAATTACACTAAACGTAAAATATCAACTGTGTTAATAAGGCCATTGATACACTAACTTAATAGTGTGGACTTGGTCGTCGTACCTGCTTAAGGTGGGCTAGTGTTTTCACTATTTAATTAGGATTTTGTACCTTTTTGAAAGCATAATTTAAAACATATTAGATCTCCCAAGGGTTAGTTGCGATAGTGACATCATCTAAATATGTCTAAATTTTAGCTTGTTACAAATACTAAACTAGTGGGTATTTCCTCATACTTAAGCTACTCGTTCTCCACTTATTATCGGACCCTAAATTTGCCTCTTCGATTGGTTTACATAGAATTAAAGGTGATTATAGGAAATAAAAAGTGCCACCCACTTTAAGGTTAGGTCTTTCGAGTGGTTACCAAACTGAAAACGATTAGAATGGAAAAGGTCCAGATTTATTTAACTACATAAATAAGAAACACTAAACTTCAAAGTTTTATATATGGAGGGAAGAAATAAGATTCACAAATAATGAACAACAAGCCTTGGTCTGCTGACTGTTAAACAATTAGTCCATAATTTACTAACCTAGTCTGACTATAAAATAGGTCTAAGTTGACCCTAGAGGGTTCAGATTGATAACGGCAACAATAAATTAAACAAGTTTGGAACCTTACAAATACAAGAACAAAAAGTTGCTTGTATTTATTATCGAACAGTTAAAAATTCCTTACGGATTCCAAGGACTAATCTCTAGATTTTTATTTTCCTATATAAATGTTTGTTTGTTGACATACAATACAATACAAATTATAAAAATGTCATAAGCCAAATAAAACTGTCCAACCAGAAATTCGAACTTTCAAGGCAACCAGATCGGGTCTAATCTTGAACTTTCTTGGTGAAATGGTTGTTAGCTTTTGTCAATAACTTCGAGCTGAGTGTGAAAAATTAAGATATCCAGCCGAGCTTTACTTTGCACCGGTTTACATACTATATTATATATAAAATATTATAGAACCACTGCTTTAAATATTTAGCATTGAAAAAATATATAAAAATATATGAATCGGTACGCCACTGTTGGTAAGTTGGATGTGACCAAACTAGTAAAAATATATTATATGTAAGCAAAAGGTAAAGATGATCTATATTACTTGTATCCTAAATCATTAAGGTGAGTTATTAAACTGGTATCTATCAATAAGATTGAAAATTTTCAACAAAACGTCAGATGATTAATAATTAATTTTTAAAATAGCTTAGCTCAAACGTCACTGGTGTAGGATCTCGGTGAGATCAAGCGTTTACCATAAGTGGCACTTCAAAACGGTAACTTCTGGTAGACAGTAAGGCAATGATGAAGACAACAACTGGAACTAGCTGTCCCAGATACAGCTGGAATGTCAGTACCATCATAGATCAGACAAAAAAATGGAACAAAGACGAAAAAAGAAAGAGAAAAAGATAAGATAATGGACCAGAAAAGATAAAGAAAAGAATAGAGACCTAAAATGAAACGTCCTAAATTAGTGATTGTGTTAACGATCTCGTCTAGACAAGGCAGAATATAAAAAATAGTTTTAAAGCGTGAATAAAAGAACAGAATTTCACATACCCTATTTAATATGTGGCCTCATACTTGACTCGCAATATTTATTGTACTGATGGGAAGAACTTCGATAAAACTTCAAAATAAAACCACCCAATATAACTACTCAAAATTATAACTTTCCACTGAAAAATTCGCTTAAAAATCATATCGTTATAAAGTCGTTCAAGTAATGCACGTACATTTCGTACAAGAGCAATTTTTTTTTTGTTATTAAATAATCGGTGTAGCAACATAAAATAAAAACAAAAGTTTTATGCTTATATTGCTTATTACTTCTTTTTTTCCCTGACAGTCAATAGCCTACATCTACTGGATAATATCCGACAACGGACAAAAAAGCTCAAAAAAAATAAAGCCACAATTGCCAACCTAACGGAAACTCTGAACAACCTTATAGTTCACTATCCCACTACTGGCAATAATGCTGTTGGTAAATCTCTCAGAAAAACATTTGCTTAAAAATAAGCGAAATATCTTACGTTGGTGAAAAAATAAACACATAATTTTGGATATCGATAAGCTGAATAACTTTACGTCATTAGCTGACAAGTCTATAACACCTTTGTAATCGTAAATTTGTCAGGGGATTATTTATTTACAAGGAATATTTTAGCCAAACAAGAAATCTCAGTTACCGTTAAATTTGCGAAGGAATAAATATCAATTTTCGGATGAGACATTTCCGTTCGTCAAATAGAACTGCAGTATCAGGTGATTTCAGTCTAATGTAAGCTGAAATGATAAAAATTAATTAAAACAATTATAGCCAACATTTTTATGTGTACTATTAAGAATTTGAAATTTATATCGATCTTGTTTTGTAAGATAGAGAATTTCAATAAATGATTAAATGACTGTATAATATTTTTTTTTCTTAAGAAATATCTGTCTCAGACTAAAATCAACCAATGTTCAGGTTTAATAAAAATCTGATTTGTAGTTTCCTCTCATGCAAAATTAAACTAGTTCCACAAAATCATAATGAAAACTCTTCTATGGCAAGTTCTACCTAAATTAGAGGTAAATGGGGTAAATATAGCTCATGGAGAGAAATAAAATCAACAAAAAATTATTAGGCGAAATAATTACGTAACAACATCGATTACAAATTCCACTAAACTTATATAATACCACTTTAAAATATATTTTATATTTATTGCTGATAAATTGATGTTAAAACTTCTAAAATTATTCACCGAAGCTTTACTTAAAACCAACATTAACCCATTTAGATTTTAAGCCCTGGTATATTTTACCTAGACTTTCGAGACGAAATTCACAGTTTAATAGAGCCACAATTCACCAAGTAACGTAATCTACGGGCGTTTTAACCCTCTTTATTTCAAGCCAGAGATAGAAATTTCATTTTTGAACTTTGATTTATGCCGGCTGATTCAATTTGTATTCGCGATTATTACAAATTAAAGGGGATATTTTCTTTTACATATCTTCATTTAAAAAACATTTCGTTTTTAGGATTTATTAAGGCATTTTTCAAGGAAAATATTCAATTTAGGGCAATTTTTTAACATGCTTTTTAGAGTTTTAAAGTTTTAGTTTGGTGACAGAACGCACAACGCCAATAGTCGCTTATTTAAATGAGAACAACATAACAGCAACTTTGTGTTTGGATCTGTCCAAGGCCTTTGACAGGGTGAATCATGGGGTGCTTTTGGAAAGAAATTGAGCAGTGTGGTATCAGGGGTGTTGCTCTGGAGCTCCTAGGGTCGTATTTGGCTTAAAGAAAACAACGTGTAATTGGAAGAAGCATGAGTTAGGAGCAGTTGATGTCTGACCCTTTTTACATACGCAGAGGAGTATCCCAGGGCTCGGTATTGGGTCCGCTTCGCTATATATTATATATAAATGATAAAGTAAATGACATCGATAGTGATGTTGTGCTGTTTGCTGATGACACCTCAGTAATATGCAAGGCAGAGAATGTAAGGCAGTGTGGTGATTGTGTCCTAGGTGCTCTTGTGGGTTTGAACGGGTAGTTTGCTACGAATGACTTGCTGCTAAATGTCTTAAAGACTAAGCTTCTCATCTTTGGTGTACGTAATGAACATAAAATATCAGTTCAATATAAGAATACGGTAGTTGATTCGGTGGAGAGCCTTTCATTTCAAATTGACCGTAGATAGGACTAGATATATCATGTGAATCAGCTTGCGGGTAGCATTGCTTGGTATTGCTATGCCCTTAGAATTATTAGAAATATGATAAATGTTGATACCGCTCTGACACCGTATCATGCCTATAAACAATCTAGAGTAAGATATGATATTATATTCTGGGGAAACTCAGGGGATACTGAGTGTCACAACAATTTATAACATGAAACAAATTGAAACCTGTAAGAATGTTTTTATTGAGAGAAAGATTTTAACATTGTATGGCCTGTACATACATGAGTGAATAATGTTCGTGGTTAAGAATTATTCTTGTTTCTTTGGAAGTGTAGAATGTAATCATAGCTATAATACAAGAAACAGGAATGTACTTTTGCCAGATAGAGCTAATTTCAGTTATCTTCAACGTAACGTAACACATAGAATAGTATCAATTTGGAACAAATTACTTCAAACTTTCAAAAGTTATAGGGGTTCTATGACCAATAAACATAAAAATAAATTAAAATGTTTTCATATAGGAAAGTGTTATTATAGCTTAAAGGAATACCTAGAAGATAAGGATCTTTCTGGACTGGTTTAAAGTGCTTGCAGAATGAGCATTAGTATTTTTTTAGTTTGTATGACACGATTTAGACCTTACGGGTATATGTAATTTATTTAATTATTGTAAGATCTAGTGATGTATAAACAAATGATTAAATAATAGGAAAAATGTCAACGTAATAACAGACACTGTTGACATTTTTCATATTTCCGATATGATGTCATATAATGCGCATCGCCGCTTTTGCGTTTTTTCATGAGATCAAGCCATAAGACATAGGTACGCAATTTGACAGGGTGTAGAGTGGAAAATTTTAAATAATTTTTTTTTTAAATTAATGCAATAAAAAACTGTCCTAAATAAAAGATTTTTTTAACAATTTTGTAAGTAAATCCTTTAAAAAATTAAACACTCAAATTTATTTTTCTAAAAATTTTTATATAGAAAATGTTGATCCTAAACAACTAAAAACTTACTGTTCTATGTCATAGTTTTGTAAAGACACAATGGAATTTTTGAAAGTATGACCAGTACTGTAAAACACCGTTTAAATCAGTCAAGTTCAGCATAGGGGTGTCTTAACAAAAATTAAAAGTAGTCTAAATATCCATAGAATAATTTATATATATATATATATATATATATATATATATATATATATATATATATATATATATATATAATCCATTAAATTATTATATATTAAAATATTTAATGTTGTTAAGAAAGTGATTGGTAAAGAATGGTGGAGAGTTTAAATTAAGCACAAACCAACATAAAATTTTTCTTTTTATTTATTTCACGTCCAAACACAATTTGTAATAAATAACTTACGAAGCTCTAAACTGATAACATATAAATTTTTAATTTTATAAATGTGGTAGATGACATTGATCTTTAACAACTTGTGATAATTATTTAACTTACTTTGAATCACAATAATCAGAAAATTTTAACTTAATTAAGCGCTAACCGATGCACAATATTTCTGGTTAACCTGTCTCTTGCTAACACAAATAGACTCGAAGGTTTTCCACAGTTATTTAGTTTATAAATCAAAAATACAAGTGGACGTGAAATAAATCGTAGAATCAATGGAAAGTTTAAAATAAAAACATGGCGCCATCTATTGGATGCCTACCCAACCTAGATAACAAAAGTTGTTGACCGGTTATACCAAATAAGTAACTTACGCCGCCATCTGATAGAAAATCATGGAACTTTAATAATTATAACTGTTTGTACCCTTTAAATGGTAGGTTATTTGCTCGAACTCGTGCGGAAATTGGGGGGAGAAAAAATGAAACTTCTGGGTTTCATGACATAAGGCTCGCTGGCTATTATGTAGTGCCGTTTCTAGTTATTATTTTGGATGTCAAGGCCTTTTTAAAGGTGAGTTTTTGGCAAGAAAATCCTATTTTGTCTTACGCCATCTGGGAAAGAGATCTAGAAACTTAAAACCATTTTATGAGTTAACATCTCTTCTCAGATCTTAAATCGCCTTATCTAAAGAGGCTGATTTGATCAGAATTTAATACCGTAGCACCAATTAACATTTTTATGTTGATGGTAAAACAAGAACAGCCTCACATGAATATAGTTTAAGTTATCTAAAAGCAATTTCTGTGTTTTATTAAAAGTTTCCCAATCTTATTCTCACTGATGTTAGTTGAAAAATATTACAAATTTTATATTTTTTCAAAATTTAGAGCTTATATAATTTTGATCTCTTTCTTTTCCTTATAACCCTGTAGAATCAAAAATAATTTTGGAATATAAACATACTGATCTAGAGCTTTTATATAAAATATCTTTTCTTACTTTTATAATAACAGAAATATTAGACTTTGCCACACTATTTGACCATCTTGTATATTTATGCTCTTTTCGAATAAATGTTTTTTTACCAATTATAAAATAATAAAAGTAAATTCCACGGTTTAGTGTATATGAAGTTAGGATGCTACGTTACAATATTTTATTAAAAGCACGTACTTTTCAAAAGGATGTGCTAAAGAAGTTTTCTTAAATGTATCGATATGGAGCTCACTGAGATACCTATTTATATTTTTAACTGAGTATATTTTAGATGTAAAGTGATAATATCTTGCAAGTGTATTTGTTTTTGCCTTTATATTATTAAGTAAAGGTATTTTTCCAACGCAAGAGCGTATGTGGGAATAATCATTTTTTAGCGAAAATTATCTTATTTTTATACCAAATATGAACTCACAAATACGAGCATTGTCAGAAAAAAAGGGGGCAATTCAGTGGAATGTAACAATTATTGTTTGAGAACCCCATATGAAGCAAAAAAAGAGTTCAAAAATTTAACTCCCTAACGTCTTTTAAAATATACCTTGGAAACGCCTATATTTTTCTGTTATGGTACTTGCCTGTTAATAAATAATGTTCTGGTACAACAATTTTACTTTTTTTTTAACAATCATAAAATTTTTAAGATTTTTAATATTAAAGTATAATGTACGCAACCTTTTTCTACAACAGTGTATGAACCACAATTTTAAGTGTCAACCAAATGTGTCCGTTTAGAACGTAATTTTTGCAATATCTCGTTGCATAAAGAGAAAAGTTTTTAATATGAAAATTTCTTTTAGTGACGTCAAATATATATTTCAAAACCATTTAAGCAATAGAGCCTGTTACAAAAACAATCGAAAAAATTGAATTTCATCCATTTTAGATAGGACATCCTACATATTTTGAATAATGGGATTCTGGAATTGATTCTAGATACATATGAAACCTATACCTAAATTAGCCGTTTTTATATTCACATCTTAGCTTTTTTTCTCTATTTTAAATTGTCAGTACTCGGTTTAGTCAATAAAAGCAAAATTTCAAATTCTGTTTACTTTCCGTTTAACCATCATTTATTTAACATTTTAGTTAAATGGAAAAAATTAAAATAAAAACATGGAAAGATATCACAGGCAAATATTATTACATTTAGCATGAAGTATTAAAATAGGAACTTTCAGTTATCATTTTTTCGAAACTGTTTAATTTATTAATAAGGTATTTTACAATCAATTCATTTATTCTTGAAAAAATATCAAAAAAAAATATTAAAAATTATAGGAAATTATTGAAAACGGGTTATTTTTGAATTATTACATTCTTTTAAAGTTTTTTTTATACTTGACAATATTTTTTATCTTCAGCAACCAAGAAATTAAAAAATTAAATATATCAACGAATTGTATACTTACTAAATGGGTCAAATGTGATTATACATTACTGTTATAATCTGGCTAAACTACATAATCATGAATACTTAATTTAAAGAACCGTCGTAGAGATTACATAGGTGGAAACCACCCGCTGACAAACAACAATCTACAATCAGCAATCGAATGAACTTCATGTAAAAGATTTTGCAATGCAGCTACCTTTACGACTACTTACCTGACCATAACTTACTATTAGCAAACCTATGATTGTTGCTAAAAATCCTAAAAACCAAAAAAAAAACTTTAAAAAATAAAAAAACTTTAAAAAATAATACCTACATGTGCAAAAGTAAAGTAGACCAGGATATGAAGACGAAATTTTCTGTTAAAGAGAATGTTGCTAATAGTATTAAGTACAAATAGGAATGTATTGAAAAAATCATAGAATAAACTGTAGAAGGAATAATCAATAGGTATCCTCCGAATTTTTGCATCTTATCGAATGACGTAGAAAGTGTAGAGAACAAAATGGATTACGGGTTGGGTAACCGAAAAACGCTGTAAAAAGTAAATCACCTGACTGGAAAATAAATGCAATGAAATTAAATAATTAGACAAACAATACGACTTATTTATGTTACACAAAAATTCTAACTCCAACAAATTTAAAAATCATTTTATAATACTAGACGATATGAATATATGAAATATGAATATTTAAAGATGATAAGAGAATATGGAAACACTTTTTAACAACGTGCAGCCCAAGGAGATGACTAACATTGTTATTAAAGTACTCTTGAAGAACTAATAAATTTGACTAGATGAATTAAGATTTATAAGGCTGCACGAAAAAGTTATCCAGTATTATCAGTGAAAACATGAATATTTTAGTGAATTAGATTTAAGCAATCGGGCATTAGCTTACACTGTTGTCAGCATTTATCCCACTACCAAAGCCAACTTAAAAAAAATTTGCAGATCTATAATCCTATTGAGCCATATTTTAAAGTTATTTTTAAAATTATCCATGACAGCATATATCTAAAACTAGAAAAAAACATAGGTAAAGTACTAGTTGGTTTCGGGAATAACCTTGGTACCAGGAAAGTCATGTTGAAATCTTTTAAGATGTCTTTCAAGAATGCATATTTTCTCAGACACCTTTTAAGGCAGCACTGGATAAAGAGGAGAAAAATATGTAGCCAAATAGAATACTTATAACTAACATGAAATACAGACAATGCGGTCCTACTTGTAAATAATTCCAATGGGGTTCAAAAGCTGATGGAGAAGGTAGCATTCAAGATTTATAACATACAGCAAAATGCAAATAAAAGAAAAATTATGAAAATAAAATAAAAGAGAGATTTTCACGTGAATCGATCATCCCTCCAAAGAATAAATATTTAGATATTAATTTAAATAAAAAATTGAATCAGTGATAAACAATAAAACTTCACATCGAAACAGCTAGAATGATTTTTTCAAGGATAAAAAATTTTTTGTACAACATCTTACTTAAATCTTCACCTTGGGCTTTGCATCCTGAAATCTTATGTCTTTTTGGCATTTCAAAGACAGAAAAATATTCAAAATAGTCTACGATATCTTAGATAAACAATGTTATACACAGTAACAAACACAAATTGTTACAATTTGTAGTGCAAGTGAAGTTTAATAGCAAAAGATAACCCTGAAAATATCCTATATTGTGGCTAAGGACATGGTGATCATGGATAGGCATGTGGTATGTTGAATTCTCTCGAGCTGTAGTCAACAAAATAAGATTAGATATTTTGTATAAATTATGGTGAAATGGAGGCTCCATTTCTTACCAAGTAAAGTAGAAGGCTGGATATTTATCGCTTTACCAAACTCTGATGAATATATTCCAATGTATTTTCAAATTTACATAAAACTAAAACGAAATTATACTAAAAACTATAATAATCTTCGATATACGTCACGCCAGTATTGTAAGAAGAAGAAAAATATTGTTTTTCCATAACATCTACTTCATAAATTTATATCGGTGTTCTCTAGGAAATGACCTATAAAATAGGATTTTCAGATTTTCTCGTCGAAATGTGATATAACTTCTTTTAACGCAGACAATATAGATCTGACGATTTTTAGTTTGTTCACGTTCCAAGAAAAAATGGAAAAATATATTATTTCGATAACAAGATTTGTAAGATCAAAAAAAATTTTGTTAATGTTAAAAATGTCTTGAAAAAAAATAGATTCATAATTTAGATCCACACATATGCGTATGTTTTATCCTGAAAAATTTGACAGCTTCTCTGGAATAACCAATAAAAAATATTTCGAAGATTGGAGAAGAACCCACAATATTCAAAAACAAATTAATATTGAGGCCTATATAAGGAAAAAGTATCATATCTAAGTAGAAAACCCGATAAAAATACGGTGGAGCACCTGCCTTGGCCTAAGACAAGCGAAAGATATGCATAAATCCATCGCCAATGCAAAAGACTTCTCAATGTCCCTAAACTGAACGTTTACTGGAAGCAAGTCTCTGCCTAGGGCACTGGCAGTTAAAACTAGGATCACCAAAATGTATATATGTTCAATATTTGATTGTACTTTTATCCTTTAGTAAATATATCGATTTTCCTTTTTGTTAATTATATTAGAAAATGAGCCATTGCCATAACCCTATCAGAGTAATACTAATAACTCAATTAAAAAAGTGATTGTAGTAAGTGGATCTTTCAAATTTGAGCTGAAATTTTTTTAATTTTAAATTTTGGGATATATTCTTAAAACTTATAATACTTATTATTAATTCTTACTTAAAATTTAAAACAAAATTTCTAGTTCAGGAATAAAAAATACATTTTTTCCTTTTCTATGTATTATTAGGTCTTTATTTTGTAATATGAATCGCAAAATTTGTAATTATTTAAAAATAATAAACTTCTTTAAAATAAAAGTTTAAAACTAACGCTTTTTATTATTCGATGCGTCGTTCTCCAAAATCACCACTTGTTCTCCTTTTCTTCAAATGCCGGTGGCGCCATCTATTAGCATCTTATCAAAGATATATTTATAGGGTGATTATACAAGTTTCGACGACAGTAAGTATATATTTCGCGGTTGCCTAATACGAATCAATTGTCAGATTTGTAAAACCAAAAATGACGGATCTAATATGGAAACTAATGATTTGTGTGATTTGAAATTAGAAGCAGAAGTTAATAAATATAACGACTTGACTCTGCCGAAACTTGAAAAATTATCTTTTTAGTACGTAATGTCTATGATTTTCCTTTAATTTCTTGTTCTTGGGCGCCAGCTAGCTCAAGCTAACAATTAGACTCACTTATATGAATATTAGTAAAGTTAAACACTCCCACACAGTTGTAACTTTTTATTTATTCACTTTTAAACAAATTATTCAAAACTTCTTCAAAATAAAAGTTTAAAACTAACGCTTTTTATTATTCGATGCGCCGTTCTCCAAAATCACTTGTTCTCCTTTTCTTCGAGTGCCGGTGGCGCCATCTATTAGCATCTTATCAAAGATATATTTATAGGGTGATTATACAAGGTTCGACGACAGAAAGTATATATTTTGCGGTTGCCTAATACGAATCAATTGTCAGATTTGTAAAACCTAAAATGACGGATCTAATATGGAAACTAACGATTTTTATTGCAAACCCAAGGTTTTTTGCGAGTTAAGTGTAGAAGATTTTGAGAAAAGTTCAGTTAGTTTTACGGTTTGCAGCTGTCACAGGGTTGAAAAAGAGTTGCAAAGAATTTTTAGATTAACCTTAAATACTTTAGTTTTTTGGGAGCTGGGATTAAGGGATTTTTTGATGACACTCTTAAAAATCTTTAGTGTAGTTTCACTGTTTGTACTGGCCATTGGTTTTTAAAGCCTGAAAGTAGAGCAAATAGAAGCTAAAATTTTACCTATTATAAGTTACAAAAGTCCTAAACTAATTTTGATCTGAGTCATTTGCCTTTTTATATCGAGTGAGCCTATTTATAACATACGTTATAAACATTTGCTTTTGAGAGCGCATTATTCTAAATATCAGTCTATGGAGAAATTAAAAGCGCCCTTATATTTCAACAACATAACTACATATAAAAGCTATTAATTAAAATAAAAAAAAAATACATAACTGACTTTATTATTTAGCGGTCTTAATAATATATTGCGGTATACGTTTTAATAAAACGTGGGACATGCTGTATAAAAACATTCAGTAAAATTTATATGTTGTTTATTATTACATAGTAATTATCTTTAATTTATCACCTATAAAATATAATTGTTTTAGAATTTAACCGCTTAAAAGCCGTTTGTCATTTAAATTGATTGAGTTTATTAGCTATTGCCATGAAATGCTAAAACTAATTTTGGTGTAGTAAAAACGAATTAAAGTATATTATTGTTTATAGTATGGAAAACAATTTAAAGTATTTATATGGTTTGGTTTGAGCTTCATTTATTTATGATGACAAAAAATATGCAAAATATCCAAAAATATTCTGATGAAGGTTAGATGGACCGAAACGTCGAAAAATTGTGTTTATTTATTTAAAAAAAAGGATATATATATGTATATATATATATATATATATATATATATATATATATATATATATATATATATATATATATATACACATATATATGTAATCGAAGATTTTCGGGCATCCCGTGTATGCGCTCAGTCCCTCTCAAGACCGTAAGGCAGCTGACGTTTCGGTGAAATCTTATTCACCAGTTCGCTCGTAGACGCCATACAGTGAGCTTTGAAAATGGTGAATGAGATTTCACCGAAACGTCAGCTGCCTTACGGTCCTGAAAGGGACTCAGCACATACACGGGATGCCCGAAAATCTTCGATTACACATCACACCCGTGAGAATATCCGACATAACATACATATAATATATATATATATATATATATATATATATATATATATATATATATATATATAGATATATATATACAAGCTGATTTTCGACCACTAAAAATTTATAAGGCTTGTTTCGACCTGACACCGGTGGCGGACTCGTCAGTGGATTCCACCGATGCCTCTCCAGACACTCTTGACTACGAACTTATTCACCTTTGGATGTTATATTTGAAATCATTCCTTGACGGGATCTATAAGTAAGATGTTACACTATAGATGGTTTATTCTTACAAATATATGGGACATTCCACGTCCCCACCTTGGCTCCAATCTGTCCAAAAATTGGAGCAACGTAAAAATATGATCAACAGGTTAGAATCTTGGTTCGCACAGACATTTTTGAATACAATGTGGCAAAAAAACATAAGAAATTATTATAAAGTATTACGTTGAAGATTGATAATTATGTAATTCAGTATCACCCAAATCATTTAAATACTCAACCTCACGTATCTAAGACTCCATAATCCCATTATAATGAGGGGGAGAGGGAATACCAATACCATTTTTCATAAAATATTTTTTAAAGTACATTCATGACTAGAGGAATTTTGGCGTCGCTAATCACGAATTTGAATTCAGACATCGAAAATTTCCAGATCCAAAATGGCGAATCAAATATGGCCAAAAAGGATGGCTTAAATCTTTTTATTATCAGATTTTTTGTGAGAAACTTGTTACTTGCGGGTTTTCAGGGTGTCTCATAAAAATTTGAAGATGGAAATTGAAGATTTTCAAATCCATGATGGCGAATCAAATAGGGCTGATACTTTTTTGGTTATATCATCTTTTTGGCGCTATTTTTCGGGCTCGCGAATCAGGAATTTGAAGACAGAAAATGAAAACTTTCAAATTCAAGATGGCGGATCAAATTTGGCAGACCGTTTTTGTGGTAAAAATTTAACCAAAAATGAGTCCGCCATTTTGAATTTGAAAATTTTCAATTTTGACTTCGGATTTGTGATCAGACACCCCAAAACCCCCGAGTAACAAACGATATTTTGATAAACGAATGAAAGCTAAAATGGGTCTGCTATATTTGATCCGCCATCTTGAATTTGTATATATATATATATATATATATATATATATATATATATATATATATATATATATATATATATGTATATATGAAACTGCATGTCTCATAAAAAAGTAAAACATAAAAGGTCTTCAAACAAATAATTTCTAACTATAACACGTTATAATCTCCAAGTTATTTTTCTGTTTTCACTAAGAAACATGACAAAGTAAATTGAAATAATACTTTTGAAAAAGCCTACTACGTTGGGCGAAACGTCAAGCACAGAATAGTAGTATTAATCTGAAACCTAATCCGAAGAAGTTACCATACATTTATATATATATATATATATATATATATATATATATATATATATATATATATATATATATATATATATATATATATATATATATATACAGGGTGATTCAAAAATCGATCACGAAACTTAAGGGGGTGATTCTACTTGACAAAATAAGGGTAGAGCTTTATATAATTTTTTTTCAAAATGTCATTCATTTTCGAGTTACAAGTTCAAGCTTTTATTTTTTGTTTTTTGAATTACTCGCTTACAGGAAAACCGATTTGACTAATATTTGAAAGATAGGCTAAGTCTTCTGCGCTTCATCATTTTAGTAACAATTCACATTGATTGTTTGCCGCTAGAGGACACTTTACCTACATTGAAAATTGTTTTTTGTCATAATTTTTTAGTGTTGACAGCTACAGTAGTTTTTGGCATAATTTCTGAAAGACTGATGCCAGGCCTTTAAAAAAGGTGCTCTTTATTTACATCGCTAAACCCAACGGTTTAGACGTAAATCACCCTTAAAATTAAGTGGTAAATTTACTTTTCTCATTTCATTACCACCAGCTACCAGGTAAATAGCTATCAAAGTATACTAGAGCTGTCAGTTTAACATCAAATAAATTCGCTTTTTAAACTATTTAATTTATAATCTTAAAATAAGTAATAATGGCTAATCACCAATATTCAAATATCGAATATTGCGATATCCATTTTTGTTATGGAAAAGCAAATGGTAATGCAGAGTTGGCAAGAAGATATTATATGGAGAGTTATCCGGAAAGAAATATCCCTCATGCTCAAACATTTTCCAGTGTGCACAGGAGGCTTGCGGAATGTGGTTCCTTTCAAAGTTATAATGGAAATAGGGGAAGACCTAGAACTGCTAGAAACGTGCAACAAGAAGAAAGAGTGCTTGAAATTATTGAAGATAATCCAGGTATTAGTACTAGAAAAATTGGGAATGAAGTGCGGCTCTGTCAGGCTAGTTCATGGAGGATACTAAGAGAAGAACAACTCTACCCGTTTCATTCAAAAAAGGTGCAGGCTCTTTATGACGATGATCGGCCGAGACGGTTGGAAATGTGCAATCAGATGAACACGATAATCGATTAATTGGCGTCATATTATTCACTGACGAAGCTGGTTTCACTCGTGATGGCATAACAAATCTACACAACATCCACACATATGCTTACGAGAACCCAAACAATGTGGTAGAAACGAAACATCAGCGTAGATTTTCACTAAATGTGTGGGCAGGGATAATAGGAGATTACCTTATTGGTCCTCATTTCTTTGATGGCCCATTAACTGGTGACGTATACTTAGATTTTATCCAAAATCGTCTCCCATTGTATCTGGAAGATGTGCCATTGGAAGTAAGGGCCAACATGTGGATCCTCCAAGACGGAGCTCCGCCCCACTTTAGTATACGTGTCCGACAGTATTTGAATGCAACGTATCCTGAGCGATGGATAGGACGAAGTGGACCATTGGCATGGGCAGCGAGGTCACCAGACCTTAATCCTATGGATTTTTTCTTTTGGGGTCATTTGAAACAATTGGTGTACGATATTCCAGTAATCAACGTCGAGGATCTTCGCTTCAGGATAATCGAAAAGTGCCAAATTATTAAAGAAACACCAGAAATTTTTCATCGAGTTAGGCGACATTTTTTGAAGAGTGTTAGGAAATGTATGGAAGAAAATGGGGGACATTTTGAGAATCTTTTTTAGTTTGTTTAGTACTGTTTCATTAATTTTTATCAATTAAATGTATATCGCAATAATCCATAATATGAATATTTACTGATTAGCCATTATTAGTTATTTTAAGATTATAAATTAAATAGTTTAAAAAGCGAATTTATTTGATGTTAAACTGACAGCTCTAGTATACTTTGATAGCTATTTACCTGGTAGCTGGTGGTAATGAAATGAGAAAAGTAAATTTACCACTTAATTTTTAAGGGTGATTTACGTCTAAACCGTTGGGTTTAGCGATGTAAATAAAGAGCACCTTTTTTAAAGGCCTGGCATCAGTCTTTCAGAAATTATGCCAAAAACTACTGTAGCTGTCAACACTAAAAAATTATGACAAAAAAACAATTTTCAATGTAGGTAAAGTGCCCTCTAGCGGCAAACAATCAATGTGAATTGTTACTAAAATGATGAAGCGCAGAAGACTTAGCCTATCTTTCAAATATTAGTCAAATCGGTTTTCCTGTAAGCGAGTAATTCAAAAAACCAAAAATAAAAACTTGAACTCGAAAACGAATGACATTTTGAAAAAAAATTATATGAAGCTCTACCCTTATTTTGTCAAGTAGAATCACCCCCTTAAGTTTCGTGATCGATTTTTGAATCACCCTGTATATATGTATATATATATATATATATATATATATATATATATATGTATATATATATATATATATATATATATATATATATATATATATATGTATATATATATATATATATATATATATATATATATATATATATATATATATATATATATATATATATATATATATATATATATATGAAGTGAAATGCGAACAGCAAATGCAAACCTTTCCATGTTAGAGGTTGCACAGTTTGAATAAAGAAAAGAAAAAAAAGAAACTAATTTATCCTATTCCACCACCATCGAGATGATGGCCTACCTGTATCACCATACCGAGAAGAAAGTCAAAACTTACCCTCCCCGCTACAGTGATACGGCAGAGGTACATGTTTCGTCTCTACTAGACTCATCAGGGTACCGACATGCACGTGTCTGTGCAAAAGACAGATCGGAAGGAAGTATGCAACACTGAACGAGGCTTCGCCGACCTCCCGCCGGATGGCGTATATATGTTTATGCGGCTTTCACGGATTCCTCCGTATGAGATGCAATAGCAGTGGATATATCCACATTATGCCGTTGTATTGTCCGCATTTCACTTCATCCATTCATGGAGTTGCATATAGTTGTACGTTTGCTGAATGTGATTTCAGCCGCTCAGTGTACGGCGTCCACGAGACAGCTACAAATACATCACTTGATTATCTACTCTCTTAAATTAATGTTGATTAATGTTTCGTCCAGAAACTGAAAATACTTCCGAAGCTATTTGTAAAAAAAACAACATTTGATATTTTCTCATTTTCTCCAATAAAAAAGCATTCTGGCATATTAAAAAATAATGCTTGACGAAGATGGCTGAATAATGAAACAGTAAATTCAAAATGTTTATACTCCATCTTTTAGAATTAGATTTTTACTAATATCTTTGGAAATATTCTTCCTCGTTTACCAATACCAAGAAGCAATTAATAAATTAATAATGTAATTACCAAAACTAATTTAAATGATAAAATAAAGCAAGGCTCACGTTAAAGTCATGAATCTTTAAATAAATAAATTACAAAAGCTATCTAAGCAAAGGATTTAGGTAAAGTGGGAAAAAAATACAGTATTTTAAATGTAAATTTGGAGTAAATCTTACTTATTTTTGTAAGTAAACCAAACAGGGCCCAAGATATAAAACCTATTTTTCTGACATTTTCTATTAAAATATTGCTACGTTAACTAAATTTAACCAATACTGAAACCGATTTATTTACTCACTAAACGCATAATTATTAAATAATTTATTAGTCAGATCAATAGTTTACTTTATAGTATGAGTAAAAAATACTGAATAACATTTGTGCGTATATTGGCATAATAAGGACTTATAAAAACATAGTCTAAAAATAATTATCAAAAGGGGAGTGATAATTCTTTTTTTAATTGACACTTTATATACATAATACATACATAATATTAGAAGATCAGTTTCAGAAAATTGCTTAGGGTATTCCATTGTTTAGTTTAAAACAATATAAAACCAAAACCTCGTGTAATTAAAGCTAAAGATATGATGCTGTATCAGATTTATTTCAGAAACTAATTTACATTTTTAATTTTATGGTTTGAGTAGTGTAACTGAACTTGGCATTTGATCCAGGAGAACTTGGTTTATTTCACGTTTAGGTGTTTGATAGGATCATTATTCTCTTTTATAGTTATAGTATCATAAAACAGAATTAGCAAGTTATTATCAACTGAAAGAAATTTTAAGTACACTTTAAAATATCTATTTTCATTATTAAAAAAAATTACCTAATAATAATATTGTTTAATACAGATTAAAGTTATTAAGGTAAGGGTACGCGCAATAAGGTAATAAACAATATATTCCAATGACCATTACGAAAGGGGACAGACATTATATTCTTTGTGAATTCCACTCTGGTTCTCTCTCCATACTAGTTTCGATCACCTAATGGTCTCATCAGTGGAGCTGTAGCGAATCGAGAGCAAAATGCACAGAAAACAACTGTGTACTTAAAATCCCCATATCGTAAAATATCGGCAGGATATTACCGGCAGAAATTTGATGCCGGACTCTTATCTTCTTAAACAGAATAAACGAACATCTGAATATACCCCGGAGTGGTAGGAAATTATTAAAAATGAACAATTTCATGGTCATGTATTTGGAGAAGTTATTTTATTCTCCTTATGACCATATACTGTCTGTCTCCTTTCTTAATGGTCGAAATAAATTCACAAAATTTAAGAGGCATGAGGGGATCAATCGGTAAAAGTTGCTGAACCTTTTGAACGGGATGTGGATGTAACAATTTTTTTTTTATCATTTACAATAACTTTAAAAAGGGACGTTCTAAGCGACGGGTACTAGCACTTGGTTCTTTTTCAACTCTTTCCAAAATTTCCTCTCCTTTTCTAACTCTTTGAGTTGTTCAAATATGACCCCTACCTTCAAATTATTTCTCAAAGCTGCCCATTTCTTGGAGATGATGCTCAATATTGCCAAATGTATAGTGTTTAATTATGTAATGCTTCATATTTGGTTCCATTGGTTTTCCATGTATACGCTACATAATTTACACGGAAATTTGTGTCTTAAAAATAGAAAATTCAAGTTAATCTATATCATAGACATAGCATATAACCTGCTCGTCCGCAATGCCAGCTGTTCCTACGGTGCGAGAGAAAAGGAGATTGAAAACCACATTCTCTACTCTTTCTAATGGGCGTAGTATAGAATCAGACCTAAAGCTTTTTTTCTTCGCTTGGGGGTCACGTAGTTATATGCTGTCATAAAGATATCATTCATTTGTTACTATGGATATCCTGTTCTAGATCGGCCGGCAAATGGATCAAGACCTTTAATTTGAGCTTTTACAGGCCTCAATCGGACCTATTCAAATGATTTTATAGTCAAGTGATGTGCTTTTAACCGTCATATCGAATCTCTTATATACATATGCGTAAAATCAATTTTACCACTAACATTTGGGAAAAAAAACTTAAGATTTGAGGTATTGTAGACCTCTTTTACGTGAAACCAATTTTGGGCAGCAGGGGTTCACAAAAAATGCCTATATATATATATATATATATATATATATATATATATATATATATATATATATATATATATATATGTGTGTGTATAAATATTAGTATTATATTTATTTATTCAGATTATCAAAGCATTAACTTTAATGCATATTTCAATTTGTCAGTTTTAATATACAAAACATGTTAGCGAATAATGCACTTAAAAGCAATCACCGATGGTTAAATCAGTTAATTAAATAAATTATCCATTATTAGCCTAATCCTATTTCCGTGGTGAATTGAAAATTTTACTGTTAGGGTCAGTAAAGGCTAATCTAATTGCATCAAAAAATTTTAGGTTATAATAATACACCTGTTTAAAACACACGTCCTTTATCAAGGAAAATCGATTTTATCCGTAATTAATTTAAAATATATAGTAATAAGTAAACTATGTCGGTCCTATGTAAAATGGTAAAATAATTTAAAATTAATTTGTCGGTGAAAATAAAGTTATATAAATAAAAACATACGTTGACCACCAAATATAGAAATGATAGGTTTAATTCACGATTGATCGACGCGTCAGTAATCTAGACTCCTTCACCTGATAAGACTGGGGAACAAATTTCAACGTTTTCTTTGTTTCTTGAACATACTCAATTTTTTTGGATTCAACTACATCCAAGTAACTAAAAAATAACTATTAAAGATTTTAGTTGGCTTGCAAAAAAATCTGAATTAATTGTTACAAAATTTTAATTCATAGGCATATATAGTGAACATATAAAATACAGATAACAATATATTGTTGGTCTAACAAAAGAAATATATAGCACATTTTTATCGTTGAATCTAAATTTTAGGCACTCATTTTGCGCTTTTTAGCCTGTCTTTTAAAAGCAGCCTCTGGGTTATCTCTCGTAATAGTCCAGCAATAGTCGGCTAACATCTCCCAGTTCCATTTTTCCCTGATACCTTCTTTCCATGTTTGAAATATCCTGATGGAACCTCTCACCGTGCTCGTCACTTACAGCACCACAATTTTCCGGAAAGTAATCCAGATGAGAATCCAAGAAATAAATTTTCAAGAACTAGGTTTTGGTAACACGAAAGAAATTGGGCAACCAGGTGTTTATAGTTTTCTGCTTTTATGTTTTTCAAAAAATTTGTTGCCACTATTTTAAAGGCATTCCAAGCGTGTTTTTCCCTGCCTTCAAGTATGGAATCGAATCGAGCGTCTCCGAAAAATTTCCTAATTTGGAGACCCACCTCCCTTTTTAATTTTAGCGTCACTGATTCTAGGAAACTTTTCTTTTAAATAACTAAAAGCATGGCCTTCCTTGTTCCTAAACTTCACAAATTTTTCATAAGACCCAATTTTACATGAAGTGGGAGAACTAATTGCGCGTTGGTTACATTTTTCTTTCCTGGCTGAAAAGGCTCTGTCCGTGGCCAAATTTTTTTTCTGTATTGATCGTGCTCGACTGTCCCATTCGCAGAGGAAGCAACAGCATTTGGTATAATCTAACTGCATTTCAAGTAGAATCCCCACAACTTTTAAATCCGCACAAATTTTCCATTTATATATTTCATATTGTATGATCTCCAGTAACAATTTCAAATAGCTACAAGTTTCTTTCATGTAGACTGCATGGCCAAGTGGGACTGAAGGCCACTTGTTTCCATTATGGAGTAACACAGCTTTAAAATTTACTTTTATGGAATCAATGACAAGTCTCCAGTCTTTTGGATCATAGTCCAGATTTGAAGCTGTCATTAATCCCTTAATGGAAGTGCAACTATACTTTAATTATAATTAAAGGATTCCATAATTGCACTGATAATAGCAAATACTATTGGCAGTCAATGCAAGTGACACAGTGTTTTAACTTGCTTCTGGTGTATGAGTCTGGTGAAGGAATTGGGCGTCGCAGTGTTATGGTTTACATGGAGAAATTTCCCAATCCCCTATAAACAAACCATCAAATATTTGCCAATATTGAGCACTATATCCGATAAAGGGTGAGTTTTCAGAATTTAAAGGTAGATGTTGTATTTCAACTGTCGAAAAGAAGGGGAAATTTTGGAAAAGTTATAACTGTTTTTACAACATCCAATTAATACTGATAATTAAAAACCCATTAACGTAACGAGTGGTGGCATGTTAAAAAATTATTCTCATCTTATATGAAGGCAAGAACACGTGGACTGTACTACGTAAGTGTTTGGTTTTCAGATTTTATAATTTATTGCTCGAAAATTCAAATATCGATTTTAATCGATTATTTTTTAAATAATACAGATCTTGTTTAGTTTATTAAAATTTACAATATTTGCTGAGTTAGTAAAACAGTTCCAAAAAAAATTAAAATTAGTTACAGAAGGCAAGTTTAAGAACAATTTAAGATTGTTTCCATTTCACATCTGGTTAAACTAATGAAATAAATTAAACAAAATTTATTTAGTTAATTCTGTAATGGCTCTCTCTATTTCTCTTTCGTTTTAAATTAAATTTTGGTTCTCCATATAATAGAATCCAATGAAGTTATAAAACCATTTGAATAAATTAATTTGTTTTAAGTTATTTTCATCATTAATGGATAATCTACACTACCTATTAATTAAATTTGGCATAGGTCAATTTAAATATTATTGTTGAAATTCATTTTGAATTAAAGTTAAAAATAGAGTTCAGAAGGCTTATTGTCAAGTAAATAAAATTAATTTAATTAACTTTCATTATATCCGGGAACACTTCACATTTTTTAACCGACTTCTAAAAGAAGGAGGTTCTTAATTCGTCGACTATATATTTTTTTATGTATGCACAGAAAAAAGATTTTTTTTAAATAATGTTCTTTGATTTACATGACTTTATACGAAATCGTGTCAAGCATCATTACACTATTTCTATTATTTATTATAGTGTCGCTTCAAGTATATCGTATTAAAAAATCAAATTATAGTAGGCTTAGATTTTTGACATCTTGTTTGTCATTTACAGCCTTTTATTTCTTTCTATATGTATCATTTGTTTGATGACCAGTTCGATCAGATGACAATTTACTGGGATCATTTTATACGAAATTAAAAAGCAAAGTTCCCATCAAAAAAAAAATATAACGTAATATATGCAATTCCATGCCCAAACTGTCCTAAGAAATACATTGGCATGACGACACAGTATATTAAAAATAGAATTAATGGACACAAGTATACTAAAAACGCATCGGCATATTTACATAAACATGAGCAAACAACTAAACATGAATTCGATTTTAAAAACACCCACATTTTAAATACAAACAGAAATTACCACAAACTGATCATCAAAGCAATGATACATATAGAAAGAGACAAAAATACTGTAAATGATAAACAAAATGTCAAAAACCTAAGTCAAATTTACTATAATTTGATTTTTTATTACGACATACTTGAAGCGACACTATAATAAATATTAAAAATAGTGTAATGATGCTTGGCACGATTTTGTATAAACTGATGTCAATCAAAGAACGTTATAAAAAAAATTATCTTTTTTCCTATTTTTTGCTGTTATAAAAAATAATCTATCCATATCAGTTGCATAACAAGTTGTAATAACTGAATTTATTTTTAACACACGTACAAAGCTACTTTTAGGGTATGTACTAATTTTATAATTTTCACTGTTTTAGCCTTTGTATCGTTTTGTTTTAATTTTAAGACTGTTGTAAAATCTGTTTATTTTTATTAACTTTAAATATTAACTTAAAAATATAAATGTAATAGGTATGTAAAGCAATTACTATGATACATGTTTATAAAAAAAATTGTAAATTTGTAGATGAAAGATAAATATACCATAACTTTGAAGAAGCTCATTATGTAGAGCAAAATGTCAGAAAAATTGTCTTGTGATTTTCAAATGAAACAACCTATGCTGAAGAAAATATTACAGAAATATATATACAATCACTTAAAATCCCTGAGTGCTGGGTTGCCTTAAAAATGCATAGTGAATTTTAAAATAATAAGAAAAGTTATTTTTTTTTAACATAAGTGGAAGTGCACCCTTAACATAAATTGTTAGCGTTATAATTGTTGAACTGTGAATTTTTAACAGATACCTAAGACACTTTTAAAGCTTCTCTTAAAATCCCTGACTGCTGGGTGGCCTTAAAAATGCATAGTCAATTTTAAACTAACAAGAAAATTTCTTTTTTTAACATCAGTAGAAGTACATCCTTAAGATAAATTGTTAGCGTTATAATTGTTGAACTGTGAATTTTTAACAGATACCTAAGACACTTTCAAAGCTTCTCTTAAAATCTCTGAGTGCTGGGTGACCTTAAAAATGCATAGTGAATTTTAAAATAACAAGAAAATTACTTTTTTAACATCAGTGGAAGGACACCCTTAAGATAAATTGTTAGCGTTATAATTGTTGAACTGTGAATTTTTTACAGATACCTAAGACACTTTTAAAGCTTCTCTTAAAATCCCTGATTGCTGGGTGGCCTTAAAAATGCATAGTCAATTTTAAAATAACAAGAAAATTTCTTTTTTTAACATCAGTTGAAATACACCCTTAAGATAAATTGTTAGCGTTATAATTGTTGAGCTGTGAATTTTTAACAGATATTTAAGACACTTTCAAAGCTTCTCTTAAAATCTCTGAGTGCTGGGTGACCTTAAAAATGCATAGTAAATTTTAAAATAACAAGAAAATTACTTTTTTTAACATCAGTGGAAGGACACCCTTAAGATAAATTGTTAGCGTTATAATTGTTGAACTGTGAATTTTTAACAGATACCTAAGACACTTTTAAAGCTTCTCTTAAAATCTCAGTGCTAGGTGACCTTAAAAATGCATAGTGAATTTTAAAATAACAAGAAAATTACTTTTTTTAACATCAGTGGAAGGACACCCTTAAGATAAATTATTAGCGTTATAATTGTTGAACTGTGAATTTTTTACAGATACCTAAGACACTTTTAAAGCTTCTCTTAAAATCTCTGAGTGCTGGGTGACCTTAAAAATGCATAGTGAATTTTAAAATAACAAGAAAATTTCTTTTTTTAACATCAGTTGAAATACACCCTAAAGATAAATTGTTAGCGTTATAATTGTTGAACTGTGAATTTTTTACAGATACCCAAGACACTTTTAAAGCTTCTCTTAAAATCTCTGAGTGCTGGGTGACCTTAAAAATGCATAGTGAATTTTAAAATAACAAGAAAATTACTTTTTTAACATCAGTGGAAGGACACCCTTAAGATAAATTGTTAGCGTTATAATTGTTGAACTGTGAATTTTTTACAGATACCTAAGATACTTTTAAAGCTTCTCTTAAAATTCCTGACTGCTGGGTGGCCTTAAAAATGCATAGTCAATTTTAAAATAACAAGAAAATTTATTTTTTTAACATCAGTTGAAATACACCCTTAAGATAAATTGTTAGCGTTATAATATTTGAACTGTGAATTTTTTACAGATACCTAAGACACTTTTAAAGCTTCTCTTAAAATCTCTGAGTGCTGGGTGTCCTCAAAAATGCATAGTGAATTTTAAAATAACAAGAAAATTACTTTTTTTAACATCAGTGGAAGGCCACCCTTAAGATAAATTATTAGCGTTATAATTGTTGAACTGTGAATTTTTTACAGATACCTAAGACACTTTTAAAGCTTCTCTTAAAATCTCTGAGTGCTGGGTGACCTTAAAAATGCATAGTGAATTTTAAAATAACAAGAAAATTTCTTTTTTTAACTTCAGTGGATGTACACCCTTAAAATAAATTGTTAGCGTGATAATTGTTGAACTGTGAATTTTTAACAGATACCTAAGACACTTTTAAAGTTTCTCTTAAAATCTCTGAGTGCTGGGTGACCTTAAAAATGCATAGTGAATTTTAAAATAACAAGAAAATTACTTTTTTTAACATCAGTGGAAGGACACCCTTAAGATAAATTGTTAGCGTTATAATTGTTGAACTGTGAATTTTTTACAGATACCTAAGACACTTTCAAAGCTTCTCTTAAAATCTCTGAGTGCTGGGTGACCTTAAAAATGCATAGTGAATTTTAAAATAACAAGAAAATTACTTTTTTAACATCAGTGGAAGGACACCCTTAAGATAAATTGTTAGCGTTATAATTGTTGAACTGTGAATTTTTTACAGATTCCTAAGACACTTTTAAAGCTTCTCTTAAAATCCCTGATTGCTGGGTGGCCTTAAAAATGCATAGTCAATTTTAAAATAACAAGAAAATTTCTTTTTTTAACATCAGTTGAAATACACCCTTAAGATAAATTGTTAGCGTTATAAGTGTTGAGCTGTGAATTTTTAACAGATACTTAAGACACTTTCAAAGCTTCTCTTAAAATCTCTGAGTGCTGGGTGACCTTAAAAATGCATAGTAAATTTTAAAATAACAAGAAAATTACTTTTTTTAACATCAGTGGAAGGACACCCTTAAGATAAATTGTTAGCGTTATAATTGTTGAACTGTGAATTTTTAACAGATACCTAAGACACTTTTAAAGCTTCTCTTAAAATCTCAGTGCTAGGTGACCTTAAAAATGCATAGTGAATTTTAAAATAACAAGAAAATTACTTTTTTTAACATCAGTGGAAGGACACCCTTAAGATAAATTATTAGCGTTATAATTGTTGAACTGTGAATTTTTTACAGATACCTAAGACACTTTTAAAGCTTCTCTTAAAATCTCTGAGTGCTGGGTGACCTTAAAAATGCATAGTGAATTTTAAAATAACAAGAAAATTTCTTTTTTTAACATCAGTTGAAATACACCCTTAAGATAAATTGTTAGCGTTATAATTGTTGAACTGTGAATTTTTTACAGATACCCAAGACACTTTTAAAGCTTCTCTTAAAATCTCTGAGTGCTGGGTGACCTTAAAAATGCATAGTGAATTTTAAAATAACAAGAAAATTTCTTTTTTTAACATCAGTGGAAGTACATCCTTAATATAAATTGTTAGCGTTATAATTGTTGAACTGTGAATTTTTTGCAGATACCTAAGACATTTTTAAAGCTTCTCTTAAAATTCCTGAGTACTGAGTGATCTTAAAAATGCATAGTCAATTTTAAAATAACAAGAAAATTTCTTTTTTTAACATCAGTTGAAATACACCCTTAAGATAAATTGTTAGCGTTATAATAGTTGAACTGTGAATTTTTTACAGATACCTAAGACACTTTTAAAGCTTCTCTTAAAATCTCTGAGTGCTGGGTGTCCTCAAAAATGCATAGTGAATTTTAAAATAACAAGAAAATTACTTTTTTTAACATCAGTGGAAGGCCACCCTTAAGATAAATTGTTAGCGTTATAATTGTTGAACTGTGAATTTTTTACAGATACCTAAGACACTTTTAAAGCTTCTTTTAAAATCTCTGAGTGCTGGGTGACCTTAAAAATGCATAGTGAATTTTAAAATAACAAGAAAATTTCTTTTTTTAACTTCAGTGGATGTACACCCTTAAAATAAATTGTTAGCGTGATAATTGTTGAACTGTAAATTTTTAACAGATACCTAAGACACTTTTAAAGCTTCTCTTAAAATCTCTGAGTGCTGGGTGACCTTAAAAATGCATAGTGAATTTTAAAATAACAAGAAAATTACTTTTTTTAACATCAGTGGAAGGACACCCTTAAGATAAATTGTTAGCGTTATAATTGTTGAACTGTGAATTTTTTACAGATACCTAAGACACTTTTAAAGCTTCTCTTAAAATCTCTGAGTGCTGGGTGACCTTAAAAATGCATAGTGAATTTTAAAATAACAAGAAAATTTCTTTTTTTAACTTCAGTGGATGTACACCCTTAAAATAAATTGTTAGCGTGATAATTGTTGAACTGTGAATTTTTAACAGATACCTAAGACACTTTCAAAGCTTCTCTTAAAATCTCTGAGTGCTGGGTGACCTTAAAAATGCATAGTAAATTTTAAAATAACAAGAAAATTACTTTTTTTAACATCAGTGGAAGGCCACCCTTAAGATAAATTGTTAGCGTTATAATTGTTGAACTGTGAATTTTTTACAGATACCTAAGACACTTTTAAAGCTTCTCTTAAAATCTCTGAGTGCTGGGTGACCTTAAAAATGCATAGTGAATTTTAAAATAACAAGAAAATTTCTTTTTTTAACTTCAGTGGATGTACACCCTTAAAATAAATTGTTAGCGTGATAATTGTTGAACTGTGAATTTTTAACAGATACCTAAGACACTTTCAAAGCTTCTCTTAAAATCTCTGAGTGCTGGGTGACCTTAAAAATGCATAGTAAATTTTAAAATAACAAGAAAATTACTTTTTTTAACATCAGTGGAAGGACACCCTTAAGATAAATTGTTAGCGTTATAATTGTTGAACTGTGAATTTTTTACAGATACCTAAGACACTTTTAAAGCTTCTCTTAAAATCTCTGAGTGCTGGGTGACCTTAAAAATGCATAGTGAATTTTAAAATAACAAGAAAATTTCTTTTTTTAACATCAGTTCAAATACACCCTTAAGATAAATTGTTAGCGTTATAATTGTTGAACTGTGAATTTTTTACAGATACCTAAGACACTTTTAAAGCTTCTCTTAAAATCTCTGAGTGCTGGGTGACCTTAAAAATGCATAGTGAATTTTAAAATAACAAGAAAATTACTTTTTTAACATCAGTGGAAAGACACCCTTAAGATAAATTGTTAGCGTTATAATTGTTGAACTGTGAATTTTTTACAGATACCTAAGATACTTTTAAAGCTTCTCTTAAAATCCCTGACTGCTGGGTGGCTTTAAAAATGCATAGTCAATTTTAAAATAACAAGAAAATTTCTTTTTTTAACATCAGTGGAAGTACATCTTTAAGATAAATTGCTAGCGTTATAATTATTAAACTGTGAATTTTTTGCAGATACCTAAGACATTTTTAAAGCTTCTCTTAAAATTCCTGAGTACTGAGTGATCTTAAAAATGCATAGTCAATTTTAAAATAACAAGAAAATTTCTTTTTTTAACATCAGTTGAAATACACCCTTAAGATAAATTGTTAGCGTTATAATAGTTGAACTGTGAATTTTTTACAGATACCTAAGACACTTTTAAAGCTTCTCTTAAAATCTCTGAGTGCTCGGTGTCCTTAAAAATACATAGTGAATTTTAAAATAACAAGAAAATTACTTTTTTTAACATCAGTGGAAGGCCACCCTTAAGATAAATTATTAGCGTTATAATTGTTGAACTGTGAATTTTTTACAGATACCTAAGACACTTTTAAAGCTTCTCTTAAAATCTCTGAGTGCTGGGTGTCCTTAAAAATGCATAGTGAATTTTAAAATAACAAGAAAATTACTTTTTTTAACATCAGTGGAAGGCCACCCTTAAGATAAATTGTTAGCGTTATAATTGTTGAACTGTGAATTTTTTACAGATACCTAAGACACTTTTAAAGCTTCTCTTAAAATCTCTGAGTGCTGGGTGACCTTAAAAATGCATAGTGAATTTTAAAATAACAAGAAAATTTCTTTTTTTAACTTCAGTGGATGTACACCCTTAAAATAAATTGTTAGCGTGATAATTGTTGAACTGTGAATTTTTAACAGATACCTAAGACACTTTTAAAGTTTCTCTTAAAATCTCTGAGTGCTGGGTGACCTTAAAAATGCATAGTGAATTTTAAAATAACAAGAAAATTACTTTTTTTAACATCAGTGGAAGGACACCCTTAAGATAAATTGTTAGCGTTATAATTGTTGAACTGTGAATTTTTTGCAGATACCTAAGACACTTTTAAAGCTTCTCTTAAAAACCCTGAGTGCTGGGTTGCCTTGAAAATGCATAGTCAATTTTAAAATAACAAGAAAATTTCTTTTTTTAACTTCAGTGGATGCACACCCTTAAAATAAATTGTTAGCGTGATAATTGTTGAACTGTGAATTTTTAACAGATAACTAAGACTCTTTCAAAGCTTCTCTTAAAATCTCTGAGTGCTGGGTGACCTTAAAAATGCATAGTAAATTTTAAAATAACAAGAAAATTACTTTTTTTAACATCAGTGGAAGGACACCCTTAAGATAAATTGTTAGCGTTATAATTATTGAACTGTGAATTTTTAACAGATACCTAAGACACTTTTAAAGCTTCTCTTAAAATCTCAGTGCTAGGTGACCTTAAAAATGCATAGTGAATTTTAAAATAACAAGAAAATTAATTTTTTTAACATCAGTGGAAGGACACCCTTAAGATAAATTGTTAGCGTTATAATTGTTGAACTGTGAATTTTTTACAGATACCTAAGACACTTTTAAAGCTTCTCTTAAAATCCCTGAGTGCTGGGTGACCTTAAAAATGCATAGTGAATTTTAAAATAACAAGAAAATTTCTTTTTTTAACATCAGTTGAAATACACCCTTAAGATAAATTGTTAGCGTTATAATTGTTGAACTGTGAATTTTTTACAGATACCTAAGACACTTTTAAAGCTTCTCTTAAAATCTCTGAGTGCTGGGTGACCTTAAAAATGCATAGTGAATTTTAAAATAACAAGAAAATTACTTTTTTAACATCAGTGGAAGGACACCCTTAAGATAAATTGTTAGCGTTATAATTGTTGAACCATGAATTTTTTACAGATACCTAAGATACTTTTAAAGCTTCTCTTAAAATTCCTGACTGCTGGGTGGCCTTAAAAATGCATAGTCAATTTTAAAATAACAAGAAAATTTCTTTTTTTAACATCAGTGGAAGTACATCCTTAAGATAAATTGTTAGCGTTATAATTGTTGAACTGTGAATTTTTTACAGATACCGAAGACACTTTTAAAGCTTCTCTTAAAATCTCTGAGTGCTGGGTGTCCTCAAAAATGCATAGTGAATTTTAAAATAACAAGAAAATTACCTTTTTTAACATCAGTGGAAGGCCACCCTTAAGATAAATTGTTAGCGTTATAATTGTTGAACTGTGAATTTTTTACAGATACCTAAGACACTTTTAAAGCTTCTTTTAAAATCTCTGAGTGCTGGGTGACCTTAAAAATGCATAGTGAATTTTAAAATAACAAGAAAATTTCTTTTTTTAACTTCAGTGGATGTACACCCTTAAAATAAATTTTTAGCGTGATAATTGTTGAACTGTGAATTTTTAACAGATACCTAAGACACTTTTAAAGCTTCTCTTAAAATCTCTGAGTGCTGGGTGACCTTAAAAATGCATAGTGAATTTTAAAATAACAAGAAAATTATTTTTTTTAACATCAGTGGAAGGACACCCTTAAGATAAATTGTTAGCGTTATAATTGTTGAACTGTGAATTTTTTACAGATACCTAAGACACTTTTAAAGCTTCTCTTAAAATCTCTGAGTGCTGGGTGTCCTTAAAAATGCATAGTGAATTTTAAAATAACAAGAAAATTTCTTTTTTTAACTTCAGTGGATGTACACCCTTAAAATAAATTTTTAGCGTGATAATTGTTGAACTGTGAATTTTTAACAGATAACTAAGACACTTTTAAAGCTTCTCTTAAAATCTCTGAGTGCTGGGTGACCTTAAAAATGCATAGTGAATTTTAAAATAACAAGAAAATTTCTTTTTTTAACTTCAGTGGATGTACACCCTTAAAATAAATTGTTAGCGTGATAATTGTTGAACTGTGAATTTTTAACAGATACCTAAGACACTTTCAAAGCTTCTCTTAAAATCTCTGAGTGCTGGGTGACCTTAAAAATGCATAGTAAATTTTAAAATAACAAGAAAATTACTTTTTTTAACATCAGTGGAAGGACACCCTTAAGATAAATTGTTAGCGTTATAATTGTTGAACTGTGAATTTTTAACAGATACCTAAGACACTTTTAAAGCTTCTCTTAAAATCTCAGTGCTAGGTGACCTTAAAAATGCATAGTGAATTTTAAAATAACAAGAAAATTACTTTTTTTAACATCAGTGGAAGGACACCCTTAAGATAAATTGTTAGCGTTATAATTGTTGAACTGTGAATTTTTTACAGATACCTAAGACACTTTTAAAGCTTCTCTTAAAATCTCTGAGTGCTGGGTGACCTTAAATATGCATAGTGAATTTTAAAATAACAAGAAAATTAGTTTTTTAACATCAGTGGAAGGACACCCTTAAGATAAATTATTAGCGTTATAATTGTTGAACTGTGAATTTTTTACAGATACCTAAGATACTTTTAAAGCTTCTCTTAAAATCCCTGACTGCTGGGTGGCCTTAAAAATGCATAGTCAATTTTAAAATAACAAGAAAATTTCTTTTTTTAACATCAGTGGAAGTACATCCTTAAGATAAATTGTTAGCGTTATAATTGTTGAACTGTGAATTTTTTGCAGATACCTAAGACATTTTTAAAGCTTCTCTTAAAATTCCTGAGTACTGAGTGATCTTAAAAATGCATAGTCAATTTTAAAATAACAAGAAAATTTCTTTTTTTAACATCAGTTGAAATACACCCTTAAGATAAATTGTTAGCGTTATAATAGTTGAACTGTGAATTTTTTACAGATACCTAAGACACTTTTAAAGCTTCTCTTAAAATCTCTGAGTGCTGGGTATCCTTAAAAATGCATAGTGAATTTTAAAATAACAAGAAAATTTCTTTTTTTAACTTCAGTGGATGTACACCCTTAAAATAAATTTTTAGCGTGATAATTGTTGAACTGTGAATTTTTAACAGATACCTAAGACACTTTTAAAGCTTCTCTTAAAATCTCTGAGTGCTGGGTGACCTTAAAAATGCATAGTGAATTTTAAAATAACAAGAAAATTACTTTTTTTAACATCAGTGGAAGGACACCCTTAAGATAAATTGTTAGCGTTATAATTATTGAACTGTGAATTTTTAACAGATATCTAAGACACTTTTAAAGCTTCTCTTAAAATCTCAGTGCTAGGTGACCTTAAAAATGCATAGTGAATTTTAAAATAACAAGAAAATTACTTTTTTTAACATCAGTGGAAGGACACCCTTAAGATAAATTGTTAGCGTTATAATTGTTGAACTGTGAATTTTTTACAGATACCTAAGACACTTTTAAAGCTTCTCTTAAAATCTGTGAGTGCTGGGTGACCTTAAAAATGCATAGTGAATTTTAAAATAACAAGAAAATTTCTTTTTTTAACTTCAGTGGATGTACACCCTTAAAATAAATTGTTAGCGTGATAATTGTTGAACTGTGAATTTTTAACAGATACCTAAGACACTTTCAAAGCTTCTCTTAAAATCTCTGAGTGCTGGGTGACCTTAAAAATGCATAGTAAATTTTAAAATAACAAGAAAATTACTTTTTTTAACATCAGTGGAAGGACACCCTTAAGATAAATTGTTAGCGTTATAATTGTTGAACTGTGAATTTTTAACAGATACCTAAGACACTTTTAAAGCTTCTCTTAAAATCTCAGTGCTAGGTGACCTTAAAAATGCATAGTGAATTTTAAAATAACAAGAAAATTACTTTTTTTAACATCAGTGGAAGGACACCCTTAAGATAAATTGTTAGCGTTATAATTGTTGAACTGTGAATTTTTTACAGATACCTAAGACACTTTTAAAGCTTCTCTTAAAATCTCTGAGTGCTGGGTGACCTTAAATATGCATAGTGAATTTTAAAATAACAAGAAAATTAGTTTTTTAACATCAGTGGAAGGACACCCTTAAGATAAATTATTAGCGTTATAATTGTTGAACTGTGAATTTTTTACAGATACCTAAGATACTTTTAAAGCTTCTCTTAAAATCCCTGACTGCTGGGTGGCCTTAAAAATGCATAGTCAATTTTAAAATAACAAGAAAATTTCTTTTTTTAACATCAGTGGAAGTACATCCTTAAGATAAATTGTTAGCGTTATAATTGTTGAACTGTGAATTTTTTGCAGATACCTAAGACATTTTTAAAGCTTCTCTTAAAATTCCTGAGTACTGAGTGATCTTAAAAATGCATAGTCAATTTTAAAA
Source organism: Diaprepes abbreviatus (assembly GCA_034092305.1). NCBI lineage: Eukaryota > Metazoa > Arthropoda > Insecta > Coleoptera > Curculionidae > Diaprepes > Diaprepes abbreviatus. The sequence continues at coordinate 1,723,553 of JASJET010000217.1, forward strand.
TAACAAGAAAATTTCTTTTTTTAACATCAGTTGAAATACACCCTTAAGATAAATTGTTAGCGTTATAATAGTTGAACTGTGAATTTTTTACAGATACCTAAGACACTTTTAAAGCTTCTCTTAAAATCTCTGAGTGCTGGGTATCCTTAAAAATGCATAGTGAATTTTAAAATAACAAGAAAATTTCTTTTTTTAACTTCAGTGGATGTACACCCTTAAAATAAATTTTTAGCGTGATAATTGTTGAACTGTGAATTTTTAACAGATACCTAAGACACTTTTAAAGCTTCTCTTAAAATCTCTGAGTGCTGGGTGACCTTAAAAATGCATAGTGAATTTTAAAATAACAAGAAAATTACTTTTTTTAACATCAGTGGAAGGACACCCTTAAGATAAATTGTTAGCGTTATAATTATTGAACTGTGAATTTTTAACAGATATCTAAGACACTTTTAAAGCTTCTCTTAAAATCTCAGTGCTAGGTGACCTTAAAAATGCATAGTGAATTTTAAAATAACAAGAAAATTACTTTTTTTAACATCAGTGGAAGGACACCCTTAAGATAAATTGTTAGCGTTATAATTGTTGAACTGTGAATTTTTTACAGATACCTAAGACACTTTTAAAGCTTCTCTTAAAATCTGTGAGTGCTGGGTGACCTTAAAAATGCATAGTGAATTTTAAAATAACAAGAAAATTTCTTTTTTTTAACTTCAGTGGATGTACACCCTTAAAATAAATTGTTAGCGTGATAATTGTTGAACTGTGAATTTTTAACAGATACCTAAGACACTTTCAAAGCTTCTCTTAAAATCTCTGAGTGCTGGGTGACCTTAAAAATGCATAGTAAATTTTAAAATAACAAGAAAATTACTTTTTTTAACATCAGTGGAAGGACACCCTTAAGATAAATTGTTAGCGTTATAATTGTTGAACTGTGAATTTTTAACAGATACCTAAGACACTTTTAAAGCTTCTCTTAAAATCTCAGTGCTAGGTGACCTTAAAAATGCATAGTGAATTTTAAAATAACAAGAAAATTACTTTTTTTAACATCAGTGGAAGGACACCCTTAAGATAAATTGTTAGCGTTATAATTGTTGAACTGTGAATTTTTTACAGATACCTAAGACACTTTTAAAGCTTCTCTTAAAATCTCTGAGTGCTGGGTGACCTTAAAAATGCATAGTGAATTTTAAAATAACAAGAAAATTACTTTTTTTAACATCAGTGGAAGGACACCCTGAAGATAAATTGTTAGCGTTATAATTAATGAACTGTGAATTTTTTACAGATACCTAAGACACTTTTAAAGCTTCTCTTAAAATCTGTGAGTGCTGGGTGACCTTAAAAATGCATAGTGAATTTTAAAATAACAAGAAAATTTCTTTTTTTTAACTTCAGTGGATGTACACCCTTAAAATAAATTGTTAGCGTGATAATTGTTGAACTGTGAATTTTTAACAGATACCTAAGACACTTTTAAAGCTTCTCTTAAAATTTCTGAGTGCTGGGTGACCTTAAAAAAGCATAGTGAATTTTAAAATAACAAGAAAATTACTTTTTTTAACATCAGTGGAAGGACACCCTTAAGATAAATTGTTAGCGTTATAATTGTTGAACTGTGAATTTTTTACAGATACCTAAGACACTTTTAAAGCTTCTCTTAAAATCCCTGACTGCTGGGTGGCCTTAAAAATGCATAGTGAATTTTTAAATTAACGAGAAAATTTCTTTTTTTAACGTCAGTGGAAATACACCCCTAAAATAAATTGTTAGCGTTATAATTGTTGAACTGAGAATTTTTTACAGATACCCTAGACACTTTTAAAGCTTCTCTTAAAATCCCTGAGTGCTGGGCTGCCTTAAAAATGCATAGTGAATTTTAAAATAACAAGAAAAGTTCTTCATTTAACATCAGTAGGAGTACACCCTTAAGATAAATTGTAAGCGTTATAATTGTTGAACTGTGAATTTTTTGCAGATACCTAAGACACTTTTAAAGCTTCTCTTAAAATCCCTGAGTGCTAGGTTGCCTCAAAAATGCATAGTGAATTTTAAAATAACAAGAAAAGTTCTTTTTTTAATTTCAGTGGAAGTACACCCTTAAGATAAATTGTTAGAGTTATAATTGTTGAACTGTGAATTTTTAACAGATACCTAAGACACTTTTAAAGCTTCTCTTAAAATCCATGAGTGCTAGGTTGCCTCAAAAATGCATAGTGAATTTTAAAATAACAAGAAAAGTTCTTTTTTTAATTTCAGTGGAAGTACACCCTTAAGATAAATTGTTAGAGTTATAATTGTTGAACTGTGAATTTTTTACAGATACCTAAGATACTTTTAAAGCTTCTCTTAAAATCCCTGACTGCTGGGTGGCCTTAAAAATGCATAGTCAATTTTAAAATAACAAGAAAATTTCTTTTTTTAACATCAGTGGAAGTACATCCTTAAGATAAATTGTTAGCGTTATAATTGTTGAACTGTGAATTTTTTGCAGATACCTAAGACATTTTTAAAGCTTCTCTTAAAATTCCTGAGTACTGAGTGATCTTAAAAATGCATAGTCAATTTTAAAATAACAAGAAAATTTCTTTTTTTAACATCAGTTGAAATACACCCTTAAGATAAATTGTTAGCGTTATAATAGTTGAACTGTGAATTTTTTACAGATACCTAAGACACTTTTAAAGCTTCTCTTAAAATCTCTGAGTGCTGGGTATCCTTAAAAATGCATAGTGAATTTTAAAATAACAAGAAAATTTCTTTTTTTAACTTCAGTGGATGTACACCTTTAAAATAAATTTTTAGCGTGATAATTGTTGAACTGTGAATTTTTAACAGATACCTAAGACACTTTTAAAGCTTCTCTTAAAATCTCTGAGTGCTGGGTGACCTTAAAAATGCATAGTGAATTTTAAAATAACAAGAAAATTACTTTTTTTAACATCAGTGGAAGGACACCCTTAAGATAAATTGTTAGCGTTATAATTATTGAACTGTGAATTTTTAACAGATATCTAAGACACTTTTAAAGCTTCTCTTAAAATCTCAGTGCTAGGTGACCTTAAAAATGCATAGTGAATTTTAAAATAACAAGAAAATTACTTTTTTTAACATCAGTGGAAGGACACCCTTAAGATAAATTGTTAGCGTTATAATTGTTGAACTGTGAATTTTTTACAGATACCTAAGACACTTTTAAAGCTTCTCTTAAAATCTGTGAGTGCTGGGTGACCTTAAAAATGCATAGTGAATTTTAAAATAACAAGAAAATTTCTTTTTTTTAACTTCAGTGGATGTACACCCTTAAAATAAATTGTTAGCGTGATAATTGTTGAACTGTGAATTTTTAACAGATACCTAAGACACTTTCAAAGCTTCTCTTAAAATCTCTGAGTGCTGGGTGACCTTAAAAATGCATAGTAAATTTTAAAATAACAAGAAAATTACTTTTTTTAACATCAGTGGAAGGACACCCTTAAGATAAATTGTTAGCGTTATAATTGTTGAACTGTGAATTTTTAACAGATACCTAAGACACTTTTAAAGCTTCTCTTAAAATCTCAGTGCTAGGTGACCTTAAAAATGCATAGTGAATTTTAAAATAACAAGAAAATTACTTTTTTTAACATCAGTGGAAGGACACCCTTAAGATAAATTGTTAGCGTTATAATTGTTGAACTGTGAATTTTTTACAGATACCTAAGACACTTTTAAAGCTTCTCTTAAAATCTCTGAGTGCTGGGTGACCTTAAAAATGCATAGTGAATTTTAAAATAACAAGAAAATTACTTTTTTTAACATCAGTGGAAGGACACCCTGAAGATAAATTGTTAGCGTTATAATTAATGAACTGTGAATTTTTTACAGATACCTAAGACACTTTTAAAGCTTCTCTTAAAATCTGTGAGTGCTGGGTGACCTTAAAAATGCATAGTGAATTTTAAAATAACAAGAAAATTTCTTTTTTTTAACTTCAGTGGATGTACACCCTTAAAATAAATTGTTAGCGTGATAATTGTTGAACTGTGAATTTTTAACAGATACCTAAGACACTTTTAAAGCTTCTCTTAAAATTTCTGAGTGCTGGGTGACCTTAAAAAAGCATAGTGAATTTTAAAATAACAAGAAAATTACTTTTTTTAACATCAGTGGAAGGACACCCTTAAGATAAATTGTTAGCGTTATAATTGTTGAACTGTGAATTTTTTACAGATACCTAAGACACTTTTAAAGCTTCTCTTAAAATCCCTGACTGCTGGGTGGCCTTAAAAATGCATAGTGAATTTTTAAATTAACGAGAAAATTTCTTTTTTTAACGTCAGTGGAAATACACCCCTAAAATAAATTGTTAGCGTTATAATTGTTGAACTGAGAATTTTTTACAGATACCTTAGACACTTTTAAAGCTTCTCTTAAAATCCCTGAGTGCTGGGCTGCCTTAAAAATGCATAGTGAATTTTAAAATAACAAGAAAAGTTCTTCATTTAACATCAGTAGGAGTACACCCTTAAGATAAATTGTAAGCGTTATAATTGTTGAACTGTGAATTTTTTGCAGATACCTAAGACACTTTTAAAGCTTCTCTTAAAATCCCTGAGTGCTAGGTTGCCTCAAAAATGCATAGTGAATTTTAAAATAACAAGAAAAGTTCTTTTTTTAATTTCAGTGGAAGTACACCCTTAAGATAAATTGTTAGAGTTATAATTGTTGAACTGTGAATTTTTAACAGATACCTAAGACACTTTTAAAGCTTCTCTTAAAATCCATGAGTGCTAGGTTGCCTCAAAAATGCATAGTGAATTTTAAAATAACAAGAAAAGTTCTTTTTTTAATTTCAGTGGAAGTACACCCTTAAGATAAATTGTTAGAGTTATAATTGTTGAACTGTGAATTTTTAACAGATACCTAAGACACTTTTAAAGCTTCTCTTAAAATTCCTGACTGCTTGGTGGCCTTAAAAATGCATAGTCAATTTTAAAATAACAAGAAAATTTCTTTTTTTAACATCAGTGGAAGTACACCCTTAAGATAAATTGTTAGCGTTATAATTGTTGAACTGTGAATTTTTTGCAGATACCTGAGACATTTTTAAAGCTTCGCTTGAAATTCCTGAGTGCTGAGTGATCTTAAAAATGCATAGTCAATTTTAAAATAACAAGAAAATTTCTTTTTTTAACATCAGTGGAAATACACCCTTAAGATAAATTGTTAGCGTGATAATTGTTGAACTGTGAATTTTTAACAGATACCTAAGACACTTTTAAAGCTTCTCTTAAAATCTCAGTGCTAGGTGACCTTAAAAATGCATAGTGAATTTTAAAATAACAAGAAAATTACTTTTTTTAACATCAGTGGAAGGACACCCTTAAGATAAATTGTTAGCGTTATAATTGTTGAACTGTGAATTTTTTACAGATACCTAAGACACTTTTAAAGCTTCTCTTAAAATCTGTGAGTGCTGGGTGACCTTAAAAATGCATAGTGAATTTTAAAATAACAAGAAAATTACTTTTTTTAACATCAGTGGAAGGACACCCTTAAGATAAATTGTTAGCGTTATAATTGTTGAACTGTGAATTTTTTACAGATACCTAAGACACTTTTAAAGCTTCTCTTAAAATCTGTGAGTGCTGGGTGACCTTAAAAATGCATAGTGAATTTTAAAATAACAAGAAAATTTCTTTTTTTTAACTTCAGTGGATGTACACCCTTAAAATAAATTGTTAGCGTGATAATTGTTGAACTGTGAATTTTTAACAGATACCTAAGACACTTTCAAAGCTTCTCTTAAAATCTCTGAGTGCTGGGTGACCTTAAAAATGCATAGTAAATTTTAAAATAACAAGAAAATTACTTTTTTTAACATCAGTGGAAGGACACCCTTAAGATAAATTGTTAGCGTTATAATTGTTGAACTGTGAATTTTTAACAGATACCTAAGACACTTTTAAAGCTTCTCTTAAAATCTCAGTGCTAGGTGACCTTAAAAATGCATAGTGAATTTTAAAATAACAAGAAAATTACTTTTTTTAACATCAGTGGAAGGACACCCTTAAGATAAATTGTTAGCGTTATAATTGTTGAACTGTGAATTTTTTACAGATACCTAAGACACTTTTAAAGCTTCTCTTAAAATCTCTGAGTGCTGGGTGACCTTAAAAATGCATAGTGAATTTTAAAATATCAAGAAAATTACTTTTTTTAACATCAGTGGAAGGACACCCTGAAGATAAATTGTTAGCGTTATAATTAATGAACTGTGAATTTTTTACAGATACCTAAGACACTTTTAAAGCTTCTCTTAAAATCTGTGAGTGCTGGGTGACCTTAAAAATGCATAGTGAATTTTAAAATAACAAGAAAATTTCTTTTTTTTAACTTCAGTGGATGTACACCCTTAAAATAAATTTTTAGCGTGATAATTGTTGAACTGTGAATTTTCAACAGATAACTAAGACACTTTTAAAGCTTCTCTTAAAATCTCTGAGTGCTGGGTGACCTTAAAAATGCATAGTGAATTTTAAAATAACAAGAAAATTTCTTTTTTTAACTTCAGTGGATGTACACCCTTAAAATAAATTGTTAGCGTGATAATTGTTGAACTGTGAATTTTTAACAGATACCTAAGACACTTTCAAAGCTTCTCTTAAAATCTCTGAGTGCTGGGTGACCTTAAAAATGCATAGTAAATTTTAAAATAACAAGAAAATTACTTTTTTTAACATCAGTGGAAGGACACCCTTAAGATAAATTGTTAGCGTTATAATTGTTGAACTGTGAATTTTTAACAGATACCTAAGACACTTTTAAAGCTTCTCTTAAAATCTCAGTGCTAGGTGACCTTAAAAATGCATAGTGAATTTTAAAATAACAAGAAAATTACTTTTTTTAACATCAGTGGAAGGACACCCTTAAGATAAATTGTTAGCGTTATAATTGTTGAACTGTGAATTTTTTACAGATACCTAAGACACTTTTAAAGCTTCTCTTAAAATCTCTGAGTGCTGGGTGACCTTAAATATGCATAGTGAATTTTAAAATAACAAGAAAATTAGTTTTTTAACATCAGTGGAAGGACACCCTTAAGATAAATTATTAGCGTTATAATTGTTGAACTGTGAATTTTTTACAGATACCTAAGATACTTTTAAAGCTTCTCTTAAAATCCCTGACTGCTGGGTGGCCTTAAAAATGCATAGTCAATTTTAAAATAACAAGAAAATTTCTTTTTTTAACATCAGTGGAAGTACATCCTTAAGATAAATTGTTAGCGTTATAATTGTTGAACTGTGAATTTTTTGCAGATACCTAAGACATTTTTAAAGCTTCTCTTAAAATTCCTGAGTACTGAGTGATCTTAAAAATGCATAGTCAATTTTAAAATAACAAGAAAATTTCTTTTTTTAACATCAGTTGAAATACACCCTTAAGATAAATTGTTAGCGTTATAATAGTTGAACTGTGAATTTTTTACAGATACCTAAGACACTTTTAAAGCTTCTCTTAAAATCTCTGAGTGCTGGGTATCCTTAAAAATGCATAGTGAATTTTAAAATAACAAGAAAATTTCTTTTTTTAACTTCAGTGGATGTACACCCTTAAAATAAATTTTTAGCGTGATAATTGTTGATCTATGAATTTTTTACAGATACCTAAAACTCTTTCAAAGCTTCTCTTAAAATCTCAGTGCTAGGTGACCTTAAAAATGCATAGTGAATTTTAAAATAACAAGAAAATTACTTTTTTTAACATCAGTGGAAGGACACCCTTAAGATAAATTGTTAGCGTTATAATTGTTGAACTGTGAATTTTTTACAGATACCTAAGACACTTTTAAAGCTTCTCTTAAAATCTCTGAGTGCTGGGTGACCTTAAAAATGCATAGTGAATTTTAAAATAACAAGAAAATTTCTTTTTTTAACTTCAGTGGATGTACACCCTTAAAATAAATTGTTAGCGTGATAATTGTTGAACTGTGAATTTTTAACAGATACCTAAGACACTTTTAAAGTTTCTCTTAAAATCTCTGAGTGCTGGGTGACCTTAAAAATGCATAGTGAATTTTAAAATAACAAGAAAATTACTTTTTTTAACATCAGTGGAAGGACACCCTTAAGATAAATTGTTAGCGTTATAATTGTTGAACTGTGAATTTTTTGCAGATACCTAAGACACTTTTAAAGCTTCTCTTAAAAACCCTGAGTGCTGGGTTGCCTTGAAAATGCATAGTCAATTTTAAAATAACAAGAAAATTTCTTTTTTTAACTTCAGTGGATGCACACCCTTAAAATAAATTGTTAGCGTGATAATTGTTGAACTGTGAATTTTTAACAGATAACTAAGACTCTTTCAAAGCTTCTCTTAAAATCTCTGAGTGCTGGGTGACCTTAAAAATGCATAGTAAATTTTAAAATAACAAGAAAATTACTTTTTTTAACATCAGTGGAAGGACACCCTTAAGATAAATTGTTAGCGTTATAATTATTGAACTGTGAATTTTTAACAGATACCTAAGACACTTTTAAAGCTTCTCTTAAAATCTCAGTGCTAGGTGACCTTAAAAATGCATAGTGAATTTTAAAATAACAAGAAAATTAATTTTTTTAACATCAGTGGAAGGACACCCTTAAGATAAATTGTTAGCGTTATAATTGTTGAACTGTGAATTTTTTACAGATACCTAAGACACTTTTAAAGCTTCTCTTAAAATCCCTGAGTGCTGGGTGACCTTAAAAATGCATAGTGAATTTTAAAATAACAAGAAAATTTCTTTTTTTAACATCAGTTGAAATACACCCTTAAGATAAATTGTTAGCGTTATAATTGTTGAACTGTGAATTTTTTACAGATACCTAAGACACTTTTAAAGCTTCTCTTAAAATCTCTGAGTGCTGGGTGACCTTAAAAATGCATAGTGAATTTTAAAATAACAAGAAAATTACTTTTTTAACATCAGTGGAAGGACACCCTTAAGATAAATTGTTAGCGTTATAATTGTTGAACCATGAATTTTTTACAGATACCTAAGATACTTTTAAAGCTTCTCTTAAAATTCCTGACTGCTGGGTGGCCTTAAAAATGCATAGTCAATTTTAAAATAACAAGAAAATTTCTTTTTTTAACATCAGTGGAAGTACATCCTTAAGATAAATTGTTAGCGTTATAATTGTTGAACTGTGAATTTTTTACAGATACCGAAGACACTTTTAAAGCTTCTCTTAAAATCTCTGAGTGCTGGGTGTCCTCAAAAATGCATAGTGAATTTTAAAATAACAAGAAAATTACCTTTTTTAACATCAGTGGAAGGCCACCCTTAAGATAAATTGTTAGCGTTATAATTGTTGAACTGTGAATTTTTTACAGATACCTAAGACACTTTTAAAGCTTCTTTTAAAATCTCTGAGTGCTGGGTGACCTTAAAAATGCATAGTGAATTTTAAAATAACAAGAAAATTTCTTTTTTTAACTTCAGTGGATGTACACCCTTAAAATAAATTTTTAGCGTGATAATTGTTGAACTGTGAATTTTTAACAGATACCTAAGACACTTTTAAAGCTTCTCTTAAAATCTCTGAGTGCTGGGTGACCTTAAAAATGCATAGTGAATTTTAAAATAACAAGAAAATTATTTTTTTTAACATCAGTGGAAGGACACCCTTAAGATAAATTGTTAGCGTTATAATTGTTGAACTGTGAATTTTTTACAGATACCTAAGACACTTTTAAAGCTTCTCTTAAAATCTCTGAGTGCTGGGTGTCCTTAAAAATGCATAGTGAATTTTAAAATAACAAGAAAATTTCTTTTTTTAACTTCAGTGGATGTACACCCTTAAAATAAATTTTTAGCGTGATAATTGTTGAACTGTGAATTTTTAACAGATAACTAAGACACTTTTAAAGCTTCTCTTAAAATCTCTGAGTGCTGGGTGACCTTAAAAATGCATAGTGAATTTTAAAATAACAAGAAAATTTCTTTTTTTAACTTCAGTGGATGTACACCCTTAAAATAAATTGTTAGCGTGATAATTGTTGAACTGTGAATTTTTAACAGATACCTAAGACACTTTCAAAGCTTCTCTTAAAATCTCTGAGTGCTGGGTGACCTTAAAAATGCATAGTAAATTTTAAAATAACAAGAAAATTACTTTTTTTAACATCAGTGGAAGGACACCCTTAAGATAAATTGTTAGCGTTATAATTGTTGAACTGTGAATTTTTAACAGATACCTAAGACACTTTTAAAGCTTCTCTTAAAATCTCAGTGCTAGGTGACCTTAAAAATGCATAGTGAATTTTAAAATAACAAGAAAATTACTTTTTTTAACATCAGTGGAAGGACACCCTTAAGATAAATTGTTAGCGTTATAATTGTTGAACTGTGAATTTTTTACAGATACCTAAGACACTTTTAAAGCTTCTCTTAAAATCTCTGAGTGCTGGGTGACCTTAAATATGCATAGTGAATTTTAAAATAACAAGAAAATTAGTTTTTTAACATCAGTGGAAGGACACCCTTAAGATAAATTATTAGCGTTATAATTGTTGAACTGTGAATTTTTTACAGATACCTAAGATACTTTTAAAGCTTCTCTTAAAATCCCTGACTGCTGGGTGGCCTTAAAAATGCATAGTCAATTTTAAAATAACAAGAAAATTTCTTTTTTTAACATCAGTGGAAGTACATCCTTAAGATAAATTGTTAGCGTTATAATTGTTGAACTGTGAATTTTTTGCAGATACCTAAGACATTTTTAAAGCTTCTCTTAAAATTCCTGAGTACTGAGTGATCTTAAAAATGCATAGTCAATTTTAAAATAACAAGAAAATTTCTTTTTTTAACATCAGTTGAAATACACCCTTAAGATAAATTGTTAGCGTTATAATAGTTGAACTGTGAATTTTTTACAGATACCTAAGACACTTTTAAAGCTTCTCTTAAAATCTCTGAGTGCTGGGTATCCTTAAAAATGCATAGTGAATTTTAAAATAACAAGAAAATTTCTTTTTTTAACTTCAGTGGATGTACACCCTTAAAATAAATTTTTAGCGTGATAATTGTTGAACTGTGAATTTTTAACAGATACCTAAGACACTTTTAAAGCTTCTCTTAAAATCTCTGAGTGCTGGGTGACCTTAAAAATGCATAGTGAATTTTAAAATAACAAGAAAATTACTTTTTTTAACATCAGTGGAAGGACACCCTTAAGATAAATTGTTAGCGTTATAATTATTGAACTGTGAATTTTTAACAGATATCTAAGACACTTTTAAAGCTTCTCTTAAAATCTCAGTGCTAGGTGACCTTAAAAATGCATAGTGAATTTTAAAATAACAAGAAAATTACTTTTTTTAACATCAGTGGAAGGACACCCTTAAGATAAATTGTTAGCGTTATAATTGTTGAACTGTGAATTTTTTACAGATACCTAAGACACTTTTAAAGCTTCTCTTAAAATCTGTGAGTGCTGGGTGACCTTAAAAATGCATAGTGAATTTTAAAATAACAAGAAAATTTCTTTTTTTAACTTCAGTGGATGTACACCCTTAAAATAAATTGTTAGCGTGATAATTGTTGAACTGTGAATTTTTAACAGATACCTAAGACACTTTCAAAGCTTCTCTTAAAATCTCTGAGTGCTGGGTGACCTTAAAAATGCATAGTAAATTTTAAAATAACAAGAAAATTACTTTTTTTAACATCAGTGGAAGGACACCCTTAAGATAAATTGTTAGCGTTATAATTGTTGAACTGTGAATTTTTAACAGATACCTAAGACACTTTTAAAGCTTCTCTTAAAATCTCAGTGCTAGGTGACCTTAAAAATGCATAGTGAATTTTAAAATAACAAGAAAATTACTTTTTTTAACATCAGTGGAAGGACACCCTTAAGATAAATTGTTAGCGTTATAATTGTTGAACTGTGAATTTTTTACAGATACCTAAGACACTTTTAAAGCTTCTCTTAAAATCTCTGAGTGCTGGGTGACCTTAAATATGCATAGTGAATTTTAAAATAACAAGAAAATTAGTTTTTTAACATCAGTGGAAGGACACCCTTAAGATAAATTATTAGCGTTATAATTGTTGAACTGTGAATTTTTTACAGATACCTAAGATACTTTTAAAGCTTCTCTTAAAATCCCTGACTGCTGGGTGGCCTTAAAAATGCATAGTCAATTTTAAAATAACAAGAAAATTTCTTTTTTTAACATCAGTGGAAGTACATCCTTAAGATAAATTGTTAGCGTTATAATTGTTGAACTGTGAATTTTTTGCAGATACCTAAGACATTTTTAAAGCTTCTCTTAAAATTCCTGAGTACTGAGTGATCTTAAAAATGCATAGTCAATTTTAAAATAACAAGAAAATTTCTTTTTTTAACATCAGTTGAAATACACCCTTAAGATAAATTGTTAGCGTTATAATAGTTGAACTGTGAATTTTTTACAGATACCTAAGACACTTTTAAAGCTTCTCTTAAAATCTCTGAGTGCTGGGTATCCTTAAAAATGCATAGTGAATTTTAAAATAACAAGAAAATTTCTTTTTTTAACTTCAGTGGATGTACACCCTTAAAATAAATTTTTAGCGTGATAATTGTTGAACTGTGAATTTTTAACAGATACCTAAGACACTTTTAAAGCTTCTCTTAAAATCTCTGAGTGCTGGGTGACCTTAAAAATGCATAGTGAATTTTAAAATAACAAGAAAATTACTTTTTTTAACATCAGTGGAAGGACACCCTTAAGATAAATTGTTAGCGTTATAATTATTGAACTGTGAATTTTTAACAGATATCTAAGACACTTTTAAAGCTTCTCTTAAAATCTCAGTGCTAGGTGACCTTAAAAATGCATAGTGAATTTTAAAATAACAAGAAAATTACTTTTTTTAACATCAGTGGAAGGACACCCTTAAGATAAATTGTTAGCGTTATAATTGTTGAACTGTGAATTTTTTACAGATACCTAAGACACTTTTAAAGCTTCTCTTAAAATCTGTGAGTGCTGGGTGACCTTAAAAATGCATAGTGAATTTTAAAATAACAAGAAAATTTCTTTTTTTTAACTTCAGTGGATGTACACCCTTAAAATAAATTGTTAGCGTGATAATTGTTGAACTGTGAATTTTTAACAGATACCTAAGACACTTTCAAAGCTTCTCTTAAAATCTCTGAGTGCTGGGTGACCTTAAAAATGCATAGTAAATTTTAAAATAACAAGAAAATTACTTTTTTTAACATCAGTGGAAGGACACCCTTAAGATAAATTGTTAGCGTTATAATTGTTGAACTGTGAATTTTTAACAGATACCTAAGACACTTTTAAAGCTTCTCTTAAAATCTCAGTGCTAGGTGACCTTAAAAATGCATAGTGAATTTTAAAATAACAAGAAAATTACTTTTTTTAACATCAGTGGAAGGACACCCTTAAGATAAATTGTTAGCGTTATAATTGTTGAACTGTGAATTTTTTACAGATACCTAAGACACTTTTAAAGCTTCTCTTAAAATCTCTGAGTGCTGGGTGACCTTAAAAATGCATAGTGAATTTTAAAATAACAAGAAAATTACTTTTTTTAACATCAGTGGAAGGACACCCTGAAGATAAATTGTTAGCGTTATAATTAATGAACTGTGAATTTTTTACAGATACCTAAGACACTTTTAAAGCTTCTCTTAAAATCTGTGAGTGCTGGGTGACCTTAAAAATGCATAGTGAATTTTAAAATAACAAGAAAATTTCTTTTTTTTAACTTCAGTGGATGTACACCCTTAAAATAAATTGTTAGCGTGATAATTGTTGAACTGTGAATTTTTAACAGATACCTAAGACACTTTTAAAGCTTCTCTTAAAATTTCTGAGTGCTGGGTGACCTTAAAAAAGCATAGTGAATTTTAAAATAACAAGAAAATTACTTTTTTTAACATCAGTGGAAGGACACCCTTAAGATAAATTGTTAGCGTTATAATTGTTGAACTGTGAATTTTTTACAGATACCTAAGACACTTTTAAAGCTTCTCTTAAAATCCCTGACTGCTGGGTGGCCTTAAAAATGCATAGTGAATTTTTAAATTAACGAGAAAATTTCTTTTTTTAACGTCAGTGGAAATACACCCCTAAAATAAATTGTTAGCGTTATAATTGTTGAACTGAGAATTTTTTACAGATACCCTAGACACTTTTAAAGCTTCTCTTAAAATCCCTGAGTGCTGGGCTGCCTTAAAAATGCATAGTGAATTTTAAAATAACAAGAAAAGTTCTTCATTTAACATCAGTAGGAGTACACCCTTAAGATAAATTGTAAGCGTTATAATTGTTGAACTGTGAATTTTTTGCAGATACCTAAGACACTTTTAAAGCTTCTCTTAAAATCCCTGAGTGCTAGGTTGCCTCAAAAATGCATAGTGAATTTTAAAATAACAAGAAAAGTTCTTTTTTTAATTTCAGTGGAAGTACACCCTTAAGATAAATTGTTAGAGTTATAATTGTTGAACTGTGAATTTTTAACAGATACCTAAGACACTTTTAAAGCTTCTCTTAAAATCCATGAGTGCTAGGTTGCCTCAAAAATGCATAGTGAATTTTAAAATAACAAGAAAAGTTCTTTTTTTAATTTCAGTGGAAGTACACCCTTAAGATAAATTGTTAGAGTTATAATTGTTGAACTGTGAATTTTTTACAGATACCTAAGATACTTTTAAAGCTTCTCTTAAAATCCCTGACTGCTGGGTGGCCTTAAAAATGCATAGTCAATTTTAAAATAACAAGAAAATTTCTTTTTTTAACATCAGTGGAAGTACATCCTTAAGATAAATTGTTAGCGTTATAATTGTTGAACTGTGAATTTTTTGCAGATACCTAAGACATTTTTAAAGCTTCTCTTAAAATTCCTGAGTACTGAGTGATCTTAAAAATGCATAGTCAATTTTAAAATAACAAGAAAATTTCTTTTTTTAACATCAGTTGAAATACACCCTTAAGATAAATTGTTAGCGTTATAATAGTTGAACTGTGAATTTTTTACAGATACCTAAGACACTTTTAAAGCTTCTCTTAAAATCTCTGAGTGCTGGGTATCCTTAAAAATGCATAGTGAATTTTAAAATAACAAGAAAATTTCTTTTTTTAACTTCAGTGGATGTACACCTTTAAAATAAATTTTTAGCGTGATAATTGTTGAACTGTGAATTTTTAACAGATACCTAAGACACTTTTAAAGCTTCTCTTAAAATCTCTGAGTGCTGGGTGACCTTAAAAATGCATAGTGAATTTTAAAATAACAAGAAAATTACTTTTTTTAACATCAGTGGAAGGACACCCTTAAGATAAATTGTTAGCGTTATAATTATTGAACTGTGAATTTTTAACAGATATCTAAGACACTTTTAAAGCTTCTCTTAAAATCTCAGTGCTAGGTGACCTTAAAAATGCATAGTGAATTTTAAAATAACAAGAAAATTACTTTTTTTAACATCAGTGGAAGGACACCCTTAAGATAAATTGTTAGCGTTATAATTGTTGAACTGTGAATTTTTTACAGATACCTAAGACACTTTTAAAGCTTCTCTTAAAATCTGTGAGTGCTGGGTGACCTTAAAAATGCATAGTGAATTTTAAAATAACAAGAAAATTTCTTTTTTTTAACTTCAGTGGATGTACACCCTTAAAATAAATTGTTAGCGTGATAATTGTTGAACTGTGAATTTTTAACAGATACCTAAGACACTTTCAAAGCTTCTCTTAAAATCTCTGAGTGCTGGGTGACCTTAAAAATGCATAGTAAATTTTAAAATAACAAGAAAATTACTTTTTTTAACATCAGTGGAAGGACACCCTTAAGATAAATTGTTAGCGTTATAATTGTTGAACTGTGAATTTTTAACAGATACCTAAGACACTTTTAAAGCTTCTCTTAAAATCTCAGTGCTAGGTGACCTTAAAAATGCATAGTGAATTTTAAAATAACAAGAAAATTACTTTTTTTAACATCAGTGGAAGGACACCCTTAAGATAAATTGTTAGCGTTATAATTGTTGAACTGTGAATTTTTTACAGATACCTAAGACACTTTTAAAGCTTCTCTTAAAATCTCTGAGTGCTGGGTGACCTTAAAAATGCATAGTGAATTTTAAAATAACAAGAAAATTACTTTTTTTAACATCAGTGGAAGGACACCCTGAAGATAAATTGTTAGCGTTATAATTAATGAACTGTGAATTTTTTACAGATACCTAAGACACTTTTAAAGCTTCTCTTAAAATCTGTGAGTGCTGGGTGACCTTAAAAATGCATAGTGAATTTTAAAATAACAAGAAAATTTCTTTTTTTTAACTTCAGTGGATGTACACCCTTAAAATAAATTGTTAGCGTGATAATTGTTGAACTGTGAATTTTTAACAGATACCTAAGACACTTTTAAAGCTTCTCTTAAAATTTCTGAGTGCTGGGTGACCTTAAAAAAGCATAGTGAATTTTAAAATAACAAGAAAATTACTTTTTTTAACATCAGTGGAAGGACACCCTTAAGATAAATTGTTAGCGTTATAATTGTTGAACTGTGAATTTTTTACAGATACCTAAGACACTTTTAAAGCTTCTCTTAAAATCCCTGACTGCTGGGTGGCCTTAAAAATGCATAGTGAATTTTTAAATTAACGAGAAAATTTCTTTTTTTAACGTCAGTGGAAATACACCCCTAAAATAAATTGTTAGCGTTATAATTGTTGAACTGAGAATTTTTTACAGATACCTTAGACACTTTTAAAGCTTCTCTTAAAATCCCTGAGTGCTGGGCTGCCTTAAAAATGCATAGTGAATTTTAAAATAACAAGAAAAGTTCTTCATTTAACATCAGTAGGAGTACACCCTTAAGATAAATTGTAAGCGTTATAATTGTTGAACTGTGAATTTTTTGCAGATACCTAAGACACTTTTAAAGCTTCTCTTAAAATCCCTGAGTGCTAGGTTGCCTCAAAAATGCATAGTGAATTTTAAAATAACAAGAAAAGTTCTTTTTTTAATTTCAGTGGAAGTACACCCTTAAGATAAATTGTTAGAGTTATAATTGTTGAACTGTGAATTTTTAACAGATACCTAAGACACTTTTAAAGCTTCTCTTAAAATCCATGAGTGCTAGGTTGCCTCAAAAATGCATAGTGAATTTTAAAATAACAAGAAAAGTTCTTTTTTTAATTTCAGTGGAAGTACACCCTTAAGATAAATTGTTAGAGTTATAATTGTTGAACTGTGAATTTTTAACAGATACCTAAGACACTTTTAAAGCTTCTCTTAAAATTCCTGACTGCTTGGTGGCCTTAAAAATGCATAGTCAATTTTAAAATAACAAGAAAATTTCTTTTTTTAACATCAGTGGAAGTACACCCTTAAGATAAATTGTTAGCGTTATAATTGTTGAACTGTGAATTTTTTGCAGATACCTGAGACATTTTTAAAGCTTCGCTTGAAATTCCTGAGTGCTGAGTGATCTTAAAAATGCATAGTCAATTTTAAAATAACAAGAAAATTTCTTTTTTTAACATCAGTGGAAATACACCCTTAAGATAAATTGTTAGCGTGATAATTGTTGAACTGTGAATTTTTAACAGATACCTAAGACACTTTTAAAGCTTCTCTTAAAATCTCAGTGCTAGGTGACCTTAAAAATGCATAGTGAATTTTAAAATAACAAGAAAATTACTTTTTTTAACATCAGTGGAAGGACACCCTTAAGATAAATTGTTAGCGTTATAATTGTTGAACTGTGAATTTTTTACAGATACCTAAGACACTTTTAAAGCTTCTCTTAAAATCTGTGAGTGCTGGGTGACCTTAAAAATGCATAGTGAATTTTAAAATAACAAGAAAATTACTTTTTTTAACATCAGTGGAAGGACACCCTTAAGATAAATTGTTAGCGTTATAATTGTTGAACTGTGAATTTTTTACAGATACCTAAGACACTTTTAAAGCTTCTCTTAAAATCTGTGAGTGCTGGGTGACCTTAAAAATGCATAGTGAATTTTAAAATAACAAGAAAATTTCTTTTTTTTAACTTCAGTGGATGTACACCCTTAAAATAAATTGTTAGCGTGATAATTGTTGAACTGTGAATTTTTAACAGATACCTAAGACACTTTCAAAGCTTCTCTTAAAATCTCTGAGTGCTGGGTGACCTTAAAAATGCATAGTAAATTTTAAAATAACAAGAAAATTACTTTTTTTAACATCAGTGGAAGGACACCCTTAAGATAAATTGTTAGCGTTATAATTGTTGAACTGTGAATTTTTAACAGATACCTAAGACACTTTTAAAGCTTCTCTTAAAATCTCAGTGCTAGGTGACCTTAAAAATGCATAGTGAATTTTAAAATAACAAGAAAATTACTTTTTTTAACATCAGTGGAAGGACACCCTTAAGATAAATTGTTAGCGTTATAATTGTTGAACTGTGAATTTTTTACAGATACCTAAGACACTTTTAAAGCTTCTCTTAAAATCTCTGAGTGCTGGGTGACCTTAAAAATGCATAGTGAATTTTAAAATATCAAGAAAATTACTTTTTTTAACATCAGTGGAAGGACACCCTGAAGATAAATTGTTAGCGTTATAATTAATGAACTGTGAATTTTTTACAGATACCTAAGACACTTTTAAAGCTTCTCTTAAAATCTGTGAGTGCTGGGTGACCTTAAAAATGCATAGTGAATTTTAAAATAACAAGAAAATTTCTTTTTTTTAACTTCAGTGGATGTACACCCTTAAAATAAATTTTTAGCGTGATAATTGTTGAACTGTGAATTTTCAACAGATAACTAAGACACTTTTAAAGCTTCTCTTAAAATCTCTGAGTGCTGGGTGACCTTAAAAATGCATAGTGAATTTTAAAATAACAAGAAAATTTCTTTTTTTAACTTCAGTGGATGTACACCCTTAAAATAAATTGTTAGCGTGATAATTGTTGAACTGTGAATTTTTAACAGATACCTAAGACACTTTCAAAGCTTCTCTTAAAATCTCTGAGTGCTGGGTGACCTTAAAAATGCATAGTAAATTTTAAAATAACAAGAAAATTACTTTTTTTAACATCAGTGGAAGGACACCCTTAAGATAAATTGTTAGCGTTATAATTGTTGAACTGTGAATTTTTAACAGATACCTAAGACACTTTTAAAGCTTCTCTTAAAATCTCAGTGCTAGGTGACCTTAAAAATGCATAGTGAATTTTAAAATAACAAGAAAATTACTTTTTTTAACATCAGTGGAAGGACACCCTTAAGATAAATTGTTAGCGTTATAATTGTTGAACTGTGAATTTTTTACAGATACCTAAGACACTTTTAAAGCTTCTCTTAAAATCTCTGAGTGCTGGGTGACCTTAAATATGCATAGTGAATTTTAAAATAACAAGAAAATTAGTTTTTTAACATCAGTGGAAGGACACCCTTAAGATAAATTATTAGCGTTATAATTGTTGAACTGTGAATTTTTTACAGATACCTAAGATACTTTTAAAGCTTCTCTTAAAATCCCTGACTGCTGGGTGGCCTTAAAAATGCATAGTCAATTTTAAAATAACAAGAAAATTTCTTTTTTTAACATCAGTGGAAGTACATCCTTAAGATAAATTGTTAGCGTTATAATTGTTGAACTGTGAATTTTTTGCAGATACCTAAGACATTTTTAAAGCTTCTCTTAAAATTCCTGAGTACTGAGTGATCTTAAAAATGCATAGTCAATTTTAAAATAACAAGAAAATTTCTTTTTTTAACATCAGTTGAAATACACCCTTAAGATAAATTGTTAGCGTTATAATAGTTGAACTGTGAATTTTTTACAGATACCTAAGACACTTTTAAAGCTTCTCTTAAAATCTCTGAGTGCTGGGTATCCTTAAAAATGCATAGTGAATTTTAAAATAACAAGAAAATTTCTTTTTTTAACTTCAGTGGATGTACACACTTAAAATAAATTTTTAGCGTGATAATTGTTGATCTATGAATTTTTTACAGATACCTAAAACTCTTTCAAAGCTTCTCTTAAAATCTCAGTGCTAGGTGACCTTAAAAATGCATAGTGAATTTTAAAATAACAAGAAAATTACTTTTTTTAACATCAGTGGAAGGACACCCTTAAGATAAATTGTTAGCGTTATAATTGTTGAACTGTGAATTTTTTACAGATACCTAAGACACTTTTAAAGCTTCTCTTAAAATCTCTGAGTGCTGGGTGACCTTAAAAATGCATAGTGAATTTTAAAATAACAAGAAAATTACTTTTTTTAACATCAGTGGAAGGACACCCTGAAGATAAATTGTTAGCGTTATAATTAATGAACTGTGAATTTTTTACAGATACCTAAGACACTTTTAAAGCTTCTCTTAAAATCTGTGAGTGCTGGGTGACCTTAAAAATGCATAGTGAATTTTAAAATAACAAGAAAATTTCTTTTTTTTAACTTCAGTGGATGTACACCCTTAAAATAAATTTTTAGCGTGATAATTGTTGAACTGTGAATTTTCAACAGATAACTAAGACACTTTTAAAGCTTCTCTTAAAATCTCTGAGTGCTGGGTGACCTTAAAAATGCATAGTGAATTTTAAAATAACAAGAAAATTTCTTTTTTTAACTTCAGTGGATGTACACCCTTAAAATAAATTGTTAGCGTGATAATTGTTGAACTGTGAATTTTTAACAGATACCTAAGACACTTTCAAAGCTTCTCTTAAAATCTCTGAGTGCTGGGTGACCTTAAAAATGCATAGTAAATTTTAAAATAACAAGAAAATTACTTTTTTTAACATCAGTGGAAGGACACCCTTAAGATAAATTGTTAGCGTTATAATTGTTGAACTGTGAATTTTTAACAGATACCTAAGACACTTTTAAAGCTTCTCTTAAAATCTCAGTGCTAGGTGACCTTAAAAATGCATAGTGAATTTTAAAATAACAAGAAAATTACTTTTTTTAACATCAGTGGAAGGACACCCTTAAGATAAATTGTTAGCGTTATAATTGTTGAACTGTGAATTTTTTACAGATACCTAAGACACTTTTAAAGCTTCTCTTAAAATCTCTGAGTGCTGGGTGACCTTAAATATGCATAGTGAATTTTAAAATAACAAGAAAATTAGTTTTTTAACATCAGTGGAAGGACACCCTTAAGATAAATTATTAGCGTTATAATTGTTGAACTGTGAATTTTTTACAGATACCTAAGATACTTTTAAAGCTTCTCTTAAAATCCCTGACTGCTGGGTGGCCTTAAAAATGCATAGTCAATTTTAAAATAACAAGAAAATTTCTTTTTTTAACATCAGTGGAAGTACATCCTTAAGATAAATTGTTAGCGTTATAATTGTTGAACTGTGAATTTTTTGCAGATACCTAAGACATTTTTAAAGCTTCTCTTAAAATTCCTGAGTACTGAGTGATCTTAAAAATGCATAGTCAATTTTAAAATAACAAGAAAATTTCTTTTTTTAACATCAGTTGAAATACACCCTTAAGATAAATTGTTAGCGTTATAATAGTTGAACTGTGAATTTTTTACAGATACCTAAGACACTTTTAAAGCTTCTCTTAAAATCTCTGAGTGCTGGGTATCCTTAAAAATGCATAGTGAATTTTAAAATAACAAGAAAATTTCTTTTTTTAACTTCAGTGGATGTACACCTTTAAAATAAATTTTTAGCGTGATAATTGTTGAACTGTGAATTTTTAACAGATACCTAAGACACTTTTAAAGCTTCTCTTAAAATCTCTGAGTGCTGGGTGACCTTAAAAATGCATAGTGAATTTTAAAATAACAAGAAAATTACTTTTTTTAACATCAGTGGAAGGACACCCTTAAGATAAATTGTTAGCGTTATAATTATTGAACTGTGAATTTTTAACAGATATCTAAGACACTTTTAAAGCTTCTCTTAAAATCTCAGTGCTAGGTGACCTTAAAAATGCATAGTGAATTTTAAAATAACAAGAAAATTACTTTTTTTAACATCAGTGGAAGGACACCCTTAAGATAAATTGTTAGCGTTATAATTGTTGAACTGTGAATTTTTTACAGATACCTAAGACACTTTTAAAGCTTCTCTTAAAATCTGTGAGTGCTGGGTGACCTTAAAAATGCATAGTGAATTTTAAAATAACAAGAAAATTTCTTTTTTTTAACTTCAGTGGATGTACACCCTTAAAATAAATTGTTAGCGTGATAATTGTTGAACTGTGAATTTTTAACAGATACCTAAGACACTTTCAAAGCTTCTCTTAAAATCTCTGAGTGCTGGGTGACCTTAAAAATGCATAGTAAATTTTAAAATAACAAGAAAATTACTTTTTTTAACATCAGTGGAAGGACACCCTTAAGATAAATTGTTAGCGTTATAATTGTTGAACTGTGAATTTTTAACAGATACCTAAGACACTTTTAAAGCTTCTCTTAAAATCTCAGTGCTAGGTGACCTTAAAAATGCATAGTGAATTTTAAAATAACAAGAAAATTACTTTTTTTAACATCAGTGGAAGGACACCCTTAAGATAAATTGTTAGCGTTATAATTGTTGAACTGTGAATTTTTTACAGATACCTAAGACACTTTTAAAGCTTCTCTTAAAATCTCTGAGTGCTGGGTGACCTTAAAAATGCATAGTGAATTTTAAAATAACAAGAAAATTATTTTTTTTAACATCAGTGGAAGGACACCCTTAAGATAAATTGTTAGCGTTATAATTGTTGAACTGTGAATTTTTTACAGATACCTAAGACACTTTTAAAGCTTCTCTTAAAATCTCTGAGTGCTGGGTGTCCTTAAAAATGCATAGTGAATTTTAAAATAACAAGAAAATTTCTTTTTTTAACTTCAGTGGATGTACACCCTTAAAATAAATTTTTAGCGTGATAATTGTTGAACTGTGAATTTTTAACAGATAACTAAGACACTTTTAAAGCTTCTCTTAAAATCTCTGAGTGCTGGGTGACCTTAAAAATGCATAGTGAATTTTAAAATAACAAGAAAATTTCTTTTTTTAACTTCAGTGGATGTACACCCTTAAAATAAATTGTTAGCGTGATAATTGTTGAACTGTGAATTTTTAACAGATACCTAAGACACTTTCAAAGCTTCTCTTAAAATCTCTGAGTGCTGGGTGACCTTAAAAATGCATAGTAAATTTTAAAATAACAAGAAAATTACTTTTTTTAACATCAGTGGAAGGACACCCTTAAGATAAATTGTTAGCGTTATAATTGTTGAACTGTGAATTTTTAACAGATACCTAAGACACTTTTAAAGCTTCTCTTAAAATCTCAGTGCTAGGTGACCTTAAAAATGCATAGTGAATTTTAAAATAACAAGAAAATTACTTTTTTTAACATCAGTGGAAGGACACCCTTAAGATAAATTGTTAGCGTTATAATTGTTGAACTGTGAATTTTTTACAGATACCTAAGACACTTTTAAAGCTTCTCTTAAAATCTCTGAGTGCTGGGTGACCTTAAATATGCATAGTGAATTTTAAAATAACAAGAAAATTAGTTTTTTAACATCAGTGGAAGGACACCCTTAAGATAAATTATTAGCGTTATAATTGTTGAACTGTGAATTTTTAACAGATACCTAAGACACTTTCAAAGCTTCTCTTAAAATCTCTGAGTGCTGGGTGACCTTAAAAATGCATAGTAAATTTTAAAATAACAAGAAAATTACTTTTTTTAACATCAGTGGAAGGACACCCTTAAGATAAATTGTTAGCGTTATAATTGTTGAACTGTGAATTTTTAACAGATACCTAAGACACTTTTAAAGCTTCTCTTAAAATCTCAGTGCTAGGTGACCTTAAAAATGCATAGTGAATTTTAAAATAACAAGAAAATTACTTTTTTTAACATCAGTGGAAGGACACCCTTAAGATAAATTGTTAGCGTTATAATTGTTGAACTGTGAATTTTTTACAGATACCTAAGACACTTTTAAAGCTTCTCTTAAAATCTCTGAGTGCTGGGTGACCTTAAAAATGCATAGTGAATTTTAAAATAACAAGAAAATTACTTTTTTTAACATCAGTGGAAGGACACCCTGAAGATAAATTGTTAGCGTTATAATTAATGAACTGTGAATTTTTTACAGATACCTAAGACACTTTTAAAGCTTCTCTTAAAATCTGTGAGTGCTGGGTGACCTTAAAAATGCATAGTGAATTTTAAAATAACAAGAAAATTTCTTTTTTTTAACTTCAGTGGATGTACACCCTTAAAATAAATTTTTAGCGTGATAATTGTTGAACTGTGAATTTTCAACAGATAACTAAGACACTTTTAAAGCTTCTCTTAAAATTTCTGAGTGCTGGGTGACCTTAAAAATGCATAGTGAATTTTAAAATAACAAGAAAATTTCTTTTTTTAACTTCAGTGGATGTACACCCTTAAAATAAATTGTTAGCGTGATAATTGTTGAACTGTGAATTTTTAACAGATACCTAAGACACTTTCAAAGCTTCTCTTAAAATCTCTGAGTGCTGGGTGACCTTAAAAATGCATAGTAAATTTTAAAATAACAAGAAAATTACTTTTTTTAACATCAGTGGAAGGACACCCTTAAGATAAATTGTTAGCGTTATAATTGTTGAACTGTGAATTTTTAACAGATACCTAAGACACTTTTAAAGCTTCTCTTAAAATCTCAGTGCTAGGTGACCTTAAAAATGCATAGTGAATTTTAAAATAACAAGAAAATTACTTTTTTTAACATCAGTGGAAGGACACCCTTAAGATAAATTGTTAGCGTTATAATTGTTGAACTGTGAATTTTTTACAGATACCTAAGACACTTTTAAAGCTTCTCTTAAAATCTCTGAGTGCTGGGTGACCTTAAATATGCATAGTGAATTTTAAAATAACAAGAAAATTAGTTTTTTAACATCAGTGGAAGGACACCCTTAAGATAAATTATTAGCGTTATAATTGTTGAACTGTGAATTTTTTACAGATACCTAAGATACTTTTAAAGCTTCTCTTAAAATCCCTGACTGCTGGGTGGCCTTAAAAATGCATAGTCAATTTTAAAATAACAAGAAAATTTCTTTTTTTAACATCAGTGGAAGTACATCCTTAAGATAAATTGTTAGCGTTATAATTGTTGAACTGTGAATTTTTTGCAGATACCTAAGACATTTTTAAAGCTTCTCTTAAAATTCCTGAGTACTGAGTGATCTTAAAAATGCATAGTCAATTTTAAAATAACAAGAAAATTTCTTTTTTTAACATCAGTTGAAATACACCCTTAAGATAAATTGTTAGCGTTATAATAGTTGAACTGTGAATTTTTTACAGATACCTAAGACACTTTTAAAGCTTCTCTTAAAATCTCTGAGTGCTGGGTATCCTTAAAAATGCATAGTGAATTTTAAAATAACAAGAAAATTTCTTTTTTTAACTTCAGTGGATGTACACCCTTAAAATAAATTTTTAGCGTGATAATTGTTGATCTATGAATTTTTTACAGATACCTAAAACTCTTTCAAAGCTTCTCTTAAAATCTCAGTGCTAGGTGACCTTAAAAATGCATAGTGAATTTTAAAATAACAAGAAAATTACTTTTTTTAACATCAGTGGAAGGACACCCTTAAGATAAATTGTTAGCGTTATAATTGTTGAACTGTGAATTTTTTACAGATACCTAAGACACTTTTAAAGCTTCTCTTAAAATCTCTGAGTGCTGGGTGACCTTAAAAATGCATAGTGAATTTTAAAATAACAAGAAAATTACTTTTTTTAACATCAGTGGAAGGACACCCTGAAGATAAATTGTTAGCGTTATAATTAATGAACTGTGAATTTTTTACAGATACCTAAGACACTTTTAAAGCTTCTCTTAAAATCTGTGAGTGCTGGGTGACCTTAAAAATGCATAGTGAATTTTAAAATAACAAGAAAATTTCTTTTTTTTAACTTCAGTGGATGTACACCCTTAAAATAAATTTTTAGCGTGATAATTGTTGAACTGTGAATTTTCAACAGATAACTAAGACACTTTTAAAGCTTCTCTTAAAATCTCTGAGTGCTGGGTGACCTTAAAAATGCATAGTGAATTTTAAAATAACAAGAAAATTTCTTTTTTTAACTTCAGTGGATGTACACCCTTAAAATAAATTGTTAGCGTGATAATTGTTGAACTGTGAATTTTTAACAGATACCTAAGACACTTTCAAAGCTTCTCTTAAAATCTCTGAGTGCTGGGTGACCTTAAAAATGCATAGTAAATTTTAAAATAACAAGAAAATTACTTTTTTTAACATCAGTGGAAGGACACCCTTAAGATAAATTGTTAGCGTTATAATTGTTGAACTGTGAATTTTTAACAGATACCTAAGACACTTTTAAAGCTTCTCTTAAAATCTCAGTGCTAGGTGACCTTAAAAATGCATAGTGAATTTTAAAATAACAAGAAAATTACTTTTTTTAACATCAGTGGAAGGACACCCTTAAGATAAATTGTTAGCGTTATAATTGTTGAACTGTGAATTTTTTACAGATACCTAAGACACTTTTAAAGCTTCTCTTAAAATCTCTGAGTGCTGGGTGACCTTAAATATGCATAGTGAATTTTAAAATAACAAGAAAATTAGTTTTTTAACATCAGTGGAAGGACACCCTTAAGATAAATTATTAGCGTTATAATTGTTGAACTGTGAATTTTTTACAGATACCTAAGATACTTTTAAAGCTTCTCTTAAAATCCCTGACTGCTGGGTGGCCTTAAAAATGCATAGTCAATTTTAAAATAACAAGAAAATTTCTTTTTTTAACATCAGTGGAAGTACATCCTTAAGATAAATTGTTAGCGTTATAATTGTTGAACTGTGAATTTTTTGCAGATACCTAAGACATTTTTAAAGCTTCTCTTAAAATTCCTGAGTACTGAGTGATCTTAAAAATGCATAGTCAATTTTAAAATAACAAGAAAATTTCTTTTTTTAACATCAGTTGAAATACACCCTTAAGATAAATTGTTAGCGTTATAATAGTTGAACTGTGAATTTTTTACAGATACCTAAGACACTTTTAAAGCTTCTCTTAAAATCTCTGAGTGCTGGGTATCCTTAAAAATGCATAGTGAATTTTAAAATAACAAGAAAATTTCTTTTTTTAACTTCAGTGGATGTACACCTTTAAAATAAATTTTTAGCGTGATAATTGTTGAACTGTGAATTTTTAACAGATACCTAAGACACTTTTAAAGCTTCTCTTAAAATCTCTGAGTGCTGGGTGACCTTAAAAATGCATAGTGAATTTTAAAATAACAAGAAAATTACTTTTTTTAACATCAGTGGAAGGACACCCTTAAGATAAATTGTTAGCGTTATAATTATTGAACTGTGAATTTTTAACAGATATCTAAGACACTTTTAAAGCTTCTCTTAAAATCTCAGTGCTAGGTGACCTTAAAAATGCATAGTGAATTTTAAAATAACAAGAAAATTACTTTTTTTAACATCAGTGGAAGGACACCCTTAAGATAAATTGTTAGCGTTATAATTGTTGAACTGTGAATTTTTTACAGATACCTAAGACACTTTTAAAGCTTCTCTTAAAATCTGTGAGTGCTGGGTGACCTTAAAAATGCATAGTGAATTTTAAAATAACAAGAAAATTTCTTTTTTTTAACTTCAGTGGATGTACACCCTTAAAATAAATTGTTAGCGTGATAATTGTTGAACTGTGAATTTTTAACAGATACCTAAGACACTTTCAAAGCTTCTCTTAAAATCTCTGAGTGCTGGGTGACCTTAAAAATGCATAGTAAATTTTAAAATAACAAGAAAATTACTTTTTTTAACATCAGTGGAAGGACACCCTTAAGATAAATTGTTAGCGTTATAATTGTTGAACTGTGAATTTTTAACAGATACCTAAGACACTTTTAAAGCTTCTCTTAAAATCTCAGTGCTAGGTGACCTTAAAAATGCATAGTGAATTTTAAAATAACAAGAAAATTACTTTTTTTAACATCAGTGGAAGGACACCCTTAAGATAAATGGTTAGCGTTATAATTGTTGAACTGTGAATTTTTTACAGATACCTAAGACACTTTTAAAGCTTCTCTTAAAATCTCTGAGTGCTGGGTGACCTTAAAAATGCATAGTGAATTTTAAAATAACAAGAAAATTATTTTTTTTAACATCAGTGGAAGGACACCCTTAAGATAAATTGTTAGCGTTATAATTGTTGAACTGTGAATTTTTTACAGATACCTAAGACACTTTTAAAGCTTCTCTTAAAATCTCTGAGTGCTGGGTGTCCTTAAAAATGCATAGTGAATTTTAAAATAACAAGAAAATTTCTTTTTTTAACTTCAGTGGATGTACACCCTTAAAATAAATTTTTAGCGTGATAATTGTTGAACTGTGAATTTTTAACAGATAACTAAGACACTTTTAAAGCTTCTCTTAAAATCTCTGAGTGCTGGGTGACCTTAAAAATGCATAGTGAATTTTAAAATAACAAGAAAATTTCTTTTTTTAACTTCAGTGGATGTACACCCTTAAAATAAATTGTTAGCGTGATAATTGTTGAACTGTGAATTTTTAACAGATACCTAAGACACTTTCAAAGCTTCTCTTAAAATCTCTGAGTGCTGGGTGACCTTAAAAATGCATAGTAAATTTTAAAATAACAAGAAAATTACTTTTTTTAACATCAGTGGAAGGACACCCTTAAGATAAATTGTTAGCGTTATAATTGTTGAACTGTGAATTTTTAACAGATACCTAAGACACTTTTAAAGCTTCTCTTAAAATCTCAGTGCTAGGTGACCTTAAAAATGCATAGTGAATTTTAAAATAACAAGAAAATTACTTTTTTTAACATCAGTGGAAGGACACCCTTAAGATAAATTGTTAGCGTTATAATTGTTGAACTGTGAATTTTTTACAGATACCTAAGACACTTTTAAAGCTTCTCTTAAAATCTCTGAGTGCTGGGTGACCTTAAATATGCATAGTGAATTTTAAAATAACAAGAAAATTAGTTTTTTAACATCAGTGGAAGGACACCCTTAAGATAAATTATTAGCGTTATAATTGTTGAACTGTGAATTTTTTACAGATACCTAAGATACTTTTAAAGCTTCTCTTAAAATCCCTGACTGCTGGGTGGCCTTAAAAATGCATAGTCAATTTTAAAATAACAAGAAAATTTCTTTTTTTAACATCAGTGGAAGTACATCCTTAAGATAAATTGTTAGCGTTATAATTGTTGAACTGTGAATTTTTTGCAGATACCTAAGACATTTTTAAAGCTTCTCTTAAAATTCCTGAGTACTGAGTGATCTTAAAAATGCATAGTCAATTTTAAAATAACAAGAAAATTTCTTTTTTTAACATCAGTTGAAATACACCCTTAAGATAAATTGTTAGCGTTATAATAGTTGAACTGTGAATTTTTTACAGATACCTAAGACACTTTTAAAGCTTCTCTTAAAATCTCTGAGTGCTGGGTATCCTTAAAAATGCATAGTGAATTTTAAAATAACAAGAAAATTTCTTTTTTTAACTTCAGTGGATGTACACCCTTAAAATAAATTTTTAGCGTGATAATTGTTGAACTGTGAATTTTTAACAGATACCTAAGACACTTTTAAAGCTTCTCTTAAAATCTCTGAGTGCTGGGTGACCTTAAAAATGCATAGTGAATTTTAAAATAACAAGAAAATTACTTTTTTTAACATCAGTGGAAGGACACCCTTAAGATAAATTGTTAGCGTTATAATTATTGAACTGTGAATTTTTAACAGATATCTAAGACACTTTTAAAGCTTCTCTTAAAATCTCAGTGCTAGGTGACCTTAAAAATGCATAGTGAATTTTAAAATAACAAGAAAATTACTTTTTTTAACATCAGTGGAAGGACACCCTTAAGATAAATTGTTAGCGTTATAATTGTTGAACTGTGAATTTTTTACAGATACCTAAGACACTTTTAAAGCTTCTCTTAAAATCTGTGAGTGCTGGGTGACCTTAAAAATGCATAGTGAATTTTAAAATAACAAGAAAATTTCTTTTTTTAACTTCAGTGGATGTACACCCTTAAAATAAATTGTTAGCGTGATAATTGTTGAACTGTGAATTTTTAACAGATACCTAAGACACTTTCAAAGCTTCTCTTAAAATCTCTGAGTGCTGGGTGACCTTAAAAATGCATAGTAAATTTTAAAATAACAAGAAAATTACTTTTTTTAACATCAGTGGAAGGACACCCTTAAGATAAATTGTTAGCGTTATAATTGTTGAACTGTGAATTTTTAACAGATACCTAAGACACTTTTAAAGCTTCTCTTAAAATCTCAGTGCTAGGTGACCTTAAAAATGCATAGTGAATTTTAAAATAACAAGAAAATTACTTTTTTTAACATCAGTGGAAGGACACCCTTAAGATAAATTGTTAGCGTTATAATTGTTGAACTGTGAATTTTTTACAGATACCTAAGACACTTTTAAAGCTTCTCTTAAAATCTCTGAGTGCTGGGTGACCTTAAATATGCATAGTGAATTTTAAAATAACAAGAAAATTAGTTTTTTAACATCAGTGGAAGGACACCCTTAAGATAAATTATTAGCGTTATAATTGTTGAACTGTGAATTTTTTACAGATACCTAAGATACTTTTAAAGCTTCTCTTAAAATCCCTGACTGCTGGGTGGCCTTAAAAATGCATAGTCAATTTTAAAATAACAAGAAAATTTCTTTTTTTAACATCAGTGGAAGTACATCCTTAAGATAAATTGTTAGCGTTATAATTGTTGAACTGTGAATTTTTTGCAGATACCTAAGACATTTTTAAAGCTTCTCTTAAAATTCCTGAGTACTGAGTGATCTTAAAAATGCATAGTCAATTTTAAAATAACAAGAAAATTTCTTTTTTTAACATCAGTTGAAATACACCCTTAAGATAAATTGTTAGCGTTATAATAGTTGAACTGTGAATTTTTTACAGATACCTAAGACACTTTTAAAGCTTCTCTTAAAATCTCTGAGTGCTGGGTATCCTTAAAAATGCATAGTGAATTTTAAAATAACAAGAAAATTTCTTTTTTTAACTTCAGTGGATGTACACCCTTAAAATAAATTTTTAGCGTGATAATTGTTGAACTGTGAATTTTTAACAGATACCTAAGACACTTTTAAAGCTTCTCTTAAAATCTCTGAGTGCTGGGTGACCTTAAAAATGCATAGTGAATTTTAAAATAACAAGAAAATTACTTTTTTTAACATCAGTGGAAGGACACCCTTAAGATAAATTGTTAGCGTTATAATTATTGAACTGTGAATTTTTAACAGATATCTAAGACACTTTTAAAGCTTCTCTTAAAATCTCAGTGCTAGGTGACCTTAAAAATGCATAGTGAATTTTAAAATAACAAGAAAATTACTTTTTTTAACATCAGTGGAAGGACACCCTTAAGATAAATTGTTAGCGTTATAATTGTTGAACTGTGAATTTTTTACAGATACCTAAGACACTTTTAAAGCTTCTCTTAAAATCTGTGAGTGCTGGGTGACCTTAAAAATGCATAGTGAATTTTAAAATAACAAGAAAATTTCTTTTTTTTAACTTCAGTGGATGTACACCCTTAAAATAAATTGTTAGCGTGATAATTGTTGAACTGTGAATTTTTAACAGATACCTAAGACACTTTCAAAGCTTCTCTTAAAATCTCTGAGTGCTGGGTGACCTTAAAAATGCATAGTAAATTTTAAAATAACAAGAAAATTACTTTTTTTAACATCAGTGGAAGGACACCCTTAAGATAAATTGTTAGCGTTATAATTGTTGAACTGTGAATTTTTAACAGATACCTAAGACACTTTTAAAGCTTCTCTTAAAATCTCAGTGCTAGGTGACCTTAAAAATGCATAGTGAATTTTAAAATAACAAGAAAATTACTTTTTTTAACATCAGTGGAAGGACACCCTTAAGATAAATTGTTAGCGTTATAATTGTTGAACTGTGAATTTTTTACAGATACCTAAGACACTTTTAAAGCTTCTCTTAAAATCTCTGAGTGCTGGGTGACCTTAAAAATGCATAGTGAATTTTAAAATAACAAGAAAATTACTTTTTTTAACATCAGTGGAAGGACACCCTGAAGATAAATTGTTAGCGTTATAATTAATGAACTGTGAATTTTTTACAGATACCTAAGACACTTTTAAAGCTTCTCTTAAAATCTGTGAGTGCTGGGTGACCTTAAAAATGCATAGTGAATTTTAAAATAACAAGAAAATTTCTTTTTTTTAACTTCAGTGGATGTACACCCTTAAAATAAATTGTTAGCGTGATAATTGTTGAACTGTGAATTTTTAACAGATACCTAAGACACTTTTAAAGCTTCTCTTAAAATTTCTGAGTGCTGGGTGACCTTAAAAAAGCATAGTGAATTTTAAAATAACAAGAAAATTACTTTTTTTAACATCAGTGGAAGGACACCCTTAAGATAAATTGTTAGCGTTATAATTGTTGAACTGTGAATTTTTTACAGATACCTAAGACACTTTTAAAGCTTCTCTTAAAATCCCTGACTGCTGGGTGGCCTTAAAAATGCATAGTGAATTTTTAAATTAACGAGAAAATTTCTTTTTTTAACGTCAGTGGAAATACACCCCTAAAATAAATTGTTAGCGTTATAATTGTTGAACTGAGAATTTTTTACAGATACCCTAGACACTTTTAAAGCTTCTCTTAAAATCCCTGAGTGCTGGGCTGCCTTAAAAATGCATAGTGAATTTTAAAATAACAAGAAAAGTTCTTCATTTAACATCAGTAGGAGTACACCCTTAAGATAAATTGTAAGCGTTATAATTGTTGAACTGTGAATTTTTTGCAGATACCTAAGACACTTTTAAAGCTTCTCTTAAAATCCCTGAGTGCTAGGTTGCCTCAAAAATGCATAGTGAATTTTAAAATAACAAGAAAAGTTCTTTTTTTAATTTCAGTGGAAGTACACCCTTAAGATAAATTGTTAGAGTTATAATTGTTGAACTGTGAATTTTTAACAGATACCTAAGACACTTTTAAAGCTTCTCTTAAAATCCATGAGTGCTAGGTTGCCTCAAAAATGCATAGTGAATTTTAAAATAACAAGAAAAGTTCTTTTTTTAATTTCAGTGGAAGTACACCCTTAAGATAAATTGTTAGAGTTATAATTGTTGAACTGTGAATTTTTTACAGATACCTAAGATACTTTTAAAGCTTCTCTTAAAATCCCTGACTGCTGGGTGGCCTTAAAAATGCATAGTCAATTTTAAAATAACAAGAAAATTTCTTTTTTTAACATCAGTGGAAGTACATCCTTAAGATAAATTGTTAGCGTTATAATTGTTGAACTGTGAATTTTTTGCAGATACCTAAGACATTTTTAAAGCTTCTCTTAAAATTCCTGAGTACTGAGTGATCTTAAAAATGCATAGTCAATTTTAAAATAACAAGAAAATTTCTTTTTTTAACATCAGTTGAAATACACCCTTAAGATAAATTGTTAGCGTTATAATAGTTGAACTGTGAATTTTTTACAGATACCTAAGACACTTTTAAAGCTTCTCTTAAAATCTCTGAGTGCTGGGTATCCTTAAAAATGCATAGTGAATTTTAAAATAACAAGAAAATTTCTTTTTTTAACTTCAGTGGATGTACACCTTTAAAATAAATTTTTAGCGTGATAATTGTTGAACTGTGAATTTTTAACAGATACCTAAGACACTTTTAAAGCTTCTCTTAAAATCTCTGAGTGCTGGGTGACCTTAAAAATGCATAGTGAATTTTAAAATAACAAGAAAATTACTTTTTTTAACATCAGTGGAAGGACACCCTTAAGATAAATTGTTAGCGTTATAATTATTGAACTGTGAATTTTTAACAGATATCTAAGACACTTTTAAAGCTTCTCTTAAAATCTCAGTGCTAGGTGACCTTAAAAATGCATAGTGAATTTTAAAATAACAAGAAAATTACTTTTTTTAACATCAGTGGAAGGACACCCTTAAGATAAATTGTTAGCGTTATAATTGTTGAACTGTGAATTTTTTACA
The DNA here is from genome assembly GCA_034092305.1 of Diaprepes abbreviatus. Lineage (NCBI taxonomy): Eukaryota > Metazoa > Arthropoda > Insecta > Coleoptera > Curculionidae > Diaprepes > Diaprepes abbreviatus. Next base: position 1,757,642 of record JASJET010000217.1, read on the forward strand.
GATACCTAAGACACTTTTAAAGCTTCTCTTAAAATCTGTGAGTGCTGGGTGACCTTAAAAATGCATAGTGAATTTTAAAATAACAAGAAAATTTCTTTTTTTTAACTTCAGTGGATGTACACCCTTAAAATAAATTGTTAGCGTGATAATTGTTGAACTGTGAATTTTTAACAGATACCTAAGACACTTTCAAAGCTTCTCTTAAAATCTCTGAGTGCTGGGTGACCTTAAAAATGCATAGTAAATTTTAAAATAACAAGAAAATTACTTTTTTTAACATCAGTGGAAGGACACCCTTAAGATAAATTGTTAGCGTTATAATTGTTGAACTGTGAATTTTTAACAGATACCTAAGACACTTTTAAAGCTTCTCTTAAAATCTCAGTGCTAGGTGACCTTAAAAATGCATAGTGAATTTTAAAATAACAAGAAAATTACTTTTTTTAACATCAGTGGAAGGACACCCTTAAGATAAATTGTTAGCGTTATAATTGTTGAACTGTGAATTTTTTACAGATACCTAAGACACTTTTAAAGCTTCTCTTAAAATCTCTGAGTGCTGGGTGACCTTAAAAATGCATAGTGAATTTTAAAATAACAAGAAAATTACTTTTTTTAACATCAGTGGAAGGACACCCTGAAGATAAATTGTTAGCGTTATAATTAATGAACTGTGAATTTTTTACAGATACCTAAGACACTTTTAAAGCTTCTCTTAAAATCTGTGAGTGCTGGGTGACCTTAAAAATGCATAGTGAATTTTAAAATAACAAGAAAATTTCTTTTTTTTAACTTCAGTGGATGTACACCCTTAAAATAAATTGTTAGCGTGATAATTGTTGAACTGTGAATTTTTAACAGATACCTAAGACACTTTTAAAGCTTCTCTTAAAATTTCTGAGTGCTGGGTGACCTTAAAAAAGCATAGTGAATTTTAAAATAACAAGAAAATTACTTTTTTTAACATCAGTGGAAGGACACCCTTAAGATAAATTGTTAGCGTTATAATTGTTGAACTGTGAATTTTTTACAGATACCTAAGACACTTTTAAAGCTTCTCTTAAAATCCCTGACTGCTGGGTGGCCTTAAAAATGCATAGTGAATTTTTAAATTAACGAGAAAATTTCTTTTTTTAACGTCAGTGGAAATACACCCCTAAAATAAATTGTTAGCGTTATAATTGTTGAACTGAGAATTTTTTACAGATACCCTAGACACTTTTAAAGCTTCTCTTAAAATCCCTGAGTGCTGGGCTGCCTTAAAAATGCATAGTGAATTTTAAAATAACAAGAAAAGTTCTTCATTTAACATCAGTAGGAGTACACCCTTAAGATAAATTGTAAGCGTTATAATTGTTGAACTGTGAATTTTTTGCAGATACCTAAGACACTTTTAAAGCTTCTCTTAAAATCCCTGAGTGCTAGGTTGCCTCAAAAATGCATAGTGAATTTTAAAATAACAAGAAAAGTTCTTTTTTTAATTTCAGTGGAAGTACCCCTTAAGATAAATTGTTAGAGTTATAATTGTTGAACTGTGAATTTTTAACAGATACCTAAGACACTTTTAAAGCTTCTCTTAAAATCCATGAGTGCTAGGTTGCCTCAAAAATGCATAGTGAATTTTAAAATAACAAGAAAAGTTCTTTTTTTAATTTCAGTGGAAGTACACCCTTAAGATAAATTGTTAGAGTTATAATTGTTGAACTGTGAATTTTTAACAGATACCTAAGACACTTTTAAAGCTTCTCTTAAAATTCCTGACTGCTTGGTGGCCTTAAAAATGCATAGTCAATTTTAAAATAACAAGAAAATTTCTTTTTTTAACATCAGTGGAAGTACACCCTTAAGATAAATTGTTAGCGTTATAATTGTTGAACTGTGAATTTTTTGCAGATACCTGAGACATTTTTAAAGCTTCGCTTGAAATTCCTGAGTGCTGAGTGATCTTAAAAATGCATAGTCAATTTTAAAATAACAAGAAAATTTCTTTTTTTAACATCAGTGGAAATACACCCTTAAGATAAATTGTTAGCGTGATAATTGTTGAACTGTGAATTTTTAACAGATACCTAAGACACTTTTAAAGCTTCTCTTAAAATCTCAGTGCTAGGTGACCTTAAAAATGCATAGTGAATTTTAAAATAACAAGAAAATTACTTTTTTTAACATCAGTGGAAGGACACCCTTAAGATAAATTGTTAGCGTTATAATTGTTGAACTGTGAATTTTTTACAGATACCTAAGACACTTTTAAAGCTTCTCTTAAAATCTGTGAGTGCTGGGTGACCTTAAAAATGCATAGTGAATTTTAAAATAACAAGAAAATTACTTTTTTTAACATCAGTGGAAGGACACCCTTAAGATAAATTGTTAGCGTTATAATTGTTGAACTGTGAATTTTTTACAGATACCTAAGACACTTTTAAAGCTTCTCTTAAAATCTGTGAGTGCTGGGTGACCTTAAAAATGCATAGTGAATTTTAAAATAACAAGAAAATTTCTTTTTTTTAACTTCAGTGGATGTACACCCTTAAAATAAATTGTTAGCGTGATAATTGTTGAACTGTGAATTTTTAACAGATACCTAAGACACTTTCAAAGCTTCTCTTAAAATCTCTGAGTGCTGGGTGACCTTAAAAATGCATAGTAAATTTTAAAATAACAAGAAAATTACTTTTTTTAACATCAGTGGAAGGACACCCTTAAGATAAATTGTTAGCGTTATAATTGTTGAACTGTGAATTTTTAACAGATACCTAAGACACTTTTAAAGCTTCTCTTAAAATCTCAGTGCTAGGTGACCTTAAAAATGCATAGTGAATTTTAAAATAACAAGAAAATTACTTTTTTTAACATCAGTGGAAGGACACCCTTAAGATAAATTGTTAGCGTTATAATTGTTGAACTGTGAATTTTTTACAGATACCTAAGACACTTTTAAAGCTTCTCTTAAAATCTCTGAGTGCTGGGTGACCTTAAAAATGCATAGTGAATTTTAAAATAACAAGAAAATTACTTTTTTTAACATCAGTGGAAGGACACCCTGAAGATAAATTGTTAGCGTTATAATTAATGAACTGTGAATTTTTTACAGATACCTAAGACACTTTTAAAGCTTCTCTTAAAATCTGTGAGTGCTGGGTGACCTTAAAAATGCATAGTGAATTTTAAAATAACAAGAAAATTTCTTTTTTTTAACTTCAGTGGATGTACACCCTTAAAATAAATTTTTAGCGTGATAATTGTTGAACTGTGAATTTTCAACAGATAACTAAGACACTTTTAAAGCTTCTCTTAAAATCTCTGAGTGCTGGGTGACCTTAAAAATGCATAGTGAATTTTAAAATAACAAGAAAATTTCTTTTTTTAACTTCAGTGGATGTACACCCTTAAAATAAATTGTTAGCGTGATAATTGTTGAACTGTGAATTTTTAACAGATACCTAAGACACTTTCAAAGCTTCTCTTAAAATCTCTGAGTGCTGGGTGACCTTAAAAATGCATAGTAAATTTTAAAATAACAAGAAAATTACTTTTTTTAACATCAGTGGAAGGACACCCTTAAGATAAATTGTTAGCGTTATAATTGTTGAACTGTGAATTTTTAACAGATACCTAAGACACTTTTAAAGCTTCTCTTAAAATCTCAGTGCTAGGTGACCTTAAAAATGCATAGTGAATTTTAAAATAACAAGAAAATTACTTTTTTTAACATCAGTGGAAGGACACCCTTAAGATAAATTGTTAGCGTTATAATTGTTGAACTGTGAATTTTTTACAGATACCTAAGACACTTTTAAAGCTTCTCTTAAAATCTCTGAGTGCTGGGTGACCTTAAATATGCATAGTGAATTTTAAAATAACAAGAAAATTAGTTTTTTAACATCAGTGGAAGGACACCCTTAAGATAAATTATTAGCGTTATAATTGTTGAACTGTGAATTTTTTACAGATACCTAAGATACTTTTAAAGCTTCTCTTAAAATCCCTGACTGCTGGGTGGCCTTAAAAATGCATAGTCAATTTTAAAATAACAAGAAAATTTATTTTTTTTTAACATCAGTGGAAGTACATCCTTAAGATAAATTGTTAGCGTTATAATTGTTGAACTGTGAATTTTTTGCAGATACCTAGGACATTTTTAAAGCTTCTCTTAAAATTCCTGAGTACTGAGTGATCTTAAAAATGCATAGTCAATTTTAAAATAACAAGAAAATTTCTTTTTTTAACATCAGTTGAAATACACCCTTAAGATAAATTGTTAGCGTTATAATAGTTGAACTGTGAATTTTTTACAGATACCTAAGACACTTTTAAAGCTTCTCTTAAAATCTCTGAGTGCTGGGTATCCTTAAAAATGCATAGTGAATTTTAAAATAACAAGAAAATTTCTTTTTTTAACTTCAGTGGATGTACACCCTTAAAATAAATTTTTAGCGTGATAATTGTTGAACTGTGAATTTTTAACAGATACCTAAGACACTTTTAAAGCTTCTCTTAAAATCTCTGAGTGCTGGGTGACCTTAAAAATGCATAGTGAATTTTAAAATAACAAGAAAATTACTTTTTTTAACATCAGTGGAAGGACACCCTTAAGATAAATTGTTAGCGTTATAATTATTGAACTGTGAATTTTTAACAGATATCTAAGACACTTTTAAAGCTTCTCTTAAAATCTCAGTGCTAGGTGACCTTAAAAATGCATAGTGAATTTTAAAATAACAAGAAAATTACTTTTTTTAACATCAGTGGAAGGACACCCTTAAGATAAATTGTTAGCGTTATAATTGTTGAACTGTGAATTTTTTACAGATACCTAAGACACTTTTAAAGCTTCTCTTAAAATCTCTGAGTGCTGGGTGACCTTAAATATGCATAGTGAATTTTAAAATAACAAGAAAATTAGTTTTTTAACATCAGTGGAAGGACACCCTTAAGATAAATTATTAGCGTTATAATTGTTGAACTGTGAATTTTTTACAGATACCTAAGATACTTTTAAAGCTTCTCTTAAAATCCCTGACTGCTGGGTGGCCTTAAAAATGCATAGTCAATTTTAAAATAACAAGAAAATTTCTTTTTTTAACATCAGTGGAAGTACATCCTTAAGATAAATTGTTAGCGTTATAATTGTTGAACTGTGAATTTTTTGCAGATACCTAAGACATTTTTAAAGCTTCTCTTAAAATTCCTGAGTACTGAGTGATCTTAAAAATGCATAGTCAATTTTAAAATAACAAGAAAATTTCTTTTTTTAACATCAGTTGAAATACACCCTTAAGATAAATTGTTAGCGTTATAATAGTTGAACTGTGAATTTTTTACAGATACCTAAGACACTTTTAAAGCTTCTCTTAAAATCTCTGAGTGCTGGGTATCCTTAAAAATGCATAGTGAATTTTAAAATAACAAGAAAATTTCTTTTTTTAACTTCAGTGGATGTACACCCTTAAAATAAATTTTTAGCGTGATAATTGTTGAACTGTGAATTTTTAACAGATACCTAAGACACTTTTAAAGCTTCTCTTAAAATCTCTGAGTGCTGGGTGACCTTAAAAATGCATAGTGAATTTTAAAATAACAAGAAAATTACTTTTTTTAACATCAGTGGAAGGACACCCTTAAGATAAATTGTTAGCGTTATAATTATTGAACTGTGAATTTTTAACAGATATCTAAGACACTTTTAAAGCTTCTCTTAAAATCTCAGTGCTAGGTGACCTTAAAAATGCATAGTGAATTTTAAAATAACAAGAAAATTACTTTTTTTAACATCAGTGGAAGGACACCCTTAAGATAAATTGTTAGCGTTATAATTGTTGAACTGTGAATTTTTTACAGATACCTAAGACACTTTTAAAGCTTCTCTTAAAATCTGTGAGTGCTGGGTGACCTTAAAAATGCATAGTGAATTTTAAAATAACAAGAAAATTTCTTTTTTTAACTTCAGTGGATGTACACCCTTAAAATAAATTGTTAGCGTGATAATTGTTGAACTGTGAATTTTTAACAGATACCTAAGACACTTTCAAAGCTTCTCTTAAAATCTCTGAGTGCTGGGTAACCTTAAAAATGCATAGTAAATTTTAAAATAACAAGAAAATTACTTTTTTTAACATCAGTGGAAGGACACCCTTAAGATAAATTGTTAGCGTTATAATTGTTGAACTGTGAATTTTTAACAGATACCTAAGACACTTTTAAAGCTTCTCTTAAAATCTCAGTGCTAGGTGACCTTAAAAATGCATAGTGAATTTTAAAATAACAAGAAAATTACTTTTTTTAACATCAGTGGAAGGACACCCTTAAGATAAATTGTTAGCGTTATAATTGTTGAACTGTGAATTTTTTACAGATACCTAAGACACTTTTAAAGCTTCTCTTAAAATCTCTGAGTGCTGGGTGACCTTAAATATGCATAGTGAATTTTAAAATAACAAGAAAATTAGTTTTTTAACATCAGTGGAAGGACACCCTTAAGATAAATTATTAGCGTTATAATTGTTGAACTGTGAATTTTTTACAGATACCTAAGATACTTTTAAAGCTTCTCTTAAAATCCCTGACTGCTGGGTGGCCTTAAAAATGCATAGTCAATTTTAAAATAACAAGAAAATTTCTTTTTTTAACATCAGTGGAAGTACATCCTTAAGATAAATTGTTAGCGTTATAATTGTTGAACTGTGAATTTTTTGCAGATACCTAAGACATTTTTAAAGCTTCTCTTAAAATTCCTGAGTACTGAGTGATCTTAAAAATGCATAGTCAATTTTAAAATAACAAGAAAATTTCTTTTTTTAACATCAGTTGAAATACACCCTTAAGATAAATTGTTAGCGTTATAATAGTTGAACTGTGAATTTTTTACAGATACCTAAGACACTTTTAAAGCTTCTCTTAAAATCTCTGAGTGCTGGGTATCCTTAAAAATGCATAGTGAATTTTAAAATAACAAGAAAATTTCTTTTTTTAACTTCAGTGGATGTACACCCTTAAAATAAATTTTTAGCGTGATAATTGTTGAACTGTGAATTTTTAACAGATACCTAAGACACTTTTAAAGCTTCTCTTAAAATCTCTGAGTGCTGGGTGACCTTAAAAATGCATAGTGAATTTTAAAATAACAAGAAAATTACTTTTTTTAACATCAGTGGAAGGACACCCTTAAGATAAATTGTTAGCGTTATAATTATTGAACTGTGAATTTTTAACAGATATCTAAGACACTTTTAAAGCTTCTCTTAAAATCTCAGTGCTAGGTGACCTTAAAAATGCATAGTGAATTTTAAAATAACAAGAAAATTACTTTTTTTAACATCAGTGGAAGGACACCCTTAAGATAAATTGTTAGCGTTATAATTGTTGAACTGTGAATTTTTTACAGATACCTAAGACACTTTTAAAGCTTCTCTTAAAATCTGTGAGTGCTGGGTGACCTTAAAAATGCATAGTGAATTTTAAAATAACAAGAAAATTTCTTTTTTTTAACTTCAGTGGATGTACACCCTTAAAATAAATTGTTAGCGTGATAATTGTTGAACTGTGAATTTTTAACAGATACCTAAGACACTTTCAAAGCTTCTCTTAAAATCTCTGAGTGCTGGGTGACCTTAAAAATGCATAGTAAATTTTAAAATAACAAGAAAATTACTTTTTTTAACATCAGTGGAAGGACACCCTTAAGATAAATTGTTAGCGTTATAATTGTTGAACTGTGAATTTTTAACAGATACCTAAGACACTTTTAAAGCTTCTCTTAAAATCTCAGTGCTAGGTGACCTTAAAAATGCATAGTGAATTTTAAAATAACAAGAAAATTACTTTTTTTAACATCAGTGGAAGGACACCCTTAAGATAAATTGTTAGCGTTATAATTGTTGAACTGTGAATTTTTTACAGATACCTAAGACACTTTTAAAGCTTCTCTTAAAATCTCTGAGTGCTGGGTGACCTTAAAAATGCATAGTGAATTTTAAAATAACAAGAAAATTACTTTTTTTAACATCAGTGGAAGGACACCCTGAAGATAAATTGTTAGCGTTATAATTAATGAACTGTGAATTTTTTACAGATACCTAAGACACTTTTAAAGCTTCTCTTAAAATCTGTGAGTGCTGGGTGACCTTAAAAATGCATAGTGAATTTTAAAATAACAAGAAAATTTCTTTTTTTTAACTTCAGTGGATGTACACCCTTAAAATAAATTGTTAGCGTGATAATTGTTGAACTGTGAATTTTTAACAGATACCTAAGACACTTTTAAAGCTTCTCTTAAAATTTCTGAGTGCTGGGTGACCTTAAAAAAGCATAGTGAATTTTAAAATAACAAGAAAATTACTTTTTTTAACATCAGTGGAAGGACACCCTTAAGATAAATTGTTAGCGTTATAATTGTTGAACTGTGAATTTTTTACAGATACCTAAGACACTTTTAAAGCTTCTCTTAAAATCCCTGACTGCTGGGTGGCCTTAAAAATGCATAGTGAATTTTTAAATTAACGAGAAAATTTCTTTTTTTAACGTCAGTGGAAATACACCCCTAAAATAAATTGTTAGCGTTATAATTGTTGAACTGAGAATTTTTTACAGATACCCTAGACACTTTTAAAGCTTCTCTTAAAATCCCTGAGTGCTGGGCTGCCTTAAAAATGCATAGTGAATTTTAAAATAACAAGAAAAGTTCTTCATTTAACATCAGTAGGAGTACACCCTTAAGATAAATTGTAAGCGTTATAATTGTTGAACTGTGAATTTTTTGCAGATACCTAAGACACTTTTAAAGCTTCTCTTAAAATCCCTGAGTGCTAGGTTGCCTCAAAAATGCATAGTGAATTTTAAAATAACAAGAAAAGTTCTTTTTTTAATTTCAGTGGAAGTACACTCTTAAGATAAATTGTTAGAGTTATAATTGTTGAACTGTGAATTTTTAACAGATACCTAAGACACTTTTAAAGCTTCTCTTAAAATCCATGAGTGCTAAGTTGCCTCAAAAATGCATAGTGAATTTTAAAATAACAAGAAAAGTTCTTTTTTTAATTTCAGTGGAAGTACACCCTTAAGATAAATTGTTAGCGTGATAATTGTTGAACTGTGAATTTTCAACAGATACCTAAGACACTTTCAAAGCTTCTCTTAAAATCTCTGAGTGCTGGGTGACCTTAAAAATGCATAGTAAATTTTAAAATAACAAGAAAAGTTCTTTTTTTAATTTCAGTGGAAGTACACCCTTAAGATAAATTGTTAGAGTTATAATTGTTGAACTGTGAATTTTTAACAGATACCTAAGACACTTTTAAAGCTTCTCTTAAAATTCCTGACTGCTTGGTGGCCTTAAAAATGCATAGTCAATTTTAAAATAACAAGAAAATTTCTTTTTTTAACATCAGTGGAAGTACACCCTTAAGATAAATTGTTAGCGTTATAATTGTTGAACTGTGAATTTTTTGCAGATACCTGAGACATTTTTAAAGCTTCGCTTGAAATTCCTGAGTGCTGAGTGATCTTAAAATTGCATAGTCAATTTTAAAATAACAAGAAAATTTCTTTTTTTAACATCAGTGGAAATACACCCTTAAGATAAATTGTTAGCGTGATAATTGTTGAACTGTGAATTTTTAACAGATACCTAAGACACTTTTAAAGCTTCTCTTAAAATCTCAGTGCTAGGTGACCTTAAAAATGCATAGTGAATTTTAAAATAACAAGAAAATTACTTTTTTTAACATCAGTGGAAGGACACCCTTAAGATAAATTGTTAGCGTTATAATTGTTGAACTGTGAATTTTTTACAGATACCTAAGACACTTTTAAAGCTTCTCTTAAAATCTGTGAGTGCTGGGTGACCTTAAAAATGCATAGTGAATTTTAAAATAACAAGAAAATTACTTTTTTTAACATCAGTGGAAGGACACCCTTAAGATAAATTGTTAGCGTTATAATTGTTGAACTGTGAATTTTTTACAGATACCTAAGACACTTTTAAAGCTTCTCTTAAAATCTGTGAGTGCTGGGTGACCTTAAAAATGCATAGTGAATTTTAAAATAACAAGAAAATTTCTTTTTTTTAACTTCAGTGGATGTACACCCTTAAAATAAATTGTTAGCGTGATAATTGTTGAACTGTGAATTTTTAACAGATACCTAAGACACTTTCAAAGCTTCTCTTAAAATCTCTGAGTGCTGGGTGACCTTAAAAATGCATAGTAAATTTTAAAATAACAAGAAAATTACTTTTTTTAACATCAGTGGAAGGACACCCTTAAGATAAATTGTTAGCGTTATAATTGTTGAACTGTGAATTTTTAACAGATACCTAAGACACTTTTAAAGCTTCTCTTAAAATCTCAGTGCTAGGTGACCTTAAAAATGCATAGTGAATTTTAAAATAACAAGAAAATTACTTTTTTTAACATCAGTGGAAGGACACCCTTAAGATAAATTGTTAGCGTTATAATTGTTGAACTGTGAATTTTTTACAGATACCTAAGACACTTTTAAAGCTTCTCTTAAAATCTCTGAGTGCTGGGTGACCTTAAAAATGCATAGTGAATTTTAAAATAACAAGAAAATTACTTTTTTTAACATCAGTGGAAGGACACCCTGAAGATAAATTGTTAGCGTTATAATTAATGAACTGTGAATTTTTTACAGATACCTAAGACACTTTTAAAGCTTCTCTTAAAATCTGTGAGTGCTGGGTGACCTTAAAAATGCATAGTGAATTTTAAAATAACAAGAAAATTTCTTTTTTTTAACTTCAGTGGATGTACACCCTTAAAATAAATTTTTAGCGTGATAATTGTTGAACTGTGAATTTTTAACAGATAACTAAGACACTTTTAAAGCTTCTCTTAAAATCTCTGAGTGCTGGGTGACCTTAAAAATGCATAGTGAATTTTAAAATAACAAGAAAATTTCTTTTTTTAACTTCAGTGGATGTACACCCTTAAAATAAATTGTTAGCGTGATAATTGTTGAACTGTGAATTTTTAACAGATACCTAAGACACTTTCAAAGCTTCTCTTAAAATCTCTGAGTGCTGGGTGACCTTAAAAATGCATAGTAAATTTTAAAATAACAAGAAAATTACTTTTTTTAACATCAGTGGAAGGACACCCTTAAGATAAATTGTTAGCGTTATAATTGTTGAACTGTGAATTTTTAACAGATACCTAAGACACTTTTAAAGCTTCTCTTAAAATCTCAGTGCTAGGTGACCTTAAAAATGCATAGTGAATTTTAAAATAACAAGAAAATTACTTTTTTTAACATCAGTGGAAGGACACCCTTAAGATAAATTGTTAGCGTTATAATTGTTGAACTGTGAATTTTTTACAGATACCTAAGACACTTTTAAAGCTTCTCTTAAAATCTCTGAGTGCTGGGTGACCTTAAATATGCATAGTGAATTTTAAAATAACAAGAAAATTAGTTTTTTAACATCAGTGGAAGGACACCCTTAAGATAAATTATTAGCGTTATAATTGTTGAACTGTGAATTTTTTACAGATACCTAAGATACTTTTAAAGCTTCTCTTAAAATCCCTGACTGCTGGGTGGCCTTAAAAATGCATAGTCAATTTTAAAATAACAAGAAAATTTCTTTTTTTAACATCAGTGGAAGTACATCCTTAAGATAAATTGTTAGCGTTATAATTGTTGAACTGTGAATTTTTTGCAGATACCTAAGACATTTTTAAAGCTTCTCTTAAAATTCCTGAGTACTGAGTGATCTTAAAAATGCATAGTCAATTTTAAAATAACAAGAAAATTTCTTTTTTTAACATCAGTTGAAATACACCCTTAAGATAAATTGTTAGCGTTATAATAGTTGAACTGTGAATTTTTTACAGATACCTAAGACACTTTTAAAGCTTCTCTTAAAATCTCTGAGTGCTGGGTATCCTTAAAAATGCATAGTGAATTTTAAAATAACAAGAAAATTTCTTTTTTTAACTTCAGTGGATGTACACCCTTAAAATAAATTTTTAGCGTGATAATTGTTGAACTGTGAATTTTTAACAGATACCTAAGACACTTTTAAAGCTTCTCTTAAAATCTCTGAGTGCTGGGTGACCTTAAAAATGCATAGTGAATTTTAAAATAACAAGAAAATTACTTTTTTTAACATCAGTGGAAGGACACCCTTAAGATAAATTGTTAGCGTTATAATTATTGAACTGTGAATTTTTAACAGATATCTAAGACACTTTTAAAGCTTCTCTTAAAATCTCAGTGCTAGGTGACCTTAAAAATGCATAGTGAATTTTAAAATAACAAGAAAATTACTTTTTTTAACATCAGTGGAAGGACACCCTTAAGATAAATTGTTAGCGTTATAATTGTTGAACTGTGAATTTTTTACAGATACCTAAGACACTTTTAAAGCTTCTCTTAAAATCTGTGAGTGCTGGGTGACCTTAAAAATGCATAGTGAATTTTAAAATAACAAGAAAATTTCTTTTTTTAACTTCAGTGGATGTACACCCTTAAAATAAATTGTTAGCGTGATAATTGTTGAACTGTGAATTTTTAACAGATACCTAAGACACTTTCAAAGCTTCTCTTAAAATCTCTGAGTGCTGGGTGACCTTAAAAATGCATAGTAAATTTTAAAATAACAAGAAAATTACTTTTTTTAACATCAGTGGAAGGACACCCTTAAGATAAATTGTTAGCGTTATAATTGTTGAACTGTGAATTTTTAACAGATACCTAAGACACTTTTAAAGCTTCTCTTAAAATCTCAGTGCTAGGTGACCTTAAAAATGCATAGTGAATTTTAAAATAACAAGAAAATTACTTTTTTTAACATCAGTGGAAGGACACCCTTAAGATAAATTGTTAGCGTTATAATTGTTGAACTGTGAATTTTTTACAGATACCTAAGACGCTTTTAAAGCTTCTCTTAAAATCTCTGAGTGCTGGGTGACCTTAAATATGCATAGTGAATTTTAAAATAACAAGAAAATTAGTTTTTTAACATCAGTGGAAGGACACCCTTAAGATAAATTATTAGCGTTATAATTGTTGAACTGTGAATTTTTTACAGATACCTAAGATACTTTTAAAGCTTCTCTTAAAATCCCTGACTGCTGGGTGGCCTTAAAAATGCATAGTCAATTTTAAAATAACAAGAAAATTTCTTTTTTTAACATCAGTGGAAGTACATCCTTAAGATAAATTGTTAGCGTTATAATAGTTGAACTGTGAATTTTTTACAGATACCTAAGACACTTTTAAAGCTTCTCTTAAAATCTCTGAGTGCTGGGTATCCTTAAAAATGCATAGTGAATTTTAAAATAACAAGAAAATTTCTTTTTTTAACTTCAGTGGATGTACACCCTTAAAATAAATTTTTAGCGTGATAATTGTTGAACTGTGAATTTTTAACAGATACCTAAGACACTTTTAAAGCTTCTCTTAAAATCTCTGAGTGCTGGGTGACCTTAAAAATGCATAGTGAATTTTAAAATAACAAGAAAATTACTTTTTTTAACATCAGTGGAAGGACACCCTTAAGATAAATTGTTAGCGTTATAATTATTGAACTGTGAATTTTTAACAGATATCTAAGACACTTTTAAAGCTTCTCTTAAAATCTCAGTGCTAGGTGACCTTAAAAATGCATAGTGAATTTTAAAATAACAAGAAAATTACTTTTTTTAACATCAGTGGAAGGACACCCTTAAGATAAATTGTTAGCGTTATAATTGTTGAACTGTGAATTTTTTACAGATACCTAAGACACTTTTAAAGCTTCTCTTAAAATCTGTGAGTGCTGGGTGACCTTAAAAATGCATAGTGAATTTTAAAATAACAAGTAAATTTCTTTTTTTAACTTCAGTGGATGTACACCCTTAAAATAAATTGTTAGCGTGATAATTGTTGAACTGTGAATTTTTAACAGATACCTAAGACACTTTCAAAGCTTCTCTTAAAATCTCTGAGTGCTGGGTGACCTTAAAAATGCATAGTAAATTTTAAAATAACAAGAAAATTACTTTTTTTAACATCAGTGGAAGGACACCCTTAAGATAAATTGTTAGCGTTATAATTGTTGAACTGTGAATTTTTAACAGATACCTAAGACACTTTTAAAGCTTCTCTTAAAATCTCAGTGCTAGGTGACCTTAAAAATGCATAGTGAATTTTAAAATAACAAGAAAATTACTTTTTTTAACATCAGTGGAAGGACACCCTTAAGATAAATTGTTAGCGTTATAATTGTTGAACTGTGAATTTTTTACAGATACCTAAGACACTTTTAAAGCTTCTCTTAAAATCTCTGAGTGCTGGGTGACCTTAAAAATGCATAGTGAATTTTAAAATAACAAGAAAATTACTTTTTTTAACATCAGTGGAAGGACACCCTGAAGATAAATTGTTAGCGTTATAATTAATGAACTGTGAATTTTTTACAGATACCTAAGACACTTTTAAAGCTTCTCTTAAAATCTGTGAGTGCTGGGTGACCTTAAAAATGCATAGTGAATTTTAAAATAACAAGAAAATTTCTTTTTTTTAACTTCAGTGGATGTACACCCTTAAAATAAATTGTTAGCGTGATAATTGTTGAACTGTGAATTTTTAACAGATACCTAAGACACTTTTAAAGCTTCTCTTAAAATTTCTGAGTGCTGGGTGACCTTAAAAAAGCATAGTGAATTTTAAAATAACAAGAAAATTACTTTTTTTAACATCAGTGGAAGGACACCCTTAAGATAAATTGTTAGCGTTATAATTGTTGAACTGTGAATTTTTTACAGATACCTAAGACACTTTTAAAGCTTCTCTTAAAATCCCTGACTGCTGGGTGGCCTTAAAAATGCATAGTGAATTTTTAAATTAACGAGAAAATTTCTTTTTTTAACGTCAGTGGAAATACACCCCTAAAATAAATTGTTAGCGTTATAATTGTTGAACTGAGAATTTTTTACAGATACCCTAGACACTTTTAAAGCTTCTCTTAAAATCCCTGAGTGCTGGGCTGCCTTAAAAATGCATAGTGAATTTTAAAATAACAAGAAAAGTTCTTCATTTAACATCAGTAGGAGTACACCCTTAAGATAAATTGTAAGCGTTATAATTGTTGAACTGTGAATTTTTTGCAGATACCTAAGACACTTTTAAAGCTTCTCTTAAAATCCCTGAGTGCTAGGTTGCCTCAAAAATGCATAGTGAATTTTAAAATAACAAGAAAAGTTCTTTTTTTAATTTCAGTGGAAGTACACCCTTAAGATAAATTGTTAGAGTTATAATTGTTGAACTGTGAATTTTTAACAGATACCTAAGACACTTTTAAAGCTTCTCTTAAAATCCATGAGTGCTAGGTTGCCTCAAAAATGCATAGTGAATTTTAAAATAACAAGAAAAGTTCTTTTTTTAATTTCAGTGGAAGTACACCCTTAAGATAAATTGTTAGCGTGATAATTGTTGAACTGTGAATTTTTAACAGATACCTAAGACACTTTCAAAGCTTCTCTTAAAATCTCTGAGTGCTGGGTGACCTTAAAAATGCATAGTAAATTTTAAAATAACAAGAAAAGTTCTTTTTTTAATTTCAGTGGAAGTACACCCTTAAGATAAATTGTTAGAGTTATAATTGTTGAACTGTGAATTTTTAACAGATACCTAAGACACTTTTAAAGCTTCTCTTAAAATTCCTGACTGCTTGGTGGCCTTAAAAATGCATAGTCAATTTTAAAATAACAAGAAAATTTCTTTTTTTAACATCAGTGGAAGTACACCCTTAAGATAAATTGTTAGCGTTATAATTGTTGAACTGTGAATTTTTTGCAGATACCTGAGACATTTTTAAAGCTTCGCTTGAAATTCCTGAGTGCTGAGTGATCTTAAAAATGCATAGTCAATTTTAAAATAACAAGAAAATTTCTTTTTTTAACATCAGTGGAAATACACCCTTAAGATAAATTGTTAGCGTGATAATTGTTGAACTGTGAATTTTTAACAGATACCTAAGACACTTTTAAAGCTTCTCTTAAAATCTCAGTGCTAGGTGACCTTAAAAATGCATAGTGAATTTTAAAATAACAAGAAAATTACTTTTTTTAACATCAGTGGAAGGACACCCTTAAGATAAATTGTTAGCGTTATAATTGTTGAACTGTGAATTTTTTACAGATACCTAAGACACTTTTAAAGCTTCTCTTAAAATCTGTGAGTGCTGGGTGACCTTAAAAATGCATAGTGAATTTTAAAATAACAAGAAAATTACTTTTTTTAACATCAGTGGAAGGACACCCTTAAGATAAATTGTTAGCGTTATAATTGTTGAACTGTGAATTTTTTACAGATACCTAAGACACTTTTAAAGCTTCTCTTAAAATCTGTGAGTGCTGGGTGACCTTAAAAATGCATAGTGAATTTTAAAATAACAAGAAAATTTCTTTTTTTTAACTTCAGTGGATGTACACCCTTAAAATAAATTGTTAGCGTGATAATTGTTGAACTGTGAATTTTTAACAGATACCTAAGACACTTTCAAAGCTTCTCTTAAAATCTCTGAGTGCTGGGTGACCTTAAAAATGCATAGTAAATTTTAAAATAACAAGAAAATTACTTTTTTTAACATCAGTGGAAGGACACCCTTAAGATAAATTGTTAGCGTTATAATTGTTGAACTGTGAATTTTTAACAGATACCTAAGACACTTTTAAAGCTTCTCTTAAAATCTCAGTGCTAGGTGACCTTAAAAATGCATAGTGAATTTTAAAATAACAAGAAAATTACTTTTTTTAACATCAGTGGAAGGACACCCTTAAGATAAATTGTTAGCGTTATAATTGTTGAACTGTGAATTTTTTACAGATACCTAAGACACTTTTAAAGCTTCTCTTAAAATCTCTGAGTGCTGGGTGACCTTAAAAATGCATAGTGAATTTTAAAATAACAAGAAAATTACTTTTTTTAACATCAGTGGAAGGACACCCTGAAGATAAATTGTTAGCGTTATAATTAATGAACTGTGAATTTTTTACAGATACCTAAGACACTTTTAAAGCTTCTCTTAAAATCTGTGAGTGCTGGGTGACCTTAAAAATGCATAGTGAATTTTAAAATAACAAGAAAATTTCTTTTTTTTAACTTCAGTGGATGTACACCCTTAAAATAAATTGTTAGCGTGATAATTGTTGAACTGTGAATTTTTAACAGATACCTAAGACACTTTTAAAGCTTCTCTTAAAATTTCTGAGTGCTGGGTGACCTTAAAAAAGCATAGTGAATTTTAAAATAACAAGAAAATTACTTTTTTTAACATCAGTGGAAGGACACCCTTAAGATAAATTGTTAGCGTTATAATTGTTGAACTGTGAATTTTTTACAGATACCTAAGACACTTTTAAAGCTTCTCTTAAAATCCCTGACTGCTGGGTGGCCTTAAAAATGCATAGTGAATTTTTAAATTAACGAGAAAATTTCTTTTTTTAACGTCAGTGGAAATACACCCCTAAAATAAATTGTTAGCGTTATAATTGTTGAACTGAGAATTTTTTACAGATACCCTAGACACTTTTAAAGCTTCTCTTAAAATCCCTGAGTGCTGGGCTGCCTTAAAAATGCATAGTGAATTTTAAAATAACAAGAAAAGTTCTTCATTTAACATCAGTAGGAGTACACCCTTAAGATAAATTGTAAGCGTTATAATTGTTGAACTGTGAATTTTTTGCAGATACCTAAGACACTTTTAAAGCTTCTCTTAAAATCCCTGAGTGCTAGGTTGCCTCAAAAATGCATAGTGAATTTTAAAATAACAAGAAAAGTTCTTTTTTTAATTTCAGTGGAAGTACACCCTTAAGATAAATTGTTAGAGTTATAATTGTTGAACTGTGAATTTTTAACAGATACCTAAGACACTTTTAAAGCTTCTCTTAAAATCCATGAGTGCTAGGTTGCCTCAAAAATGCATAGTGAATTTTAAAATAACAAGAAAAGTTCTTTTTTTAATTTCAGTGGAAGTACACCCTTAAGATAAATTGTTAGCGTGATAATTGTTGAACTGTGAATTTTTAACAGATACCTAAGACACTTTCAAAGCTTCTCTTAAAATCTCTGAGTGCTGGGTGACCTTAAAAATGCATAGTAAATTTTAAAATAACAAGAAAAGTTCTTTTTTTAATTTCAGTGGAAGTACACCCTTAAGATAAATTGTTAGAGTTATAATTGTTGAACTGTGAATTTTTAACAGATACCTAAGACACTTTTAAAGCTTCTCTTAAAATTCCTGACTGCTTGGTGGCCTTAAAAATGCATAGTCAATTTTAAAATAACAAGAAAATTTCTTTTTTTAACATCAGTGGAAGTACACCCTTAAGATAAATTGTTAGCGTTATAATTGTTGAACTGTGAATTTTTTGCAGATACCTGAGACATTTTTAAAGCTTCGCTTGAAATTCCTGAGTGCTGAGTGATCTTAAAAATGCATAGTCAATTTTAAAATAACAAGAAAATTTCTTTTTTTAACATCAGTGGAAATACACCCTTAAGATAAATTGTTAGCGTGATAATTGTTGAACTGTGAATTTTTAACAGATACCTAAGACACTTTTAAAGCTTCTCTTAAAATCTCAGTGCTAGGTGATCTTAAAAATGCATAGTGAATTTTAAAATAACAAGAAAATTACTTTTTTTAACATCAGTGGAAGGACACCCTTAAGATAAATTGTTAGCGTTATAATTGTTGAACTGTGAATTTTTTACAGATACCTAAGACACTTTTAAAGCTTCTCTTAAAATCTCTGAGTGCTGGGTGACCTTAAAAATGCATAGTGAATTTTAAAATAACAAGAAAATTACTTTTTTTAACATCAGTGGAAGGACACCCTTAAGATAAATTGTTAGCGTTATAATTAATGAACTGTGAATTTTTTACAGATACCTAAGACACTTTTAAAGCTTCTCTTAAAATCTGTGAGTGCTGGGTGACCTTAAAAATGCATAGTGAATTTTAAAATAACAAGAAAATTTCTTTTTTTTAACTTCAGTGGATGTACACCCTTAAAATAAATTGTTAGCGTGATAATTGTTGAACTGTGAATTTTTAACAGATACCTAAGACACTTTTAAAGCTTCTCTTAAAATTTCTGAGTGCTGGGTGACCTTAAAAAAGCATAGTGAATTTTAAAATAACAAGAAAATTACTTTTTTTAACATCAGTGGAAGGACACCCTTAAGATAAATTGTTAGCGTTATAATTGTTGAACTGTGAATTTTTTACAGATACCTAAGACACTTTTAAAGCTTCTCTTAAAATCCCTGACTGCTGGGTGGCCTTAAAAATGCATAGTGAATTTTTAAATTAACGAGAAAATTTCTTTTTTTAACGTCAGTGGAAATACACCCCTAAAATAAATTGTTAGCGTTATAATTGTTGAACTGAGAATTTTTTACAGATACCCTAGACACTTTTAAAGCTTCTCTTAAAATCCCTGAGTGCTGGGCTGCCTTAAAAATGCATAGTGAATTTTAAAATAACAAGAAAAGTTCTTCATTTAACATCAGTAGGAGTACACCCTTAAGATAAATTGTAAGCGTTATAATTGTTGAACTGTGAATTTTTTGCAGATACCTAAGACACTTTTAAAGCTTCTCTTAAAATCCCTGAGTGCTAGGTTGCCTCAAAAATGCATAGTGAATTTTAAAATAACAAGAAAAGTTCTTTTTTTAATTTCAGTGGAAGTACACCCTTAAGATAAATTGTTAGAGTTATAATTGTTGAACTGTGAATTTTTAACAGATACCTAAGACACTTTTAAAGCTTCTCTTAAAATCCATGAGTGCTAGGTTGCCTCAAAAATGCATAGTGAATTTTAAAATAACAAGAAAAGTTCTTTTTTTAATTTCAGTGGAAGTACACCCTTAAGATAAATTGTTAGCGTGATAATTGTTGAACTGTGAATTTTTAACAGATACCTAAGACACTTTCAAAGCTTCTCTTAAAATCTCTGAGTGCTGGGTGACCTTAAAAATGCATAGTAAATTTTAAAATAACAAGAAAAGTTATTTTTTTAATTTCAGTGGAAGTACACCCTTAAGATAAATTGTTAGAGTTATAATTGTTGAACTGTGAATTTTTAACAGATACCTAAGACACTTTTAAAGCTTCTCTTAAAATTCCTGACTGCTTGGTGGCCTTAAAAATGCATAGTCAATTTTAAAATAACAAGAAAATTTCTTTTTTTAACATCAGTGGAAGTACACCCTTAAGATAAATTGTTAGCGTTATAATTGTTGAACTGTGAATTTTTTGCAGATACCTGAGACATTTTTAAAGCTTCGCTTGAAATTCCTGAGTGCTGAGTGATCTTAAAAATGCATAGTCAATTTTAAAATAACAAGAAAATTTCTTTTTTTAACATCAGTGGAAATACACCCTTAAGATAAATTGTTAGTGTTATAATTGTTGAACTGTGAAATTTTTACAGATACCTAAGACACTTTTAAAGCTTCTCTTAAAATCTCTGAGTGCTGGGTGTCCTTAAAAATGCATAGTGAATTTTAAAATAACAAGAAAATTACTTTTTTTAACATCAGTGGAAGGCCACCCTTAAGATAAATTGTTAGCGTTATAATTGTTGAACTGTGAATTTTTTACAGATACCTAAGACACTTTTAAAGCTTCTCTTAAAATCTCTGAGTGCTGGGTGACCTTAAAAATGCATAGTGAATTTTAAAATAACAAGAAAATTTCTTTTTTTAACTTCAGTGGATGTACACCCTTAAAATAAATTGTTAGCGTGATAATTGTTGAACTGTGAATTTTTAACAGATACCTAAGACACTTTTAAAGCTTCTCTTAAAATCTCTGAGTGCTGGGTGACCTTAAAAAAGCATAGTGAATTTTAAAATAACAAGAAAATTTCTTTTTTTAACATCAGTGGAAGGACACCCTTAAGATAAATTGTTAGCGTTATAATTGTTGAACTGTGAATTTTTTACAGATACCTAAGACTCTTTTAAAGCTTCTCTTAAAATCCCTGACTGCTAGGTGGCCTTGAAAATGCATAGTGAATTTTTAAATTAACGAGAAAATTTCTTTTTTTAACGTCAGTGGAAATACACCCCTAAAATAGATTGTTAGCGTTATAATTGTTGAACTGAGAATTTTTTACAGATACCCTAGATACTTTTAAAGCTTCTCTTAATATCCCTGAGTGCTGGGCTGCCTTAAAAATGCATAGTGAATTTTAAAATAACAAGAAAAGTTCTTCATTTAACATCAGTAGAAGTACACCCTTAAGATAAATTGTAAGCGTTATAATTGTTGAACTGTGAATTTTTTGCAGATACCTAAGACACTTTTAAAGCTTCTCTTAAAAACCCTGAGTGCTGGGTTGCCTTGAAAATGCATAGTCAATTTTAAAATAACAAGAAAATTTCTTTTTTTAACATCAGTGGAAATACACCCTTAAGATAAATTGTTAGTGTTATAATTGTTGAACTGTGAATTGTTTACAGATACCTAAGACACTTTTAAAGCTTCTCTTAAAATCTTTGAGTGCTGGGTGGCCTTAAAAGTGCATCGTGATTTTTTAAAATAAAAAAGAAAATTTCTTTTTTTAATTTCATTAGATGTACACCGATAAAATAAATTGTTAGCGTTATAATTGTTCAACTGTGAATTTTTTACTGATACCTAAGACACTTTTAAAGCTTCTCTTAAAATCCCTGAAGTGCTGGGTGACCTTAAAAATACATAGTGAATTTTAAAATAACAAGAAAATTACTTTTTTTAACATCAGTGGAAGGACACCCTTAAGATAAATTGTTAGCGTTATAATTGTTGAACTGTGAATTTTTTACACATATCTAAAACTCTTTTAAAGCTTCTCTTAAAATCCCTGAGTGCTGGGTGGTCTTAAAAGTGTATAGTGATTTTTTAAATTAGCAAGAAAATTTCTTTTTTTAACTTCAGTGGATGTACACCCTTAAAATAAATTGTTAGCGCGATTCTTCTGTTTGTTTGGCCAAACAAACGGAAGAATCTCTACATCAGAGAAGCTCTCAAAATAGAAAGCACTAAAAACTTTAACAAGAGAGATGATGCGCAAAATATTTCAAATACATGGAAAACTCTACTTAAAACCAAAAACAATTCACCAGAGAAACAGGAGAGCGGGCCGAGAAGAGGCACAAACCCAGAGAAGCGAACAAACCAACCAGACAGAACCAAGGTATAACCTGCGCAACCGCCAAAGTATAAGTTCATTCTAAGTCGAACAGCCGTCGGGGAAGCATCACCTGAAAACGCCAGAACGGATTGACAACCGGAAAAACATCAGTACATATATATGTATATATATATATATATATATATATATATATATATATATATATATATATATATATATATATATATATATATATATATATATATATATATATTTATTTATATTTCCGGTTTTCTATCTGGTCGTCAGTAGAAAAAGCTTTGCTGAAATATTTCTCTCAAATTAGTATGAGACTAGAAAAGTATTTCTTAACTAAACACAAAAACTCTGATATATTCCCAGTGCTTAAATACAAAGATACTGACATAATTAAAACTGAACGCCACTGATTCATTTAAAGCAACAATAATGGCTACAATTCTACTGAAATATCTGTACGCGTTCAATCCTCCCTTATACTACTTGTTTTAACGACAGAAATAGGCCGCGAGGAAACTTAGCATCTGTATTCAAACTTCCACTCGGAACATTTCACAAAACATTTACCAATGCTGTTACCGATATCACAAACCATTGTCTATTTATATATTTGTTGTAGTTGCAAGTAAAACTCCATTATATATTTAATGTTCTATAGGCACTAGGAAAAACATAATACAGTAATAATATTATTAGAAGAATAGTTTTCTAAGATTATTAAAAGCATTGTCTTTTGAAAATTATTTTTCTTCTTGAGATTTAATGCTATTCTTATTTATTTTATGTCACTATTTCAAAATTCCATCATTTTTCCTGCGTGATTGTGCATGCGTATTAGCAAAACCTCTTTCCATTATCTTTAATCTCTGCCTAAATAATTCACAGTTTCCTGATAAATGGAAAATTTCCAAGGTTTCTCCAGTGTTTAAAAAAGGAGACAAACAAAATATTGAAAACTACAGACCAGTCTGTATAATAAATAATTTTTCTAAATGTTTTGAATTGTTTCTGCATGAACATCTATTTTTCAAGCTGAAACACCTATATAGTGGTTCCAAACATGGCTTTATAAAGGGTAGGTCCACAGCGTCTAATCTTTTCTGCTTTACTCAGTTTGTGGCTGTTGTCTTGGACATATATATACACAGACTTTTCAAAGGCATTTGATAGGCTTGATCATGGCATTCTGCTTGATAAACTGCATTGTTTTGGACTTTGGCAAAAATTAATTCTATTTTTTAAATCATATCTCTGCGATAAGGCAGCAAATAGTAGAATGCTGTGGTCAGTCCTCGGAACCCCTGTGTGTGACTTCGGGAGTTCCTCAAGGGTCAATACTTGGTCCTTTATTATTTAATATATTTATTGTTGAAATTGTGGGTGACTGTACAATGCTACTCTATGCGGATGACGCTAAAATTTTTACTTCTGTAAAAAACGATGCTGATTGTCAAAGACTACAAATAGCAATAAATGCCGTCACCGATTGGTGTAGCGAAAACAGACTGCCTCTAAACGTTGGTAAATGCAAAGTCATGACTTTCACATTAAAGAAAAATGTGCTGGTGTATGATTATAAAATTTATGGAATATGTGTTCCACGAGTAGAATGCTTTAGAGATCTGGGTATGACATTTGATAGCAGACTTTCATTTGTTCCTCGTATAAATGATCTTATACAGGTGAGTTTTAAATCATTAGGCTTTATTATTTGAAACTCAAAAACATTTTCTAATCAAAGTACGTTCATTTTACTTTACTACGTTTTTGTAAGATCTAAATTGGAATATGTTTCTATAATATGGTCTCCTTATTATCAAAACCATATTAATGACCTTGAGAGAGTTCAGCGGCGTTTCTTGAAATACCTAAGCTTTCGGATTGTTGGACATTATCCTGAAATAGGGTTTCCGCATGAAATCTTACTTCAGCGGCATTCTTTTTGTTCTCTAGAACATAGACGTATCGTCACAGACCTCAAATTTCTTTATAAAGTTTTGCGTAACAGAGTGGAATGTAGTGATATATTGGAAAAAATAAGTTTTCTTCTACCTAGGACTTCAGCTCGTCAATCTGCCACATTCTATTGTCCTACACCTCGTACAAATGTATGTAATTACTCTCCTTTATATAGGATGTCTAGAAACTACAACGAGAATCAAAATAAACTCGACATATTTAGCTGCAGAATGGCACAAATAAAAAAAAATTAAGTATGTAATATTTTGTAGTTTTGTTTCTAGTAATTTGTGTATGCTTGCTTTGTCATTGTAAATATTTAAGTTTTTTTTCTGTTGTACCCATTTGTTAATTGGTTTTTTGAACTGTGAAATGGGTTTAAATAAATAAATAAATAAAAATATATATTTAAATTTTGGTTAGCATTTATCAAGAAAAAAATTCGGGAAATGTTTAAAAGGAAATACTATGTTTTATGGCACTAAATTTATTAAGAAAACAGTGACTGCAGTTTCAACTCACAGAGTCATTTTCAAACTGAATTACAAAGGTAGACTAAGTATTCAATACAGAAACATGAGAAAATTTAACAATAGATAAAAACTACCTGAGATATTTATTACAAAGGGGAGGTACTAAATTTTGGGAACTAATTATTATTTGGCGACAACAAACAACGGGAAAAACCCAAGTTCTGTCTGGTCATTAAGCAAATTTACATTTTTATTTCTACTATTTTTATATATTTCTAAAGATTCAAGAACATTTAACTTTTGACCTTTTGTTGAATAATGTAATATGTCAGTGTTGCCCAAATCAGGAAAACTGTGGCTGTGTTCCAAGCAATGGTTGGCAAAGCTCGAGTCAGTTTTTTGTAGTCTATATGATCGGTGGTGTTCTAAAAAGTGAGTTTTAAAGCTTCTACCACTTTGTCCAATATATAAGCTATCACACTCTGAACATTTTAACTTATAAACTTCTGATTTATCAAATTTATTAATTTTATCTTTAGCATTGTAAAGGATAGTGGACAGATTGTGTTGAGATTTAAAGGCTACTTTTATGTTATGTTTGGAAAGAGTATTAACTTAATTCAATATATCCTAAAATAAAAAATGATAAAGATAGTTCATATAATATATCTTTGTCATACTATGGTGCCCTATCAGAAAACATAGCTAATACTCTTTCCAAACATAACATAAAAGTAGCCTTTAAATCTGAACACAATCTGTCCACTATCCTTTACAATGCTAAAAGATAAAATTAATAAATTTGATAAATCAGGAGTTTATAAGTTAAAATGTTCAGAGTGTGATAGTATATTGGACAAAGTTGTAGAAGTTTTAAAACTAGCTTTTCAGATTACCACCGATCATATAGACTACAAAAAACAGACTCGAGCTTTGTCAACCATTGCTTAGAACAGAGCCACAGTTTTCCTGATTTGGGCAACACTGACATATTACATTATTCAACAAAGGGCCAAAAGTTAAATGTTCTTGAATCTTTAGAAATATATAAACATAGTAGAAATAAAAATGTAAATTTGCGTAATGACCAGACAGAACTTGGGTTTTTCCCGTTATTTGTTGTCGCCAAATAATAATTAGTTCCCAAAATTTAGTACCTCCCCTTTGTAATAAATATCTCAGGTAGTTTTTATCTATTGTTAAATTTTCTCATGTTTCTGTATTGAATACTTAGTCTACCTTTGTAATTCAGTTTGAAAATGACTCTGTGAGTTGAAACTGCAGTCACTGTTTTCTTAATAAATTTAGTGGCATAAAACATAGTATTTCCTTTTAAACATTTCCCGAAGATGATTAACTATCACATAATAACGGCTACCAGCATCAACTTTTTAAGAAAAAAATTATTTAATTCTAGTTAACTGAAAGACTTTTGCTACAGATTTTTTTTTATATATAAACATGCTAGTTTTTTTGATATTGGGCCAACGATATAATTTAAGTTGGCCTCCACGAATACTTCAAAGTTTTATCGTTTTCTACTGGCGTCATCTACTATTTTTTTTTTGATTTCGGTAAATTAACTTAACGGTTTTGTAAACAATAGCTAATCCATTCAGGATTATAATTTATCAACGGCAAGCAACAAGTTAGTCGCTAGACCGAAATAAAAATATAATAATTGGATCCCGAACACATAAGCTATAAAATTACTCTGGACGCTAACATGTAACTAAGATATATGAGGCAATGTAAGTGCAAATGTAATACTTCGAGTTGTATCTTTTCTGCCTCACGCGAGCGGGGTTTTATTGGCTGGGTTATGGATTACCGCTATAATTGGTGCTCGTATTTTCGGACTAATGTAACTAGCGAGAAAATTTACTGCTATAGCTGTATTAACTAATAATACGATAAAGATATTAATACTTATTGCAATACCGGTGGGTGAATTTCGATAGTTTAAGTAAAAAAATTCAGAACAAGTTAATTTTTGAGTAAAATATGATTGTCGGACTTGTATTGTCTTCACACTGCATTTGTTAAATTAGTTTTACAACGAAAATTATTAAAAATATTTTTAAAACCTACATTCGAAATTTCAGGCTGTAGTTGCTGTCACTGTTTCTCTTATTGTTGGTATAAATTGCTGCAACCACTGTTGTTTCCATTACTACAACCGCTATTGACAAAGACAACAGTAGAATCAATTCCTCAAACAATGGTAGTTTTTGCGGTGGTTTAGGAAAGGATAGTATCGACTATTAATTCGTTAAAGAACAAACGCTCCTCGGGTTCCGATAGTATAAGTCCTCAAATTTTAAAATTAATTTTAGAATCTGTCGTACTTCCCTTGACATATTTAATAAACAGATCACTTTCAGAGGGCATTTTCCCTCAAATACTAAAGCAGGCGGCAGTTACGCCAATATATAAAAAGGATGATCCTAACAACCCGGCCAATTATAGGCAAATATCTATACTGAGTGTATTTTCTAAAGCTTTTGAAAAAATAATATACGAAAATTTGATAAATTTTTTTAACCTGAATTCAATTATTACTCCTTGCCAACATGGTTTCAGACAGAACAAATCCATCGAGACAGCATGTTGTGATTTACTTAATTTTGTATATACAGAGCTCGACAGGGGCAAGTATGTGCTGTGTCTAATGTTTGACTTAAGAAGTGCGTTTGGTACTGTGAGTAAAGAGTTCTTATTAAGAAAGCTCTTTGCTTCGGGTATAAGAGGAAATATCCTAAAACTCATCAACTCGTATATGTCTAGTAGGAGTATATTTGTTCGATACCAAAAAAGTAAATCAGATTGCAAAAAAGTCACCTTGGGTGTGCCGCAGGGGTCAGTTTTTGGGCCGCTCTTGTTTATGATTTATGTTAACGACCTACCTAGATTCATCAGTAGGGGAAAGTTGGTTATGTTTGCTGATGATACCACGATAGCTATATCTGCGGATGCCCCAGAGGAGCTGTTGCGTACAGCGGGAGGGGTATGTGAGGAGCTGGAGATTTGGTGTCAGCGTAATCAGTTAATACTTGACCCAACAAAGACTGTATATATAAATTTCATTATTAAAAAACCATTCCTGGTAGAGGATAAAGAAACATATAATATTGAAACCTCAGCTTATACTAAATTTTTAGGCACGTGGCTTGATGAGTCGCTGCATTTCTTTTCCCATATCGAATATGTTTGTAAAAAATTGAATTCTGCCTTCTTTGCTATTTTGCAGATAAGGTCATCTCTAGACCGGGCTGAATTGCTGATTGTGTATTATTCTTTGGCATACAGTCATCTGTCAAGCAATGTCATGTCTTGGGGAAGAGGGTGTGAGGTGAATAGAGTGTTTCTGGCTCAGAAAATAATACTGAGGTTGATATTTGGTCTTAAGCCGACGGATTCGTGTAGACCCATTTTTAAGGAAAACAGCATTTTGACTTTTTACTCCATTTATATTCTAAAATGCGTTTTATATGTAAAACAAAATTACTCAGAGTTTAAAACTCTTGGCCAGGGTCACAGATATGATACACGAAATAGTGACATTCTTAGCATACCTAAACATAGAACGGCATTCTTTGAGAAATCCCCAATTTATAATTTCATTATTCTGTTTAACAAATTGCCTGCAAAATTAAAATACATATCAAACATTAATAAATTCAAAACAGAAATAAAAAAATTTCTTGTTCAGGGGTCGTTTTATTCTTTTAACGAATACTTAAGCCTGTAGGATATATTGACTCTTTTACTGTGTACTGGGTGATTATTTCGTTGCGTCCTTCGCTGACCAGTGCTACGGATTGTGTTCTTATCGTTTTATTTTTTTCTTCCGCGTTAGTTGTTTTAGGATTTTAATCTGTGGTTTTTATCATTAAATATTAGATTAAGTTATTTTACATTTTTTATATTATAACAAGTATCTAATGATACTAACTAATATAACTGTTTCTTGTTTTTTTCTAGTTTTAAGGTATGTTATGTATATATTTTTTATTTAATTGTAAACTGTAGACGAAACCAATGTTGAAGTATCAGTTTTATGGCTAATAAATTATTTCATTTCATTTCATTTCATTATTACTAATTTGTTCGTCCTTTTCTTCTTTTCCTTCTTCTTCTGGACAACTGTCGCTGCTGCGGCAAACTCAGCTGGCTTCGCTGCAGTAACCTCTAGTGTCTCTGCTGCGGCAAGTTCTCCTGGTTAAAAAGGTTTTTTTATGTCTTGGTTGTTGTTGTTTTTCTTATGACGATGGCAGACAAAAAAATTAATTTTGTCAGATTTACATGGGAGAGTTTTCGGGGTCGTACATAACAAATCTAAAATTATTTGTAAAGAATTCAACATGGCGGATTAGAAATTTTACATCTCTCGATTTTGTCCAAAATTTGTTACTGGAAGGTTTCTGAGAGTGCAAATACCGAATTAAAATTTCAAAAAAATGGATATGGCAGATGTCCGTAATTGGTACTGGAGGGTATTCGGGGGTGTAGATTAAGATTAAATTAAGAGTTTAAGGGGGCATTCTGCTTTATTAGCTTAAAAAATTGATTTTTTAAATACATTTTCCAAAATAATGCGAGAATGTTCTCATTATTGAATGAATATCAGAATGCTCGACTGAGAGTGCGCGTGCTCTGCCTCTTGCATGCATGCGCGTCTTTGATTGTTTCTGAACCGATGCCAACTATGGATCAATTAATCTATGTAAGAGACTGTAACCATCTCTAACAGACAATCGTGATACGAAACCATATGTATACCTATGGTGAAAAATTAGACGCACAACTATTTTACATTAAAATAATTTATTATTTTTAATATTAAGTTGTTAATTGGTGGCAAAAAATATGAGGATCTTACATTACTGTGAGTATAAACTTTAATTTTGGTAGTGAACATTAATAAAATTATTACTTCGTCAATAATGAAACAACTAAATTACATTAAACTTTTATTGACCTCTCAAAATATAACGGAGAAAAGCTGCAACTTTAAGTAATAAGTTAAAGGATGAGCTATAAAATACAAACTATTTTTATGGTTGGTATACAGCAATATTTTTAAAATACTGTCTTCAATTAAAATAGTGTTGAGTGTAGAATATTCATGGCATGAAATTTCTCTAAAAGCTAACATTGGTGAAGGTGTTTATCTCCTGTTTAAATCTAACTCTAATTATCAAATTTTGGACTTAGCATATAATATGGAATGTCTGTCAATCGGGTGTTGTGATGCCAAAATTCAAAAGTAAAAAATTTTAGTTACTGCACGAGCACACCTATTGAAATGTATTTTTTTATAAATCGGATGTTCTCTTATGTGACTTGGTATATCCCGATTATAATGTTATTATTTGTGGCCATTTCAACATCGATGAACTATTACAGGCAGAAAATAACAAGTGATTTGAAAAGTCCCGAGACTGACCCATAGATGGTGACTCTAATGACACATTCATGTGAGTTTTTAGTTAGTTCCAACCTTCAAACGATACGTGTCTAAATTTAGTGATATTTCGACCGTTATTGATCGAGATATTGCAGTTTTATTCACGAACGTTTTAATATTTTCAAAACAAAGGAAAAAATAGTGTTATTTATTGGTTTTCTGAATTTAGACGCTGCCGTACAGATACAAGTGATGCTGAACGCTCTGGATGCTGAAATGAAGGTGTTAAACGGGAAAATATAAAAAAAAAATCACAGAATTGTTTTGAACAACCTTAAAGTAAAAGTGCGTGAGATAGCTGACATCGTAAAAAATCAACAGACAGTATGCGTAATATTTTACATTAGTATTTGAGTATGCGAAAGCTCTCTTCAAAGTAGGTACCGTGTTTGTTCATAGTTCGCCAACAACAACAACGTATTTATGATTTAGAGCCACCTTTGGAGCTGTTTAAGTAAAATAAAATAACTGTTGATCTATACTACCAATATTATTTTTTTACTAGATTTAAAGGATTATATCACTTTAAAAATTAGATCAAAAAGATGTCTCAAACTTTTGTTTTCTGGAAAAAGGATCGTTACTACACAAAAAAAGAGTTTAAATTATTTTAGTGATTCTAGAAATAAAAAGAAAGGTTTATATTTAACACGTTAAAAATAAAAAAAATCTTTACCTAATTACTAAAAATAATTTTCTTCTTAAGACCGATAAACAAAAGAACTAATATATATATATATATATATATATATATATATATATATATAAATATATATATATATATATATATATATATATATATATATATATATATATATATATATATATAAGTAATCGAAGGTTTTCGAGCATCTACGAGCGACGCCATACAGTGAGCTTTGAAAATGGTGAATGAAATTTCACCGAAACGTCAGATGCCTTACAATCCTGAGAGGGACTCAGCACATACACGGGATGCCCGAAAACCTTCGATTACACATCACACCCCCGACATAACATATATATATATATATATATATATATATTATAGACTTGTTTTTTAAACATTTCTACAATATCGTGGTTTTATCAGTGATGCTGTGTAAAGTCTGCCACCAGAAAAACTCGAGAAGCCGACTCTAAACCCTTCATTAATGTTTTCGGCCAATTTCGTCCTAGGTTCGGTCTGTTAGTAAAATTTGCAGGGGGCAGTTTAAAGGAGACTGTCCAAATTTTCAGATGCTCTGAAACGTTATAGAAACTCTCTATTTTCGCAGGCTCTTAAGATACTAAAATGACTAGTAAAACAAATAAAAAATGTAAAACAAATTTAAATATATCAAATCTTGCATTAAAAACTTTAAGGACGACATCTAATTAATAAACACCTGTATGAAACATACTGGGATATTTCTCTATTTCAATTCTTCAGACGGTTTATACAATTTACGATGCTCCTTAAATACCATAAAGACAGAGTATCACCATTAATTTAAATATTACAATGAATGAGTTAATAGGCGAGCTGGTAATTGTTTTTATTAAATTACTTATATATATATATATATATATATATATATATATATATATATATATATCAGGGGCGGATCCAGCCTCTTTCTTTGGGGGGGGGGGGGCGGTGATATCACAAAAGTACAGTATGGCAAGAAAAACAAGTTGTCAACGGGGGGGGGGGGTGCAAGCAGCATACTCAAAATGGGTTCTATTTTCCTGAACTCAAAGCTTTTTGGAGGGGGGGGGGGGGGGCGATCGCAAGCATACAGACTCCTATACTCTAACTAGAACTCTAGAACTAGAGAGAGTAATAAAATTGTTACCGAAACCTCTAACGTACCTGCTCCAGTACCGCAGGTAACTGAGAACTGCCGTAAATCTAATTATATTTTATTATATTTAAATATATTTTATAAATTTACTGCAACATATTTAATTTATGCCAGTGAGCAAAGTACAACTTACAGTTTTTTCTTAGTGATTTATCTTGTTTGCGCTTGTTCTTATATATTATTTGAGATTAGTGAGATACCCAAAAGATATGGCTTTCACCTCTATATTTATTCCAAAATCGTTAAACCGGGGCGTTTTTTCCTCAACGAAAAACTTATTACGATGAATGTTTATGATGCCTTAAGATATCAATATCTAGATAATAATGTTAAAAGCTCTGTTAAGATATGTTCCAACATGACAGGAGTTGGAAAATTTACTATGTACCGAATACTGAAGGAGAAAAAACGACTGGAATTGTTAGTACTCCCAAGCCACATTCGATCACAGGCAAACGAAAAACCTCGTTGGAAGAAAGATGAAAACTGCAATTAAAGGGGTTGTATATACATTTTATTATGAGAAGCAGATCCCAACCATCTATAAAATTCTAACTAAAATCATTGAAGATAGCGATTTACCTGAAATTAAAAGAACTGATCTCTGGAAATTGTTCAGAGAACTTAATTTTTGCTGGGAAAAACCAGATAGAAAATCTGTTCTTATAAATCGTCCGGAAACTGTCCGTTGGAGACGTAAATATCTCTCTCAAGTAAAAAACAGAGTTGCTAGAAATAACACAATTAATAAAATTAGTAATTTAACTAAACTTTTGAAAGATTTTTTTGAATAAAGTTACTGCGGAAAATTGGGGAAAATCCATATAATAAAAGAATAAAACGAAATGTGAGAACTCGATCTCATGATCGGTGAGATAGAGGAACCAATTATAATTAATTTTAGCCAAGTTAGTTTCACTGACTTTGATTAGGAATTAGATACGTAATGTTTACTAGTGTAAACACAATTTATTATTTAAATTTTTGTTTTTGTTGTATTTTATTGTTTAATGTTGTTTATATGTTTTTTTTTTTATTTTTTTATATATTTTTATTTTAGTGTGTCCCACTCTTTAATTTTATATATATTTAATTCTAATTAGCCGTAAGTTTTTTATTATTTTATTATTGTGTTTGTGTATTTTTCTTAAGCGTGTAAAATTAACATGTTTATCTTATTTTTTTGGGACTATCGTATTTCCATATATAAAAGTAAATTAAATTAAGATATCAGTACAATAGAAATAAAAATAAGTAGGTCTAATTTTAATTACAACATAAAAAAACTAATTACATCTGAATCCCTTTTTAGTGTTTAATTTTAATTCTGCAGATGGTTTAAGAAATAAATAAACTGAAACGTCAAATACCCTAAAAATGTTTTTAATTAATAATAAAATGACCGATAGCCCAAAAAATATTTTATTATTATATGGACGAATTTATTTTTTTATATATGTTTAACTTTTTGTATTTTTGACAATGGATTTTTTGTAAGTATTTACTTTTTTATTATAACTTAGAATTTTTTGAGAGAATAATCCTACGTGTTAGTCTATTATTATTATTATAGACCAGTATTTTTGATTATAAAATTTCTAACCCATTCCTATGAAAAATATATGTGTCTAACAAATTTTGCTAAAAACACCGGACTAAAGAACACAGGGAGTTTGCGAAGAGAAAAAGGGTAAAAAATGATTTATTACTCTCTCTAGTTCTTGAATAAGATATAGTATAAGAGGAAAAAATCGGGTCCATTTTCCTAAACTCAAAGCTCTTGGGGGGGGGCGATCGCCCCCACCCCCCCTCCTTGGATCCGCGCCTGATATATATATATATATATATATATATATATATATATATATATATATATATATATATATTCGTTTTTAATGGAATGTCCAAAATTTCTATTGGGCTACTCGAAACCAAATGTATAAAAGAGTAAATTGATAAAAAACAGCAGCATCTCAGATTCCACAACCGTAAAAAAATTATCCACGTGAATTCCGTAAAAAGTAATAATGAAAGGAAGAATGAGATAAGAACTTTTTTAGTGGGCAATTGTCTGTATATAGAAAAAAAATATTTTTCTGAAATAAAATTTATTCATTACAGGAAGAGAGAGATAAATTTGATATGTATTACATATTTTTGACTTCCTAGTGGAAGATTTCAGATTTCCTAACTAAATTTACCAACATAGATACATGCATGGGTTTCTAGAAATAATTATTGTTATTTTATGCTTACAAAGTGTAGTTTTAATTACGAGAGCTCTAAGATTTTAGGTAAACAATATGTTTGGGAATGAAAAGCTAATTAAATTCAAAGCAGACTTTTTGTCCTATTTCATATTTATTTCTTTACAATTTCATATTATTTGAATGACGTAGCAAGCTAAAGTTAAGAAAGATTTTAGCTTATTCTTCTATATGAATTAGATGTATTTAAACAGGTTCTTGCTCATTTTACAATTCACTACATTGCTCCCCTTTAATAACATTTTACTCACTTTTATAACAAACTAGACTATTATTTTTACTGTGTTGTAAATAAAATTTTATTAATGAATATAGATTTTGACAGAAAGTAAAAATAATATGCAAGAATAGTAAGCTAGTGTTTCAGTTTTTTTTTCAGAATCCCGATAAGATCTTAGAATTAAGCATTTAAAAATTAATAACAAAAAATAGTTTTCTTCCCTTATTGTTAAAACTAAAAGAATATGCAGAGGGGTAATAAACCAACCAAAAATCAGGACGCCATTTTCAATACTGCTTTATTTTCTTGTATTTCTTCTAAATCCCTAATTGAATGTATTTGTATTTTCTGTATTTTTTTTTGGTGCATTTTTCCCTTGCCGGAAAGCAATCATTTTGTTGTTAGACGATTTTTTTTTACATTTTATATGATTTACAAGCCAAACGGCTTCACACTCCCTCCAGGGATTATTCACTCATACTAGGCATACAAAGATACCAAAAGTATGAAGCTCTGTTGGAACTCTTTCCATGTTATCGGGTCCTAGGTGACGTGGTCTGCTGTATTTCCTACGAACTTTCGGACGCTTCGCGCTGTTGCTAAGAGAATTGCTTTCTGCATCGACTTATACAGATGCTCACTAAGGCCCAGTCCCTTGATGTTCTGCAGGAGGTTCTTTAGTATCACTCCAGTTGTTGACAGTATTATGGGAATCGTTTGGATACTGTTCATTGCCCATTGTCTTCGGATTTGGACCCCTAGATCTCTGTATTTGGCGATCTTCTCGTTGTATTTTGGTCTTAGGTTGTAGTACAGCAATGTCGATTAGTGTAGTTCGCCTAGAAATTTTATCTATTAGTATAATGTCTGGTCTATTATGAGCTACTGTTTGATCTGTCAGAACCGTTCTGTCCCAATATAACTTGACCTGGCTGTTCTCAAGAATAGGCTCCGGATTGTACTTGTAATAAGGCACTTTTCTTACCTGTAATAAGTTTAACTTTTCTGCTAACTCTTGGTGCAGTATCTTAGTGTAGAGTCGTTTCTTTCCTTATACTCGGTTGCGGCAAACGCTTGGCATCCTCCAGTTATGTGCTGAATTGTCTCCGATGTTCGACCGCCATATCTGCATTGGTCATTTTCTATTGAGGGATCTCTAATGATGAACTTCCGATAGTTCTTCGTCGGAATAACCTGGTCTTGGATCGCTAACAAAAAGCCCTCCGTTTCCGGAAACATTTGTCCTGAAATCAACCAGTAGTTCGACGCTGAGTTGTCGACATTGTCCTGATTGACCTCATTTGGATGCCGTCCATGAAGTGGCTTCTGAAGCCAGGTTTGTAACTTCTATTGGTCTATTTGATGGTGAGAAGTAATATCCTGTTGCCTCAACTGTAACGGCGTTGAAACGTCTGCCTCGCATATTGCTCGATGTAGTGTGGAAGAGTCCGCTAGCCTGTGGAAATATGAACGTAAGTTTATTATTTGTTGGTCGAGCTGCTTACTAATATCCACCAATCCTCTTCCTCCTTGATGTCTTGGAAGCATTGTACGTTCAATAGCACTCCGAGGGTGATGTTTTTGTGCTTTTGTTAGGAGTGTCCTTATTTTTCTTTGCAGGTTTTGGATGTTCGTCTTGCTCCATTTAACAATTCCAAAAGAGTAGCTCAGCGCAGAGCAAGCATACGTGTTAAGCGCCTTAAACAATTTCTACTACTAAATTAGTTCGTAATACCCGCCTTACCCTCTTGACAAATTCGGCTGTCAATTCGGCCTTCATAGTGCCATGGTTAATTTTTTTTTTACATTGTAACTATCATCATTATTACGATCAATACCTTTCAAGTCCCCATTTATTTAAACGGTTCACCACCTAAAGCTGTTTAGGCCTAAATGACTGTAAGTGGTGATAAACAAACGTACACATACACATTCAAACATCCCAAAACACATAATTTTCCTTCGGCTTTAACGTAGTCGAGTAAAAACAAAGTTACAAGCTACCCTTAGTTTTCATTAATTACCTTTAGCAAACTACATGAATGGTCTTTCGTATTCACCATTACCTAAAATGTCTTTAGATTAGGGTTCTATTTACAAAGGACATACTTTTATATCGTCTAGACACCGGAAAAGTATTCCCCGAGTTTCGATTCTTTGTGATCCAATTTTCGCGGTGCTTAAAGAAACCCATTATGCGGTTAAATTGCTAGTTTAACCCTATTAAAGGTCAAATGAAATTTGCGTTTAAATAGTTATAGTAATCGTTTTTTTTTTTTTTTATTAAAGTTAAATAGTTTTATGATGCAAAACAAATTCTATCAAAAATAGATTATTTTCTTAGAGTCGCTTGTTCTTTATAATGTGTGTATCCATGATGTTTGAAAATGTATCGGAGTATAATACCGTAAGTCGAAAGAACTTTTGACCCCTTTTTTATGTTTTTTTTTTAAGATCTCTCGTTTTGGTTTGTATGTTATTTTAGATAACATTGCTTACTATCCCACTTTACTATTCTCACTTAACAACTCTCTGTAAAAGTGCATTTTTTAACTTTTATAATTCTATTATTATCTGGAAGTAATATAAAATAGTGTTTTTGCAAGTTATTATCAATGGAATGAGTTATTTAAAATTGGAAATATTCGCAATTAATTGAGTAATCAATCATTCATTCTTTCAGCAAAGAAAAATAAGTATCACTTATTAAATCCTAAGTAACATACAAATAAGTATACGCAAGCCATTTTATGGATGGAGTACAGGGTCAACGATTGGATGAAGTAGGTTTGTGCCTTTTCGGTGAAATTTACAAAGAAACTATATTTATTGTTTGATACAGTTTATTTTTACGCAGATTTTAAAAATATTTAGGACTCTACAGGGTGAGCCAAAAAACTAGGACAACATAAAGTTGTATTTTTTTAAATAGAACACCCTATATACCAATCGTATTTTCGATTTAGCTTATAATTATAAATATTTTTTATTAAGGTTTTACTATAACAAAACTTTATAGTTTCTGAGATAATTAAGTTTAAAGAAAAAAAGTCACATTTTCAAGCATTAATTCAATCCTAAATAACGTTTTCTATTTTGTGACAAATATATTCAAATTTGGAATTTAGCAAGGCCAAGGACAAGTTAACATAATTTTTACCTAATATTTGCAATAAAAGCTACAGGGTGTTGAACACATCGGCTCAAATTTGAACAAGTTTAAATGAATAAATATCTTTTTTTTAAAAGGTACACCCTGTATATTTCATGTTATTTAATAGAGTAATAAAAACCCAAAAAGTTTTGTCCAATATATCCTATACCTATTTATAATAGTTTTTGAGATATTTCAGTTTTTCTTATTTTCCATACTTTTTTACAGAAATAGTCTTCATTATCATAGTAGCTATGGCAAAAACAATGTAAAAGAACATTTTTCTGTGTGTCAAATTTATAACTGCAATCGCTTCTTTTGGTTTTTATGTAGTGTAGTTTGGTTTTTTTTGCATTCATCTTATATTGTAAAATGAATTTTCCAAAGAATGAGTTAATAGATATGATTTATACAATAGGAGAGGCTCAAAAAAATTGCCTTCTTGCTCAAAGAATTTACAAAATGAAGTATCCTGATCGACGCCAGCCTAATACCCATACTTTTCAAAACTTAATGCAAAGATTTGATTCTTCTGGTACTGTTGATTATCCAAAACGTAAAGTGGTCAACAAACCAGTAACTAATGAAGAAAAAGAACTACAAGTATTGTTAAATGTTCAGGAAAATCCTTATATTGGTAGCCGTCAGTTAGCAGCATTATGTGAAACATCACAATCCACCGCTAATCGTACTACCAAGAAATATAGGTATCATCCATATCACATGGAATTACACCAATAATTGTATGGACAGGATTTTGAAAGTCGTGTAAACTTTTGTCGTACAATAAATACGGAGATTCAATTAAATCCAAATTTATTATGCAAGGTAATGTTTAGTGATGAAGCTACTTTTAGAAGTAACGGTGCCGTAAATAGACGCAACATGCATTATTATGCCACAAAAAACCCATTTTGGATTAGAGAGGTGCAACATCAAAACTACTGGTCATTAAATGTTTGGTGTGGTATTCATCATAATCGAATTATTGGACCCCACTTTTTTAATGAACCACTAAATGGCCATAGTTATCTGAACTTTCTACAAGAAGAACTACCCCAACTGCTTCAAGGTCTCGATAGGGATGAGTTCGACAGTATGTGGTTCCAGCACGATGGTGCGCCTCCGCATTACCATCGTGAAGTTTGTGCGTTTTTGGACCAACGATATCCGCAAAAATGGATTGGACGTGGGGGTTTCATTGAGTGGCCACCAAGGTCTTGCGACATCACCTCATTAGATTTCTTCCTATGGGGTTATATTAAAAATAAGGTGTATGTTAATCCACCAACAACAGTGGAAGATATGCGAAACAGGATTAGGGATACCTGTAGAACAATAACGCCACTAATTTTGTTCAGGGTCCGAGGAAATCTGCAAAAAAGACTAAATTTGTGTATTGCACAAGAGGGTCGTTTATTCGAACACTTATTAAAAAGAAATAATTAATCTCAGTATTTAATAGGTAATTTTTTTGTTTCAATTTAGTATAAAAGTAAATATGTATTTGCCTTGTCGTTATTGTTGTGTTAATTATTTCACATTATGTTTAATTAAACTATTGCCGTTGTAATATAACGAATAATGTATTTCATCATATTTAACCACATTCTGTTTGTTTCTGTCGTTTCTTTTTATTATTTTACATGGCTACTATGATAATGAAGACTATTTCTGTAAAAAAGTATGGAAAATAAGAAAAACTGAAATATCTCAAAAACTATTATAAATAGGTATAGGATATATTGAACAAAACTTTTAGGGTTTTTATTACTCTATTAAATAACATGAAAATATACAGGGTGTACCATTTTAAAAAAAGATATTTATTCATTTAAACTTGTTCAAATTTGAGCCGATGTGTTCAACACCCTGTAGCTTTTATTGCAAATATTAGGTAAAAATTATGTTAACTTGTCCTTGGCCTTGCTAAATTCCAAATTTGAATATATTTGTCACAAAATTGAAAACGTTATTTAGGATTGAATTGATGCTTGAAAATGTCACTTTTTTTTTTAAACGTAATTATCTCAGAAACTATAAAGTTTTGTTATAGTAAACCCTTAATAAAAAAGATTTAAAATTATAAGATAAATCGAAAATACGATTCGTATATAGGGTATTCTATTTAAAAGAATACAACTTTATGCTGTCCTAGTTTTTTGGCTCACCCTGTAGAGTCCTAAATATTTTTAAAATCTGCGTAAAAATAAACTGTATCAAACAATAAATATAGTTTCTTTGTTAATTTCACCGAAAAGGCACAAACCTACTTCATCCAATCGTTGACTCACCCTGTACAATTGCTTATTTTTTTAGATGCGCGTCTAGTCAGGATTAGGATGTAGATTTCATTATTTGTTGTAGCAGCAGGGATAATGTCAGAGTATGACAGATGCGCCTGAAGGAGTACCTCTAAAAAAGGCAATGAAAAAAATATAGAGTCAAATATTATATAATGATAACGACATTACCGTTGCTAGGCAACAATGAAGTTAAAGAAAAAAATTAGTTTTCTCTTTTTTTATCATTAGATTATGTTTAATATGGATATCACAAAAAACGCACCATGAGTTTTACTTCTTGGTAAATGATTACCCAATAATTAACCTATTTTACCTTCTAACTATCTTTATAACACGTTTATTTAAAAAAAAATCATTTTCAACCAGAATTTTATCATCTGTAGAAATGACCATAACTAAGATAAAAACTTTGAAACAAAATAATATGTAAAATATTAGGTTTAAAAAAAATTGAAATAAAAAAGATATAACTATGTTGTCTCAACAAAAAACATTTCTGTTATTTTTGTTGTATTATCATCTGCTTGCTAAATATTCTATTTAGTAATCCAAATAAAACTGGTACATTTTCAGTACTGTCTAATATTTCAGACTGTACACAAAAGAATGATTTTATTATGCTATGATAAAGCTAGTAAATTACTGATGCACTTAATTTTTTTAAATTTTTGGTGGGTTGTCAAAGTGGGCAAACCTGCTTCGTTAGAATAGACCTAATAACATGCCACTCTAAGAATGTTTATTATTAAATGGGTAAAAATGATAAATAGAAGCTATTTAGTTGTCCAGAATATTGGAGAATGATATAAAAATGAACTTAGAATAAGAAACAGAGTTAGACAGCGCCCATACAAAATTTTAAACGATAAAAGGTGCAATTTAAGAAAAATTGAAAAAAATCGGAAACTTTTAGCACCCAAACTAACCAAAATGGTGGAAAATATTAAATTAAAACTGCTTCGTCTCATATAATTTAAAATAGTTTGCAAAATTACTAATTTCCTAGCCGGGTAGCTAGAAGAAAACAATGATAAGGAAAATAAATTAAAATATTTGCAACTTGCTGAAGAATTTTCGTGAAAAATAAATCTCAGTGATAAAAACAAATTCAACATTTTCGATCCAGATGGATAGCATCGAGTATAGTCAAGAACGAACGAATAGTTAAAGGAAAATAATTTGCGAGCTATACTGCGGCACGGGAAAGCTCTATGGTAGCCTGGGGATCGCTATCAGCTAAAGGATCAAGAAATTTATATTTTATTGACGATGCTATGCGTCAAAATATGTATATGAATATTCCTAACAAAATTCAAAACTAAACGCTGACAAATTTGGAGCTGAGAGAACATTTAATATCTAACCATTCAACTATGTAATACTACCCAAACGGTTTATTAATTCTTATAAACAAGGCCACAGTGATTTTTTGAAAAAGAACCAGCCACTCTTCACCTATTGGTCACAGAATTTTTTTTAATTCTGCGGAAAATTCTTAGTTTCTTAGGAACCGAAATTCAAGCAATAGCTGAGGACACGTCATACCCCTGTTTGATATTGAAAAATGGTATGCTTATATAAAGAAATCGACTTACCAAAAATATTTTATAACAATGTAAGACTAAATTTGGTTTTAGTAAAAAAGTCCTTTGTTGTCTATAATCAATATTTGAGCTTCTAAATTAAAAAATTCCTCTTTAGATGATTTCACCAACTATAATGTCCAGTCTTGTAATTTGTCCCCTTTACAACTATCAATAGTTGGTTACTTCTCACTCCGGAATATCTGAATTTTTTTTTACTGACCGGTATGCATACTTTTTCCAATTTTTAAATGATAATTATACTTATTGTGGGTATAAAATATAAATATATGCCATCGCAAATTAATTTGTAGAACATTTTGAGATCTACAACCTATTCATAAGTTGTCTTAATCTATCTCGAACGGTTTGAATAGCATAAGCTCGGAATGACCTCGAACATCTGCCAATAATTTTTTTTAACTGTTTATGGCTAATGACCAAAATAAGTGTAAATAAAATAATAAAGTTTTGAATTAATATTAAATTTCTTCGTATAGATATAAAACTTATTAGTTAAAGACCCGATACAAAAGTACTCCATTTAACTCATAATGCATGGAAAACATGCAATTCTGATATTATTTACAATTTATAATTTTAAAAATTTACGTAATTTTTCACCTGGATATATAACAAAGAACTTAATCAATAAAATTGTGATGAGTTTATAACATGTCAATAATTTTATTATACAATTTTTATTGTTGATATATTTATATAGTGATTATTTCTGAAAGATCAAAAAGTGCCTTTTATAAATTCCTGGAAGTAGTAACGAAAATGTTTTGAATAAAACACAAAAATGCTTTGCGTTTGCCCTGGTGTTGAGCCGTAATTTGATACAAGATCACTGATCGATATTTTACATTATTTTTGTAGAGAAAGTGATTAAGTCAGGTTTCAGTTTTGCTGCATTTTTAGATTTATAAAAAAAATTTTTCATATAAGGAGCCATATTCACAATTCTGGCAACCGTCCATATTGAACTTACGATTAAAAAAATTGACACTTACCTAAAATTTGGCTAAGTACTGTTCGTCCATCTTCTCCTAAACATGCACTCCTGGCATCAAATGGATTTGTAAATTGAACAAACGCATATCCTTTGTGCATTGAGATACCTGAAGCAAAATATAATTTTCAGCTGCTACAATATTAAATAAATAGAAATAATAAGCAGCAAAAATTTAACTGGAATAAAATAATTGAAATATTATTTTGCATTTAAATTAAACTCTGTTTTACCAAAGAACCAATCAGTTGCAGTTTTTTTAATTTTTAATTTAGAAATCATTATCCAAACTGCTGACTATCTTTAATTGGAATTTGAGTAAAAACATTCTATCGTTTTCGAAAATAAACACATGAGAATCTATCAGTGTATTAAACTAGGAAATAATTTTATTTTATGTATTAATTTGTGGTAAAATTTTTTTTAATTACGTAAGTGAAATTTTAAATAAAATACTGACGAACCTGCTGGTAATTCTTCTACATATTTATTATATGCTGCAAAATTTTATCTAAATCAGGAGCTTGGTAAAAATACATAAAATTTTCTTTAGTATACTTTTCCATACCTATCTAAACTCAAATAGGTTATAGTTTTGAAAAAAAAAAATATCTTCAAACAGGTCAATTTGGGAATAAAATTGAGGTAACTATTTGTATGTATATATATATATATATATATATATATATATATATATATATATATATATATATATATATATATATATATATATATATATGTTTATACGGCTTTTACGGATTCCTCCGTGTGAGATGCATTAGCAGTGGTTATATCCACATTATGCTGTTGTAGTGCTGAAATCACATTCAGCAAACGTACAACTATATGCAACTCCGTATGTAAGTGAAATAAAATGCGAAACAGTCCTGTCCTTTGCACAGCTAGGTGCATGTCGGTACCCTGATGAGTCTAGTGAGAGACGAAACATGTATCTCTGCCGTATCACTGTGGCGGGGAGGGTAAGCTTTCACTTTCTTCTCGGTGTGGTGGTAACGGTGGGCCACCATCTCGATGGTGGTGGAATAGGATGAATTGTGTTTTATTACAATTTATTCTAACTGTGCAACCTCTAACACAGAAAGGATATAATGGAGTGAAGTTTGCATTCACTGTTTCGCATTTTATTTCATATATATATATATATATATATATATATATATATATATATATATATATATATATATATATATATATTTATATTTATATTTATATTTTAAAATATTCAATTATTCTTTATTGCGTATGGACAAATTTATATTATTAATAAATTTAGACGCAATTTCTACAATAAAGATAACATAATGTTTCGTAAAAATTCTATTTTGCGTGTAAGCTTTAAAAAAATCATATTATTATTATTAATGAATTAATACTTGAGCTTGTAAAATAAAAATATATACTGCTTATTTTTATAGGCATAGGTGTCGTTTTTTGGTAGAAAAATTCTCCATCTTTTGATAG
Organism: Diaprepes abbreviatus; assembly: GCA_034092305.1. Classification (NCBI taxonomy): domain Eukaryota; kingdom Metazoa; phylum Arthropoda; class Insecta; order Coleoptera; family Curculionidae; genus Diaprepes; species Diaprepes abbreviatus. The sequence continues at coordinate 1,801,566 of JASJET010000217.1, forward strand.
TTGTCCCGTTGATTATATTGAAAAGTTATAATCAACTGAGCGATTTTAAAATGGCGGCGTTTTTTCATCTATACACAATTTCGCTTTTAATTTCTTCCAAACTTATGATAATACTTACTTAAGAAACAAATATAACTCAACAATATTTTAATATGAAAAAAAATTTTAATTTGATTTTGGCGGTTTTCTAATCTTTATGAATACTTGATTTATCGACTTAAAGCCATATAAGTGATAAAAGATATATTTGGTTTTCATCAATATTTGTTTAAAATTCAATTACGAGTCATACTAACCTGAATTTATTAAAAGGATATGAAAATCAATAATAGGGCGTATTTGCTTATTTAAAATATCCTTTATCATTCCTTCAAAGTTGATCTTACTAAAATAAGTTAAATAATATTGAAAATTAATTATAATATCACACAGCGAAAAATTATAGAGAAGATCTAAAATATAATAATAATAATGTATTATTTAGAAAGCTGGGAATTTTCTAAATAAAAAAAATTATTAGTTGTGGCAATTTTCAATGGCAATTTATTTCTCTGTTAGTTAGCAGATATGGAGAAAATATTAATTAACCGTTTCTTACATTAAAAATACTGTTTTAGAAAGCCTAATTTGTATTTTTTTAAATGTATTTTTTATCTCGAAATAACACCACATTTAATAAAGGTAAATATTTTGAAATGAAAAATATTTTTCTATTTTATTGTGTGCTTGGTCGGCGCTCTGTTTAAATACTTAATCAATAAAAATATGTTACTTAAGAAGATACATTCTTATCTTTTTATTAAAGACGACATATTATACTGATAGGAACTAAACATTTAGAATTAACAATAGTAGAGACAGACTGAGTTTTTCGGTTACTCCCCATTTTTGAAGCGAATTGTTAGCATATTTTAACAAGGAGCTAGGCTATTTCTACAGAAAATAACCAGTTCTTCATTAAATCGTAACAACTAGCCAATTTACAAATTTACATCCATTTTTCCGAAAAAAAAAAATGGGCTATAATGAAAGGTGATGGTCTTCCTGAATATATGGTAATTTGTGTTACTTTCAACAGCTCAGATGAGGTCAAAAGGTTTATGTCGTAAATATGTTTGTTCAGTTTTTAAATCAGGAAATATTCATTTCATTAAATTTTGCAAATGATAATACAGCTCTTTTGATATCAAAACTTTAATGAAGTTGTTCATCTTTGTTGACCAAAAGAAAAATAAGCTTCGAAAACTGAAAATATAGATGATATGAAGACCAAATACGTAAAATAATTATACATTCAAGTTAAAGCTTAGCCCTCTGGATATTTAATGTCGGTAGAATTTACGTACTTAATTTTGTGACGAGTACGAAAAACAGAAAATACATTAATTTTGTCTATTAGCTCGCACAAAATGTCAAAAACTTAAATAATCACATCTTACTACAAAGCATCTTGAGATGCCGCCAATAAAAATCGTGATAAAACACTTCACTGAATAAAGATTTCACTCATTGTTTTTAAAGCTATGATTAAATTATACTGAAAGTTTGAAAAATGACGTTCGTACAATCCTCAATTTTTGATTTACTTCCTCTCCATATTTTAGTTTGTAGGTTAAGCGAATTATTTCCCTATCTCCTGTCTAAAACATTTTACGTTGCTGTCAGGTTTTTGATCTCTTAATTTAATATTTATAAAATATGCCTACTTGAATCAATTTACTGTGATAATGTAATATAAAACTTTTAACTCAATTAAATTTCAATACAATTTGTTAGGCATTGGAATATTTCCTGCTTGGTTTTGAAAATTATCATATTTAAGATATTACGCATCATTAAATATTTGGAGAAACATGTAGTCGAGTAAAACGAAATCACAGGATTGGATACTTCATTCGATTGTAATGTTATATATATATATATATATATATATATATATATATATATATATATATATATATATATATATATATATATACATAAAATTCCATGCTTCAAAATTCGATAAAAATGCGAAAAAATGCTGATAAATGCCGTTTTTTGCGATTTTGACCATGAAATTTAATTTTTTTTGAGGTTATGTGACGATAAAAGGGACAAAAAAATTTTTTGTATCGGTGCTCTTTGATGTAGAACAACCAGGTGGTTTTTTATTTTTATTTTTTAACGAGGGGGGTAGTTTCGATCCTCTCAGTCGGCTAGACCCTTTGGAGATAAACCTACTGGAACGCTATTTTTTTGAAGAATTTGTGTGTAATCCTTAAACTCGCCACAATGTAAAAATAAATCTAAGAAACTCTATTAATATTTTAGAGGTTTTTATGAAAAACTAAAACTACAAGTTTGGTAAAACTAACTTTCTGCTTCAAGTGGGTTATAATCAAACTTTTTACTAGGTTATAAATCATAATTAGTCTAACACCAACGCTAACTATGCACTGTTAACCGTACGTGAAGTAATAAAAAGTTCAAAGTTTTTAAGTAGCTCTCAGAGGAATTTTGTAATTTAGTAATTTTATAATTTGTTGACATTTTTTAAACTGAAAAGCAGTGGTGTCGTTTCATATATAGTTTAATGCAACCAATAACTACACTATAAGAATAAATGCATTTTTTTACCCAATTATTTTCATAAAACTATCTTAAGCTTTTCATATACGAGCCTCATAAAAATTATTTTGTATCCAAAGTAAATTTAAAGTCGTAAAAAGAATAAAATATTTTAATGGATGGATAAAAAACAATTTTATTTTCAATTTTTAGGTAGTATTCTTGAGTAGATTTTTATTAAAGTTCATTGAAATGCTTAGAGAAGTTACTTTTTAAATTAACTAGGAATTCAAAATATATCTACTTATGTTTAAACTCTAGAAGATCTATTAACATTAAGGGGAAAACTTGAACAGTCTTTAATTGTACCTAATATCCTATCTCATGAGACCACCAAGAAATTTTTTGCTATTGGTGAACCGAAATTTTAGAAACCAAAGAACAGAAAGTCTCTTAAACGAATATAAGAACATAATGAAAAACCAATACAAATAAGAGAACTAACAAGCAACACCCAACAACAAAATAGTTTGTTAAGTATCTGGCCATTATCTCTCCAAAACCCAAAAAGCAGTCTTTAGCAAAGGTTTCAGTTGCGCAGCAGAAGGCAAGATGTGTCAAGAATTCTTAGATCATCCAACCCTTTGCAACAGAAATCAGCACAGCCGAACTTAAAGCTTTAAAAAACCTATACAAAAAAGGAAGCAGAATAATATTGCTAACAGATAAACGTAATGCAACAGCTATTATTACGGTACCGAAGATTACAACACAAAAATTAATGAGGGCGAATTTCGCCCAGAAATACTAAAAAAGTAGAAGAAATCCTAACAATGAACTAACACAAAACACTTTCATTGCATTACCGTATATAAACCAACTATCAGAACAACTAAAATATATTTTAGGTAAGCATAACATAACGGTATGCCATAGGGCGAACAATTTGCTGGGATCACTTTATATGAAATTAAAAACCAAAGTTCCCACTAAAAAAAGATCCAACGTAATATATGCAATTCCATGTCTAAACTGTCCTAAGAAATACATTGGCATGACGACATAATATATTGAAAATCGAATTAATGGACACAAGTATACTAAAAACGCATCAACATCCTTACATAAATATGAGCAAACAATTAAGCACGAACTCGATTTTAAAAACGCCTACATTTTAGATACAGATAGAAATTATCACAAACTCGTCATCAAAGAAATGATACAATACATATAAAGAGAGATGAAAATGCTGTAAATGACAAACAAGATGTCATAAACCTAATTTGATTTTTTAATATGACATACTTGAAGTGACACTACAATAAATATTAGAAATAATGTAATGATGTTTGGCACGATTTCGCATAAATTCATGTAAATCAAAGAACATTGTAAAAAAAATTGACACAAGTATACTAAAAACGCATCGACATCTTTACATAAATATGAGCAAACAATTAAGCGTGAATTCGATTTTAAAAACACCCACATTTTAGATACAGACAGAAATTATCACAAACTGGTCATCAAAGAAATGATACAATACATATAACGAGAGATAAAAATGCTGTAAATGACAAACAAGATGTCAAAAACCTAATTTGATTTTTTAATATGACATACTTGAAGTGACATTACAATAAATATTAGAAATAATGTAATGATGTTTGGCACGATTTCGCATAAATTCATGTAAATCAAAGAACATTGTAAAAAAAATTGACACAAGTATACTAAAAACGCATCGACATCTTTACATAAATATGAGCAAACAATTAAGCGTGAATTCGATTTTAAAAACACCCACATTTTAGATACAGACAGAAATTATCACAAACTGGTCATCAAAGAAATGATACAATACATATAAAGAGAGATAAAAATGCTGTAAATGACAAACAAGATGTCAAAAACCTAATTTGATTTTTTAATACGACATACTTGAAGTGACACTACAATAAATATTAGAAATAATGTAATGATGTTTGGCACGATTTCGCATAAATTCATGTAAATCAAAGAACATTGTAAAAAAAATTGACACAAGTATATTAAAAACGCATCGACATCTTTACATAAATATGAGCAAACAATTAAGCGTGAATTCAATTTTAAAAACACCCACATTTTAGATACAGACAGAAATTATCACAAACTGGTCATCAAAGAAATGATACAATACATATAACGAGAGATAAAAATGCTGTAAATGACAAACAAGATGTCAAAAACCTAATTTGATTTTTTAATATGACATACTTGAAGTGACACTACAATAAATATTAGAAATAATGTAATGATGTTTGGCACGATTTCGCATAAATTCATGTAAATCAAAGAACATTGTAAAAAAAATTGACACAAGTATATTAAAAACGCATCGACATCTTTACATAAATATGAGCAAACAATTAAGCGTGAATTCAATTTTAAAAACACCCACATTTTAGATACAGACAGAAATTATCACAAACTGGTCATCAAAGAAATGATACAATACATATAAAGAGAGATAAAAATGCTATAAATGACAAACAAGATGTCAAAAACCTAATTTGATTTTTTAATATGACATACTTGAAGTGACACTACAATAAATATTAGAAATAATGTAATGATGCTTGGCACGATTTCGTATAAACTCATGTAAATCAGGGAACATTGTAAAAAAAATTATCTTTTTTCCTATTGTTGGCTGTTTATAAAAAGTAATCTATTCATATCAGTGGCATACCAGGTTATAATAATTGAATTTATTTTTAACACAAGTACAAAGCTGCTTTCAGGGTACGTACTATTTTATAGTTTTCACTGTTTTAACCTTTGTATCGTTTTGCTTTAATGTTAAGACCGTTATAGAATTTTATATTAATTTTAAATATTAACTAAAAATATAAATGTTATAGGTATGTAAAACAATTACTGTGATATGTTTATAAAACAAAATTGTAATTTTGTAGATGAAAAAATATACCATAACTTTGAAAAAGCTCACTATGTAGAGCGAAAAGAAAACCTTAACCCAAGAAAATATTACAGAAATATATATATATATATATATATATATATATATATATATATATATATATAATTTTGTCGAAAAGAAAATATGTATTAAAACTTTTCATAAAACCAAATATTTTTTGGATGTAAAAGGGCTTCAACAAGTACAATGATTTAAAGTAAAGTGCAATGAAGTGTTTTATCATCTTTCTACAAGAAAGGACATTCGCTTAGTATTAAGTATCTATCTCAGTTCCGGTCTTTGATTAGTTTCAGTTCACTACCCAGTTCAAAGAAAAGGACCTGGAATTTAGGGTATCAAACTTTAGAGTTTTGGATTACCAATATCGAATAAAAATCGACAACATAAGTTTTTGTGGAATAATATGGCTATATTTTATCCCTAATAAAATAGTATTTAATTTAAATAGAGAAAAAATTAAGTATCACATCGAAACCATCGTACACTGTTGATTAAGAGTAAATTTGTCAAAATCTATTGATGATGAATGTTGATTTTTTAAGAGTTGAACTTCGAGTTCATCTTGGCTACTGTTTGGAATATTTTAGAGGTTAGAAAAATATGAAGGCACTAAAAACTTTTTTTTCTTGTATCCAGTAACCAATGAATTCAAAATCGGTCGGAAAGTGTCGATATGATACCAATAGGAGAGGTTTTCCGCCTTTTTCTGGTAGTTCTTTGCAATCTGATTCCTTACTAGTACTTACTATGTCTGTCCTTAAAACAAATGGCTTATTCAATTGTTTTTTTCTTTTACTATTTATGAAAAAGTCATTTTGTGGCTAAAAGTCTGATTTTTTCCCCGTGTATAAAGTAGTTCTATTGATTACCTCATATATGATTCAGGCATGAAGTCGGTATTGTTTCGCTGATTTGTCTAGCTCATATAGAAATATTGAAAGAAACATCTATATTTTTAATATTAAATGTACTCTTTAAAAATTCTCACGATATGAAACATCTGTAGAATTTAGTTACATTAATCCATTAAAATATTAAAAAGCAAACAGTGTTTTATTTAAGAGTAGATGATAGAAAAGTTGTTGAATGATAACACATTAAAGCTCCTGAGTGAGAAAAAAAAATTAGGATTGAAAAAGAATTAATGCTCATAAATGAAAAAAGTGACTAGAATGAAAAGGCCTAGCCCTTCGGACTATAAAAAAGTAATAAATATAGCAAAGCAAATCCTATGTGAAGTTTTTAAACATTGACAAAGTAAATATCTCCTTTGAAAAAAAGGAATTTTTATCGCGGCGCAAAGAAGACGTTGGAAAAGGGTGAATCTATGTTCGATAAGTATTCTGTCATCGATTCCTACAGTTTCGTTAACTCTAAATTACGTTATCAATAAGTGTTGATTATATATTTACATGGGTGAGCTTTTGGTGCTGGGTATTTCGATAAATCTAAAAAAAGTTATCAACCAGAGACCATTAAAAACTAGATTTAGAACGTTACTGGAAATTGTCCTACTTCCATACTCTACAGCTACCTAGCTTGCCATTCTTCATCTGAAAAATTATGGACACCTAGCCTATTGACTTTCTAGTTCAGGTAATTCTTGCACGAAAATCTGTACCCGCTTTTTCAAATATGGCTTTGAAATATCTGTATTCATCATACATTTCTATTTTTATTGGCAATGATTCAGCTTACTCTGATCATCCCCTTTTGTGTAAGTATTTGATTTTATTAATGTCTATAAATAAACCACATTCCTAATATGTTTCATGGGGTTTCCTTGTCATTTACTTAAAATCGTCCTTGTCGCTCGCTAGTACTGTTTGATCATCGGCAAATTGTAGTAAATAGTTGTGCCGATTAAGTGAATTTCCATTCTATAACGCCTTTTTCAACATATGTTCTATGAAAATAGGGAAGGTCAAATTTATGTTACATTACACTTATGAAGACGCATTGGCCTCTATCACGTAAAATCTTTAGTTTTGTACCTAATCTCCATGAGGATTACGTTATTTATATTTACCAAGCAGTTATGAATATAGCTTATTAAAGTCCATTTTTTTTTTAAATGAATATTGTTTGTAATAAAATGATTTATAAAATTTACATTTTTATTATTTTAAAAAAGGACAAGTAAATATTTTAGATTTTTGAAATATTAACCTCTAGAAATTAATGAAGATTCACAAAAAATGATTATTTGTTTAAGATTTTAGTTAATTATGTAGCAACTTTTCGCACAAGAAACAAGTAAAAGTAAGTAAAAAACTCTGCACACCATTTATGGTCTATCATAAAATGAACATAATATCTGAAAATTTTTTATAAAAAAAATAAACAATAAAGAAGTTGTCAAACATATAAAAAAGCGTTTTATTTAAAAATTATACCTAGAAAAGTAGATAATATAATGGTGAGATTGAATAGAAAGATTAAATGATTAAGTAATAAGTCATTTAACGCTATCACTGTTGTTTGTATAAGGGTCTTTAGTGTTTTTACACGCAAAGCCTTGTTATTGGAGATTTATTTTTATTTATATAGCTTAACATGAAAAACTCAATATGTCAGAAACATACACGTAAGGCAATTTTAAGCATAAATAAATTTACGTTGAATGGTCAACTAGAAATGGCTGTCGCTTCATTAAATTTATATTATCACATCTGTTCACTCGTGCGTCCGTCTGTATGTCAACAGTAAAAATTGTTACAATTCACATCAATTTAAAAAAAATTAATATTTTTACATGCACATGCATTTAATTACCTGAAAGGCAGAAATGAAACGAAACTGCAGAAAAATCTAACAACGCCAATATAAGCTACGGAATTCTATCATAATATGGCTCAGATACGTACTTGATCACTTCCAAGACAAAATTTTTTTAGTTTTATTGGTATAAGTAAATATTTTAGGCTTTTGTAAATTACTTTTTTTTTCTGTCATTTAAAATTAACTTATTAAAAGTTTCATAAAAATAAGCAAAAACTTTGTAATGTTTACTACTATTTAATTATTAAAGAGAACCCATTTACATTATTAACAAAAATACCTTCCGATGCAGTTATTAAACTCAATAAATTATTTCAAACAAAGTCCTTGGATCAGTTCCTTCCATTGCTTAAATTTTTATGGATGTCAATTTTCTGATTTGATTCTTTTGTCCTGCAGGGATTTAGAAATAAAATAGTTGCTCAAGTTACACATAGTCCCTGGTGTAATACTGGCTTATTTTGTTTTACCTTTATTTTCTATTTTTCTGATTTGGCCCTTCGAAATGGGACCTATATTTAATATCATTATAGATAGCGATTTGGAATTTAACTAATTTTCTCAATAAAGTCGAATGTGACAAATTAAAGAACTAATAGAAATAATAAAAAAAATACTCTTTGGAATAACAAATATATATATATATATATATATATATATATATATATATATATACATATATATATATATATATATATATATATATATATATATATATATATATATATATATATATATATTTATTTTCTTGTTTCTTGAACCATAGATTATATCATTTTTTTTTATTTTGTCTTTTCTTGGGTTTAGGTTCTATATTTAATAAATACATAAAAACTGTTTGACGTTTCGCCTTTTATTCAAGGCATTTTCAAAATGTTTGCCTCCTAAAAATATATAATTAAATTACATCATATAAAAAACATATTCACAATTTTCGAAAAACAAACAAGACACTTAAATAATAGTTAAAACTTTAAAATCTCTTAAAAATACTTAATTTTACTGGTACGCACCTTGACATTTTGCTGTTTTATTTCTGAATAAAATTTAAATTTTGCATCGTTTACAAATTTAAAAAGTAAAACTCCTCTAATGAATAAATCAAATATAATATATTCGATCCCTTGCTCAAATTGTCCCAAAAAATATATAGGCATGACGAGCCAATTACTAAAGAACAGATTAAATGGCCATAAATATACAAAAAACGCCTCAACAGCGTTAAACAAACACACACAGGACGAAAAACACACTTTTGATTATAACAGTACCATTATAAAAAACAAAGATATGAATTACCAAAAATTACAGATAAAAGAAATGATTGAAATTAAAAAAGATAAAAACACGGTTAACGACAGAACAGATATGGGAAATTTGAGCCATATTTACGCAAACCTAATTTAAACATTAAGTATTCGATCCAGTCAAATAAAAATCAAAAAATGGAATATCCTCTTAAACATAAAACCAAACATATACCATATTTATTTTTTTATGCATTGTAAAATATAAAAAATATTTAAAAAAAATAAAACACATTCGCATTCCACGTATCCTCAGTAAACGATGCAAAATTTAAATTTTATTCAGAAATAAAACAGCAAAATGTCAAGGTGCGTACCAGTAAAATTAAGTATTTTTAAGAGATTTTAAAGTTTTAACTATTATTTAAGTGTCTTGTTTGTTTTTCGAAAATTGTGAATATGTTTTTTATATGATGTAATTTAATTATATATTTTTAGGAGGCAAACATTTTGAAAATGCCTTGAATAAAAGGCGAAACGTCAAACAGTTTTTATGTATTTATTAAATATAGAACCTAAACCCAAGAAAAGACAAAATAAAAAAAAATGATATATATATATATATATATATATATATATATATATATATATATATATATATATATATATATATATATATATATACATGAAAAACATATTTACAATTTCGAAAAACAAATAAAACACTTAAAAACAGTAGTCAAAACTTTAAATTTTTTTAAAAATATTTAATTTTACCGGTACACACCTTGACGTTTTGCTGTTCTGTTACTAAATAAAATTTAAATTTTACATCGTTTACTGAGGATACGTGGAATGCGAATGTGTTTTATTTTTTTAATATTTTTTATATTTTACAATGCATAAAAAAACAAATAAGGTATATGTTTGGTTTTATGTTTAAGAGGATATTCCATTTTTGATACTTATTTGACCGGATCGAATACTTAATATTTTTGTTTAAATTAGGCTTGCGTAAATGTGGCTCAAATTTCCCATATCTGTTCTGTCGTTAACAGTGTTTTTATCTTTTTTAATTTCAATCATTTCCTTTATCTGTAATTTTTGATAATTCATATCATTGTTTTTTATAATGGTACTGTTATAATCAAAAGTGTGATTTTCGTCCTGTGTGTGTTTGTCTAACGCTGTTGAGGCGTTTTTTGTATATTTATGGCCATTTAATCTGTTCTTCAGTAATTGGTTCGTCATGTCTATATATTTTTTGGGACAATTTGTGTAAGGGATCGAATATATTATATTTGATTTATTCATTAGAGGAGTTTTACTTTTTAAATTTGTGAACAATGTATTTAATTTATTATGTGACCTGTGGCATACGATAATGTTTATGTTCTATGTTTTTTGTTTTTACAACAAAAAATAATTTTATGGATGCTGTTGACCTCGTTCTTAATACAAATTACTTTCAGTACGAAAATACCTTTTACAAACAACTCGATGGATGTGTTATGGGATCACCAATTTCATCTACCGTTGCTCAGCTAGTAATGGAATATTTAGAGGAAAAAGTTTTAGAAAAATTAAATTTTAATATAATATTTTTCAAACGTTTTGTCGATGATTGCATAGCAGCCGTACCACAAAATAAAATAAATGAAATTCTCCAAGAGTTTAACAGTTTCAACGAAAAATTACAGTTCACGTCCGAAACAGAGAATAATAATAAAATAAATTTTCTAGATATGACACTTATACGCAGAAAAAACAAAATTTTAACTGAATGGTACACCAAACCAACTTGGTCAGGTAGATATCTAAACTATTTCTCTAATCATTCAAAAACTCAAAAAAATAGCGTTATAATCGGTCTATCTGATCGTGCTATCTCCCTAACGTCTCCAGAATTCTGACCAAAAATACTGCAAAAAGTAAAAGAGACACTAATAAATAATAATTTCAACGAAAAGACTATCACCAAAATAATTGATAAACGAACATATAAGTTTTATAATAACGTAAAAATAAAAAACATAGAACATAAACAGCAAAAATATGTGGCATTACCGTACACTAGTAAGCTGTCAGAAAAAATAAAATACATTTTAAAAAAGCATATCGTATGCCACAGGTCACATAATAAATTAAATACATTGTTCACAAATTTAAAAAGTAAAACTCCTCTAATGAATAAATCAAATATAATATATTCGATCCCTTGCACAAATTGTCCCAAAAAATATATAGGCATGACGAGCCATTATTGAAGAACAGATTAAATATCCATAAAGATACAAAAAACGCCTCAACAGCGTTAAACAAACACAAACAGGACTAAAAACACACTTTTGATTATAACAGTACCGTTATAAAAAACAAAGATATGAATTACCAAAAATTACAGATAAAGGAAATGATTGAAATCAAAAAAAGATAAAAACACTGTTAACGACAGGACAGATATGGGAAATTTGAGCCACAATTACGCAAGCCTAATTTAAACAAAAATATTAAGTATTCGATCCGGTCAAATAAGAATCAAAAATGGAATATCCTCTTAAACATAAAACCAAACATATATCTTATTTGTTTTCTTATGCATTGTAAAATATAAAAAAATATTAAAAAAATAAAACACATTCGCATTCCACGTATCCCCAGTAAACGATGTAAAATTTAAATTTTATTTAGTAACAGAACATATATATATATATATATATATATATATATATATATATATGTTTATGTGGCTTTCACGGATTCTCCCGTGTCAGATGCAATAGCAGTGGATACATTCACATTATCGTTATATACTGTTCGCATTTTACTTCATATATATATATATATATATATATATATATATATATATATATATATATATATATATATATATATATATATATATATACAAAACTGGCAGACTAGAAGATCTATTTTTTATGGCAACTAGATCGGGTTACCTTTTCAGTGAATCTGGGCGTTAATTTTTCTGGACATGATAACCCATGGTTTATACTTGTTAACGATTAGAGATACAACCTAATCGAAGCGTCGTAAAAGCAAACAAAAATAAAGACAATGCAAGTCCGACAACCACATTTTAGTCAGCCCATGGTTTGTCACGTTTATAAATCGGTCCTATGTTATAGATATTTTTGTTTACATTTTTCTTGATTAAATTACAGAGTTAGATTATTAGAAACTTACATTTATTTTTATTTCATATGATTTTTTTAAATCATTATCATTGACTGACATAACTTGAGATTTAAGTTTATGGTAAAAGATATTTTCTACTATAAAACTAATGGTTACCTTTTTTGCTTTGCAATCGTTAATTTTGAATATATGTTTAAAAGCTTGATAGAATTTTAACTTAAATCAACAATTTGAATTATTATAAGAGTAAAAATAATTTACTAATAAATAATTTAGACATTCTTAATGAAGAAAAGGCAAATATAAAGACAGAACTAATTGATTATTACATACACTTAATTAAAAAATTTGTGTATATGTGTTTACATAATTTAGCGATAACGTCTAAATCTAACAGATACATAAATCAATACTAATTTAAAGTTCGTATCTATTTTAGTTGAAAATAAAATACTTTATCCCATAAAAAAGAAAACCCTTAAGTTGATTTATTGGCAATCCAGTCGAAAGAAAATAAAATTAGGTGGTTCGCTTTCAGAAAACGCTGAACGACATTGATAAGACACTTCATTAGATCTTAGTCGAAAAATTGCGTTACGTAGCAATCAGCGAAAAAACGAAATTTATTTTTATTGAGTTTTCTTTTATTGCATTTTACCAGATTTGATTGATGTTAGAACATTTCGCAGTTATCGAATATACACTGATGTGTTTTAAACGATTTTTTGAACTAAAAAATGTTATTCCGCCAAGTGGCTACGAAATATTTTAAGAAATATCAGTTAAATCTTTGCATTCAGATAATAATTAAATATATTATATAAATCAAGTGTCCTGTTAATTAATTAATCTATGGAAAAGATTGCCCAATAATGTAAGTCAGAATTTATATATACAGGATGTCTATTCAGTGGCAGGAACTATGAAGTCAGTTAAAGTTTAAAAAATCTTTTGTTCTTAGGGCTTGTTAAAAAATAAATAGAGAGTGATGCTAATTTTCCTAAAATTCCTAAAACATAAGCATCAACCTTCTTTTCTGGCTTAAAAAATAGTTGATCACGAAATTTTTTTCTTCATGCACGGAAATATAAAGAAATCATTGAGGCTTATTGTAGAATACCCATACAGTCAACCGTTATTTACTTTCGGACTCATACGCATAGATCTAAGACTTGTCATCTGTCATCTTCTTATAAATATTTTTTGAATCACCGTGATTGAACTTTCTGAGCATTTTCTTGGACTAACTGCCCGAGCTTTATTTTGAGCTATCATCAAATTATAAGGTAACATAGATTCTTCACGACCAAATGTTCATGCAATACATTATACACGTTGTTATTACTACTGCCCAGAGATGCCTCATTCTCATGGCATATCACATGATGACCTTGCTTTATCTGTTCACGCGCAGCATCGATGATTTCTTACTCTAAAATCGATTTTGGATGATTTTTAAGAGACTCGTTCGTGAGCGAACAACAGCCATGATTTAATTCACTAAGCCGGCGATACCCAGTAATTTTTATAGATGCTTCGTCGCCATTAAAAAATTAGGTTCGTTGATGCAACCTTGTTGCAATTTTTCTGGTTAATTCGTATATAAATATTTTGCTATTCATCTACTTCAAGGCGACATATCTACACTGTTTCACTTATAATACCGATTAAACGATGACCAAAAATTTCTTTTAATTGAGGAGTGTTTCAGGATATAAAAATTCTTATTGAAGTGAAAATTTCTTTACTCGCGCTGAGTACTTTATTTTCTGGGTATTGAATGAGACTGAGCCGTCACGCTAGGCCATGTATCGCTGGTTCGGGTAAAGTCGGCTTGAGTCGACTAAGGAAGCGAGAGAGATATGGTCAATGCGTCACAACCTCGTCTTGATGAAGTTTTCACGTCTGTCGTGTGGTCTTAAGCACACACAAATTTTATATAAATATTATACTTTTTGTTTTCTATTTTTTAATATATTTGGATAGAAATAAGAATAAAAAAATTTGGTTTCTATTAGCTTTTAACTTACAATTAGTTAAATTAAATAAATATATAAGTATTTATGTGTAAATTTATATGCATTTTTATTATGTTAATAAGGAGCGATCCCCAGTTATTTACAGGTATGTTCTTGATGGAATTTAAATTAAATTTTTGCAGGGTTTCCCAGGAACTCTTATAGACTCGTCATGTCCGTCTATTCATTTGTCTGTCCATCAATCCGCTGGTATGTCACAGCTTTATAACTTATAATTTTTTCCAATGCAGACCTTTATGTTTTACTAACCCTTAAACAGGTCAGACGCGGAATTGGAAATAAAATTAGAATTTCGTTTTAAATGACCTATAATTTTCCAATTTAAAATTTTAAAATTTTGAACAAAACTGATATAAGAGCTCTTACAAAATATATGCAACGGAAATTATCACGGTGAATTACGTCAAATAATTTATGAGATATGAAACAAAACTTTAAAAAATGTAATTTCGCTTTTTTTGTTTCTCTGATCGATTGGGATACCTTTAAATAAATCTTTAATAAAATTTTTATAAAAAAAATTGAACCGACTTCTAAAAGTGCGCTAAAAAGTGAAAAATAGCTATACATTTTTATATGAAATTGAAATTTTTGAAGTCGGCGCCAAACTAATACCTGACAATATATGATTCGCATAAACAGATTAAAAATAACTTATTTGTAATTTTATTTAGAAATAATTTGGCTTTTGACTTCAAAAATTTCAATTTCATATAAAAATTTCTAGTTATTTTTCACTTTTTAGCGCACTTTTAGAACTCGGTTCAATTTTTTTTATAAAAATTTTATTTTTCGATTTTTAGTTTTGAATTCATTATGATATCCATAGAACGTTTGAACTAAGTACTAATCGAGATTAGTGTAACTCGCAATGGCTCCAAGGTGGCAAAAAGTACCCATTTTATCCAAAGTTGTAAATCACCCTAAAATAAACCACTAAAATTTCTTTGATTCTTAGAGTTCTCCAAATACCAGTGAAATTGTGTCAAACAAATATTTAGTCTATCAAAGTAAATCCACTATCTTAAATTTTAGATTGGTAATATAAGCCCCAAAACCTTTCAATATCGATATTTAAAGAACTTGAGACGTAAATTTCTTAGCCCAATATATTTTATACTGTATATTGAGTTTGTATACGCCCCAAGAACTCCGCAATATCAATTTTAGACAAAATCAGAAAATTTAAAATTTTCAGTCCCTCATATTGTATCTTATCAACCTAAAAGTTATGAAAAGTTAACTTCACATTCGTAATACACGACCCTGGAAATCCCCTAACATCAAATCTGAAAAAATGCGAATAAGGTAAAATTTTTAATTCACCATATTGGATCCGTCATATTGAATTTCAAAAAAATAATTTTAACCTCTTAATCTAGTCTGAATCTAAACCCTTCAAAGTTCTCTAGTACCAATTTTGGGTATTAAAAATTTCTAGACCGTCATATTGCATCTGACATATTTGCTATTTACATCCTCCAAAACGATTCAGTCCCAAATTTGAACAAAATCGAAAAATGTAAAATTTTTTGTCCGCTCGAATCGATTTTGGAGAAAATCGGACAAAATTGATTTTTTGTCCGATATTTTGGATTCACCATATTGAATTTTTAAAAAATATTTTGAATTAGTTATGTGCTACCCCGAAAATTCCCCCACATCAATTTTGGAGAAAATCGGACAAAATTAATTATTTTTGTCCGCCATATTGGATCCGCCATATTGAATTTTGTAAAAATAATTTCAGATACGTTATGTACGACCTCGAAAATTTCCCCATACAAATTTTGGAGACAATTGGACAAAATTAATTTTTTTGGCCGCCATATTGTCAGCGCCATCTTGGATTTTACTGCACCAATTTCATCAAAAAAAATATGGGACTACCACAGCAACTTCCTGAACATAACGTAAAAAATTTCATTCAAATCGGTGCCGCCGTTCCGGAGTAATCGGTGTACATACATAAAAATGATATATATATATATATATATATATATATATATATATATATATATATATATATATATATATATATATATATATATATATACTCGACGAATTGAGAACCTCCTTCTTTTAGAAGTCGGAGTCGGTTAAAAATACAATTAAGTGTATATAATTTTTTTAATGGGTGTGAATTTTGGTGAATGTCCCAGGCAAGTATACTGTTGAAAGGGTTGCAGATCGTATTATCTCCTTGATACGAGTTTATTCTAAAAAGTTTGATTGCACACCAATTATATTTTTAATTATTTCTGAGCCCTATTTTTCCAATATTTTGTATTCGAATTTGATAATTTATTCCCAAATTAATTTACGAATAAGACTAAAATGTATATTTATACGTTATTATTTTTCCGCTAAATGTTTGGAAAATGAAAATGTATTTATCAATGAAACAAACCAAAATAACTAAATGTTAATCATTACGTGTACTATTGTGAGCATTTAATTTATTTCAACTTTATGAAAATTGAAATTAATCAATAAAATAATAGTTACAAACAACTGAAACTAAAATTTTATGAATTTTAATATTGTGAACCGAGCAATAGTAAATTTAATCTATTTTTGGAGTTAATAGTTTTAAATAATAATAAAATATGTAATTTAAAACAGTGTATATAGGGTGACTCGGATCTAATGATACATAGCCTAGTGGTGTATTGGATTTAATGGGGTGAATACATATCTGCTATGAAAAAGTTCTGTTAGTCACCTATAATGATGATACAATGTGTTTTATACAATTTGGCCAAATATTCCTTTGCAAATATTTCCTAAAGTATTTGTGATATTAGAATGCTAGTTGGTTGTGATATTTTTGTGGCCATATCTGAATATTGCATGTTATAATAATTTCTGATTTGCAGGGCCCAATTAGAAAATGGGCATTTTTATAATTTTTTGAATAATAAAATACCTTTTAAAACGTTTAAAAAAATTTGATTATACGTTTTAAAACTTTAATAAATACGTACAAGATTGGTAAAATTTATTTACCTGCTAAGAGTCAAATAGTAATTTTTTAGAACATATATTTTTCCTGATAAAATTTTTTTACCATTCTATTTGGCTACTAATATTATTTAAAAAAAGCTAAAAAACAATAACGAAAAATAGTAATAGGAAACATAAAACTTTAGTAACAAATTTTTGCAAAATATTTTCGATAAGCCCTCTATTAACTTAGTCATATTTTCTTCCTGTGATATTTAAATTAGAAACAACACGCCTAATTACACTTTTACCTCGATTGAGGTAACTAAAGTAGGGCGCGCATTTACCAGTGGTTTTTAATTATATTTTAATAAATAACGTTTCCCCATTGTTTTTGGAGTATTTTCTGGTCGTAAATGCAGGACGGAAAATTTGTTGTAAAAATTCACATAAATTTTATATTAGGTTAAATTTTAAATTCAATCGCTAATCGTACTGATTAATCGAGATATTTGGTCCACTGTTAATGGAATAATATATATATATATATATATATATATATATATATATATATATATATATATTATTCCACAGATAGTATATTCACTGCTAATTCCACAATGGTTCTCTCTCCATACTAGTTTCATGGTCTCATCAGTGGTGGCCTTTATTTAGAGAGTTGGGATTTATTGCGAACAGTAACAAGATCTCTTACTCAACACATACACTACACGATACAACTATGTAGGAGACAGCAGTATTTACTTTTTGTGTATGCAAACTGTAGCAATTTCATTATAATTTGTTATTTTGACATGAAAAAAACTCGGTAAAACTCACAACAATTTTTGCGCAAACCAGATAAACTGATAGTAGTGGTTGGTGAGTGAACCATGATAAATTTTCTTATAATTTTTTACATAGATTAGCGTGTATGTTTTTAATGGTTGTAGATATGAACAACAATCGATATTTGAGGTAAAACATCTTGTAGAATTGAAAAACTTTAACATCGACTTGAGGTTAGCTATTACCTACGCGTATACTTGGCAGCATGTTTCATTTTATATTAACTTAAAGTTAGAAAAAAAAATAAAAATAAATAATAAAAGCCCTACTTTTTGGTTTGGATTTCCATAAGCAGTCCAAAATGTATTTTTGCGTGAATTCATATTTTCTATTATTGCTTTATTCTTTCAGCTATGGATGTTTCTTTTGAAAATAAATCCAATGCATACGTACTCTGCGTATTTAACCAGGGGCAATCATTTGTCAAAATGTATCCGAAACATGATTGGCAATATTCGTGTGATTGGATTACCCATTACACAGCGTTCATCAATTAATGCCATTGTTAATTTTTAATCATAGGTTAAATAAATACTTTTACAAAATGGAACTGACAACGGATATTACAGTTTTAAACCAAGAACACCCTATTTTTAGTCCTTTAGTGAACAGTAGATTACAGTTTGTAGCATTTTATTTTTGTAAAACAGAGCATGTATTTGGATTGATTAGCTTCGTTCCTGAACCTTGAGTGACCAATGTTTGTCTGGAGAGTCACCATCTCAAAAATAAATAGGAAAAGCTTGAAACGTCCTATATAAAACAGACAAAATTTTTAAATACCTTTATCCATGACACAAAAGAATAATACATTACTATTTCATTTTCTCTCTGTTTTTTAAAAATTTTGATTTTTGAGTGCTGAAGTCACTCTACTGCGTAGTTTTTGGAATGATAATAGTTACTAAAATATCGCCTCCCTGTATATAAGAGATGCCTCAAGCAATTTAGAAATTTGTATTTAGATGCTAGTCAGAGCCAGGAGGTGCAACGTCTGTTAAAATAAACAGTTAAGCCGTAATGTCGTGCTTACCTTATCAAGTTGGGGAATTTAACTGGCACAGGCAGCATATGCTTATGGCACTAAGGTTCACTACATGCAGGTCTAGCGTTAGAACGGGGGTGCCTAATTATAATATTATTTTTTATTAGGTTGATTTTATTACATTACTTAACAATTGAAACACAAATATTCTTGGCTAATAATATTCATTTGCCAAAAATATTTATATATATATATATATATATATACAATATTTGTTTTTATTTTCATGGAAATAGGTTTTTGATAGTCTTCATTAAATTTTTTCATTCTTTCAACGTTTCGCTCATTATATTGAGCTTCCTCAAGAGAATTTCTATATTTTCTAACATTAATCTACAACTGATGATATATATATATATATATATATATATATATATATATATATATATATATATATATACATATATATATATATATATATATATATATATATATATATATATATATATATATATATATATATATATATATATATATATATATATATACATATATAAAACTACACAGATCACACGTAACATATACTATTTAAAAGATTACAAAGTAAAATATTGAAAACTTAAAATTACGCTAAAATAGGATAATATATCAAAAATCATTGTGTTCATCTTGAGAATAATTACTTATTTCATCGTAAGTTATATTGTTGTTAATGTAGGTTTGTATTGAATGCATCCGAGATAAGTATATTATTTTTTTGTTGGAAATACTCATAAGAAAAGAATTTTTAAACATTTTTTTTCCGGAATATATATTCTTGTGTATTTCTATGATAGTGTGAGATCAATATTAGAGGAAAAAAAATTAAAATAAAATTCTTTTTTTGTGAGTATTTCCAACAAAAAAATAATATAGTTATCTCGGATGCATCCGGTACAAACCTACGTTAACAACAATATAACCCACGATGAAATAAGTAATTATTCTCAAGGTGAGAACAGCCATTTTTATACATTATCCTATTTTAGCGTAATTTTAAATTATAAATATTTTACTTTGTAATCTTGTAAATAGTATATGTTACGTGTGATCCGTTGTATTTGTAAAAATATGTTGTTTTATATATATTTTATCAGTTATAGATTAATGTTAGAAAATAAAAAATCCTCCTGAAGAAGCTTAATATAATGAGCGAAACGTTAAAAGACTAAAAAAAAATGTTTAATGAAGACTACTAAACACCTATACCAAAAAAAAATAAAACTTACCAAGTTCTAAACTGATAACATATAAATTTTTAATTTTATAAATGAGGTAGATAACATTGATATTTAACAACTTTTAATAATAATTTTACTTATTTTGAATCATAATAATCAATAAATTTAATTTGATTTAGGTCGAACCGGTGCACAATATCTTTGGTTAAACTGTCTTTTGCTAACACAAATATACTCGATGGTTTTCCCACAGTTATGTAATTTATAAATCAGAAATACATGTCGACGTGAAATAAATCGTAGCATCAATGGAAAGTTTAAAATCAAAACAAGGCGCCATCTATTCGATACCTAATCAAAATAGATAACAAAAAAATAATTAATTTGAAATAAAAAAAATTATCAAGAAAATTTATTTTTTTAACTTCAGTGGATGTACACCCATAAAATAAATTGTTACCGCTATAATTGTTGAACTATGAATTTTTTACAGATACCCAAAACACTTTTAAAGCTTCTCTTAAAATCACAGAGTGCTGGGTGACCCTAAAAATGCAAAGTAAATTTTAAAATAACAAGAAAATTTATTTTTTTAACATCAGTGGATGTACACCTTTAGGATAAATTCTTAGCGTTATAATTGTCGAACTGTGAATTTTTCACAGATACTTAAGACACTTTCAAAGCTTCTCTTAAAATCCCTGAGTGCTGAGTGGCCTTAAGAATGCATAGTGAATTTTAAAATTACAAGAAAATTAATTTTTTTAACATCAGTGGACGTACACCCTTAAGATAATATGTTAGCGTTATAATCGTTGAACTGTGAATTTTTTACGGATACCTAAGACACTTTTAAACCTTCCCTTAAAATCCCTGAGTGCTGGGTGGCCTCAAAATTGCATAGTGATTTTTTAAATTAGCAAGAAAATTTCTTTTTTTAATTTCAGTGGATGTACACCCTTAAAATAAATTGTTAGCGTTATAATTGTCGAACTGTGAATTTTTTACAGATACCTAAGAAACTTTTACAGGTTCTTTAAAAATCTCTAAGAGCTGGGTTGCCTTAAAAATTAACAAGAAAATTTCTTTTTTAAACTTCAGTGGATGTACACTCTTAAAATAAATTGTAAGCGTTATAATTGTGGAACTATGAATTTTTTCCAGATACCTTAAACACTTTTAAAGCTTCTCTTAAAATCCCTGAGTGCTAGGTGGCCTTGAAAATGAATAGTCAATTTTAAAATATTAAGAAAATTTCTTTTTTAACATCATTGGAAGTACACACTTAAGATAAATTGTTAGCGTTATAATTGTTGAACTATGAATTTGTTACAGATACCTAAAATACTTTTAAAGCTTCTTTTAAAATCCCTGAGTGCTGAGTGGCCTTAAGAATGCATAGTGAATTTTAAAATTACAAGAAAATTAATCTTTTTAACATCAGTGGATGTACACCCTTAAGATAAATTGTTAGCGTTATAATCATTGAACTGTGAATTTTTTACGGATACCTAAGACACTTTTAAAGCTTCTCTTAAAATCTCTGAGTGCTGGGTGGCCTCAGAATTGCATAGTGATTTTTTAAATTATCAAGAAAATTCCTTTTTTTTACTTCAGTGGATGTATACCCTTAAAATAAATTTTTAGCGTTATAATTGTTGAACTATGGATTTTTTCTAGATACCTAAAACACTTCTAAAGCTTTTCTTAAAATTTCTGAGTGCTGGGTGGCCTCAAAAATTGATAGTGATTTTTTAAATTAAAAAGAAAATTTCTTTTTTTAATTTCAGTGGATGTACACCCTTAAAATAAATTGTTAGCGTTATAATTGTTGAACTGTGATTTTTTTGTAGATACCTAAGACACTTTTAAAGCTTCTCTTAAAATTCGTGAGTGCTGGATGGCCTTAAAAGTGCATAGTGATTTTTTAAATTAACAAGAAAATTTATTTTTTTAACTTCAGTGGATGTACACCCTTAAAATAAATTGTTAGGGTTATAATTGTTGAACTATGAATTTTTTACAGATACATAAGACACTTCTAAAGCTTCTCTTAAAATTTCTGAGTGCTGGGTGGCCTCAAAAGTGCATAGTGATTTTTAAATTAAAAAGAATATTTCTTTTTTTAATTTCAGTGGATGTACACCCTTAAAATAAATTGTTAACGTTAAAATTGTTGAACTGTGATTTTTTTACAGATACCTAAGACACTTTTAAAGCTTCTCTTAAAATCTCTGAGTGCTGGGTGGCCTCAAAATTGCATAGTGATTTTTTAAATTATCAAGATAATTCCTTTTTAAAACTTCAGTGGATGTATACCCTTAAAATAAATTTTCGGCGTTATGATTGTTGAACTATGAATTTTTTCCAGATACCTAAAACACTTTTAAAGCTTCTCTTAAAATTTTTGAGTGCTGGGTGGCCTCAGAAGTAGATAGTGATTTTTTAAATTAAAAAGAAAATTTCTTTTTTTAATTTCAGTGGATGTACACCCTTAAAATAAATTGTTAGCGTTATAATTGTTGACCTGTGATTTTTTTATAGATACCTAAGACACTTTTAAAGCTTTTCTTAAAATCACTGAGTACTGGGTGGCCTTAAAAGTGCATAGTGATTTTTTAAATTAACAAGAAAATTTCTTTTTTTAACTTTAGTGGATGTACTCCATAAAATAAATTGTTAGCGTTATAATTGTTGAACTATGAATTTGTTACAGACACCTAAAATACTTTTAAATCTTCTCTTAAAATCCCTGAGTGCTGAGTGGCCTTAAGAATGCATAGTGAATTTTAAAATTACAAAAAAATTAAATTTTTTTAACATCAGTGGATGTACACCCTTAAGATAAATTGTTAGCGTTATAATCATTGAACTGTAAATTTTTTGCGGATACCTAAGACACTTTTAAAGCTTCTCTTAAAATCTCTGAGTGCTGGGTGGCCTCAAAATTGCATAGTGATTTTTTAAATTATCAAGAAAATTCCTTTTTAAAACTTCAGTGGATGTATACCCTTAAAATAAATTTTCGGCGTTATGATTGTTGAACTATGAATTTTTTCCAGATACCTAAAACACTTTTAAAGCTTCTCTTAAAATTTCTGAGTGCTGGGTGGCCTCAAAAATTGATAGTGATTTTTTAAATTAAAAAGAAAATTTCTTTTTTAATTTCAGTGGATGTACACCCTTAAAATAAATTGTTAGCGTTATAATTGTTGAACTGTAATTTTTTTGTAGATACCTAAGACACTTTTAAAGCTTCTCTTAAAATTCGTGAGTGCTGGATGGCTTTAAAAGTGCATAGTGATTTTTTAAATTAACAAGAAAATTTATTTTTTTAACTTCAGTGGATGTACACCCTTAAAATAAATTGTTAGCGTTATAATTGTTGAACTATGAATTTTTTACAGAGACATAAGACACTTCTAAAGCTTCTCTTAAAATTTCTGAGTGCTGGATGGCCTCAAAAGTGCATAGTGATTTTTAAATTAAAAAGAAAATTTCTTTTTTTAATTTCAGTGGATGTACACCCTTAAAATAAATTGTTAACGTTAAAATTGTTGAACTGTGATTTTTTTACAGATACCTAAGACACTTTTAAAGCTTCTCTTAAAATCCCTGAGTGCTGGATGGCCTTAAAAGTGCATAGTGACTTTCTAAATTAACAAGAAAATTTCTTTTTTTAACTTCAGTGGATGTACACCCTTAAAATAAATTGTTAGCGTTATAATTGTTGAACAGTGTTTTTCTACAGATACCTAAGACACTTTTAAAGCTTCTCTTAAAATCTCTGAGTGCTGGGTGGCCTCAAAATTGCATAGTGATTTTTTAAATTATCAAGAAAATTCCTTTTTATAACTTCAGTGGATGCATACCCTTAAAATAAATTTTTGGCGTTATAATTGTTGAACTATGAATTTTTTCCAGTTACCTAAAACACTTTTAAAGCTTCTTTTAAAATCTTTGAGTGCTGGGTGGCCTCAAAAGTAGATAGTGATTTTTTAAATTAAAAAGAAAATTTCTTTTTTTAATTTTAGTGGATGTACACCCTTAAAATAAATTGTTAGCGTTATAATTGTTGAACTGTGATTTTTTTGTAGATACCTAAGACACTTTTAAAGCTTCTCTTAAAATCCCTGAGTGCTGGATGGCCTTAAAAGTGCATAGTGATTTTTTAAATTAACAAGAAAATTTCTTTTTTTAACTTCAGTGGATGTACACCCTTAAAATAAATTGTTAGCGTTATAATTTTTGAACTATGAATTTTTTACACATACATAAGACACTTATAAAACTTCTCTTAAAATTTCTGAGTGCTGGGTGGCCTCAAAAGTGCATAGTGATTTTTTAAATTAAAAAGAAAATATCTTTTTTTAATTTCAGTAGATGTACACCCTTAAGATAAATTGTTAGCGTTATAATTGTCGAACTGTGAATTTTTTACGGATACCTAAGACACTTTTAAAGCTTCCCTTAAAATCCCTGAGTGCTGGGTGGCCTCAAAATTGCATAGTGATTTTTTAAATTAGCAAGAAAATTTCTTTTTTTAACTTCAGTGGATGTACACCCTTAAAATAAATTGTTAGCGTTATAATTGTTGAACTGTGAATTTGTTACAGATACCTAAAATACTTTTACAGCTTTCCTTAAAATTCCGGGGTACTGGGTGGCCTTAAGAATGCATAGTGAATTTTAAAATTACAAGAAATTAATTTTTTTAACATCAGTGGACGTACCCTCATAAGGTAAATTGTTAGCGTTATAATCGTCGAACTGTGAATTTTTTACGGATACTTAAGACTCTTTTAAAGCCTCCCTTAAAATCCCTGAGTGCTGGGTGACCTCAAAATTGTATAGTGATTTTTTAAATTAGCAAGAAAATTTCTTTTTTTAACTTCAGTGGATGTACACCCTTAAAATAAATTGTTAGCGTTATAATTGTTGAACTATGAATTTTTTCCAGATACCTAAAACACCTCTAAAGCTTCTCTTAAAATCTCTGAGTGCTGGGTGGCCTCAAAAGAGCATAGTGGTTTTTTAAATAAAAAAGAAAATTTCTTTTTTTAATTTCAGTGGATGTACACCCTTAAAATAAATTGTTAGCGTTTTAATTGTTGAACTGTGAAATTTTTACAGATATCTAAGACACTTTTAAAGCTTCTCTTAAAATCCCTGAGTTCTGGGTGGCCTTAAAAGTGCATAGTGATATTTTAAATTAACAAGAAAATTTCTTTTTTAAATTCAGTGGAAGTACACCCTTAAAATAAATTGTTAGCGTTATAATTGTTGAACTGTGAATTTTTTACAGATATCTAAGACACTTTTAAAGCTTCTCTTAAAATCCTTGAGTTCTGGGTGGCCTTAAAAGTGCATAGTGATTTTTTAAATTAACAAGAAAATTTATTTTTTAACTTCAGTGGATGTACACCCTTAAAATAAATTGTAAGCGTTATAATTGTGGAACTATGAATTTTTTCCAGATATCTAAAACACTTTTAAAACTTCTCTTAAAATCCCTGAGTGCTAGGTGGCCTTGAAAATGCATAGTCAATTTTAAAATATCAAGAAAATTTTTTTTTAACATCGTTGGAAGTACACCCTTAAGATAAATTGTTAGTGTTATAATTGTTGAACTATGAATTTTTTACAGATATCTAAAACACTTTTAAAGTTTCTCTTAAAATCCCTGAGTGCTGGGTGGCCTTAAAAGTGCATAGTGATTTTTTAAATTAACAAGAAAATTTCTTTTTTTAACTTTAGTGGATGTACACCCTTAAAATAAATTGTTAGAGTTATAATTGTTGAACTGTGAATTTGTTACAGATACCTAAAATACTTCTACAGCTTTCCTTAAAATTCCGGAGTACTGGGTGGCCTTAAGAATGCATAGTGAATTTTAAAATTACAAGAAAATTAATTTTTTTAACATCAGTGGACGTACACCCTTAAGGTAAATTGTTAGCGTTATAATCGTCGAACTGTGAATTTTTTACGGATACCTAAGACACTTTTAAAGCTTCTCTTAAAATCCCTGAGTGCTGAGTGGTCTTAAGAATGCATAGTGAATTTTAAAATTACAAGAAAATTAATTTTTTTAACATCAGTGGATGTATACCCTTAAGGTAAATTGTTAGCGTTATAATAGTCGAACTGTGAATTTTTTACGGATACCTAAGACACTTTTAAAGCTTCCCTTAAAATCCCTGAGTGCTGGATGGCCTCAAAATTGCATAGTGATTTTTTAAATTAACAAGAAAATTTCTTTTTTTAACTTCAGTGGATGTACACCCTTAAAATAAATTGTTGGCGTTATAATTGTTGAACTATGAATTTTTTCCAGATACCTAAAATACCTCTAAAGCTTCTCTTAAAATCTCTGAGTGCTGGGTGGCCTCAAAAGTGCATAGTGGTTTTTGAAATAAAAAAGAAAACCTCTTTTTTTAATTTCAGTGGATGTACACCCTTAAAATAAATTGTTAGCGTTATAATTGTTGAACTGTGAATTTTTTACAGATATCTAAGACACTTTTAAAGCTTCTCTTAAAATCCCTGAGTGCTGGGTGGCCTTAAAAGTTCATAGTGATTTTTTAAATTAACAAGAAAATTTCTTTTTTTAACTTCAGTGGATGTACACCCTTAAAATAAATTGTAAGCGTTATAATTGTGGAACTATGAATTTTTTCCAGATACCTAAAACACTTTTAAAGCCTCTCTTAAAATCCCTGAGTGCTAGGTGGCCTTGAAAATGCATAGTCAATTTTAAAATATCAAGAAAATTTCTTTTTTTAACATCAGTGGATGTATACCCTTAAGGTAAATTGTTAGCGTTATAATCGTCGAACTGTGAATTTTTTACGGATACCTAAGACACTTTTAAAGCTTCCCTTAAAATCCCTGAGTGCTGGGTGGCCTCAAAATTGCATAGTGATTTTTTAAATTAGCAAGAAAATTTCTTTTTTTAACTTCAGTGGATGTACACCCTTAAAATAAATTGTTGGCGTTATAATTGTTGAACTATGAATTTTTTCCAGATACCTAAAACACTTCTAAAGCTTCTCTTAAAATCTCTGAGTGCTGGGTGGCCTCAAAAGTGCATAGTGGTTTTTGAAATAAAAAAGAAAACCTCTTTTTTTTAATTTCAGTTGATGTACACCCTTAAAATAAATTGTTAGCGTTATAATTGTTGAACTGTGAATTTTTTACAGATATCTAAGACACTTTTAAAGCTTCTCTTAAAATCCCTGAGTGCTGGGTGGCCTTAAAAGTTCATAGTGATTTTTTAAATTAACAAGAAAATTTCTTTTTTAACTTCAGTGGATGTACACCCTTAAAATAAATTGTAAGCGTTATAATTGTTGAACTATGAATTTTTTACAGATATCCAAAACACTTTTAAAGTTTCTCTTAAAATCCCTGAGTGCTGGGTGGCCGTAAGAATGCATAGTGAATTTTAAAATAACAAGAAAATTAATTATTTTAACATCAGTCAATGTACACCTTTAAGATAAATTCTTAGCGTTATAATTGTTGAGCTGTGAATTTTTTACAGATACTTAAGACGCTTCTAAAACTTCTCTTATAATCCCTGAGTGCTGGGTGGCCTTAAAAATGCATAGTGAATTTTTAAATTAACAAGAAAATTTCCTTTTAAACGTCAGTGGAAATACACCCATAAAATAAATTGTTAGCGTTATAATTGTTGAACTGTGAATTTTTTACAGATACTTAAAATACTTTTAAAGCTTTCCTTAAAATCCCTGAGTACTGGGTGGCCTTAAGAATGCATAGTGAATTTTAAAATTACAAGAAAATTAATTTTTTTTAACATCAGTGGATGTACACCCTTAAGATAATTTGTTAGCGTTATAATCATTGAACTGTGAATTTTTTACGGATACCTAAGACACTTTTAAAGCTTCCCTTAAAATCCCTGAGTGCTGGGTGGTCTAAAAATTGCATAGTCAGTTTTAAAATAACAAGAAAATTTCTTTTTTTAACATCAGTGGATGTATACCCTTAAGGTAAATTGTTAGCGTTATAATCGTCGAACTGTGAATTTTTTACGGATACCTAAGACACTTTTAAAGCTTCCCTTAAAATCCCTGAGTGCTGGGTGGCCTCAAAATTGCATAGTGATTTTTTAAATTAACAAGAAAATTTCTTTTTTTAACTTCAGTGGATGTACACCCTTAAAATAAATTGTTGGCGTTATAATTGTTGAACTATGAATTTTTTCCAGATACCTAAAATACCTCTAAAGCTTCTCTTAAAATCTCTGAGTGCTGGGTGGCCTCAAAAGTGCATAGTGGTTTTTGAAATAAAAAAGAAAACCTCTTTTTTTAATTTCAGTGGATGTACACCCTTAAAATAAATTGTTAGCGTTATAATTGTTGAACTGTGAATTTTTTACAGATATCTAAGACACTTTTAAAGCTTCTCTTAAAATCCCTGAGTGCTGGGTGGCCTTAAAAGTTCATAGTGATTTTTTAAATTAACAAGAAAATTTCTTTTTTTAACTTCAGTGGATGTACACCCTTAAAATAAATTGTAAGCGTTATAATTGTGGAACTATGAATTTTTTCCAGATACCTAAAACACTTTTAAAGCCTCTCTTAAAATCCCTGAGTGCTAGGTGGCCTTGAAAATGCATAGTCAATTTTAAAATATCAAGAAAATTTCTTTTTTTAACATCAGTGGATGTATACCCTTAAGGTAAATTGTTAGCGTTATAATCGTCGAACTGTGAATTTTTTACGGATACCTAAGACACTTTTAAAGCTTCCCTTAAAATCCCTGAGTGCTGGGTGGCCTCAAAATTGCATAGTGATTTTTTAAATTAGCAAGAAAATTTCTTTTTTTAACTTCAGTGGATGTACACCCTTAAAATAAATTGTTGGCGTTATAATTGTTGAACTATGAATTTTTTCCAGATACCTAAAACACCTCTAAAGCTTCTCTTAAAATCTCTGAGTGCTGGGTGGCCTCAAAAGTGCATAGTGGTTTTTGAAATAAAAAAGAAAACCTCTTTTTTTTAATTTCAGTTGATGTACACCCTTAAAATAAATTGTTAGCGTTATAATTGTTGAACTGTGAATTTTTTACAGATATCTAAGACACTTTTAAAGCTTCTCTTAAAATCCCTGAGTGGTGGGTGGCCTTAAAAGTTCATAGTGATTTTTTAAATTAACAAGAAAATTTCTTTTTTAACTTCAGTGGATGTACACCCTTAAAATAAATTGTAAGCGTTATAATTGTTGAACTATGAATTTTTTACAGATATCCAAAACACTTTTAAAGTTTCTCTTAAAATCCCTGAGTGCTGGGTGGCCGTAAGAATGCATAGTGAATTTTAAAATAACAAGAAAATTAATTATTTTAACATCAGTCAATGTACACCTTTAAGATAAATTCTTAGCGTTATAATTGTTGAGCTGTGAATTTTTTACAGATACTTAAGACGCTTCTAAAACTTCTCTTATAATCCCTGAGTGCTGGGTGGCCTTAAAAATGCATAGTGAATTTTTAAATTAACAAGAAAATTTCCTTTTAAACGTCAGTGGAAATACACCCATAAAATAAATTGTTAGCGTTATAATTGTTGAACTGTGAATTTTTTACAGATACTTAAAATACTTTTAAAGCTTTCCTTAAAATCCCTGAGTACTGGGTGGCCTTAAGAATGCATAGTGAATTTTAAAATTACAAGAAAATTAATTTTTTTTAACATCAGTGGATGTACACCCTTAAGATAATTTGTTAGCGTTATAATCATTGAACTGTGAATTTTTTACGGATACCTAAGACACTTTTAAAGCTTCCCTTAAAATCCCTGAGTGCTGGGTGGTCTAAAAATTGCATAGTCAGTTTTAAAATAACAAGAAAATTTCTTTTTTTAAAATCAGTGGAAGTACACCCTTAAGATAAATTGTTAGCGTTATAATTGTTGAACTGTGAATTTTTTACAGATACCTAAGACTCTTTTAAAGCTTCTCTTAAAATCACTGAGTACTGGGTGGCCTTAAAAGTGCATAGTGATTTTTTAAATTGACAAGAAAATTTCTTTTTTTAACTTTAGTGGATGTACACCCTTAAAATAAATTGTTAGCGTTATAATTGTTGAACTGTGAATTTGTTACAGATACCTAAAATACTTTTAAAGCTTTCCTTAAAATCCCTGAGTACTGGGTGGCCTTAAGAATGCATAGTGAATTTTAAAATTACAAGAAAATTAATTTTTTTAACATCAGTGGATGTACACCCTTAAGATAAATTGTTAGCGTTATAATCATTGAACTGTGAATTTTTTACGGATACTTAAGACACTTTTAAAGCTTCTCTTAAAATCCCTGAGTGCTGGGTGGCCTTAAAAGTGCATAGTGAATTTTAAAATTACAAGAAAATTTCTTTTTTTAACTTTAGTGGATGTACACCCTTAAAATAAATTGTTAGCGTTATAATTGTAGAACTGTGAATTTGTTACAGAGACCTAAAATACTTTTAAAAGTTTCCTTAAAATCTCTGAGTGCTGGGTGGCCTTAAGAATGCATAGTGAATTTTAAAATAACAAGAAAATTACTTTTTTTAACACCAGTGAATGTACACCTTTAAGATAAATTCTTAGCGTTATAATTGTTGAGCTGTGAATTTTTTACAGATACTTAAGACGCTTTTAAAACTTCTCTTAAAATCTCTGAGTGCTGGGTGGCCTTAAAAATGCATAGAGAATTTTTAAATTAACAAGAAAATTTCTTTTTTTAACGTCAATGGAAATACACCCATAAAATAAATTGTTAGCGTTATAATTGTTGAACTGTGAATTTTTTACAGATACCTAAGGCACTTTCAAAGCTTCTCTTAAAATCCCTGAGTGCTGGGTGGTCTTAAAATTGCATAGTCAGTTTTAAAATAACAAGAAAATTTCTTTTTTTAAAATCAGTGGAAGTACACCTTTAAGATAAATTGCTAGCGTTATAATTGTTGAACTGTGAATTTT
Organism: Diaprepes abbreviatus; assembly: GCA_034092305.1. Lineage (NCBI taxonomy): Eukaryota > Metazoa > Arthropoda > Insecta > Coleoptera > Curculionidae > Diaprepes > Diaprepes abbreviatus. The sequence continues at coordinate 1,833,321 of JASJET010000217.1, forward strand.
TTACAGATACCTAAGACTCTTTTAAAGCTTCTCTTAAAATCCCTGAGTACTGGGTGGCCTCAAAATTGTATAGTGATTTTTTAAATTAGCCAGAAAATTTCTTTTTTTAACTTCAGTGGATATACACCCTTAAAGTAAATTATTAGCGTAATAATCGTTGAACTGTGAATTTTTTACGGATACCTAAGACTCTTTTAAAGCTTCTCTTAAAATCCCTGAGTACTGGGTGGCCTCAAAATTGTATAGTGATTTTTTAAATTAGCAAGAAAATTTCTTTTTTTAACTTCAGTGGATATACACCCTTAAAATAAATTATTAGCGTTATAATTGATGAACTATGAATTTTTTACAGATACTTGAAACCCTTTTAAAGCTTCTCTTAAAATCTCTGAGTGCTGGGTGGCCTTAAAAGTGCATAGTGATTTTTTAAATTAAAAAGAAAATTTCTTTTTTTAACTTCAGTGGATGTACACCCTTAAAATAAATTGTTAGCGTTATAATTGTTGAACTGTGATTTTTTTTACGGATATTTAAGACACTCTTAAAGCTTCTCTTAAAATCCCTGAGTGCTGGGTGACCTTGAAAATGCATAGTGAATTTTAAAATAACAAGAAAATTTCTTTCTTTAACATCAGTGGAAGGACACCCTTAAGATAAATTGTTAGCGTTATAATTGTTGAACTGTGAATTTTTACAGATACCTAAGACCCTTTTAAAACTTCTCTTAAAATTCCTGAGTGCTGGGTGGCCTTAAAAATACATAGTTATTTTTAAAATAACAATTTAAAATTGACCATGCAGATTATTAATTAAGATAAAAACCATCCTATCTTTTAAGTTGAACTAAATTACACACAATGTAAAAATTTGATCTAAATCGCTTAAGTAGTTTCGGAGTTCATCGGGGACAAACATTTCTCAAGAAATTAACATATGACTGTTTTTCCATTTTCCTATCTTACTATTTGCAGCGAAACAATGATTTTAGAGATATGCTTCAAGTGGTGTAGTATCAATACCACAATGTCTCGCGTATCACCAAGATCAATCTGAAAACTTTTGCGATCATTCCCTGTAAATTATGCGGTACTGGCACGAAATGCCCGAAGTCAATTTACAACCCAAAGTATTATTTATAAAAATTTGTTAACCTATTGAAAAAAGGTAGAAAATTCAAAATATGTTTTCTAATTTTTTTTTAATGAAAGCCTAAAATTATATTTAAAAATTCATTTCTCCCGTCGAGTATGTCCCGTTTTGAAGTTAACATAAAGAAAAGCGTAATTCATCTCTGCACTATATAGAGCCCTTTATATCAAACCTAGCATCAACTATTTATTATATTTTTTATAGAAATTTAAATAACTTATCAATATTATATTGTTTTTTTTGTATTTTAAAAACATATATACATAAAAAACGTATATTTTAAAACAGACGAAGAATAAAGAGAGACGTTTCGAAATCAGCGCACAAATTTATAAATGTTCCTCGTTCCATCGACGGAAAAGTTTCAATATGCAAACGACCGTGGTGAAATCATTTTATTGCCGACAAGCAAGACGTAATAGTCGTTAGGAGGCGGCCATATTGACTGTTAACAGATCGCGGATTGATAAAAAATGTTCAATGAAAAAAGATTTACGAATATAAAATGAGCTGATATTGGTTCGATGTTTGTTTTGCTTTATTTGTGAGAATTTTGATACATTCTGTGTGTTATTAAGGTCATAAATAGTATTTTATTAGTTGAAACCAATCGAGTTCAAATTTTACCCTAATCTGATTTAAAAATAACGTTGTTGTTAATATATCAATTTTGTATTTGATTATATGTCAATAATGTTTATTAAAAATAACATTGATTATCGACTAGACTTTTTGAAATTTTGACCGCGCAACGGTAGCACCAATTTGAATAAAATTTTTCCATTATGTTCAGGAAGTGGCTGCGGGGGTCCCATATTATTTTGGCAGAAATTGGTTTGATTTAATCCAAGACGGCGTTGATAATATGGCGACTAGAAAAATGAATTTTGTCTGATTTTCTCCAAAATTAGTATGGGGAGTTTTTGGGAGCGTACATAAAGAATTTAAAATTTATTAAAAAAAAATCAATATGGTGGATCCAATATAGCGGACTAAATAATTTACGTCTCTCGATTTTGTTCAAAATTAATGTAGGATAATTTTTGAAGGTGTAAATTACCGGTTAAAAAATTATTGTTAAAAATTCAATGTGGCATATCCCGTATGGCCGATCAAAAATTTTATCCAAAATTGTTATAGGGGGCTTTTTGAGGATGTAAATTAGGAGTTTAAAATTATTTTAAAAAAAATTATATATGATGGATTTAATATCGCAAATTAAAAATTTTGAATTTTTCAAATTTTTTCAAAATTTATTGCTCGGGTATTTCTGAGCGTACAAATAGTAAATTTAAAATTGATGGCGGACTACAAATTTTATATTTCTGGATTATGTGTAAAATTCTTTTTGGGAGATTCTCGAGGGTGTTGATTAAGATTAGAAAAAAAATTTAGAATACATTTTTGGGAGAGATAAATGGCATAACCACTAAATGTATACAATATAATGGGGGGGGGGACATAAGTAATAAACATTTTGGTAATTTATTTTGTATTGTTATATGATTTCAAGCCAAACGGCTTCACACTCCTTCCAGGGAATATTGTGTCGTAGAAAGACGTTTCTCACCCCCTTTCTCCGAGGACATTTCACTTCAAATATAAGATCCAACAATATATTAGTACGGCAAGCGGGTGTCTGAGAAGGTGCCAGTCGGAATCCCACTGACGAGTCCTATGACTGGGATCGGGACGAAACACTCCAAAATTTTTCAAGTGTATAGGAAAGCTGCTTCCTCAGGCACGGGCGCTAAATGAGGAGCCGGAAGCCAGGGGGCGTAAAGCCGGTAACGTAGCTTCCTATAACACAACAATTGACTCATACCAGGGATACAAAGGTATCAAAAGTATGAAGCTCTGTGGGATCCCTTTCCATATTATCGAGTCCGAGGTAATGTGGTCTGCTGTATTTCCTACGAACATTGAGACGATTCGCGCGGTTGCAAATAGAACTGCTTTCTGAATCTGCTTGTATAGATGCTCACTAAGTGTCAGTCCCTTGATGTTCTGCAGGATGTTCTTTGGTATCACTCCACTTGTGGATAAAATTATGGGAATCGATTGGACGCTGTTCATTGTCCATTGTCTACCAATTTGCACCTCCAGATTTCTGTATTTGGCAATCTTCTTGTTGTACTTTAGCCTTAGGTTGTTGTTGTTAGGTACAACAATGTCGATTATTGTAGTTCGCATAGAAATTTTATCTATTAGTATAATGTCTGGTCTGTTATGAGTTACTATCTGATCCGTCAGAACCGTTCGGTCCCAATATAGCTTGAACTGGTTGTTCTCAAGAATAGGCTCCGGATTGTATTTGTAATAAGGCACTTTTCCTACCTGCAATAGATTTAACTTATCTGCAAATTCTTGGTGGAGTATCTTAGCGGCTGAGTCGGGTCTTTTCTTATACTCGATTGCAGCAAAAACTTGGCATCCTCCAGTTATGTGCTGAATTGTCTTCGATGTTCGATAGCCATATCTGCATTGATCATTTTCTATTGAGGGATCTCTAATGATGAACTTCCGATAGTCGTTCGTCAGAATAACCTGATCTTGGATAGTTACCAAGAAGCTCTCCGTTTCCCGAAACATCTGTCCTGAAATCAACCAGTAGTTCGACGCTGAGTTGTCGACATTGTCCTGATTGACCTCATTTGAATGCTGTTCACTTCTGTAGCCAGGTTTATAACTTCCCTTGGTCTGTTTGGTGGTGAGAAGCAATATCCTGTTCCTTCAGCTATAACGGCGTTGAATTGTCTACCTCGCATATTGCTCGATGCAGTGTAGAAGAGTCTGCTAACCTGTGGAAATATGACCGTAAGTTTATTATTTGTTGGTCGAGCTCCTTTCCAATCCACCAGTTCTCTTCCTCTTTGATGTCTTGGAAGCACTGTACATTCAACAGCACTCCCAGGGGCTTGTTTTTGTGCTTTTGTTAGGAGTGTTCTGAATTTTCTTTACAAGTTATGGATATCCATCCTGTTCCATTTTACAATTCCAAAAGAGTAGTTAAGTGCAGAGCAAGTGTACGTGTTGAGCGCTTTAAATAAATTTCTATTATTTAGGTTAATTCATAATACCCGCCTTACCCTCCTGACAAATTTGGTTCTCAATCTGACTTTCATAGTGCGATGGTAAATTCTCTTAGCCTGTTTCATACCTAGGTATTTGTATGTTTGTTCTGTTTTCATTACAGCTATAGGTTCACTGTTCTGCATGTAACATACTCCCGATTGTATCTTTCCTTTAACGATGTTCTAAATACGGCAATTGTCAAGTTCTAACTGCATTCCGATATTTCCGGAGAACTCCTCCACAATTTTGTGCTCCAGCGGGTTTTTGATAGTAGCCACCAGTTTAAGAACATCCATGTATCGAAGATGATTCAATCTTACTAGAGATAGAGTTCAAACGGCGTGACAGTGGGTTCATTGCAAGGCAGAACCACAATAGACTTAGTGAATCACCTTGAAATATTCCCCTTTGTATTGGGATTGTATTAGCTTCGATGGTATCGCTGGAAGGCATTTGCAACTGGATTCTAGTTCTCCACGTTGATATGATGCGTTCTAAAAAGAAAACAAAATGATTATCGACCCTATACATTCTCAATATGGTTGTGAGCTACTTATGTGACACTGAGACGAAGGGCTGCTTATAATCCATAGGCTACAAAGAAATTTCTTCGGTTGGTACAGGCTTGGTTTCATATGACAGTGTCAACAATCAGTTGTTCGTTGCATCCCATTTCTCTCCTCGTGCATCCTTTCTGTTGAGTTACAATGATGTTATTTTGATCACAGAGTACATGGATGTGTTGGGTCAAGCAAGAGGTGATCACCTTATACAGTGTGGGAAGGCAGGTGATTGGCCTATACTTAGCTGGATCATGTGTGTTGTGTTGGGTCTTTGGCAAGAGCTACGTAATACCTTCGGTCAAGAACATTGGTATTTTTGCTGGGTTAAGAAACAACATCATAAATAAGATTAGCCAGTTGATGGTGCATGCACCAGAACTTCTTGAGCCAGTAGTTCTGGATCCCGTCGAAACATGGAGCTTTCCAGTTATGGGATTCCTTAATTATTCTTGAAATTTCCTCGGTGGTAAATGGCTCAAACGTATCTTGTCATTTCTAATATTATTATTGGTTTAGATAATGTTTATTTAAATAATAATAAATTATCACAACACATTTAGGTAACTTGTAAAAAGTATTTAATTTCTTGTAAAAAAATTGTTTGTAAGTAAAACTATTACAACAAATTTGTTAACTCAAAGTATTCAATCATTGCTCCTGTGAAAGGAACATGACAATTCTGAATTTTTGATGCTAAGAATTAGGTAATAGTACAATTCGAAATCACCGATATTGTGTGAAATATATATAGTTTATCTTTGCCAAAATTTAAATACCTGACTATAACAATCTAATTTATATATATATATATATATATATATATATATATATATATATATATATATATATATATATATATATATATATATATATATATATTAATTTACGAATAGCACATCCTAATTGAGACCGACTGACTGAAGCACCAAACACAGTAAATTTTTTATTTTGCCATCGGTATCTCAGATTTTGAAACATAAACGTTAATTCCAAATACCTTGTCCTAGTAACATCTTTTAAATTTGATAAAAAAAAGGACACTAATTTTCAAAAAATATCAAGTTTTACTTTTACCCTATATAAATGGTACAATGCCTTAGTTTGCGAATATATAGAGACTATGTACTATATTCTAATTTTTCTTTAAACTCTTAATACAAATTGTTCATAGTTGATGCAATGTTTCTGTATTGTATATAATCGTTCAAACAAATCCTTAGCAATAAAAGCCAACACTTACCGGCCAATCGTCCATACCGCTGAAACATCCGTTCAACATCCGTTTTAGAACACTGGAAAGTATTTAAATTTCCGACAAACACTCGCGAATTCACCGCTTGGGGATCTTGTGAATTCGTTTGGTTGCCCACTTTACTCATCTTCATTTTAGCTGCTTGTCTGCAACAAAAATAAAATCGTTATTGTAAACGTCAATCACTTTTTACCAGTAGAAATAATGTCTTCAATCATGCATATACATGGATTTTTAGCTTTATATGAATATGGCGATGAAGTTTTTTTTTTAATACGTATCTCAGTTTCTCAAATTTTTGTCTGTCTTTTAAGATTCAAATATGACCATACTAAACTTTAGTTTAATAGAGAAGTACTTACAAAATTTAGTAAAGTATCATAATAATCCATACTTCAAAGCTGAGACAATGAACAATTAATACAATAATACCAATACAACTAAATCACGTCCAGACTGTCGAAAATTATTCATACTTAGGGCAAAATATATCATCCTCGAAACGCAAATAACACCAGGAAACCTCGCAAGGAACTTAACTGGAATGGGCAGCATTTGGCAAATTCCGACACATCACTTGTGGTGTTTGAAATTTGGTCTCCCACAGAAAAAGTTAGGGTGAACCAAAGGAAAATAGAAAACGAAGTGATGGATTACAGAAAGAACGAAAGTTATGAATATTTGTAGAATTTTCATATTTCTACCCATTAGGGAATGTTACGACATGTTGCTTAATTAGAAATATATATTTTACGATCTCGATAAGCTGTGTGAACCTATTCACACTATCGGTTTCGCGGAGATTTCGAAATCGTAAACTCTTTCTCATTTAAAAAAATGTATTGAACCGAGAGCGAACCGAGATCGTATCGAGAGTAACACTATAGTGAGAATCAAGCCCAAGGGTCCGGTAATAGAAGGCTTGAAAAGAACAACGGTCCAGAATCAAGCCTTACGATTTATAAGTTTTATTAGCATCAAAAATATCAAAAAGCTGTACCCTTTACCTCATACTCTCAAGTATGTTTATAACATCATAATCTTATGTATATTTATAACATTACTTTAACTCTTAATCATAAACGTGAGGCTATATAGACATGATATATGATCATTTGGTTTAGAGACCCTTCAAAACTATTTTAATCAAAATTTTTCGTATTACAATTAGTAAATTTAACATAACAACAAAATTTCTATTATAAATATAATTTTATTTACGTAACAGTAATTCTTGTGTTTTTTCAAAAACTTTTTTTTTCTGAGTTTGAACCTTGCAAAACTTAGGAATGCCCTTTATTGAAAACAAAAAGATACTTGGAATTATTTTAACAGGACTCAAGACCTTAAGTAAAAATGAGTTGCCGTACCCACTGCGGCGTTGGATGACAAACAGCAGCTAAAGGCATTACATATTACAAATTCCTAAACTAACATAAAATTGTGTGGGACTTTTGAGAAGGACCAAGGAGAGCCGATGGAAGAGAAAAGGAACGGGATAAAAATCGAGGCTAGGTAAATGAAGTATATATAGATCATTATCCAAAAGAGAATGGGATATTTGTAAAGTCGCACTTACCGTGGATGAGAAGTACAGTAATAAAAAGCGAATGAAGAGAAATAGTGGAGATTTACATATGTGCAAAAATGAAGTAAAATAAGCTGATTATAATAACGATGATACTCATTCAAACAATAAAGATAACTTCCCCCTGTTTAGTATCAACAGTTTTTTTTCCATGAGTAATCCCACATTGCCTGTTTTCTGCCGGACACTATCTAAACACACTGTATAAGATCTAATATACTCTTTTATACAAGTGGACTATCTCTGATTGTCGATCACTTTCTATAAACTTATACTGGTTAGTTAATAAATGTATGAAAAACATGACACTAAATGTCCAAACATTCCGTAATCCACGTTAAAAATGGTACAGGCAATGAAAATATTACTGGAGTTTAGAAGCACTTCCTTTCGTTCAATCTCAAAACTAAAGATGTTTTTTATACTTGATACTTAATAAAGTATTAGGATATTTATTTCATATAAAAACAATGTAGTCAAACGTAAATATATTTACCAGTATTTGTAAATTTTGTTGAGCTGTAACGTTAATTATCTGCAAACGACTAGTCAAAAGTCATAAAAAATCCATTTATATTTTCATACGAGCTACCACATAATAAACAAGTAAATTATAATGACTATAAACTCTTTATACTGTTGTAAAATGTAGTATACAAAGTTGTATTCATTTTAAGAACGCTTTTATTTTTTTTTACGTTACACGTTCCCTAGTACTGTTTATTAAAAAATCATTTACTCAGTTTTCTAATTTACATTACATCTAATGAGTTATTAGCAAATTTTATGAAACTTATTACCGATACTGTCGAATTGATTTTGTAACATATGTTATAAAACTCTCACTAAGTAACCATATGATAAAACTGTCCACTTTATGGACCTTATACCTCTTCTTAACATCCTAAAAGCTGTATTAAAAGGGCCATAAAATTTTCAAAGAATGTTTTATTGGATATATATTGCAAGCCTAAATTTTAATGACTATTTTAACTATGTTTTCAGGTCTCTGATAAAACCATACGAAAAACTCAAATTTCCGCCTATGTCTATAACTTTATAAAGAGCAAATCTATCATCTACTGCATTTCAAAAAATTTTAAATTCAATTTAAAAACATATTTCCTTTATTTACCCTATGAGGCATGAGGGAAATAATTCATTTTACATTACTCCTTAATTTTTTTTGTTAAAGCTGTAGATCATTTTTTTAATAGGCTTTTGCATAATAAAACAAGTTCATTTAAATTATTCCTAGTAGTAAATTCAGCAGAACCAATTATTATATATATATATATATATATATATATATATATATATATATATATATATATATATATATATATATATATATATATATATATATACAGGGTGATTCAAAAATCGATCACGAAACTTAAGGGGGTGATTCTACTTGACAAAATAAGGGTAGAGCTTCATATAATTTTTTTTCAAAATGTCATTCGTTTTCGAGTTACAAGCCGTCCAATTTCAAGTTTTTATTTTTTGTTTTTTGAATTACTCGCTTACAGGAAAACCGATTTGACTAATATTTGAAAGATAGGCTAAGTCTTCTGCGCTTCATCATTTTAGTAACAATTCACATTGATTGTTTGCCGCTAGAGGGCACTTTACCTACATTGAAAATTGTTTTTTTGTCATAATTTTTTAGTGTTGACAGCTACAGTAGTTTTCGGCTTAATTTCTGAAAGACTGATGCCAGGCCTTTAAAAAAGGTGCTCTTTATTTACATCGCTAAACCCAACGGTTTAGACGTAAATCACCCTTAAAAATTAAGTGGTAAATTTACTTTTCTCATTTCATTACCACCAGCTACCAGGTAAATAGCTATCAAAGTATACTAGAGCTGTCAGTTTAACATCAAATAAATTCGCTTTTTAAACTATTTAATTTATAATCTTAAAATAACTAATAATGGCTAATCAGAAAATATTCATATTATGGATTATTGCGATATACATTTAATTGATAAAAATTAATGAAACAGTACTAAACAAACTAAAAAAGATTCTCAAAATGTCCCCCATTTTCTTCAATACATTTCCTAACACTCTTCAAAAAATGTCGCCTAACTCGATGAAAAATTTCTGGTGTTTCTTTAATAATTTGGCACTTTTCGATTATCCTGAAGCGAAGATCCTCGACGTTGATTACTGGAATATCGTACACCAATTGTTTCAAATGACCCCAAAAGAAAAAATCCATAGGATTAAGGTCTGGTGACCTCGCTGCCCATGCCAATGGTCCACTTCGTCCTATCCATCGCTCAGGATACGTTGCATTCAAATACTGTCGGACACGTATACTAAAGTGGGGCGGAGCTCCGTCTTGGAGGATCCACATGTTGGCCCTTACTTCCAATGGCACATCTTCCAGATACAATGGGAGACGATTTTGGATAAAATCTAAGTATACGTCACCAGTTAATGGGCCATCAAAGAAATGAGGACCAATAAGGTAATCTCCTATTATCCCTGCCCACACATTTAGTGAAAATCTACGCTGATGTTTCGTTTCTACCACATTGTTTGGGTTCTCGTAAGCATATGTGTGGACGTTGTGTAGATTTGTTATGCCATCACGAGTGAAACCAGCTTCGTCAGTGAATAATATGACGCCAATTAATCGATTATCCTGTTCATACTTAGCTAGGATCTGATTGCACATTTCCAACCGTCTCGGCCGATCATCGTCATAAAGAGCCTGCACCTTTTTTGAATGAAACGGGTAGAGTTGTTCTTCTCTTAGTATCCTCCATGAACTAGCCTGAAAGAGCCGCACTTCATTCCCAATTTTTCTAGTACTAATACCTGGATTATCTTCAATAATTTCAAGCACTCTTTCTTCTTGTTGCACGTTTCTAGCAGTTCTAGGTCTTCCCCTATTTCCATTATAACTTTTAAACGAACCACATTCCGCAAGCCTCCTGTGCACACTGGAAAATGTTTGAGCAAGAGGGATATTTCTTTCCGGATAACTCTCCATATAATATATTCTTGCCAACTCTGCATTACCATTTGCTTTTCCATAACAAAAATGGATATCACAATATTCGATATTTGAATATTGGTGATTAGCCATTATTAGTTATTTTAAGATTATAAATTAAATAGTTTAAAAAGCGAATTTATTTGATGTTAAACTGACAGCTCTAGTATACTTTGATAGCTATTTACCTGGTAGCTGGTGGTAATGAAATGAGAAAAGTAAATTTACCACTTAATTTTTAAGGGTGATTTACGTCTAAACCGTTGGGTTTAGCGATGTAAATAAAGAGCACCTTTTTTAAAGGCCTGGCATCAGTCTTTCAGAAATTAAGCCGAAAACTACTATAGCTGTCAACACTAAAAAATTATGACAAAAAAACAATTTTCAATGTAGGTAAAGTGCCCTCTAGCGGCAAACAATCAATGTGAATTGTTACTAAAATGATGAAGCGCAGAAGACTTAGCCTATCTTTCAAATATTAGTCAAATCGGTTTTCCTGTAAGCGAGTAATTCAAAAAATAAAAAAATAAAAACTTGAACTTGGACGGCTTGTAACTCGAAAACGAATGACATTTTGAAAAAAAATTATATGAAGCTCTACCCTTATTTTGTCAAGTATAATCACCCCCTTAAGTTTCGTGATCGATTTTTGAATCACCCTGTATAAAAGGCTTAATCGGTTCTATTTTCCTGTACTCAAAGCTCTTGGGAAGGAGAGTTGCGATCGCAAGAAAAACAAGTTGTCAACGGTAGGGAGTGCCAGAAGCATACACAGTTCTAATGTAAGAGGCATAAACGGTTCTATTTTCCTGGACTCAAAGCTCTTGGGAAGGAGAGTTGCGATGGCAAGAAAAACAAGTTGTCAACGGGAAGGAGTGCCAGCAGCATACTCAGTTCTAATATAAAAGGCATAATCGGTTCTATTTTCCTGTACACAAAGCTCTTGGGAAGGAGAGTTGCGATCGCAAGAAAAACAAGTTGTCAACGGGAGGGAGTGCCAGCAGCATACACAGTTCTAATATAAAAGGCATAATCGGTTCTATTTTCCTGTACTCAAAGCTCTTGGGAAGGAGAGTTGTGATCGCAAGAAAAACAAGTTGTCAACGGTAGGGAGTGCCAGCAGCATACACAGTTCTAATGTAAGAGGCATAAACGGTTCTATTTTCCTGGACTCAAAGCTCTTGGGAAGGAGAGTTGCGATGGCAAGAAAAACAAGTTGTCAACGGGAAGGAGTGCCAGCAGCATACTCAGTTCTAATATAAAAGGCATAATCGGTTCTATTCTCCTGTACTCAAAGCTGCTGGGAAGGAGAGTTGCGAACGCAAGAAAAACAAGTTATAAACGGGAGGGAGTGCCAGCAGCATACACAGTTCTAATATAAAAGGCATAATCGGTTCTATTTTCCTGTACTCAAAGCTCTTGGGAAGGAGAGTTGCGATCGCAAGAAAAACAAGTTATAAACGGGAGGGAGTGCCAGCAGCATACACAGTTCTAATATAAAAGGCATAATCGTTTCTATTTTCCTGTACTCAAAGCTCTTGGGAAGGAGAGTTGCGATCGCAAGAAAAACAAGTTATAAACGGGAGGGAGCGCCAGCAGCATACACAGTTCTAATATAAAAGGCATAATCAGTTCTATTTTCCTGTACTCGAAGCTCTTGGGAAGGAGAGTTGCGATCGCAAGAAAAACAAGTTGTCAACGGGAGGGAGTGCCAGCAGCATACACATTTCTAATATAAAAGGCATAATCGGTTCTATTTTCCTGTACACAAAGCTCTTGGGAAGGAGAGTTGCGATCGCAAGAAAAACAAGTTGTCAACGGGAGGGAGTGCCAGCAGCATACACAGTTCTAATATAAAAGGCATAATCGTTTCTATTTTCCTGTACTCAAAGCTCTTGGGAAGGAGAGTTGCGATCGCAAGAAAAACAAGTTGTCAACGGGAGGGAGTGCCAGCAGCATACACAGTTCTAATATAAAAGGCATAATCGTTTCCATTTTCCTGTACTCAAAGCTCTTGGGAAGGAGAGTTGCGATCGCAAGAAAAACAAGTTATAAACGGGAGGGAGTGCCAGCAGCATACACAGTTCTAATATAAAAGGCATAATCAGTTCTATTTTCCTGTACTCGAAGCTCTTGGGAAGGAGAGTTGCGATCGCAAGAAAAACAAGTTGTCAACGGGAGGGAGTGCCAGCAGCATACACATTTCTAATATAAAAGGCATAATCGGTTCTATTTTCCTGTACACAAAGCTCTTGGGAAGGAGAGTTGCGATCGCAAGAAAAACAAGTTGTCAACGGGAGGGAGTGCCAGCAGCATACACAGTTCTAATATAAAAGGCATAATCGTTTCTATTTTCCTGTACTCAAAGCTCTTGGGAAGGAGAGTTGCGATCGCAAGAAAAACAAGTTGTCAACGGGAGGGAGTGCCAGCAGCATACACAGTTCTAATATAAAAGGCATAATCGTTTCTATTTTCCTGTACTCAAAGCTCTTGGGAAGGAGAGTTGCGATCGCAAGAAAAACAAGTTGTCAACGGGAGGGAGTGCCAGCAGCATACACATTTCTAATATAAAAGGCATAATCGTTTATATTTTCCTGTACTCAAAGCTCTTGGGAAGGAGAGTTGCGATCGCAAGAAAAACAAGTTGTCAACGGGAGGGAGTGCCAGCAGCATACACATTTCTAATATAAAAGGCATAATCGTTTATATTTTCCTGTACTCAAAGCTCTTGGGAAGGAGAGTTGCGATCGCAAGAAAAACAAGTTGTCAACGGGAGGGAGTGCCAGCAGCATACACATTTCTAATATAAAAGGCATAATCGTTTATATTTTCCTGTACTCAAAGCTCTTGGGAAGGAGAGTTGCGATCGCAAGAAAAACAAGTTGTCAACGGGAGGGAGTGCCAGCAGCATACACATTTCTAATATAAAAGGCATAATCGGTTCTATTTTCCTGTACACAAAGCTCTTGGGAAGGAGAGTTGCGATCGCAAGAAAAACAAGTTGTCAACGGGAGGGAGTGCCAGCAGCATACACAGTTCTAATATAAAAGGCATAATCGTTTCTATTTTCCTGTACTCAAAGCTCTTGGGAAGGAGAGTTGCGATCGCAAGAAAAACAAGTTGTCAACGGGAGGGAGTGCCAGCAGCATACACAGTTCTAATATAAAAGGCATAATCGTTTCTATTTTCCTGTACTCAAAGCTCTTGGGAAGGAGAGTTGCGATCGCAAGAAAAACAAGTTTTCAACGGGAGGGAGTGCCAGCAGCATACACATTTCTAATATAAAAGGCATAATCGTTTCTATTTTCCTGTACTCAAAGCTCTTGGGAAGGAGAGTTGCGATCGCAAGAAAAACAAGTTGTCAACGGGAGGGAGTGCCAGCAGCATACACATTTCTAATATAAAAGGCATAATCGTTTATATTTTCCTGTACTCAAAGCTCTTGGGAAGGAGAGTTGCGATCGCAAGAAAAACAAGTTGTCAACGGGAGGGAGTGCCAGCAGCATACACATTTCTAATATAAAAGGCATAATCGTTTATATTTTCCTGTACTCAAAGCTCTTGGGAAGGAGAGTTGCGATCGCAAGAAAAACAAGTTGTCAACGGGAGGGAGTGCCAGCAGCATACACATTTCTAATATAAAAGGCATAATCGGCTCTATTTTCCTGTACACAAAGCTCTTGGGAAGGAGAGTTGCGATCGCAAGAAAAACAAGTTGTCAACGGGAGGGAGTGCCAGCAGCATACACAGTTCTAATATAAAAGGCATAATCGTTTCTATTTTCCTGTACTCAAAGCTCTTGGGAAGGAGAGTTGCGATCGCAAGAAAAACAAGTTATAAACGGGAGGGAGTGCCAGCAGCATACACAGTTCTAATATAAAAGGCATAATCGGTTCTATTTTCCTGTACTCGAAGCTCTTGGGAAGGAGAGTTGCGATCGCAAGAAAAACAAATTGTCAACGGAAGGGAGTGCCTGCAGCATACACGTTTTTAATATAAAAGGCAGAATCGGTTCTATTTTCCTGAACTTAAAGCTCTTGGGAAGGAGAGGGGCGATCGCAAGAAAAACAAGTTGTCAACGAGAGGGAGTGCCAGCAGCATACACAGTTCTAACATAAAAGGCAGAATCGGTTCTATTTTCCTGTACTCAAAGCTCTTGGGAAAGAGAGTTGCGATCGCAAGAAAAACAAGTTGTCAACGGGAGGGAGTGCCAGCAGCATACACAGTTCTAACATAAAAGGCAGAATCGGTTCTATTTTCCTGTACTCAAAGCTCTTGGGAAAGAGAGTTGCGATCGCAAGAAAAACAAGTTATAAACGGGAGGGAGTGCCAGCAGCATACACAGTTCTAATATAAAAGGCATAATCGGTTCTATTTTCCTGTACTCGAAGCTCTTGGGAAGGAGAATTGCGATCGCAAGAGAAACAAGTTGTCAACGGGAGGGAGTGCCAGCAGCATACACAGTTCTAATATAAAAGGCATAATCGGTCCTATTTTCCTGTACTCAAAACTCTTGGGAAGGAAAGTTGCGATCGCAAGAAAAACAAGTTGTCAACGGGAGGGAGTGCCAGCAGCATACAAATTTCTAATATAAAAGGCATAATCGTTTCTATTTTCCTGTACTCAAAGCTCTTGGGAAGGAGAGTTGCGATCGCAAGAAAAACAAGTTATAAACGGGAGGGAGTGCCAGCAGCATACACAGTTCTAATATAAAAGGCATAATCGGTTCTATTTTCCTGTACTCGAAGCTCTTGGGAAGGAGAATTGCGATCGCAAGAAAAACAAGTTGTCAACGGTAGGGAGTGCCAGCAGCATACACAGTTCTAACATAAAAGGCATAATCGTTTCTATTTTCCTGTATTCAAAGCTCTTGGGAAGGAGAGTTGCGATCGCAAGAAAAACAAGTTGTCAACGGTAGGGAGTGCCAGCAGCATACACAGTTCTAATATAAAAGGCATAATCGGTTCTATTTTCCTGTACACAAAGCTCTTGGGAAGGAGAGTTGCGATCGCAAGAAAAACAAGTTGTCAACGGGAGGGAGTGCCAGCAGCATACAAATTTCTAATATAAAAGGCATAATCGTTTCTATTTTCCTGTACTCAAAGCTCTTGGGAAGGAGAGTTGCGATCGCAAGAAAAACAAGTTATAAACGGGAGGGAGTGCCAGCAGCATACACAGTTCTAATATAAAAGGCATAATCGGTTCTATTTTCCTGTACTCGAAGCTCTTGGGAAGGAGAATTGCGATCGCAAGAGAAACAAGTTGTCAACGGGAGGGAGTGCCAGCAGCATACACAGTTCTAATATAAAAGGCATAATCGGTCCTATTTTCCTGTACTCAAAACTCTTGGGAAGGAAAGTTGCGATCGCAAGAAAAACAAGTTGTCAACGGGAGGGAGTGCCAGCAGCATACAAATTTCTAATATAAAAGGCATAATCGTTTCTATTTTCCTGTACTCAAAGCTCTTGGGAAGGAGAGTTGCGATCGCAAGAAAAACAAGTTATAAACGGGAGGGAGTGCCAGCAGCATACACAGTTCTAATATAAAAGGCATAATCGGTTCTATTTTCCTGTACTCGAAGCTCTTGGGAAGGAGAATTGCGATCGCAAGAAAAACAAGTTGTCAACGGTAGGGAGTGCCAGCAGCATACACAGTTCTAACATAAAAGGCATAATCGTTTCTATTTTCCTGTATTCAAAGCTCTTGGGAAGGAGAGTTGCGATCGCAAGAAAAACAAGTTGTCAACGGTAGGGAGTGCCAGCAGCATACACAGTTCTAATATAAAAGGCATAATCGGTTCTATTTTCCTATACACAAAGCTCTTGGGAAGGAGAGTTGCGATCGCAAGAAAAACAAGTTGTCAACGGGAGGGAGTGCCAGCAGCATACAAATTTCTAATATAAAAGGCATAATCGTTTCTATTTTCCTGTACTCAAAGCTCTTGGGAAGGAGAGTTGCGATCGCAAGAAAAACAAGTTATAAACGGGAGGGAGTGCCAGCAGCATACACAGTTCTAATATAAAAGGCATAATCGGTTCTATTTTCCTGTACTCGAAGCTCTTGGGAAGGAGAATTGCGATCGCAAGAAAAACAAGTTGTCAACGGGAGGGAGTGCCAGCATCATATTCAGTTCTAATACAAAAGGCATAATCGGTTCTATTTTCCTGTACTCAAAGCTATTGGGAAGGAGAGTTGCGATCGCAAGAAGAACAAGTTGTCAACGGGAGGGAGTGCCTGCAGCATACACGTTTCTAATATAAAAGGCATAATCGGTTCTATTTTCCTGTACTCAAAACTCTTGGGAAGGAGAGTTGCGATCGCAACAAAAACAAGTTGTCAACGGGAGGGGTGCCTGCAGCATACACATTTTTAATATAAAATTCATAATCGGTTCTATTTTCCTGTACTCAAAGCTCTTGGGAAGGAGAGTTGCGATCGCAAGAAAAACAAATTGTCAACGGGAGGGAGTGCCTGCAGCATACACGTTTTTAATAAAAAAGGCAGAATCGGTACTATTTTCCTGAACTTAAAGCTCTTGGGAAGGAGAGGGGCGATCGCAAGAAAAACAAATTGTCAACGGGAGGGAGTGCCAGCAGCATACACAGTTCTAATATAAAAGGCAGAATCGGTTCTATTTTCCTGTAGTCAAAGCTCTTGGGAAAGAGAGTTGCGATCGCAAGAAAAACAAATTGTCAACAGGAGGGAGTGCCTGCAGCATACACGTTTTTAATATAAAAGGCAGAATCGGTTCTATTTTCCTGAACTTAAAGCTCTTGGGAAGGAGAGGGGCGATCGCAAGAAAAACAAGTTGTCAACGGGAGGGAGTGCCAGGAGCATACACAGTTCTAATATAAAAGGCATAATCGTTTCTATTTTCCTGTACTCGAAGCTCTTGGGAAGGAGAATTGCGATCGCAAGAAAAACAAGTTGTCAACGGGAGGGAGTGCTACCAGCATACACAGTTCTAATATAAAAGGCATAATCGGTTCTATATTCCTGTACTCAAAGCTCTTGGGAAGGAGAGTTGCGATCGCAAGAAAAACAAGTTGTCAACGGGAGGGGAGCCTGCAGCATACACATTTTTAATATAAAATTCATAATCGGTTCTATTTTCCTGTACTCGAAGCTCTTGGGAAGGAGAGTTCCGATCGCAAGAAAAAAAAGTTGTCAACGGGAGGGAGTGCCAGCAGCATACACATTTCTAATATAAAAGGCATAATCGGTTCTATTTTCCTGTACTCAAAGCTCTATGAAAGGAGAGTTGTGATCGCAAGAAAAACAAGTTGTCAACGGGAGGGAGTGCCAGCAGCATACACAGTTCTAATATAAAAGGCTGAATCGGTTCTATTTTCCTGAACATAAAACTCTTGGGAGGGAGAGGGGTGATCGCAGGAAAAACATGTTGTCAACGGGAGGGAGTGCCTGCAGCATACACATCTCTAATATAAAAGGCATAATCGGTTCTATTTTCTTGTACTCAAAGCTCTTGGGAAGGAGAGTTGCGATCGCAAGAAAAACAAGTTGTCAACGGGAGGGAGTGCCAGCAACATACACAGTTCTAAGCATAATCGGTTCTATTTTCCTGTACTCAAAGCTCTTGGGAAGGAGAGTTGCGATCGCAAGAAAAACAAGTTGTCAACGGTAGGGAGTGCCAGCAGCATACACAGTTCTAATATAAAAGGCATAAACGGTTCTATTCTCCTGTACTCAAAGCTCTTCGGAAGGAGAGTTGCGAACGCAAGAAAAACAAGTTGTCAAAGGGAGGGAGTGCCAGCAGCATACACAGTTGTAATATAAAAGGCATAGTCGTTTCTATTTTCCTGTACTCAAAGCTCTTGGGAAGGAGAGTTGCGATCGCAAGAAAAACAAGTTGTCAACGGGAGGGAGTGCCAGCAGCATACACGTTTCTAATATAAAAGGCATAATCGGTTCTATTTTCCTGTACTCAAAGCTCTTGGGAAGGAGAGTTGCGATCGCAAGAAAAACAAGTTGTCAACGGGAGGGAATGCCTGCAGCATACACGTTTCTAATATAAAAGGCATAATCGGTTCTATTTTCCTTTACTCAAAGCTCTTGGGAAGGAGAGTTGCGATCGCAAGAAAAACAAGTTGTCAACGGGAAGGAGTGCCAGCAGCATACACGTTTCTAATATAAAAGGCATAATCGGTTCTATTTTCCTTTACTCAAAACTCTTGGGAAGGAGAGTTGCGATTGCAAGAAAAACAAGTTGTCAACGGGAAGGAGTGCCAGCAGCATAAACATTTCTAATATAAAAGGCATAATCGGTTCTATTTTCCTGTACTCAAAGCTCTTGGAAAGGAGAGTTGCGATCGCAAGAAAAACAAGTTGTCAACGGGAGGGAGTGCCAGCAACATACACAGTTCTAATATAAAAGGCTGAATCGGTTCTATTTTCCTGTACTCAAAGCTCTTGGGAAGGAGAGTTACGATCGCAAGAAAAACAAGTTGTTAACGGGAGGGAGTGCCAGCAGCATACACAGTTCAAATATAAAAGGCAGAATCGGTTCTATTTTCCTGTACACAAAAGTCTTGGGAAAGAGAATTGCGATCGCAAGAAAAACAAGTTGTCAACGGGAGGGAGTGCCAGCAGTATACACATTTCTAATATAAAAGGCATAATCGGTTCTATTTTCTTGTACTCAAAGCTCTTGTGAAGGAAAGTTGCGATCGCAAGAAAAACAAGTTGTCAACGGGAGGGAGTGTCAGCAGCATACACAGTTCTAATATAAAAGGCATAATCGGTTCTATTTTCCTGTACTCAAAGCTCTTGTGAAGGAGAGTTGCGATCGCAAGAAAAACAAGTTGTCAACGGGAGGGAGTGCCAGCAGCATACACAGTTCTAATATAAAAGGCATAATCGGTTCTATTTTCCTGTACTCAAAGCTCTTGGGAAGGAGAGTTGCGATCGCAAGAAAAAAGAGTTGTCAAAGGGAGGGAGTGCCAGCAGCATACACAGTTCTAATATAAAAGGCATAATCGGTTCTATTTTCCTGTACTCAAAGCTCTTGGGAAGGAGAGTTGCGATCGCAAGAAAAACAAGTTATAAACGGGAGGGAGTGCCAGCAGCATGCACAGTTCTAATATAAAAGGCATAATCGTTTCTATTTTCCTGTACTCGAAGCTCTTGGGAACGAGAATTGCGATCGCGAGGAAAACAAGTTGTCAACGGGAGGGAGTGCCTGCAGCATACACTTTTCTAATATAAAAGGCAGAATTGGTTCTATTTTCCTGAACTCAAAGCTCTTGGAAAGGAGAGTTGCGATCGCAAGAAAAACAAGTTGTCAACGGGAGGGAGTGCCAGCAGCATACACAGTTCTAATATAAAAGGCATAATCGGTTCTATTTTCCTGTACTCAAAGCTCTTGGGAAGGAGAGTTGCGATCGCAAGAAAAACAAGTTATAAACGGGAGGGAGTGCCAGCAGCATACACAGTTCTAATATAAAAAGCAGAATCGGTTCTATTTTATTGTACTCAAAGCTCTTGGGAAGGAGAGTTGCGATCGCAAGAAAAACAAGTTGTCAACGGTAGGGAGTGCCAGCAGCATACACAGTTCTAATATAAAAGGCATAAACGGTTCTATTTTCCTGGACTCAAAGCTCTTGGGAAGAAGAGTTGCGATGGCAAGAAAAACAAGTTGTCAACGGGAAGGAGTGCCAGCAGCATACACAGTTCTAATATAAAAGGCATAAACGGTTCTATTCTCCTGTACTCAAAGCTCTTCGGAAGGAGAGTTGCGAACGCAAGAAAAACAAGTTGTCAAAGGGAGGGAGTGCCAGCAGCATACACAGTTCTAATATAAGAGGCAGAATCGGTTCTACTTTCCTGTACTCAAAGCTCTTGGGAAGGAGAGTTGCGATCGCAAGAAAAACAAGTTGTCAACGGGAGGGAGTGCCTGCAGCATACACGTTTCTAATATAAAAGGCATAATCGGTTCTATTTTCCTTTACTCAAAGCTCTTGGGAAGGAGAGTTGCGATCGCAAGAAAAACAAGTTGTCAACGGGAAGGAGTGCCAGCAGCATAAACATTTCTAATATAAAAGGCATAATCGGTTCTATTTTCCTTTACTCAAAGCTCTTGGGAAGGAGAGTTGCGATCGCAAGAAAAACAAGTTGTCAACGGGAAGGAGTGCCAGCAGCATAAACATTTCTAATATAAAAGGCATAATCGGTTCTATTTTCCTGTACTCAAAGCTCTATGAAAGGAGAGTTGTGATCGCAAGAAAAACAAGTTGTCAACGGGAGGGAGTGCCAGCAGCATACACAGTTCTAATATAAAAGGCTGAATCGGTTCTATTTTCCTAAACTTAAAACTCTTGGGAGGGAGAGGGGTGATCGCAGGAAAAACATGTTGTCAACGGGAGGGAGTGCCTGCAGCATACACATCCCTAATATAAAAGGCATAATCGGTTCTATTTTCTTGTACTCAAAGCTCTTGGGAAGGAGAGTTGCGATCGCAAGAAAAACAAGTTGTCAACGGGAGGGAGTGCCAGCAGCATACACAGTTCTAAGCATAATCGGTTCTATTTTCCTGTACTCAAAGCTCTTGGAAAGGAGAGTTGCGATCGCAAGAAAAACAAGTTGTCAACGGTAGGGAGTGCCAGCAGCATACACAGTTCTAATATAAAAGGCATAAACGGTTCTATTTTCCTGGACTCAAAGCTCTTGGGAAGAAGAGTTGCGATGGCAAGAAAAACAAGTTGTCAACGGGAAGGAGTGCCAGCAGCATACACAGTTCTAATATAAAAGGCATAAACGGTTCTATTCTCCTGTACTCAAAGCTCTTCGGAAGGAGAGTTGCGAACGCAAGAAAAACAAGTTGTCAAAGGGAGGGAGTGCCAGCAGCATACACAGTTCTAATATAAGAGGCAGAATCGGTTCTACTTTCCTGTACTCAAAGCTCTTGGGAAGGAGAGTTGCGATCGCAAGAAAAACAAGTTGTCAACGGGAGGGAGTGCCTGCAGCATACACGTTTCTAATATAAAAGGCATAATCGGTTCTATTTTCCTTTACTCAAAGCTCTTGGGAAGGAGAGTTGCGATCGCAAGAAAAACAAGTTGTCAACGGGAAGGAGTGCCAGCAGCATAAACATTTCTAATATAAAAGGCATAATCGGTTCTATTTTCCTTTACTCAAAGCTCTTGGGAAGGAGAGTTGCGATCGCAAGAAAAACAAGTTGTCAACGGGAAGGAGTGCCAGCAGCATAAACATTTCTAATATAAAAGGCATAATCGGTTCTATTTTCCTGTACTCAAAGCTCTTGGAAAGGAGAGTTGCGATCGCAAGAAAAACAAGTTGTCAACGGGAGGGAGTGCCAGCAACATACACAGTTCTAATATAAAAGGCTGAATCGGTTCTATTTTCCTGTACTCAAAGCTCTTGGGAAGGAGAGTTACGATCGCAAGAAAAACAAGTTGTCAATGGGAGGGAGTGCCAGCAGCATACACAGTTCAAATATAAAAGGCAGAATCGGTTCTATTTTCCTGTACACAAAAGTCTTGGGAAAGAGAGTTGCGATCGCAAGAAAAACAAGTTGTCAACGGGAGGGAGTGCCAGCAGTATACACATTTCTAATATAAAAGGCACAATCGGTTCTATTTTCTTGTACTCAAAGCTCTTGTGAAGGAGAGTTGCGATCGCAAGAAAAACAAGTTGTCAACGGGAGGGAGTGCCAGCAGCATACACAGTTCTAATATAAAAGGCATAATCGGTTCTATTTTCCTGTACTCAAAGCTCTTGTGAAGGAGAGTTGCGATCGCAAGAAAAACAAGTTGTCAACGGGAGGGAGTGCCAGCAGCATACACAGTTCTAATATAAAAGGCATAATCGGTTCTATTTTCCTGTACTCAAAGCTCTTGGGAAGGAGAGTTGCGATCGCAAGAAAAAAGAGTTGTCAAAGGGAGGGAGTGCCAGCAGCATACACAGTTCTAATATAAAAGGCATAATCGGTTTTATTTTCCTGTACTCAAAGCTCTTGGGAAGGAGAGTTGCGATCGCAAGAAAAACAAGTTATCAACGGGAGGGAGTGCCAGAAGCATACACATTTCTAATATAGAAGGCATAATCGGTTCTATTTTCCTGTACACAAAGCTCTTGGGAAGGAGAGTTGCGATCGCAAGAAAAACAAGTTATAAACGGGAGGGAGTGCCAGCAGCATGCTCAGTTCTAATATAAAAGGCATAATCGTTTCTATTTCCCTGTACTCGAAGCTCTTGGGAAGGAGAATTGCGATCGCGAGGAAAACAAGTTGTCAACGGGAGGGAGTGCCTGCAGCATACACTTTTCTAATATAAAAGGCAGAATTGGTTCTATTTTCCTGAACTCAAAGCTCTTGGAAAGGAGAGTTGCGATCGCAAGAAAAACAAGTTGTCAACGGGAGGGAGTGCCAGCAGCATACACAGTTCTAATATAAAAGGCATAATCGGTTCTATTTTCCTGTACTCAAAGCTCTTGGGAAGGAGAGTTGCGATCGCAAGAAAAACAAGTTATAAACGGGAGGGAGTGCCAGCAGCATACACAGTTCTAATATAAAAAGCAGAATCGGTTCTATTTTCCTGTACTCAAAGCTCTATGAAAGGAGAGTTGTGATCGCAAGAAAAACAAGTTGTCAACGGGAGGGAGTGCCAGCAGCATACACAGTTCTAATATAAAAGGCTGAATCGGTTCTATTTTCCTAAACTTAACACTCTTGGGAGGGAGAGGGGTGATCGCAGGAAAAACATGTTGTCAACGGGAGGGATTGCCTGCAGCATACACATCTCTAATATAAAAGGCATAATCGGTTCTCTTTTCTTGTACTCAAAGCTCTTGGGAAGGAGAGTTGCGATCGCAAGAAAAACAAGTTGTCAACGGGAGGGAGTGCCAGCAGCATACACAGTTCTAAGCATAATCGGTTCTATTTTCCTGTACTCAAAGCTCTTGGGAAGGAGAGTTGCGATCGCAAGAAAAACAAGTTGTCAACGGTAGGGAGTGCCAGCAGGATACACAGTTCTAATATAAAAGGCATAAACGGTTCTAATTTCCTGGACTCAAAGCTCTTGGGAAGGAGAGTTGCGATCGCAAGAAAAACAAGTTGTCAACGGGAAGGAGTGCCAGCAGCATACACAGTTCTAATATAAAAGGCATAAACGGTTCTATTCTCCTGTACTCAAAGCTCTTCGGAAGGAGAGTTGCGAACGCAAGAAAAACAAGTTGTCAAAGGGAGGGAGTGCCAGCAGCATACACAGTTCTAATATAAAAGGCATAATCGGTCCTATTTTCCTGTACTCAAAACTCTTGGGAAAGAGAGTTGCGATCGCAAGAAAAACAAGTTGGCAACGGGAGGGAGTGCCAGCAGCATACACGTTTCTAATATAAAAGGCATAATCGGTTCTATTTTCCTGTACTCAAAGCTCTTGGGAAGGAGAGTTGCGATCGCAAGAAAAACAAGTTGTCAACGGGAGGGAATGCCTGCAGCATACACGTTTCTAATATAAAAGGCATAATCGGTTCTATTTTCCTTTACTCAAAGCTCTTGGGAAGGAGAGTTGCGATCGCAAGAAAAACAAGTTGTCAACGGGAAGGAGTGCCAGCAGCATAAACATTTCTAATATAAAAGGCATAATCGGTTCTATTTTCCTGTACTCAAAGCTCTTGGGAAGGAGAGTTGCGATCGCAAGAAAAACAAGTTGTCAACGGGAGGGAATGCCTGCAGCATACACGTTTCTAATATAAAAGGCATAATCGGTTCTATTTTTCTTTACTCAAAGCTCTTGGGAAGGAGAGTTGCGATCGCAAGAAAAACAAGTTGTCAACGGGAGGGAGTGCCTGCAGCATACACGTTTCTAATATAAAAGGCATAATCGGTTCTATTTTCCTTTACTCAAAACTCTTGGGAAGGAGAGTTGCGATCGCAAGAAAAACAAGTTGTCAACGGGAAGGAGTGCCAGCAGCATAAACATTTCTAATATAAAAGGCATAATCGGTTCTATTTTCCTGTACTCAAAGCTCTTGGAAAGGAGAGTTGCGATCGCAAGAAAAACAAGTTGTCAACGGGAGGGAGTGCCAGCAACATACACAGTTCTAATATAAAAGGCTGAATCGGTTCTATTTTCCTGTACTCAAAGCTCTTGGGAAGGAGAGTTACGATCGCAAGAAAAACAAGTTGTCAACGGGAGTTAGTGCCAGCAGCATACACAGTTCAAATATAAAAGGCAGAATCGGTTCTATTTTCCTGTACACAAAAGTCTTGGGAAAGAGAATTGCGATCGCAAGAAAAACAAGTTGTCAACGGGAGGGAGTGCCAGCAGTATACACATTTCTAATATAAAAGGCATAATCGGTTCTATTTTCTTGTACTCAAAGCTCTTGTGAAGGAAAGTTGCGATCGCAAGAAAAACAAGTTGTCAACGGGAGGGAGTGCCAGCAGCATACACAGTTCTAATATAAAAGGCATAATCGGTTCTATTTTCCTGTACTCAAAGCTCTTGTGAAGGAGAGTTGCGATCGCAAGAAAAACAAGTTGTCAACGGGAGGGAGTGCCAGCAGCATACACAGTTCTAATATAAAAGGCATAATCGGTTCTATTTTCCTGTACTCAAAGCTCTTGGGAAGGAGAGTTGCGATCGCAAGAAAAAAGAGTTGTCAAAGGGAGGGAGTGCCAGCAGCATACACAGTTCTAATATAAAAGGCATAATCGGTTTTATTTTCCTGTACTCAAAGCTCTTGGGAAGGAGAGTTGCGATCGCAAGAAAAACAAGTTATCAACGGGAGGGAGTGCCAGAAGCATACACATTTCTAATATAGAAGGCATAATCGGTTCTATTTTCCTGTACACAAAGCTCTTGGGAAGGAGAGTTGCGATCGCAAGAAAAACAAGTTGTCAACGGGAGGGAGTGCCAGCAGCATACACAGTTCTAATATAAAAGGCATAATCGGTTCTATTTTCCTGTACTCAAAGCTCTTGGGAAGGAGAGTTGCGATCGCAAGAAAAACAAGTTGGCAACGGGAGGGAGTGCCAGCAGCATACACGTTTCTAATATAAAAGGCATAATCGGTCCTATTTTCCTGTACTCAAAACTCTTGGGAAAGAGAGTTGCGATCGCAAGAAAAACAAGTTGGCAACGGGAGGGAGTGCCAGCAGCATACACGTTTCTAATATAAAAGGCATAATCGGTTCTATTTTCCTGTACTCAAAGCTCTTGGGAAGGAGAGTTGCGATCGCAAGAAAAACAAGTTGTCAACGGGAGGGAATGCCTGCAGCATACACGTTTCTAATATAAAAGGCATAATCGGTTCTATTTTCCTTTACTCAAAGCTCTTGGGAAGGAGAGTTGCGATCGCAAGAAAAACAAGTTGTCAACGGGAAGGAGTGCCAGCAGCATAAACATTTCTAATATAAAAGGCATAATCGGTTCTATTTTCCTGTACTCAAAGCTCTTGGGAAGGAGAGTTGCGATTGCAAGAAAAACAAGTTGTCAACGGGAGGGAATGCCTGCAGCATACACGTTTCTAATATAAAAGGCATAATCGGTTCTATTTTTCTTTACTCAAAGCTCTTGGGAAGGAGAGTTGCGATCGCAAGAAAAACAAGTTGTCAACGGGAGGGAGTGCCTGCAGCATACACGTTTCTAATATAAAAGGCATAATCGGTTCTATTTTCCTTTACTCAAAACTCTTGGGAAGGAGAGTTGCGATCGCAAGAAAAACAAGTTGTCAACGGGAAGGAGTGCCAGCAGCATAAACATTTCTAATATAAAAGGCATAATCGGTTCTATTTTCCTGTACTCAAAGCTCTTGGAAAGGAGAGTTGCGATCGCAAGAAAAACAAGTTGTCAACGGGAGGGAGTGCCAGCAACATACACAGTTCTAATATAAAAGGCTGAATCGGTTCTATTTTCCTGTACTCAAAGCTCTTGGGAAGGAGAGTTACGATCGCAAGAAAAACAAGTTGTCAACGGGAGGGAGTGCCAGCAGCATACACAGTTCAAATATAAAAGGCAGAATCGGTTCTATTTTCCTGTACACAAAAGTCTTGGGAAAGAGAATTGCGATCGCAAGAAAAACAAGTTGTCAACGGGAGGGAGTGCCAGCAGTATACACATTTCTAATATAAAAGGCATAATCGGTTCTATTTTCTTGTACTCAAAGCTCTTGTGAAGGAAAGTTGCGATCGCAAGAAAAACAAGTTGTCAACGGGAGGGAGTGCCAGCAGCATACACAGTTCTAATATAAAAGGCATAATCGGTTCTATTTTCCTGTACTCAAAGCTCTTGTGAAGGAGAGTTGCGATCGCAAGAAAAACAAGTTGTCAACGGGAGGGAGTGCCAGCAGCATACACAGTTCTAATATAAAAGGCATAATCGGTTCTATTTTCCTGTACTCAAAGCTCTTGGGAAGGAGAGTTGCGATCGCAAGAAAAAAGAGTTGTCAAAGGGAGGGAGTGCCAGCAGCATACACAGTTCTAATATAAAAGGCATAATCGGTTTTATTTTCCTGTACTCAAAGCTCTTGGGAAGGAGAGTTGCGATCGCAAGAAAAACAAGTTATCAACGGGAGGGAGTGCCAGAAGCATACACATTTCTAATATAGAAGGCATAATCGGTTCTATTTTCCTGTACACAAAGCTCTTGGGAAGGAGAGTTGCGATCGCAAGAAAAACAAGTTGTCAACGGGAGGGAGTGCCAGCAGCATACACAGTTCTAATATAAAAGGCATAATCGGTTCTATTTTCCTGTACTCAAAGCTCTTGGGAAGGAGAGTTGCGATCGCAAGAAAAACAAGTTATAAACGGGAGGGAGTGCCAGCAGCATGCACAGTTCTAATATAAAAGGCATAATCGTTTCTATTTTCCTGTACTCGAAGCTCTTGGGAAGGAGAATTGCGATCGCGAGGAAAACAAGTTGTCAACGGGAGGGAGTGCCTGCAGCATACACTTTTCTAATATAAAAGGCAGAATTGGTTCTATTTTCCTGAACTCAAAGCTCTTGGAAAGGAGAGTTGCGATCGCAAGAAAAACAAGTTGTCAACGGGAGGGAGTGCCAGCAGCATACACAGTTCTAATATAAAAGGCATAATCGGTTCTATTTTCCTGTACTCAAAGCTCTTGGGAAGGAGAGTTGCGATCGCAAGAAAAACAAGTTATAAACGGGAGGGAGTGCCAGCAGCATACACAGTTCTAATATAAAAAGCAGAATCGGTTCTATTTTATTGTACTCAAAGCTCTTGGGAAGGAGAGTTGCGATCGCAAGAAAAAAAAGTTGTCAACGGGAGGGAGTGCCAGCAGCATACACATTTCTAATATAAAAGGCATAATCGGTTCTATTTTCCTGTACTCAAAGCTCTATGAAAGGAGAGTTGTGATCGCAAGAAAAACAAGTTGTCAACGGGAGGGAGTGCCAGCAGCATACACAGTTCTAATATAAAAGGCTAAATCGGTTCTATTTTGCTAAACTTAAAACTCTTGGGAGGGAGAGGGGTGATCGCAGGAAAAACATGTTGTCAACGGGAGGGAGTGCCTGCAGCATACACATCCCTAATATAAAAGGCATAATCGGTTCTATTTTCTTGTACTCAAAGCTCTTGGGAAGGAGAGTTGCGATCGCAAGAAAAACAAGTTGTCAACGGGAGGGAGTGCCAGCAGCATACACAGTTCTAAGCATAATCGGTTCTATTTTCCTGTACTCAAAGCTCTTGGAAAGGAGAGTTGCTATCGCAAGAAAAACAAGTTGTCAACGGTAGGGAGTGCCAGCAGCATACACAGTTCTAATATAAAAGGCATAAACGGTTCTATTTTCCTGGACTCAAAGCTCTTGGGAAGGAGAGTTGCGATGGCAAGAAAAACAAGTTGTCAACGGGAAGGAGTGCCAGCAGCATACACAGTTCTAATATAAAAGGCATAAACGGTTCTATTCTCCTGTACTCAAAGCTCTTCGGAAGGAGAGTTGCGAACGCAAGAAAAACAAGTTGTCAAAGGGAGGGAGTGCCAGCAGCATACACAGTTCTAATATAAGAGGCAGAATCGGTTCTACTTTCCTGTACTCAAAGCTCTTGGGAAGGAGAGTTGCGATCGCAAGAAAAACAAGTTGTCAACGGGAGGGAGTGCCTGCAGCATACACGTTTCTAATATAAAAGGCATAATCGGTTCTATTTTCCTGTACTCAAAGCTCTTGGGAAGGAGAGTTGCGATCGCAAGAAAAACAAGTTGTCAACGGGAGGGAATGCCTGCAGCATACACGTTTCTAATATAAAAGGCATAATCGGTTCTATTTTCCTTTACTCAAAGCTCTTGGGAAGGAGAGTTGCGATCGCAAGAAAAACAAGTTGTCAACGGGAAGGAGTGCCAGCAGCATAAACATTTCTAATATAAAAGGCATAATCGGTTCTATTTTCCTGTACTCAAAGCTCTTGGGAAGGAGAGTTGCGATCGCAAGAAAAACAAGTTGTCAACGGGAGGGAATGCCTGCAGCATACACGTTTCTAATATAAAAGGCATAATCGGTTCTATTTTTCTTTACTCAAAGCTCTTGGGAAGGAGAGTTGCGATCGC